>CM062804.1:835420528-836620528 GCA_031772625.1 Pinus tabuliformis
CCTATGCTGATGATGGATAGAGTATTAAGGAAAGGTGGCAGCGAGAGGAGGGAAATGTAGGTTTTAACCCTGTATAGAAATTACCTGCATACGAATTCTTAAACAAAGAAAATAAACAATGCGAGAGCATAACCCATAAAACACATGCACAGAGATTTTTCCCTGGATCCCAAAACCGGGACTACCAGCTTGATTTTTCATTATGTTCCTTTCAATGTTACAATACATATTTATACATGCCGAAGCATCCAATACCATGGACCGAAAAACCATCGCGTCCAATACCATGTGCGAAAATCATGCACAAAACCATAGGTAGGTTCGCCCAACCTAATATAGGGTCCAAAAAAAATTTTCCGGGGCGCTGCCCCGGACCCCGTAGAGGGGGGCTACCCGCCCCCCCTCTAACCCCCCGGTTAACTACGTCGGTTAGTCGTGGAAAGAATATAACACAACCCAACATTCTCCCACTTGTTGTTTTCTTTCCACAGGGGGCCACAGGAGAGCTTAGTCATTTTTCCAGCCCTGAAACACCCATTGTTTCTCTACACCAGGAGAACTTCTCAGAGCTCACAGATTTTGTCAATGCATCTGCAGTATTCTTCAAAGTGTCCACCTTTACCAGCAACACCTTTTTGTCTTCTATCATATCCCTCACAAAGTGATACTGAACATCAATGTGCTTTGTCTTTGAATGATAAGCAGGGTTCTTTGCCAAGAAAATTGCACTTTGGCTGTCACAGTCTATCCTTATAGCTCCCTGTACTAACCCCACTTGAACACAATCTCTGCAACCAAACTGCTTCCTTGCTTGCATGAGTGGCTTCCATGTATTCTGCCTCTGTAGTTGATAGTGCCACTACAGATTGTTTCTTACTCATATAACTGACTACACCTCCAAATAGGTTAAACACATACCCGCTTGTAGATCTTCTCTGATCCAGATCTCCAGCCCAGTCTGCATCAACAAAACCATGAATATCCAACACTCTGTCCAATCCTGGTCTTCCTTGGTAGCACAAACCATAATCACTAGTGCCACGCAAATACCTGAAAACCCGCTTCACTGCTGTCCAGTGCTTCTTCCCAGGTTTTGACATAAACCTGCTCAATACTCCCACTGCATGTGCAATGTCTGGTCTAGTACAGACCATTGCATACATCAGGCTACCGACTGCACTTGCATATGGAACACGGGACATGTCCTCTTCCTCTTCTTGTGTCTTGGGACACTGTTCAACAGATAACCTCACACCTACAGGAATAGGAACCTTCACCGGTTTACTATCCTGCATATTAAACCTCTGCAGTATTGTCTCGACATACTTCCTCTGGTTTAACCAGAGCTTCCTCTTTGCCCGATCTCTTTTAATTTCCATGCCCAAAATATAGTTTGCAGCACCAAGATCTTTCATGTCAAATTTGGAGGACAATTGGGTCTTCAAATCCTGGATAATTTCTTTGTCATTTCCAACCAGCAACATATCATCCACATACAAGACCAGATAAATAACATGGTCACCAATTAATTTAAAATACACACAATGATCTGCTTTGCTTCTGGTGAAGCCAAGTCCCCGTATAAATGTATCAAATTTTTGATACCACATCCTTGGCGACTGTTTTAACCCATACAGAGACTTATTTAACTTGCATACCAGTTCTTTCTTACCCTTCACCGCAAAGCCTTCAGGTTGCCTCATGTAGATTTCCTCTTCCAAATCCCCGTGAAGAAATGTTGTCTTCACATCCATCTGTTCTACCTCAAAATCAAAAGCAGCAGCAACAGATAAAAGTAATCTAATAGAAGCTACCTTGGCAACAGGAGAAAAAAATCACCAAAATCAATTCCCGGCACCTGGGAATAACCTTTTGCTACCAACCGAGCTTTGTATTTCTCCACCTTTCCTTCTGCATTAGTCTTCTTCTTGAACACCCATTTGCTGCCAATGGGTTTCCTTCCAGCCGGCAACTCTACCAGATCCCAAGCCTCATTTTTGTGCAAAGATGCCATTTCATCAACCATGGCCTCTTTCCAGAGTTTTCCATCCTCTGAATCCACTGCTTCCTTCATAGTTCTGGGATCATCATCAGTAACAGACAAAGCAAAATTTGAACTGAAAGCAGATGGACTATACCTTTCTGGTTGCCTTCTTTCTCGACCTGATCTTCTCACTGCCGGAGTTTGTGGCTCTTCATCTTCTGATTCCTCCTCTGCTGCAGAGTCTGATTCTTCCTCCTTTGGCTCAAACTCTATCTTCTCAGGTTCCTTTGGTTGGACTTCAGATTGAATAACATCTTTTACCTCTCTGAACACCACATCTCGGCTGTACACAACCTTCCGTGTGACTGGGTTCCAAAGCTTATAACCCTTTAAACCATCCTTATACCCAATAAAGATGCACTTTTTAGATTTACTATCCAACTTGGTTCGTTTCTCCTTTGGAACATGTACATATGCATCACATCCAAATACCCTCAGATGTGAAAGAGAGGGTTTCTTACCAGTCCATACTTCTTGTGGAGTCTTATCCTCCAACGCTGTGATGAGGGTGATCTGTTGATCAGGTAACGTGCAGTATCCACCGCCTCTGCCCAGAATTCCTGTCCTAACCCGGCACCACTGAGCATGCTTCTTGCCCTTTCCATCAACGTCTTGTTCATTCTTTCTGCGACTCCATTTTGCTGAGGTGTATATGGAGTAGTCTTTTGTCGTGCTATACCACACTTCTTACAAAATTCTTCAAATTCCTTGCTGCAAAATTCTCCACCATTATCTGTCCTCAGCACCTTTATCTTCTTCTCTGTCTGATTTTCCACCAGAGCCTTAAATTCTTTAAACCTATCAAAGACTTCAGATTTCTTCTTAAGGAAATATATCCATGTATTCCTTGAGAAGTCATCTATGAATGATACATACTACACAGACTTACCCAGTGATGGAACCTTCACAGGTCCAAACACATCACTGTGCACAAGCTCTAATATCTGTTTTGTCCTCTTACCACCAGAGGGGAAACTCACTCGATTCTGCTTCCCATACACACAATTTTCACAGAAATCAAAATCCAGAGAGCTATCATTCATACCTTCTACCATACCTTTACCATGAAGTATTCGAAGGCCCTTCTCTCCAATATGTCCAAGCCTTTGATGCCACAACATGGTCTTCTCTCCAGAGACCACTAGATTTTCTACTCCATTTTCAGGAACCATAGAACTATTGCACCCATCAACAACAGTGCTACCTTGCAGCTTGTACAGAGTTCCAATCCGAACTCCCCGCATCAATATCAGTGCTCCTCGAACCATCTTGCAGGTATCTTTCTCGAACACCGTCTTTACACCTGCATCATCCAACTTGCTTACAGAAATCAGATTTCTGGCCAATGCAGGAATATGTAGAACACCCGGAAGTGTTCTAACCCTTCCACCTTGCAACTTCAACTTTACTTTTCCCCGACCAATGATTCTAGCCTTCCTATCATCTCCTAAGAAGACATCACCACCATCGTATTTCTCATACTCGCAGAACCACTCTCTATGGGGAGTGAAGTGAAAGGATGCACCTGAGTCAATCAACCATGCCTCATGATCTACATGTGTACTTGAAGAAGCCAAGTACACATCCCCACCTTCATCTGAGGTGGTTTTCGCCTCTGCAGAAGGAGCATCATCAGATCCTTTCCTTTATCAGGAGCTTTAGATTTACAATCCGTTCTGAAGTGCCCTTCCTTTCCGCATTTCCAGCACACCACCTTTGTAGGTTTTCCTGGAGATTTAGATCTCCCTCTAGATTTAGATCTCCCACTTGATGACTTATTTTTGTTTCTGTTCTGGGACCGTCCTCGTACAGACAAGGCATCACCATTCTGGTTGTCCATATTCTTCCGTCTCATCTCCTCCGTCAGCAAGGCTGAGACTATTTCATCAAACTGCAAAGCAGTTGCATTGCTACCTATTGCAATAACCAGACTATCCCACGAATCTGGTAGAGAACACAATAGACTGATGCACTTATCTTCATCTGAAATTTTAATATCAACAGATAATAATTGACTTACCACAGTATTAAACGCACTCAGATGCTCTGTCACCGAGTCTCCATCTTTCATCCTCAGGTTATACAGCTTTTTCCGCAGGAACAGTTTATTCACCAGAGACTTAGATTGGTACAAAGTCCCTAACTTGACCCACAAAGCCTTTGCCGTAGCTTCCCCTGATACATTCAGCAATACTGAATCTGAGACACACAATCGTATTGTGCTCTTTGCCTTCCGATCCAATTTCTTCCATTCTTCATCGGTCACTCCCGATGGTTTAGTACCCGGATCTACCATGATCCACTGATCTTTATCGACCAAAAGATCCTCCATCTTGAGTTTCCACAACTCAAAACTCTGACCATTGAACTTCTCAATCTCGATCTTTCCACTGCTCGCCATCTTCTTTCACCACCAAAATCGATCTCGCAGATCTCCCACTGAACAGGGTCTACCACAGGCCGAGCGAAATCCCTCAGCAACAAAGGCATCCCCTTGAAGCCAAAACAGCTCTGATTCCAAATGTAGGTTTTAACCCTGTACAGAAATTACCTGCATACGAATTCTTAAATAAAGAAAATAAATAATGTGAGAGCATAACCCATAAAACACATATGCACAGAGATTTTTCCCTGGATCCCAAAACCGGGACTACCAGCTTGATTTTTCATTATGTTCCTTTCAATGTTACAATACATATTTATACATGCCGAAGCATCCAATACCATGGACCGAAAAACCATTGCGTCCAATACCATGTGCGAAAATCATGCACAAAACCATAGGTAGGTTCGCCCAACCTAATATAGGGTCAAAAAAATTTTTTCCCGGGGCGCTGCCCCGGACCCCGTAGGGGGTCTACCCGCCCCCTCAACCCTCCACTGCGCAATCGGCGCAATCAAGGGGGACTACCGCCCCCTTAACCCCGTTTAACTACGTAGGTTAGTCGTGGAAAGAATATAACACAACCCAACAGGAAATAGTTTTAGTCTGTAATCACCCCAGAGAGAAGCATAGTGAGCACCAGAATGACAGAGTGCAAGGAGACTGGAGCAGCCGGTAGGTGCAGCGCCTCCATGAGCAATAGAGAACCCACTATCTGCAAGCGAAGGAAACTGGGTATGTATTTGGCATCCTCTCTCATCTCATTAAGTTGTCTTGTATCTGGTTTCGTTTGCGGGAGATGGAAATAAAATTGGTGAAGGGGTGTAGGGATGATAAAGGATGGGGTGTAGGCTGGTTGTGATAACTTGCATCTGCGTTTGTAATCTATCAGGCATCCTAACCATCTCGCTCTGATTTGAGATTCTCTTATCTCGTATGGGAATTATGTTGGTATTGGGCAGGGAGCATAGTGTAGGAGCATTCAGTCGCATCATTGGCAAAGCTTGGGGGGTTGGGTATGGGGATATTGTACACCTGCATTCTGGGAGGGAACCTTTGTCTTTTGGCCATGCATAACCAAAGGGGGGATTGCAGGGACCTGGGAACTAGGGAGAAGGAGGAGAAACGTCATAGGTATGAAACCTGGAAGGGAATTAAGACTGTCTATGACAGAATGGGAAGGAGGGGGACAAACGTGGTGTTATGGGGCTCGGGATGGCTACCTGCCTATGTTGGGCACCCATTTTACTTGTCGGGATGGCAGCAAATGGCAACTCAAACAGGTTGGGGAGAATGGACGGAGGGCAGTTGGGCCATTGTATCTAAGACTAGAGGGATATTGCATGCATGAGAAATGCTAGGGGAGGTTTAATTGGGACCTGGACCCACACGTGCGGGGCATGGGTATGGCCTCTCTACATATCCTACCTGCGACCATGAGGGGCTTGCAACTATAAGTTTCATGGGGGTGTTTGAAGTTGGGGGGATGGAGCGACACAATTTTACCACCCGTATACATGAATTTTGCAGTAACATAATGAAGATTAATTGGTCAATTGAATTTCTTGTATGCAAAGCAGGTCTGCCACATGGTAAACCCACCCCGACATAAGGAAATTCCAAGATTGACTAGGTCACAGTTCGTAAACTGGCTTATCTACCTCGCACTACAAAGGGTTGGGTCAGTGAGATCATGGCATGACCAGCAAAGACTCAAGGCCGAGGTAAGAGGCCACGGGAGGCCAAGCATGACACAGAACCTGACTCTTCGGGTGGTCGATGAGGTCGGAAGTCTATTGAGCATTTAATCAGTGAAGCGGCAACTGCCTACCAGGAGGGAACCAATGAAGAAATTAGAAAATTGTTAGAAGAATGGGAGGCAGACGTGAAGCAGGAGAGTGAGACAGATATAGAGTTAGAGGAATCGAGAGTCCTTGTCCCGGACCCTCGGAACACAAGAGGGGGAATCACCCAATTCAAACAGACCCTATACTTGTACTAGTTGATGAAAAGCATGTTGGGAAAGGTGATGGGGTAGATCTCGGTATGCATGGCAGTCACAGTCCAAGGCATGCCAAACTACAAGCAAAATAGGAAATATGCCTCAGTCGAATTGAACAACACCTTCCATGCATTCTGGTTCAGACAGAGCTACCAGGGTCGAATGCCAAAGATCCAGCCCCAGTTGAATCAACGTTAGTTGAACATGCCTACTTATTGATAATTGTGTTTATAGATGCGTTTAACTTTTAAATTAAACTATGCATTTACATATGTTTGTAGAACTCTAGAGTATGGAAGTAGACAGACAACTAAAACTTATATTTCTTGGATAATGAGATTTAATATTTGTTGGTACTGGATGGCATATTAGTGGCCTGGGTGCAGGAAATATAGGCAACCTTCCAAATCTGGCTACAATTTCTTCTAACTCTCACTGAATTCCTCCTTCTGCTTCAATTGGTGTTTTAGTCATCTATTGTTAGATTGACTACTTATGAATTTCCCTTTTTCTAGTTACTATGAAGATTGTAGAAACCGAAGAGATAAAATAATCACCCAGTATGGAAGGGAAGCAATGAAAAAAGTTCACAGTTTTGAACGATACAGATTATGCTTAATGAAGAAGAAGACTGATCTTACATTCCTAAAGAGATGCAGAGATTCATCAGTTATTCCAACCTTTTCTAAAATTAATCATAAATTCAATAATAAATTAACAAATTAACAAACCCTAATATATGTCGGAAATGAATCTCTTACATCTCTTACATTTATTTATTAAATTGAATAATAAGACCAGTGTTCATAAATTCTCCTGAAGATGAACCACTGTTGATGGTTCGAAACGCCGAGCAACAATAACCTAATGCAATGAATCTGGAAGATGATCTACACACTCCTTGCCTATTAATCACCCCAAACCTTGTTATCAGGAACAATTTACAAACAGAGCCTCTTTTCCACTATCGAAACTGCAATTCCATAGGAATTACGAATTACACTATCGACGGGTTCTATTCCATAAGAATAAAATAACACTATTGGTGGTCACTATCGGTAGTTCCAAGGAATGGGACATAATACAACAGCCCTTCCGATGCGATAACACGTGGGCTATCGTAAATTCGCAATCGGTGACTCCACAGTCCCTCGCCAAGCTCTTCTATTGGAGACTTGTGATCCGACAAGCCCGTGGACCCGATAGGTTATTAAAACCTTCCTATTATGGTTTCGGATCCAAAACTCCACTTTGGACTTCAGCGCTTCCAAAGGCTAGTCTCTCCCCGCTCCAACATTGTGATGTGATATGGGTGCGGACCCGATATTGGTATCAGCCAAATTTGGATAGGATTTCAAGTCCGAAACTCGATTCCGACTAATTTTTCACAGTTTTACAGTAAACCCGAGTTTCCGCCTGCAGAACTCAACGATGCTTAAAAGGAAAATAGGACATGTCGATACGCAAGAAAGCACTCAACCAGACTTTAATCAAATTGTTAATTGGAAAACAAAGGTCGAACCACTGTTATAAGAACTTAGGAGATAACACTGCATAAAGCCAAAATTACACATAAAATACCAGATTAACAGAGAACTGTAAGTTCAGATGCATAGAGAGGGTTTCAAAGATCACAATGTCTCCGGGATCAACCAATACAGAGATGTCATGTTCTTTCCTTCAGAAAATAAGAGATAAAGCCCACTCGGTCCCAATCCCTTTACAATAGCATGCCAATTACATATCTACTGGTTCATTTTAGCAACTAGTTCCTAAAACAAAAACTTAGTTATTATGACTAACAGTTCTACGAGACATCCTCCTCAAGAACCTCCATTACAGCTTATCCATACAACAATTATTACAACATGATCTTATTCCTAGATTCTATCCCTATGCTAAACTAGAAAAGCATGGAAATTGATGGCTAAAGGACCCCACTCCTTTGCCTATAGATTTTTTTGGATTTTTTGGAGTAAGTTTGAATATTTTTCCCTCCAAGTCACATGCTCCTGCATCAGACTCCTGAGGACAAAATTCTTCATGGGCTCCTGTCCATGAGCTCATCTATAGAACTGCCTAGTTTCTATAGCATGTTTTCTGTAACCCAAGTAGCTTCAGCGGTTTCCTGATCCTTCCATTTTACCAAATATTGGAAGTACTCTCATCCCTTGTTTTCTTAAACATTTTCTTGTCCAAAATTCTTTCTGCCTGCAATTCCTTTGTTGTGGGTAATTGTTTTACCCAGTCAATCTCTTGGGTCTCTTGATCCTTTTCTATATCATTTGCAGTTTCACCTTCATACTTGTACAGGTCAACAACATTGAAAATTGGTGATATTCCAACATCAGGGGGTAATTCAATCTCATAGGCATTTGCAGAAAATTTCCTCAATACTTTGCATGGTCCAATTTTCTTGAACTTCAATTTGTTATACTCCCTCTTTGGAAACCTTTCCTTTCTGAGGTGTGCTAAAACCAAATCTCCAACTTCAAAGTTCACCTCTCTTCTTCTCATGTCTGCTCTAGTTTTGTACTTGATGTTGCTATCCTGCAACTGCTATTTCACTTGTTCATGTATTGCTTTCATTTTTGAAGAAAAACCTTCTCCCTCTACACTTTTCATGTCATCTTTTCCCAAGTTTCTTAACTCGGATATTCCTCTTGGATGCATTCCATAAAAAATATGGAATGGACTCTGTCCTGTACTCCTATTAGGTGAGTCATTATATGCATATTCAGCTTGTGCCAACACTTGATCCCATTGCTTTGGTTTTTCTGCAGTAAGACTTCTTAAAAGATTTCCCAAACTCATGTTCAAAACTTCAGTCTATCCATCAGTTTGTGGATGATAGGCAGAACTGAAACTTAGTTTAGTTCCCAACTTCTTCCATAATTTCCTCTAGAAATGTCCAACAAATTTGGAATCCCTGTCTGAGACAATACTCTTAGGAAACCCATGCAATCTTACAACCTCCTTAAAAAACAAATTAGCAATGTGAGAAGCATCACTATTTTTATAACATGGAATAAAGCGTGCCATTTTTGAAAATCTGTCCACTACAATAAAAATTGAATCATTACCTCTTTGACTCTTTAGTAAGCCCAAAATAAAATCCATACTTACCATATCCCAAGGCCTATCTGGAATTGGTAATGGAACATACAAACCTGTGTTTTGGCTTCTTCCCTTTGCATATTGACAAACTATTCAAGTTTTCACATACATATCCACTTTAGATTTCATTTTCGGCCAGAAATAAAATCTATTTAACTGCTCATAAGTCTTCTCTACACCAAAATGTCCTGCAAGTCCTCCACTATGTTTCTCTTTGACTAAGTTCTCCCTCATAGAACAATTTGGTATGCACAACTGATTTCTCTTAAACAACAGTCCATCTTGTAAGAATTAATCCAACCATTTACTCCTATCCACCAAAATAGGATTTTTACAAGCTTCAAATGCCTCTTTAAAATCCGGATCTGTTTCATACAATTCTTTAAGAAAAATAAAACCCAACACTTGGATTTGACTCTCTTAAAATAATACACTTCTCCTACTTAAGGCATCTGCAACTTTGTTTTATTGGCCATTTATATGCTTCAAGACAAAATGGAAACCTTGAAGATACTCTACCCAATGGCATGTTTCTGGTTAAGCTTTGGTTGCTACATAATATATTGTAGTGCATGGTTATCTAAATAAAGTATGAACTCATTTGAAATTAGATAATGCCTCCATTTCTTCAATGACTACACAGCTGCATAGACTCCTTAACATAAGAAGAATACTTCTTCTTTGAATCATTCAACTTTTCACTAAAATAAGCTATAAGTCTGTCTTCCTAACTTAATACACCTCCAATAGTTTCTCCACTGGCATCACACTTCACTTGGAAAGGTTTAGTAAAACCAGGTAGAACCAAAATAGACTTTTTAGTGATCTTCTTCTTCAATAGATGGAAACTCTTTTCTGCTTTAGCAGTCCATCTAAATGGTTGTTTATCTTTCTTTATGGTCTCAATAATAGGAGCATTGATCTTACTAAAATTCTCTATAAATTTCCTATAAAAAAAACTAGCAAGACCATGAAAACTTCTTACCTCAAAAACACTTTTAGGTGAAGGCCACTCCATGATTGCCTTGAACTTCTTTGGATCCATATTCAGTCCTTCAGTAGAAATAACAAAACCCAAGTACACTAGCTCTTCTTTCATGAATGAACACTTCTTCAAATTTAGCAATAATTTCTCCTGTTGTATCCTTTGTAAGACATAATTCAAATGTCTTATGTGCTCCTCCTTAGACCTACAGTAAAATAATATATTGTCTAGATATACTATTACAAATTTACCAATAAACTCTTTAATAACTTCATTCATGAGTCTCATAAACGTACTTGGTGCATTTGACAACCCAAAAGGCATTACTCTCCACTCATACAATCCCTCATTTTTCTTAAAGGCAGTTTTCCACTCATCCCCTTCTCTTATCCTTATCTGATGATACCCACTTTTAAGATCTAGTTTTGAAAAATACTTTGCTCCACTCAAGCAATCCATTAAATCTTCAATTCTAGGTAAAGGAAATCTGTACCTGATTGTGATTTTATTGATGGCTCTTGAATCTGTACACATTCTCTAGCCTCCATCTTTCTTTGGACTCAACATTGTTGGTATTGCACAAGGACTCAAGCTTTCTCTGATCAGCCCTTTGTCAAGCAATTCTTGCACATGCTTCCTAACCTCTTCATTTTCTGTAGGAGTCATTCTATAAGCTGCTTTGTTAGGTAAACTTGCTCCAGGAATCAAATCTATATGATGGCTAATTCTTTTAATGGGTGGTAACTCATTAGGCAAATCATCAACAATAATATCACAATATTTCTCCAACATTTCTTGAATTTGAATGGGTAAATCAGAAACTTTAGTAGAAGTCATTATTAACTTGGGCTTGCAAATTACAACAAAATTTACCTCATTCTCTTCAATCTACTTCAAGTATTCCTTTCCTCCTAGTAACAAATTTTTTGGATCAGTCTTCTTTCCTGATGCATCTTCTTCTTGTAGAGGAAGCAACGTATGATTGACAACGTCCTTTCCAAACTTGTAGGTATTTCTTTTCCCATCATGCATAGCTCCTCTGTCATATTGCCAAGGTCTTCCAAGCAATATGTGACACACATCCATTGGCATCACATCACATATAATTTTATCTTTATACTTGCCCAATTGAAACTCCACTTCACACTGTTCATTCACTAACAGTTGATGTACCTTTTGTAACCATGACATCTTGTAAGGTGTTGGATGTTTCATTGTCTTCAGCTTCAATTTCTCCACCACTTATGTAGAGACAAAATTATCAGTGCTACGACTATTAATGATCATCTAACAACATTTCCCTTAAACCTTACACACTATTAGACTGAATAAAGTCTTTCTTTGTGATGGTTCAACTATCTCCTTTGCTGGCTTGAGCAAAACTTTATTAACTACCAAAGATTCTCCTCTCTCTGGTATATTTTCTTCTTCTGTCACTATTGTTGTTGTTGCTTCTCCCTCAGCTTGAGCAACAATGGCATTCCTCTGACTTGTTTCTTCTTTCTCTGGGCACTCAAAAGCTCCATGTCCCAATTTGTTACATCTGTAACATCTTACTTCTCTTCCTCTTCCTCTGCCTCCTCTTCCTCTAGAAAAACTCCCTCTGCTTCTTACATCACATCCTGTGGGTGCATGCTGGGTTGAGCTGCTGCTAACTCCATCTTTAGGTGTTGTAGATCTTCCTCTACCACCTTGACTTCCCCTTCCTCAGAAAGTACCTCTCCCTCTGGCAGACTGCTTCCTCATGAGTTTTTCTTCAGCTCTCAGTGCCATCTGATAAGCTTCTTCTACTATTTTAGGAGACAATATACTTATCTCATCTTGAATGTCCATCCTAAGACCATTCACATATCTAGCCACCTTCTCATCTGTATCCTGAGTTTGTCCAGCTCTTATGCTTACCTTATAGAATTCCTCTGTGTATTCTTTCACTGTCATAGACCTCTGTCTAAGATTTTGCATCTGTTTGAACAAGGTTTGCTGATAATTACTTGGTAGGAACTTACCTCTTAGCTTTGCTACCATCCTGCTCCAGTTTTTGATAGGTTGCTTGCCAAGTCTCTTTCTTTCTGCCTACACTCCATCCCACCAAAGTGTTGCATGGCCTTTTAGCTTGGTGACAACAAACTTTACTTTCTTCTCATCTTCTGTTTCTTCATAGTCAAAGAATTTCTCCATGCCATTAATCCAGTCTATCAATTCTTTTGGGCTTAGTCCTCCTTCATATATTGAAACCTTAGTCTTTGGCCTAGCTGTGGATCTCAACACTGATTGGAAGAATCTCATCTCAGGAGTAACTGCTACAGCTTCCTCCTTTGCGGCTTCAACCTTAGGCTCACTAACATATCCATCTTATATATTTCTCCCTGTTGTTAATGCATCCAACCTAGCTTGCATCTGTTGTACAGCTTCCATCACTTCAGCATTTGCAACTAGCTGTCCTCTTCCACCACGTCCTTGTCCTCTTCCAACTCTGAAAGCCATATTAACTTTCCTTCTCCTGCTTCTGAGATTCAATTCAGTGTCAACAAGTGGCTCTGATACCACTAATGGTGGCCTGGGTGCAGGCGATATAGACAACCTTCCAAATCTGGCTACAATTTCTTCTAACTCTGGCTGAATTCCTCCTTCTGCTTCAATTGGTGTATCAGTCATCTATTGTTAGACTGACTGCTTATGAATTTCCCTTTTTCTGGTTACTATCACCACTCCTTTCCTATTAATTGCCCCAACTCTTGTTATCGGGAACAATTTACAAACAGAGCCTCTTTTCCACTATCGGAACTGTAATTCCATAGGAATTACGAATTACACTATCGACAAGTTCTATTCCATAAGAATGGAATAACACTATTGGCGGTCGCTATCGACGGTTCCAAAGAACGGGACATAATACAACGATCTTTCCAATGCGATAGCACGTGGGCGATCACAAATTCGCATTTGGTGATTCCACAGTCCCTCGCCAAGCTCTTATGTAGGAGACTTGCGATCTGACAAACCCATGGACTCGACAGGTTATTAAAACCTTCCTATTATGGTTTCGGATCCGAAACTCCACTTCGGACTTCGGTGCTTCCAAAGGCTAGTCTCTCCCCGCTCCAACACTGTGATGCGATATGGGTGTGGACCCGATATGGGTATCAGCCAAACTTGAATAGGATTTCAAGTCCGGAACTCGATTCCAACTAAGTTTTCACAGTTTTACAGTGTAAACCCGAGTTTCCGCCTGCGGAACTCAACGATGCTTATAAGGAAAACACTCAACCAGACTTTAATCAAAGTATTAATTGGAAAACAAAGGTCGAACCACTGTTATAAGAACTTAGGAGATAACACTGCATAAAGCCAAAATTACACATAAAATACCAGATTAACAGAGAACCGTAAGTTCAGATGCACAGAGAGGGTTTTGAAGATCACAATGTCTCTGGGATCAACCAATACAGAGATT
This sequence comes from Pinus tabuliformis, assembly GCA_031772625.1. Lineage (NCBI taxonomy): Eukaryota > Viridiplantae > Streptophyta > Pinopsida > Pinales > Pinaceae > Pinus > Pinus tabuliformis. Next base: position 835,434,514 of record CM062804.1, read on the forward strand.
TCCTATTCTTTCCTTCAGAAAATAAGAGATAAAGCCCACTCGGTCTCAATCCCTTTACAATAGCATGCCAATTACATATCTATTGGTTCATTTTAGCAACCAGTTCCTAAAACAGAAACTTAGTTATTATGACTAACAGTTCTACAAGACATCCTCCTCGAGAACCTCCACTACAGCTTATCCATACAACAATTATTACAACATGATCTTATTCCTAGATTCTATCCCTATGCTAAACTAGAAAAGCATGGAAATTGATGGCTAAAGGACCCCACTCCTTTGCCTGTAGATTTTTTTGGATTTTTGGAATAAGTTTGAAGATTTTTCCCTCCAAGTCACATGCTCCTGCATCACATATAATGCGGATAGGTGGCAAATAGACTTGGTTTCCCACTAGGAAATTTGAGGCCACCTAACTAGCTCTGTGTGGTGTTAATTTGTTTTCTATTAATGAAAAATGAGGATCTACCAAGCTTAACAAAAAAAAAATATTTAATTTAAAAAAATAACATTGATAAATAAAATATTTATTTAGTCAATACCAGAGATTTAATTATTCAAAGCTATATATTTATTTAATTATTTATTTGGTCCTAGCATATTTAATTATTTAGTGAAAACTTAAATTAAATAAAATATATTTTATTTACTTGGTCAAAAATTAGATAATGATTTATTTAGGTAGTCAATTCTAAATATTTATATGTTTGAATCTTTATATAGTATTAAATATTTATATGTTTGAATATTACTTATAGTATTAATATTATTCTGGTGATAAAAAAAGAATTAAAATTGATTAAATTAACATTTATGATTTAGTCAAACAATTAAGGTTTACATTCATTAATTAAAATATTCGTTATTAATATTTAGTCAAAACTAATTGTTAACCTCTAACAGTGAAAAGAAATTAACTATCTTCATAGCTATCACTATTGGTAACGAAAGATAACATTCATAATATAGATCACAGAAGCCAAGTAATAAAAATAAAAATAAAAAATCAATTTGTTACATTGTAATTTTGTTGTTATTAATAAAATTACAAATAACTTTTAGATAAAAGAAAAATAATAATACATATATTGCATTAAAATATATAAAATATAGCATCAATATGTTAAGATCCATTTTATCTTATAAAATAGAATAATGATTATGTAATTATATTTAAATTTAATTAATAAGCACATAAGATATTCACGTCCACTTTGTCATAGATATTATTAACTTGTAAATAGACTTTGTTATAATACCATGGGCCAACACCATTGCTTATAAATACAACGTGCCAAAAAACCATCTCTCATTTCACAATCAAAATATTTTATAAATATTTAATTTGAATTTAATTTTATAATATTTTTTTATTAAATCTAAAAGAAAATAAAAAAATATAATTACTTTTGAGATATATCTATACCTTTATCACATTGAAATATATAAGATATAAATAATAGCTATAAATTAAGATTCATTTTACTATATAAATTAAAATAATAATTTTATAATCATATTTAAATTTTGTTAGATCCGAGACTTTTGTGATCCATATTGTAGATAAATGTATTTCATATTAATCGCATCATTAGGATTTGGTTGAGGGATGCATTATTGCATCAGCCAATGAAAACGACTTTTGTGATCCATATTGTCGATAAATGTATTTCATATTAATCACATCATTAGGATTTGGTCAACTTTTCGAACCAACTAATGTGGTTCATCCTCAAGACAAGGTGAAAAATCATACAATCTTCGTGAATAAATAGCAGGGATGCATCATTGCATCAGTCCGTTCATCCCCAGGACAACGTGAAAAAATAATACAATCTTCATGAATAAATAGGCAGGGATGCATCATTGCATCATCCGATGACATTCATCCTCAGGACAACGTGAAAAAATAATACAATCTTCATGAATAAATAGGCAGGGATGCATCATTGCATCATCCGATGAAAACTAGACAAGCTAAAAAAAATCATACAATCTTCATGAATAAATAGCAGTTGCATCAGCCGATGAAAACTAAACAAGATCAGTTAAAATAGAAATTCTAAAAATTTAGAAAGAAATTATATAATATTTTAAATCTAATTATAGATTATTTAATATTATAAATTTAATTATAAATTATATAATATTCTAAATTTAGTTATAAAATAGTAATAAACTATTAAGAAATTTGATAAGAGGATAATAATAAGTTTTTTAATAAAATAGTTGTTCCCATATCATATATTATTAAATAATAATAAAGTTTAATAAGTTCTAAGTATTAAAAATAGTTTTTATATAATTAGTAAGGCTAAGAGAGGTTAAGAGAAGGCTTCAAAATATAAAAATGGGTTATTTAATATAATAAATGTAGTTATAAATTAACAAATAGGAGAACAAGTAATATATCATTAAGAATCCTCCATACATTAATAACAGGGTTAAGAATAAGTTATACATATTAATAAAAATGGTTGTTAGGAGTTTATAAATAGTATTAAATACTAATAAGGTTTAGATCTAAAATATTATATACTATAACGTATAATGTAAAGAGAGGTTAAGAGTATGATTCAAAATCTTATAAGTTAATGAAGTAATTATTAGCTCACTAATTTATTTTAATTAAGTTAAGGATAGTGTTGACACCTAATCCTCAGCGGTTGGGTGAACCCGGAATGTGAACAGTCATCAAGAAGATGAACTGATCAGTCACATTCATGTATATAAACAATAGCTACCTAATGAAATATACGAATCAGATTTTTGCCTAATCTGGAGTTACTCCTGGTCTGACATGGTATCAGAGCCAGTCCTAAGAATAGTCGTAACTCCTCTCATTGATTCTCTGCGCATGAATACCTGAGCGCTGCCTCTGTCCTGCGTCTCATTGATTGTCCTGCGTCTCATTGATTCTCTGCGCATCGGTTTCGCTGCCTCTCCACCCCTGACAAAGGCTCAGATCCCAGCATCGGTTTCGCTGCCTCTCCACCGCTGACAAAGGCTCAGATCCCAGCGTGGTTTCGCTGCCTCATCAGTGTATGAAAGCTCTGTCATTTTCCCGTCGGCCTCATCATACCCTGCGCATCTGCGTGGTAAACGTTTTCAAGCAAGTCTTTCTTGCTGTCCGAAGAAACCCGCTACCAGAAAAAAAAAAGCTCTGTCATTTTCCCTGAGGCCGAGGCCGGACTGTATTTTCCTCGCTGGCTAGTCTCCAAACCTCGTGGAGAGCCGGCGTTTGTAGCTCTACTTCAAATCTCAGGATGGCAGATTGATTATCTTTGTTGGATATTGGTTATACAAATACTTTTGTTTTCCAATATAATATATATAGATATATAGATATATATATATATATATATATATATATATATATATATATATATATATATATATTTTGAAATGAGGTCGTCTCCGATGGATTTTGTTTATATATATGTATAAACCTTCGTCTTTATACTACTTAAGTGCGTACAACATCAGAGAAGCAGTCAACGCTGGTGGATGCGTGGATTTGTGGACACAACTGAAGTGTGGTGGTGTTTATTCATGGTGGTGCCTTGGTGCCTGTTCGTGGTTTTTGTGGATCTGCGGGACAATCATAGCCATCGCTGAGACACTGGCTAGGTCCTGAAGGCAGCATTCCTCGATTTTTGGGTTTCGTTTCACCCCGTGTAGAATCAATCTTCTTGAATTAAAATTATTTGACTACAAGGAATGCAATGGAAAGCGGGAAGCAAGCCATGGATAAAGTACGTTGATAAACGAAAGCACAAGGGAAGGTGAAGGACGAGGGTCTGTATAACGATTATTATTTATCTCTCCGTTAAAGTGCTACTACCATCAACAACAAGGCGGTGATCAATATCAATATATGTGTCGTTGCTCGACATCCCACGCAGAACCTGGGTTATATATGCCCCGTTGCTTCACATGTAGACACAGGAATCTGTGAAGAGGAGATTTGTTGATAAGCTGCGGACTTGAGGTGGAAGGGTTGTTCTACTCGGCGCAAGAGGAGGAAATTTTCTTTTCTGAGGTGTGAAAGCATCAGATCAGTGAATTTGTTTTTTTTTTTTTTTTATAAGCTTCCGTGGTTAGAATTTGAAGGGACTGTGTCCAGAATATGATTCACTTACCTGATTTGATGCGATCCCCTGCCAGAATATACTGTCTCTGCGCTTGCAAGAGACTCAATCTGCTGAAACAGTGAAGACTGAGAGTTTAAAACGTGCAGTATCATTCAAAATTTTTTATATATTGTGCTGCTTTCAAAATAGTATTGCATCGATATATATTGAAGTGATCCCTTATGCGTTTTTTCAACATAGTAGTATTGCATGATATATTGAAGTGATGTTGTTGCTTCTATCAAACGTTAGAGGAAAATAAAGTGCATAAGGCTGTGACATAAGGATTTTTTTTTTTCAGCAGAAGAATTTTTACAGAATGCATTCAATCATCTCTATGGTAGGGATAGTTCTCACTGGCAAGGAGAACTATCCTGAATGGTCCCAGATGATAAAACACACCCTCATCTTCAATGAGTTGTGGAAGGGAGTGTGTGTCGGAGAAGGAGACAATGACCCAGTACAGCCTACATCAGACAAAGAGCTCGTCATTTGGGATAACAAGAACAACAAAGCATATGCATTAATCGCAGCATCTGTAAATGAAGAAGTAAGTCACCATATTTCATCATATTCAACTGCCTTTGAAGCTTTACAAAAGCTCAAAGAACTCTATGACTCACATTCTGCACTTGAAGTTGTTCAACTCATGATTAAACTCTTCACTCTTGAACTGAAAAATAATGATCCTCTTGCTCTTGCATCTGAAGTTAAATCCATAATGCATGATATCAAATCCACTAAAGTTGAGCTGGATATCCCTCTTATTGCTTTTCTCAAGGCACTCTATCCTACTTACTCCAATTATCTTGAGTCTTTACAAGCAAATGGAAATCTTAAAGATATAACCTTTGACTCTCTTGTGAAAAAGTTTGCTGAAAGAGAGAAAGCCTTTGGAAAGAAGACAGTCCCTGAATCTTCCGAAGAGACTGTTTGTCTTGCTCATAAAGAAAAGCATCTTGCTCAAGATTCTACAAGAGGAAGAGGTGGACGAAGAGGAAGAGGAAGATACTTCAGAGGCAGGGGGGGTAGACATTCTCAAGGAGAAAAAGCAGATCTGCATTGCATTCGCTGCAAACGAAATGGATCACATGATGCTTCTACATGCAAGCTACCATGGGACAAAATTGAGCAGAAAAGAAACCAGCAGAAAGGTAAAACTGATGATACAGACAAAGGTAAAGCACCTGAATCCGCTCACTATATTGAGGCACAATGTAACATTGGAGTAACTGAAGATTTGTTTAATGCTTCACTTGCTTCTTCGAAAAATGATTGGTTGCTTGATTCAAGAGCAACCTGTCATATGACTCATAAGAAAGATTTTTTTGAAGATTTCACTGACAATGTTGATGGAGCAGTATACTTTGCAGATCAGTCAAAAATCAAGCCATCAGGGCTTGGCACAATCAGGCTTAAACTGACTGGTCTTCCAGACTTTCTTCTGGATCATGTTCTATATCTCCCACAACTCAAGAGAAACTTGATGTCCTTGGTCCACATCCGCCAGCAAGGTCACTCCATTCATATGTTTGATGGCAAGCTTGAGGTAAGAAAAGCATCTGACCACTCACTTGTCATGAGGGGAATAGAAGAAGAAAGGATTCTCAAACTGTAAGGAACCTCTGCTCATGCACAACATTTCTCATATATTTCTCATCATGAAGAAGGTACACTTCCATCAAGTTTATTATGGCATGCTAGATTTGGACATTAAACTATGACAGTCTCCACTTATTGAAGAAAAATGGTGTTGCTGGTTTGCCTACAATTCCTAGGAAACATAAGCAATGTGATGCTTGCATTCTAGGAAAGCATAGCAAACAGTCTTTTCATGATTCACATTCAAGAGCACATAGGAAACTTGAACTCATTCATTCAGATTTATGTGGTCCAATGCCTGTTCCTTCTGCAAATGGAAATAAATATATTATGACATTTATTGATGATTACACCAGAATGTGTTGGGTTTATTTATTGAAGAACAAATCTGATGCTTTTCAAACATTCAATAATTTTTATAAATGGATTGAAAATGATGCACAGTCTCATATTGGGTCTATTCACACTGATAATGGAAAAGAATATACATCAAATGAATTTGAACACTATCTTCGCCAACATGGGATTAAACATCAAACAACTGTATCTTATAATCCCCAACAGAATGGTGTAGCAGAAAGAATGAATAGAACAATTTTGAATATGGTACGATCCATGCTTTTCTTCAAAAATGTAAAGATAATGTTTTGGGCTGATGCTGTTCTATGTGCTGCATATATAAAGAATAGATGTCCATCTAATGCTATAAGAAACAAGACTCCTTATGAATTGTGGTATGGACATGTTCCTTCGGTAAAACATCTCAGGATCTTTGGTTCCACCTGTTATGCTTTGATACCAAAGGTACATAGAAACAAACTTGGTGCTAGAAGTCGTAAGTGTATCTTCCTAGGGTATTCAAACACATCTAAAGCATACCGCCTCTATGATGAAGTAAATAAAAAGTTTGTTGTATCTAGAGATGTCATTTTTCTTGAATCATCCAAATCTGACAATGTTGTTGAGCGACAACTTGATCGCTTGGATAGATTCGCAAAAACGAAATCATTTCAAGAATTTGATAATCAGATTCCACATCTTGAAGGGGGGATTCCTATACTAGAACAACATGTGGAATCTTCTTCTGAAGAACAATCTCCCCCGCATGAAACTCCAACAACGGATGATGCTTTAAGTGATGTAATTGATAGAATTGGGAGACTCAATCTTGATTCAATCCCAACTCAATCAACAGAGCAGCCTGGACCATCTCAGAAAGGTCCCCCAAAGTGGCTGACAAAGACACTTGAAAGTGTTCATCCTGATGAAATTGGAAAAACAGGAACTAGAAATTCAAACCGACAAAATGGAGGTGATGTAGATGACTCTAATTCACATGTTGATATGGATGTTACTTATGATTGTGAATTGAACTTGTCTACAGATTTTGAACCAACTTCCTTTAAAGAGGCTGCTTCTCATGATGAATGGAAAGAAGCGATGAAAAAGGAGTATGATGCCCTCATAAAGAATGGCACTTGGAAGCTGGTTGACCCTCCATTTGGAACAAAACCAATTGGCTGCAAGTGGGTCTACAAGAACAAATACAAAGATGATGGCTCACTTGACAAGCACAAAGCTAGGCTTGTGGCAAAAGGTTTTGCACAGAAAGAAGGGGTCGATTATGAGGAAAATTTTGCCCCCACAGCAAAATGGGCCACCATCCGGACACTCTTTGCACTAGTTGCTCAGAACGGTTGGAAAGTCCATCAAATGGATGTAAAAACTGCATTCTTGAATGGAGATCTAAAAGAGAATGTTTTTATGTCCCATCCTGAAGGATTTGCTGTGAAAGGACATGAACATAAAGTATGCAAATTTGTGAAGTCCTTGTATGGCCTCAAACAAGCACCACGAGCCTGGTATGAAAAACTAACTGAGCATCTTCTGAAACTCAACTTCAATCATTTTGATCTTGATGATGCAACTTTATTTATCAAGAAAGTTGGCAAAACAGTTGTATATCTTGTGGTATATGTAGATGATCTTTTAATGACAGGGAACAATGAAAGCTATATTGCATCCATAAAGAAAGAATTAGGAAAAAGTTTTGAAATGACTGATTTGGGCTATGTTCATTACTATCTTGGCATTGAAGTAACCCAACATCCAAAATCCATATTTCTTTCTCAAAAGAAATACATTGGAGATTTGTTAAACAGATTTGGCATGACAGAGTGCAATCCTCTTTTTACTCCAATGGAACAAAACTTAAAGCTCACATCTATTGAAGGAAAGGAATTTGAGGATGCAACAAAGTATAGATAGCTTGTAGGAAGTCTCATCTACCTCACTACTACCAGACCAGACATTTCATTTGCTGTTGGAATCCTCTCCAGGTTTATGCAAAAACCTTGTGAGGGACATTGGTCTGTTGCAAAAAGAGTTCTAAGGTACTTGAAGGGAACTCAAGACCTTGGAATCAAGTATACACAGGTGGACGACTTCAGCTTGATTGGATACTCTGATTCAGACTTCAATGGAGACAAAGAAACTAGGGTATCTACTTCAGGATATGCTATGAGTCTTGGATCAGGAGTTGTCTCCTGGAGATCACGCAAATAATCAGTTCCAGCAGATTCCACAACAGAAGCAGAATACGTAGCAGCAGCTGAAGCAACGAAAGAAATTGTGTGGCTCAGGAAAATTCTTGAAGATTTGCAGGTAAAACAAGTACAATCAACTCCACTCATGATTGATAACACCTCTGTAATAAAGTTGGCCAAGAACCCAAAGTTCCATGATCGTACTAAGCACATCAATACTAAATATCATCTGATCCGACATCATGTTGAGGCCAAAACAATCCATCTCCGTCATTGTTCCACAAATGAGAAAATTGCAGACATCTTCACCAAAGCGCTTGGAAGAGAAAAGCTTGAAAGATTCAGAACGATGCTTGGACTCACCAACATCCCTTCATATTAAGGGGGGGAATGTTGACACCTAATCCTCAGCGGTTGGGTGAACCCGGAATGTGAACAGTCATCAAGAAGATGAACTGATCAGTCACATTCATGTATATAAACATTAGCTACCTAATGAAATATACGAATCAGATTTTTGCCTAATCTGGAGTTACTCCTGGTCTGACAGATAGGGTCAAAAATGAATCAATATAAAGATAAATGATAATATATGTTATAAATATATAAAGAAGATCTGAGGAGGGAATTTACAACTAAGGAGGGAAAGAGACAAGAGGATCATAAGGAGAGGGCCCCAATCCAACATTTACTCAATTTCCAATCATCATCTCTCTTGAGATTTTTAGCATGCCTCTCAATCTCAATAGCCTCCCTAAGCTTCCTATGGTGGAAATGCTCAATTCTAGCAATGAATCTGCCATCATCTCTCTTGAGATTTCTAGCATGCCTCTCAATCTAGATAGCCTCACTAAGCTTCCTATGGTGGAAATGATCAATTCTAGCAATGACTCTGTAATCCTCAATAGAGACATTATGGTACTTTATATATAATATTATTTCTTTTAAATTCTATTTTTATTTTTCTAAATTATAATAATAATCTATTTTTAAATAAATATTAAATTGATGTATCCAGTTTTTTAAATTATGATTAAAAAAAATTAAATTGAAACATAAAATTTTAATATTTTAATATTTCAATTTAAAATTTTAATAATATAATATTTCAATTTAGAGTAAAAAATATATATTCTTGATCGTCCACATGGGGTAGCTCAAGCGGCAAGGGCCGTGGAAATGAAGTCTCACCGAACCGGAAGTCTTGGGTTCAAATCTTGGGCTACCCTTCCCCCGTAGAGGGGTACATAATGGACATGTAAATCGGAGAGTCCCACCCCAGCTTACAAAATATATATATATATATATATATATATATATATATATATATATATATATATATATATATATATATATATTCTTAATCATTAATGAATTATGATTAGCCACATCTTAGCTAAGCTTTATGGTCTCATTTTGGAAAAGAATATTAGTGATTGGCTTGAAAGCCATGGTAAAAGAGCTAAAGGGAAAGCTGGATACCATTCGACTATCAACCATCTTGTCACTCTCAGGATCATTGGCGAGGAATGTCGCGATAGTAAAGTTGATCTATTTTGTTGCTTTGTGGACTTTAGAAAAGCCTTTGAAACTATTCCCTGGGATAAATTGCGAAAAAGGCTTGATGAGATCATGATTCCTCTTGAGTTGAAGATTGTTGTGATTCGCCTCTACGAGATGGTTATTGCCAAGATTAAAACCACCAAAGGGTGGTATAAAGATATTAAATGCAATATCGGGGTTAAGCAAGGGTGTCCCCTTTCCCCTACCCTTTTTGGTATTTACATCGATAAGTTAGAGGAGTGTTTGGAGATCACGGGGTGCAAAGGAACTAAGCTCATTGGTAATATCATCACTCTTCTCCTCTACGCCGATGATATTGTTCTTCTTGCTAGAAGCCATGAGGACCTGGACAAGAAGCTTAAGACTCTTCATGACTATTGCTCCAAGATGGGTATGACAGTTAATACCGACAAGACTAAAGTCATGATAATTAAATCCAAAAAGACCACCCATGGAAATTTCGTCTATGATGACAATTGCTTGGAACAAGTCTCTTCTTATAAATATTTGGGTATTGACATCCCTTATTAGCTTAACTGGAACTACAACATTGAGAAAAGTATTATTGGAGGCTGGAAAGCTTATTATGCGCTTGAAAACAATTGTAAGGTTGTCGATCTTTGTATTTGGAGTAAAAAAATGTTCCTCTTTGAGACCCTCATCACCCCTGTTGTCCTGGTTGTGAATTTTGGGGTTGCAGTATATCCAGAGAGTCTTGGAGAAAGATTGAGATGATCCAAAAGCAATTCATAACCTACAACCTCAAGATCAAGGGAAATACCCCCTATCCTATCCTCCTGATCGAAGTTGGCCTCTCCCCTATTGAAAACATGGCTATGTTTAAATATCTAATGTATAAGAAGCTTTACAACATGGAAACCAAGAGGCTTCATAAAATTTCTTATGCTTAGTCAAAACCCCTATCATTGCCTCTAGCGTGGGTTGAATAAGGATGCCCAGGCTTGGCTCAACCACTGGGAGATAAATGAGGAAATCATCTTGGGAAGCAAGGATAGTGTTAAAGATACTATTAGCTCCAAATTTAAAGATAAGTTATGGGATGATAAAGAGCTGGAGGGTAAGAAGAAGCTAAGATATTATAAGGTGGTGATCAACCCCACCTTTGAGAATCAGAATTATCTTTCTATTTTAACCAACTCAAAGAAAAAAATGAACATCGCTAAGATCATAACTAACTCTCACGATCTTCGGAGTGAAACTAGATGGTGGTCTACTCCCAAGACTCCCTGGGATGATAGAATCTATCAACTTTGCGATACTAAGCAAGTGGAGGATGAAAATCACTTTCTTTTACATTGTCCGACCCTTACTCATCCGCTTTCATTTCTCTCACATGTATCACAATTCCAATCTTCATGACTTACTAAGTCAACCCAACTATAGTCATCTTGATGCACTTCTTTCCCTTCTTTTTGAACAAAGAAATAAGATCATAAATAATTACAATTAGAGTCTCCTTCTTAAGGCCTGATAGACCGCATTAATCTTAGTGAACGCTAATCATGATGATCATCAAACAAATTCCAAAAATGTTTTTAGTGTTTTTGAAATAAATTAAAAAAATTCCATGAATGTTTTAAGTGTTTTAGAAAATAAATTAAAAAATTCCATGATTGTGTTTGGTGTTTCTGAACTGCACTTTTCAAACCGTTATGAACCCTTGCAAAAAATCAACTTAGCCTACTATGGTAAATGTGGCCTGACATAACTGTTAAGGTTATCGGTGGTATTCGTGACGCGTTCGAGGTCCCGCAGCTTTCCCAAAAAAAAGGACAAAAAGTTATCATCGATTCACACTTCCAAGTTCCCAGTGTATTGGATTCTATTCGTGATGTGTTGGAGCCTGGAGGTCCCATAGCTTTCAAAAAAGGGACAAATTTAAGCATCTTCTATTCGTGATGCGTTGGAGGTCACGTAGCTTTCAAAAAAAGGGACAAATTTAAGCATCTCAAATAAAAGACAAATTTGAGTGTGTGGAGAGTTGAGTTGTATGGAGAACAAATTTTCAACTATCCTACCAACTTTACCAACCTTTATCCTTTCTCGTGGAAGTTAGGGTGCACAGGATGGATGGGTTATTTATAGTGATTTCGAACACCTACATTTCAGTGCATATTTTACTTCTGCTAATCTAGTGGCACATTCACCAGGATGGCCATGCCTTTGTGTTCATTGACATCCTATAACCCCATTACTACGACACTGAGAGGACATCATTTTCTCACTATCAACGCCTACGTGAAAACACAATGCATACCATGTTTCTTCATCAAGCTTCATACCAGAAGCAGTGCTAGCAAGCAGAGAATCATCGACCTACGATCAGGTGGCCATACAATCTTAAGTTTTACTGTATTTTATCTTGCCTTAGTTTTCTAAGTATTTTTTAATATGCAGGTTCAAGCAACATCGTTGCCTGTGTTGGAGAAGGCGCAACCTCCCTTTCTAGTCATTCTGATATAATGAAGACTGGTACGCTTTTGCTGGGGCATTGCGAAATGTTTTCAACATCCTGCCGAGTGATTAATTTCACTTTTTATTATTATTTTTTTACACGTCCTGATTAGCTTTCTGGTGCTATTCTAGCGAAACGAGAAGAAATCCCTCCAGGCGTTTGGAAGGATGATATTTTTGATTTTATAACGTCATCTCACAAGGTTTGTATTCTCAGCGGCTGTTAGTCATTTTATTTTAAATAAAGATTCTGGTTGACCTGTGACAAGAATCTCAGCTGATGTTTTGCTAAAATTATATTTTAGCAGCCTGAAGCTGACGAGAAGCGTGTCGAAATATTAATAGCTGAGATTAAGAGTATGTTTAGAGGTATGGGCGATGGGGAAACGACTCCCTCTGCGTATGACACTGCTTGGGTAGCAAAGATTCCAGCAGTTGATGGCTCTGACCACCCTCACTTTCCTCAAACACTCCAATGGATTCTTCAAAATCAGCTGCAAGATGGCTCTTGGGGCGAAGGGACCTATTTCTCAACATATGACAGACTACTCGCTACCCTTGCGTGTATTATTACTCTCACTGTATGGCGCACTGGCCAGACACAAGTGCGGCAAGGTTTGCGAACTGTATACTCTTTCTTCTTTTTTAACGAAAAAAAAGCTTTATTTTTCATTGATAAAAAGAGATTACATTGACTTTTCCAGATATTTTTCTGTTAGACCACCAGTTCATTACAATGAGTATTTTGTCCTGTTTTTATACATTTTCTTTATTTGCATACTTCCTATCTTATCCCAGAGTAAAGATGCTATGATCTACTCATTAATTGCAGAATGGATACCAGTTCCTTAACAAATACAGCAAAAACCAGTCTAGAAATTACAACAAATTACAACATTTTCATCAAGATTTTTTTTATGTAGATCCCTAGTTGCTGTTTATGCATCCAGCATTAGTTAGTCTGTCCTGTATGTATGAGGCGAAGGGATACATACCTGTTATTTTTTTTATGTAGATCCCTAGTTGCTGTTTATGCATCCAGCATTAGTTAGTCTGTCCTGTATGTATGAGGCGAAGGGATACATACCTGTTTCTGCGTCGATACCCCTTTTTGACTTAAGATCAGCAACCTGGTTTTGCTCTCTGTAGATGTATGTGTATGAGATGTTCTGAAAGTAGCTGCCAGAAGTCTGATGCTGTTCATCTAGTTGGACGAAATATGGGGCAGAAGAGAGTATGTTCTTTGACCTAATCAATGATACTCTTTGATGTAAATGTTGTCTAGCCCAAGCCAGTTTGCGAAGGTGAGGGCTCCCTAAAGTGCAATGAGCTCAGCTCTACTGTTAATCTTCTGCCACCAAAAATGGTAAAAGTGCCCAAATTCAAGAGAGGGATGACAACCACAACCACATATTCTCTGTTGACATGCTCACTCCAGAGCCACATATTCTCTGTTGACATGCTCCATCAAAGGATCCTCTCCATTAGAGCCCCTTAATATTCTTATGAGTACTATTCCTAGATTTTATAACTATCTTCTTTAGACCAATCTCTAAAAATAAGTGATGGCCTTCCTAATCACCTCCCAAGCCATAGGGTTCTTGTTTTCAAACAGCCAGGAGTTCCGACTATGCTAAAATGGCTCAGATGATATAGAATGGGAGAGTTCGATATTCTGGTTTATCCTTTGTACAATAAGTAAAGCATTATATCAATGTGTGTGGGGTTCCGGACAGTCAAGCTTCAGTAAATCCATCACCCCAGACCACACTTCCTTGACCACACCTCCTTGGCAAAAATACATCTCCTAAAAAGGTGGTCTATCTCCTCCTCCTATAACCACATAGGGCAGATGGGGCAGATGACCAGGCCATAAAAACCTCTACCTTGCAAGTTATTCCAAATAAGAATCCCATTATGAATTGTCAGCCACCCAAAACAAGAAAGTTTCTTAGGAATTTCCCACCCCCACACAGCCTTGAACCAAGAGAAGATTGTTATATACTTTGTTTTGTGTAAAAAGGTATGCTTGTTTCAGTGCAATCCATATTTATAGCTCTAAAATATATATATAAATATCTTGCAGGTATTGAATTCTTCAAAAAGCACGCTGGAACGATGGAGGATGAGGCGGACAATCACCAGCCAATTGGATTTGAATTTGTCTTTCCCGCAATGATAAATGAAGCTAAAAGCTTATGCTTGGATTTGCCTTATGATACGCCATTCATCAAACAAATCATTGAGAAGCGGGAGGCTAAACTTAAAATGTTCGTTAAACTCTGCTCTTCTGTCCTTGATAAAATTTTCATTTCTCTATGTCATTATTAATTTACTTGACCGTCGTGGTGGTGTTTTGATCAGGATTCCCACTGATACTCTCTATACTGTTCCAACAACATTCTTGTATTATTTGGAAGGCCTGCAAGAAATAATAGACTGTCACAAAATCATCAAACTTCAATCCAAGGATGGATCATTCCTCAGCTCGCCGGCATCTACAGCAGCTGTATTCATGTGTACAGGGAACACCAAGTGCTTGGAATTCTTGAACTTCGTTTTAATCAAATTCGGAAACCATGGTATCAACATGACAATTTGATTTCATGAAAGGCTATTTTTATTTTGTTTAAAGATTAAATTAAAGTGAAGGCTAACAACGGAGAATTTGTTATCGTAGTGCCGTGTCAGTATCCGCTTGATCTATTTGAACGTCTGTGGGCCGTTGATATTGTCGAACGGTTAGGGATCGATCGCCATTTCAAAAAGGAAATCAAGGACGCATTGGATTATGTTTACAGGTATCCTGTCTTTAAGCATTCTACAGGATTCACTTCAAGCCCAAATTTAATAAATTTTGAAATTCATGTGCAGCCATTGGGACGAAAGAGGCATTGGATGGGCGAGAGAGAATCCTGTTGCTGATATTGATGTTATGGCCATGGGACTTCGAATCTTGAGACTGCATGGATACAATGTATCCTCAGGTAAAAGAAAATGTTTATGTAGAGAGATATATCTAGTTGGCAATTGTGCCAACAGCCAAGTCTTTGAATTCTTTCACTCTGTTGAATCATCTGCAACCATCATTCTTGGCAGATGTTTTAAAAACTTTTAGAGATGAGAATGGCGAGTTCTTTCGCTTCCCGGGTCAAAGGGAGAGAGGAGTAATAGACATGTTAAACCTCAATCGTTGCTCACACGTTGCATTTCCCGGAGAAACGGTCATGGAAGAAGCAAAACTCTGTACCGAAAGGTATCTGTGGAACGCTTTGGAAAATGTGGATGCGTTAGACAAATGGGGTCTAAAAAAGAACATTCGGGGAGAGGTATATAATATTATTGCCGTCTCTTTTAACATCTCAGTCTTGCTGCCACCTAAACCTCACATCAATGAGTATATATATGCTTAATTTTATTTGCAGGTGGAGTACGCCCTCAAATATCCATGGCTTAGGAGTCTGCCAAGGCTGGAGGCCAGAAGCTACATTGAACATTACGGGGCAAACGATGTTTGGCTTGGGAAAACCATGTATATGTAAGATTGTAATATTTGTTTCCAATATAATACCGTTGAACCCAATATTGGTTTTAGTATGCTAAATCGCAAACCATTTGTATTTTAATGTATAATTGACGGGAGCAGGATGCCATATATTAACAACCGCAAATACTTGGAACTGGCCAAACTGGACTTCAATAATGTGCAGTCTATACACCAAAAGGAGTTTCGCGAGCTTCGAAGGTTTAATTCGATGTTTCAATCATTTAAGCCCTATATTTCTTTTTAATTCAATGTTTCATTCATGTGATGTCTATCTTACGTACTGAAAGCTATGATACTATATATTGCATTGTTCACAGATGGTGGAAATCATCAGGTTTCGCAGAGCTCAATTTTCTACCCGACCGTGTGGCTGAAATATTTTTCTCAATCGCGTCTTCTATGTTTGAACCAGAGCTCGCTACGTGTAGAGCCGTTTATACGAAATCTACCATCTGCACTGTCATTTTAGATGGCTTCTATGACGTGCATGGATCTGCAGAAGACATCAAGCTGTTCAATGAAGCAGTTAAAAGGTTGAGATTTAATTTCTCTGGATCTAAGAATAGATGAAATGAAACAATTTCTATGATTATTGTCGCTTCTAAACAGATGCATATTCTTCGTCTTTGTTATAGATGGGATCACTCTCTGTTAGACCGAATGCCAGAGCACATCAAAACATGCTTCCTGGGTCTGTACAATCTGGTTAATGAAATAGCAGAAGAAGGGCGCAAGAGACAGGGTCATGACGTGCTAGGCTACATTAGAAATTTAGTATGTAAATTAAACTTACAAGTGTTTGATATTAAAGGAGCTTTTCATTTTCCACAAAGGTACAATTAAATACTGATCGAGACTTATCGGTCATATGATATATGGCAGTGGGAGATCCAGCTTGAAGCATTCACGAAAGAAGCAGAATGGTCGGAAGCTGAATATGTGCCGTCCTTCCATGAATACATAGAGACCGCTACTGTATCAATAGCACTGGCAACTGTCGTTCTGATTAGTGTTCTTTTCACTGGAGAGGTTCTTACAGATCACATACTCTCCCAAATTGGTTACCGATCCAAATTTGTATATCTCATGTGCTTGACAGGGCGTTTGGTGAACGATACCAAAAGTTACCAGGCAGGGTACTCAATCTCTTGTAATCCAATCCAATGTAGGGTCTCTGTCCTTAGGCGCTTGTAATTTATTTGAACGGTTGCTAATTATGTGCAGGCGGAGAGAGGTCGAGGAGAGGTGGCTTCTGCCATACAGTGTTACATGAAGGACCATCCCGAATTGTCAGAGGAAGAAGCTCTCGAACATATTTATAGTCTCATGGAAAACGCCCTCGCAGATTTGAAGTGTGAATTCCTGAACACAAAAGACGTGCCGGACAATTGCAGGAGAATGGTTTTTGACAGTGCGAGATCAATGCAGCTGTTTTACATGGAAGGAGACGGTTTCACACTTTCACATGAAACGGAAATTAAAGAGCATGTCAAAAAGATCCTGTTCGAACCAGTTGCGTAGAATAAATTATTCAAATAAAGGCCCGCCCCTCTCACGGTGTTCTGTTAACGTTGTAGGAACGCACGCCTGCTCAGCGCCTGTTATAGTCGTTTCTTTTTCCCTTTTCTCCTTTTTCTCTTTCGAAGGACAGCAATGAAATTCAGGCTGCCCAACGTGTTTTTGTTTTTCACAATTAATTTTCGAATCATACGCGAAGATCATGATGAGAATCGTTATGGAAAAAAGTTATTTGTAAATAATTAGGTGACCAACCATTTTTATGATTGCAATCTAAAGTTGACAATTGATTTATCGTGTCGATATTTGTAATTATTAACACAGAAAATCTGAGGCTTACAATTTTTGGATTGTAAATATTTAGGTGACGAACAATTTTCATGATTGCAATCTAAAGTTGACAATTGATTTATCGTGTCGACATGTGTAATTATTAACACAGAAAATCTATGAGGCGTACAATTTTTTATCCAAAAATCAATATAGGGAAAAAATTCATTTTACACAATCCCATATCCTTTTGATATGTATAATCACATTAATATGTATCCTTTTAATATGTATAATCACCGTTACATTATACACAATCCCATATCCTTTTAATATGTATAATCACCTTTACATTAAATGTAGTGGGTAAATCGAAAAATCAATCAGTTGCCAAAAAAATATGTTTTCATAGTGGCAAAAGATCACAAATTTTAATTTCTAAAATTAGTTGTACATATTATGGACTTGAAATATGTTTTCATAATGCAAAAAATAAAAAATTTTAATTTCTAAAATTGGTTGTACATATTATGGACTTCTTGATCGTATCAAGGACATATTATGGACTTCTTGATCGTATCAAGGACAAATCAGGAATTTTGTGTGGAAATGAAGTAATGTTTTGAAAGATATGATGTAAAATGTTAGGACTATTGTGCTATATTTGAGAAAATGGTTGGTTCAATGTGCGTTCTATATATATTTTTATTTTGGTGTCATACATATTATGTTATTTCAAATGGACAAAAAAAATTGTGCCATATGATATGAAAAGCTGGTTGGGGAGAAAAATGAACATTTGAAGGTGGAGAAAAATACTTAGAAAATGTAATGTGAATGGAAATGTATTTTTTTTTACAGCTTAATGGTAAAAAACAACTATATGTATTACACACCACCAACATGAAAAAAATTGTTTGGTTCATACAATATGTCTTGAAATAAATATCTTTTAAGAGTTGTGATGTATCACAATAAAAATATCTTCATTGTGATGTAGTGTTTCAAAAGCGAAAAAAATTGAGTGCAAAATGGTGGAAGAAAGTTTTATTCAAAAGATGTGAAAAAGGGAAATTTGTGATAAATAAGAAGAATAAATTTTTATGGAAAGATGCGAAAAAGTAAAAGTCGTAGTAAACAAAAAAGCAATGTATTATATTATAGAGATTTTTTTGGAAATGTAATACAAAATGAAAATGGAAAATTACAGTGATGTGATGTTTTAGTAAAACAAAGTTACCAATCAAACAAGAACCACTCTAGCTAAAAAAATAAAAAAAAATATATGAAAAAAGAGCGTGAACACTAAAAGTGTTGATGTTGTAATAACATTTTTTTTTCAAGGTAATTTTTCAACATTTTTTAAAAATAACAATAAAGTCAATAAAAGCCAATTCTTTTTGTGCAAAAAACAACTTGAAAACAAAAAGTGTTGACGCTGGAATAACCTCTTTTTTTCTAGGTAAATTTTCAACATTGTTTAATAATGACTTAAAAAATAAAATATCATCACTTTGAAAAACTTTACAATTCCAAGATTTTTAAGGCGTGACATTAAAGACAAAATATCACATCTTTGAAAAGCCTTAAAATTCGAACAATTTTCAAACTTGGCATTAAAGATAAAATATCATGTTTTTAAAAAACCTTAAAATTCAACGATTTTCAGGCATAGCATTAAAGATAAAATATGAGTCATGACATTAAACATAAAATATCACATCTCTAAAAATATTTTAAATTTGAACAATTTTCAGGCATGACATTAAAGATAAAATATCATGTCAAAGCCTTAAAATTTCAACGATTTTCAGGCATGACATTAAAGATAAAATATCATGTCTCTAAAAAGCATTGAAATTTCAACAATTTTTAGACTTGGTATTAAAGAATAAATACTTATAATTGTTTTCAACCATAACATTAAAGATAAATACCATGACTTAGAAAAACCTTGAAATTTTGACAAATTTTCAACCATGGAATCAAAACCAAATACCATGACAACATAAAATCTTAAGTTTTCGAAATATTTCAACTATAATATTATGGAAAAAATTTATCACTAAAAAAACTTTAAAAATAAACACCTGAATGAAAAAGTCGTTATACCAATAGTAATTTCTTTTTTAAATATTAAAAGTATAGCGATTTTAAAATCTTAGTCTAAGACAAATTGACGCATTGTAGCAAAAAATTAAAAATCAACCATCAAATTGACAAGCAGTGTAAGCGAACTCAGCCCATTGCAATGAAAATTTAAAAACCAACCATGAAATTGACACATTGTGGGGGTGGACTCAATCTATTATAACGAAAACTTTAAAATCAACTATCAAATTGACACATAATGAGATCAAGTTACTAGTCGTTGATCAACACGAACCCTACGGAAAAAATAAAATAAAATAAATAATAAATAAATAAAAATGAAAAATACAAAAGAAAGTCAAAATTAAAACATTGAAAAAAACAATCCAAAAATTTTAAAATAATAATAAGTTTATATATATATATATATATATATATATATATATAGATAAACAATGTAAGCTTTGAAACGATAATTTATACTATTACTCGTTTTGTAGAGATAGCAAAAAAGTGACCCGATTTTGAAAATGGGTGATGCAGAACACACATGATTTTTTAGAGCGTAGTTTTTGGCACTATAAATTTTTTTATGTACATTGTGTTTTGGAATGGTAGTGTTTTTGATGTTGATTTAAAAAAGTGGTAATTCTACACTAGGCCCTTTTTTAAAAGGCTTTTTTATTTTTATTTTTATTTTCTAATGTATGAAATGTAAATAATTATTTTGTAAATTTAATAATTTTTGAAGTGGTCTTTTTTCTTCATATTTTTTCGTTTTTACTTTAACTTTAATTTTTTTGTAATGAGATTTTTTATTGTTTTGCATATTTAAAGAAGAAGGTCGATATTTTGAATTTTCAATATTCTACATATTTATACATCATTAATTATTTTTTCAATCCACATGAAATAATTGTATGTAAAAAACAATATTTTTTAACAATTGATATAAAAATAACCATTTTTAACATAGATATAACTAAAAAACTATACGTTTTGATAATTTTTTGCTAGAATTGACATATCAAAATCATAATTTTTATACGAAAATTTTAACTAAAAATGGTTAAATAATAGTTTTTTTTTTAATGAATTTCATGTCAAAAAATAATAATAATCATTTTTTTTTCAAAAAATAATGATTAACTTAAAAATTAATGCGAAAATCACATGTTACAAATATTGAACGCCTAACAACCTTAATTGAGTGTATATTCTTCTCATAAAATGTCAAAGTCAAAACATTACAAGTATAACTACTTAATAGTTACAAAAAATAAGCTTGATTTCCAAGCATAACTTAAATTTAATCAACAATGTCATGTAATCCAAACTCTTCGTCCTCTAGAGTTTCATCATTGTCTTCTTCCACAATATTTTCTGCTTCTTTTTGCTCATTTTCCTCTTCTAATGAATCTTTGATGTCTGCGAATCTTCCAATGTATGTTTTTCCAAACATTCTATGTAATGGTGGTTGGGGTTCCTTTGCCTTTTTTGCCACACGTGATTCACTAAAGTCCCCTTTCTTCAACCCAATTTCTTGCATTGCATCTGGAAGAAATTGAAGAGCATTAATTCTTTGTTGAATGAAATTGCACTGTGTTGGATCTTTTTCAATTGCAATGCAATTTCTTCCTTTTTGAAGGCAACATGCTAGAGTTGTACCTAATTATAAAGCATAAAAGAAATAATGAAGTAAATTAGTACAATGACATATTAATTAAAAAATAACATATTGAAATTCAATTCCATATAATAAAACTTACTTGAGCCAGAAAATAAATTCAAAACCCAATCTCCTTCATTTGAACATATGTCTATAAGATAGTTAATCAATAATTATGATTTTTGATAAATGTTCTCTCCTTTTGCTTCTTTGTCTTCATATGTTAGTTTTCTCACAACATCATAAGTCAGTATTTGGCTATGACTCTTTTTGTCTACCCAATTAAAAATCATAGACATAGCTATCATCTTTTGCCCAAGTATCTATATGAGTGAACTCACAATCATTTATAAATAGTTGATCTTCATGGTTAAGAAGATTTGACTTTTGCCTGTAACATGAAATAGTAAAAATTCAATTAACTTGTACATAAATGAATTTTTCAACATTAATCAAATATACATATTAAATGTCTTACCATGTAAACTGCATCCTTGAATTTGTTTTCCCCTGAAGCTTGACAATATCATTGCCAATTGTGTGTCTGAATGAAATGTCACAAATCTCCATAACGGTGATGACATGACTTCTACAAATCCCGCAACCACTTTACTAAGAGCTTGATAAGTATAAGGGTCACTATCATAGTCAATGTTTGGAATATTGAAACCATGGGGAATATCTGCAATAACTAGAGCATAATCTCTTTTAGGTATGAGTTTAGCAATGTCTTCACAATCGTCTTGTATTACTTGATATTGAATAGTGTCTAGCCCATTCCAAATGAAATGAGTAAGAGTTGGATCAAGTTCAACATTCTTAATACGTTGCTTCCTCAGTCTTTTGATCTTTATTTTTTCAATAAAGGTTCTGAAACTCTCTGGTGCTCCATTATTATCCTTCTTCATATTTTATAAAATAAACAAAGATATATGTAAGTTATAAATTAAAAATAGTACACAGATGAATAAAAATGAATGTATAAATCAAATTACCTTTTTAAATGCAAAATAAAAAACTTTTAATGTTGATGTAGAACTTGAATCTAGATAGTTGCGTACAACATCATCCCAACTATCTTCATTCAACAATTTAACCATTTGTTCTTGAATTTTCATGTAAACTTTGTGATTGCATAGATAAAGTAACAAAAAGTTAATATAATGATATGTATAACAAATACTACCAAGAACAACATGTTTTATTTAAAAGAAATTATAATCTAAAAATCAATAAAAATAAATCAACAAACTTACTTTTGAAATTCCTCAGACATTTCCTCCAATGATAATTCCCCTGACTTCACACGAGATAATATTGTTTTGACAATTTTTTCATCTTTTACTCCTTGCATTGCTCTTCAAGGTGTGATAGTCATATCTTCTGAAAGCTGTTTCATTTCAAAACCTGATTTACTGCTACTACATATCAGTGACTTAGACTTTTTGACCTTCTGGTTTTTAATGCCAATGTTTTACCACATGCTAAAAATCTCATCAATCAACTCCCATATATCTCCAGTTCTAAATGCCAATTGGAAAATGTTATCAACACCTCTGAATAATTCACTAATTTTGTTGTCTTTTCCACCTTTTGAACTGGTTTTCTCTTCAATTTGATACCCTATTTCCATACAACATTCCTTTTGGAAATCTACAGTAACATTTATCCTATCCCCACCACATTTTTCTTGAAATTCACTATGAATAAATCTAACCCTTTGGATGAAACTCATACACATCCTACATTCATTATCTGAGTTAAGATCCCATGCCACTATCTTTGCTTCTGTATCTGATAAACCAACATCAATGATACATTTCATTGTTTCAAAACGTGGGTTATTAGGGTATTCCTCCATCAATTGTCTCTGAGCTTCTACAGAATGGTTCCCCACAAGCACAAAATAATTGTATTCAAAACATTTTGACTTATCAAATGCTTCTTTGTTGGGAACTTGAACTGGATCAACAAGAAGCATATAACTAACCATATGAGCATATGGATTGTACCTCATCAATGTCTTCAAGTTGTGAACATGCAGATGATGTGGCTTTCTGACTTGATACTGACATTGTCCTTCACTTGCCTTATAGGTTTGTCTGACATTAAGCTGAAATGTACGACCACCATCAATTAAATTTCTCTTTGTCAAATTATGTCGAATGGCATTTTGTTTTGTTTTGATAATGCCATCCTCTAAATCAGCTCCTAGTGTAATGATTTCTCTACTTTCTTTTGAAGTTTCACTAGGTTCTTGACTGTTGATAATGACTACTTCAAAATCTTCAACTTTACTTTTCTTCTTCATAACATTCTCATCATTAATTTTAACAGATTTATTCTTGGGCATTGTTACTTTTGGTCTTTTACAGCTCTTCTCACTTCCAATGCCATCTTCAACAATGACAACATGTGTTTCATTGTCAGTTTCAACTTCATCGTCTTCAATATTAACTTATCTACCCTTGCTAGATTTATCCACTAGAGGCCTTTTTTTCTGATCCCTTGGATGTAGTTTTGTAGCATCATCAATTACTACATTTTGCTTGTTTTCCATATCTTCTTCTGACACTGAGTAGAAACTGTTGACAACTTTCATAATATCATGCTCTATGAAATGAATGCCTCCCAACCTAATTGAACAACTTTCAACAAAATTCTGCCAAACAAAATATCATATGTCAATAAAAACAAAGTTAAAAAATATAGTGAGACAGTTACAAGAACGCAAAATACAAATATAAATAACAATACTTCCGATTTTTTGTTTCATCTGATTTATAATTTGTTTACACAGTTTTGTAGATACCTCTCTCGTGTCATACAATGAATATGATAGCCGGTATTTAATCCTTTCATGTGACTTGGGAGGTTTTGTAAGTATGTAAACAACTTCAGTGTCCGGTACCGAACACATATCTATGACTCTTCCCATCACCTCATAAATTCCATTATCATTCGGTACATCAATATATAGATATATATTCACATTTTGGCTTTCTCTTTCTTTCACATACTAGATTCTTGATGGAAATTTCACTTCTTTTGAATTCTTCCAGTATGAAATCATCTTCTTATCATTTGAGGCACTTGAAAGATTTGTAGCCATGAGCTCACGTGGAGTTCATTCACCAATTTTTTTTGAAGATGCACCTTTAAGAGTTTTTGGTCCAGAAATATTCACAAAAATCTTCTTTGATGCCATTTTCCTGAAGAAAAAAAACACATAAATCAGTAAATAACAAAAACATATTAACTTAAATTAACAACAAAAATATATCATAAATTTTTAATTTGTATAATTAGATCATTGAAATTAAAAAAATATTAATACTAAGAAAATCACCCACCACCCTGCGGACAGGCGGGCCGCCGTGGTGGCGCGGGGGGAGGCTGTGGAAACAACTTCCACCATTTCTCCACACATTGATCTCCTTCTCCGTATTCAATCTACCCCTCAGGGGGGCTAAGGGGTAGATTGAAGACGGAGAAGGAGATCAATCCCTGAAGGGTAGATTGAAAACGGAGAAGGAGATCAATGTGGCGAGAAATGGTAGAAGTTGTTATCACAACCTCCCTCCGTGCCACCCTGGCAGCCCACCCGCCCATGGCGTGGCCGCCAAGGTGGCGCGGGGGGCTACCATAGCCTCCCCCCATGAAGGGGGCTATGGCAACAACTTCTTCCATTTCTCCACAAATTGATCTCTTTCTTCGTCTTCAATCTACCCCTCAACCTCCCCCTTAAGGGGTAGATTGAAGATGGAGAAGGAGATCAATATGAGAAGAAATGGTAGAAGCCCCAGTAGATTGAAGATGGAGAAGGAGATCAATATGAGAAGAAATGGTAGAATCCCCCCGGTGCCACCTTGCCGGGCCACCCGTCCGCGGGGTGGCGGGCAATTCCGGAAATCGCCCAACCCCCACAGGTGGGCGGGTGAGCCGCTGAGGTGGCGTGAGGTGGGGCTACCGATGAGCGGGTGGGCCGTTGGGGTGGCACAGGGTGGGGCTGCGGTAGCCCCACCTTGCGCCACCCTGGCGGCTCACCTACCCCCTCGCAAGGGTTGGGCGATTCCCGCGCCACCCCAACGACCTGTCCACCCGCTCGCCTGCTTGCGGGGGTTGGGCGATTCCCGGAATTGCCCAACCCCCGTGGGTAGGCGGGCAAGCCACCAAGGTGGTGCGGGATTGGGCTGCTGTAGATCCACCCCACGCCACCCCGGCGGCCCGCCTATCTGCCCGCCCGAGTTGGGTGATTCTCGGAGTCGCCAAACCCCCATGGGCGGGTAGGCGAGCAGGCCGCCGGGCTGGTGTGGTGTGGGCTGCTAGGGTGGGGCTGCCATCGTGAGCTTTACCGGGCCCACCATGCTCACGACAGATGTATTGGTTAATTTGGCTCACAAAAAGTATTAATTTAAAAAAAAAATCTACTTCATTAAACTTATTTAGTTTGTGAGAGATTTTTCGGCGAAAATCACATGGAATACCATTTGTCGACGCGTTTCAAACCAACTAGTGTGGTTCATCGTCAGGACAAGTTGAAGAAACAGATCCAGCCTAGCAAGTTAATTAGTCTGAGCAGAGCCTCCAACGACTAACTTGACCAACGACTAGTTTGACTCTAGGACCGGGGTCAAAATTATTTTATTAATTTAATAAGTAATCTCTCGGATCAATATATAAATATATAAAATTTTAATGGGTATTTAGTTAAAAAATATTATAAAAATTATAAGTTAATTAGTATGTAAAGGAAATCTAGTTAAATAAAGGACCTTATAATATATGAATAAATTGAATAAATATAAAATAATTTTACTTAAAAGAATTATTAAAAATTATAAGTTAATTAGTTATATAAGGGGCATTATAATATCAGAATAAAATAAAATAATATCAAAAGGATGCTAGGTTAGTTAGAAAAATATTTAAAAAGTATAAGTTGATTAGAATTTAATTGGAAAATTAGTTATGTAAAGGACCTTATAATAAAAAAAAAATATATATAATGATTGAAAAAGGGGGGGAATATTTATAAAATTAAAAGAAAGTTAGTACCAAAGGACCTTATAAGTTAAAAGAAATGAGAAAATTAACACTCTAATAAATAAAAAAATAAAAAAATAAATCAAAATCAAAATCAAAATAAAAATAAAATAAAAGTAAAATAATAATAATAATAATAATAATAATAATAAAATAAATGAGTAAATAAATAAATAAATGAAGGAGGAGGGCGGAAAAACGACTAGGAAGGGAGTGCTGGGACCCAACACCTATTGATTTTCTAGCCATCCTCTCTATTGAGATTGCTTGGCCTCTTTTCAATCTCAAGCGCTTCCCTAAATTTACGATGATGGAAATGTGAAACCCTAGCAATAACACTAGCCTCCTCAATACAAACATGATGATTGGTTTTCTCAGCATGTTCAGCTAAAGCGGAAGACTTAGCTCTCCTATGCTTAAGGTCCGCTGCATGCTCGCTAATCCTTTGCTTAATGGAGCGACCAGTCTCCCCAATATAGGGGGTCCCACAGGAACAAGGGATCATATAAACACCTTTCAACCGCTTGTAGCAGAACTCAAGGAACTTGAGATGAGACAGAAATTGAATCAGAAAAAGTGGGATTGCCTAGCTCTTGAAGTGAGGTATCTCTTGGCCTTGAAGAGAAAGCCTGAGTCTGATGGAAAGAATGAAGATGCTTCTGTGGGGATGATGCAGATACTTGGTGCTTCTGCTACTACGGAAGTGGCCTCTAGAAGAGATCCTTAAGGGAACAAGTTGGAGTATGTTCGAATGAAGGTTGGAGGTGCTGATGTGCTCACTATGGTGGATAGTGGGGATTCTCACAACTTCATGGGCGAGGATATTGTGAGAAGAATTGGGCCGAAGTTTGTACCGGCAAAGGCACAAATGAAGACGGTGAATTCTCCTCCTATTGAGATTCTTGGTATAGCTGAGAGGGTGGAAACTACACTTGGTGAATGGACTGGGAAGGTGGACTTCACTATAGTGCGGATTGATGACTATGAGGCTGTATTGGGGATGGAGTTCATGAAACAATTCGATGCTATGATTGTGCCACATTTGAAGAAGCTATACATTTATGATGGAAGGGAAGATGTACCCATTGGTGTGCCAACCATTGGTGTGACAAGGCTTGATTGTAAATTGGGAGTGATGCAAATGGAGGATAAGGAGAAGGTGAACAAGCGGTTGTCTAGTGTTGATACAAAGCTTGTGGAGCAGTCATTGGTCATCAAGACACTTTCAGATAGCATCTTGGATTTGACAAGAAGGCTAGAGTTGGTGGAGGATGATGATGATGATGATGAGGAGGCATATGTGAGGCCAAATGTCCAGAGGGAAGACCGGGTTGCTTATCTACAATGGATGGAGATTGAGGATCCTGATAGGTGGATCGAATTGATTAGTGAGGGAGAGCCTTCAGGCTCTACTCCCTCTACATCTTCTTAGATGGATGAAGAAGATGGGGCTCATTGTTAGCTGTTCATAACAGTGATTCCTTAAACATGGTTGAGCAGGTATGATTGATGGTGCAGGGATGGCTTGGCATCAAGCATCATGACATGTTGCAAATAAGATGGATGGATTTTCCATGGACCTGAGCATGGATTATGGAGATAGATTCTTGATGAGTCAAGGATGTGGCAGATGTTTGAGGAACAGCTGATGATGGCATGAGGATGTTCACTCTCATGGATTGAGCGTGATGGTTGGATTAGCTACCCAACTAGTTCAGACATGAGGTCCGGAAGTGTGCAGAGATATGTTGGCATCGTGCTGGAGTATCATGGTAGAGGTTCACATGGAGACACATGATGAGGTCGACACGAGATGTTGCAGTGGAGATTGTGGCAGAGGGGTCGATGATCATGGATCGAGATGATATCTGATGGAGAGCATACCGTTGAGGTGCATACCTTGGTATGGTGAGCTTGGTAGCAGTTGGTCATTAAGTCGAGGCATGATGGAGATGAGGCTCTACATATGTTGCAAGGATGTTTTCTTTGTGTGGAGGAGTCAACATCATGGATGATGATGATCTTGGTGGATGGCTACCGGGATGCTATGTTGTCGAGGACGACAACGATTTCAGGTGGAGGAGGATGTAAGGTCCTCGAGTTCTACCCAAGCACGGGCGCGGTTGGGCGCCGGGCGAGCCAACGGGCACGCGGGTGCACGGGCGGTCGACAGGCGCACGGGCGGGCGCGGGCACACAAGTGGGCGCGGGCTGCACGACGGGCGGGCGAGGGCTGCACGACGGGCGGGCGCGGTGACACGGGCGTGCGACGAGCTGCGGAGAAAATGTGACAAAATATGCGACGATATGCAAACACTTATGCGACTAAGTGTTGGAGCGTATTACATATATATGCGATGGGAAGAAATGTACAAGCCGACTTGTACATAAGGCTTATGGGCGCATGGATGGTGGTTTTGGGGGTCGGCCAAGGGGCTGCACACCCCTTGTAAACCCACGCAAGTTTGGGTATAAGTATGAGAGCTTTGAGAGCTCATTCCAACATTCAACAACTCATCATCTCTACGCATAGGAGAAGGGGTAAAACTGCGCAAGGGAGATAGGAGCTGCGCATAGCTCATGCGCACTATCTAGGTGCGGTTTTGGAGTATCTTGTGCCGGTTTGAGGTGTGGGCAAGCGTGCCGAGGAGTTGGTATATGTGTAGATTGTGCAGGACTTGGTGGAGAGGAATTAAGTGGCTCGGGTGAGCACTTCTCTTTGTGCAAGGGTGCACATGTATTGTAAAAGGCAGGGTTGCCTCTCGGTTGTAATATTTGGCTACGTGTAGACTTGGTTTGGCAAGGCACATTTGTACATTGTAAAACTGATATTCTTAATATATTGTCGGGCAGACTCACATTATGGGGAGTTGACCCTCCCCTTTATACTTGTTGCAATTGTTATTGTTCTCGGTATAATTGCATGATGATAATGAATGAGTATGGGCTTCATTAAGTATAAAGGATAATTGCTTTTACTTAGTTGCAAAACACAAGCTAAGTATGCTAATGTGAAAGTAGGCGTAGTCCACGAATGTTAGTATTGGTGAAAAGAAAGCGTTCGGTGGTGCCGCACCTTGCTACAAGCGGTTGAAAGACTACTGTAGGTGTAGGGGCGTGACTTCCAACCGCTTGTAGCAAAGTGCGGCACCACCGAACGCTTTCTTTTCACCAATACTAACATTCGTGGACTACGCCTACTTTCACATTAACATACTTAGCTTGTGTTTTTCCACTAAGTAAAAGCAATTATCCTTTATAATTAATGAAGCCCATACTCATTCATTATCATCATGCAATTATACCGAGAAAAATAACAATTGCAACAAGTATAAAGGGGAGGGGCAACTCCCCGTAATGTGAGTCTGCCCGACAATATATTAAGAATATCAGTTTTACAATGTACAAGTGTACCTTGCCAAACCAAGTCTACACTTAGCCAAATATTACAACCGAGAGGCAACCCTGCCTTTTACAATACATGTGCACCCTTGCACAAAGAGAAGTGCTCACCCGAGCCACTTAATTCCTCTCCACCAAGTCCTGCACAATCTGCACATATACCAACTCCTCGGCACGCTTGCCCACACCTCAAACCGGGACAAGATACTCCAAAACCGCACCTAGATAGTGCACATGAGCTATGCGCAGCTCCTATCTCCCTTGCGTAGTTTTACCCTTCTCCTTATGCGTAGAGATGATGAGTTGTTGAATGTTGGAATGAGTTCTCAAAGCTCTCATACTTATACCCAAACTTGTGTGGGTTTACAAGGGGTGTGCAGCCCCTTGGCCGACCCCCAAAACCACCATCCATGCGCCCATAAGCCTTATGTACAAGTCAGCTTGTACACTTCTTCCCATCGCATATATATGTAATACGCTCCAACACTTAGTCGCATAAGTGTTTGCATATCGTCGCATATTTTGTCACATTTTCTCCGCAGCTCGTCGCACGCCCGTGTCGCCGCGCCCGCCCGTCGTGCAGCCCTCGCTCGCCCGTCCTGCAGCCCGGGCCCACTTCGTGCGCCCGCGCCCGCCCGCGCTCCCGTCGACCTTACATCCTCCTCCACCTGAAATCATTGTCGTTCTTGACAACATACCATTCCAGTAGCCATCCACCAAGATCATCATCATCCATGATGTTGACCCTCCACACAAGGCAAACATCCTTGCAACATATGTAGAGCCTCATCTCCATCATGCTTCAACTTAGTGACCAACTGCCACCAAGCTCACCATACCAAGGTATGCACCTCAACGGTATGCTCTCCATCAGATATCATCTCGATTCCATGATTACTGACCTCCTGTCTTCATCATGTGTCCTCATGTGAACTGCTACCATGATACTCCAACATGATGCCAACACATCTCTATACACTACTAGTCCCCATGTTTGAACTAGTCGGATGGCCAGCCCAACTGTCACGCTCAAACCATGAGAGTGAACATCCTCATGCCACCATGAGTCATTTCCCAAAACATCCTGCCACATCCTTGACTCATCAAGAATCTATCTCCATAATCCATGCTCAAGTCCATGGAACTCCATCCACCTCATCTGCAACATGTTGTCCATGATGTTTGGTGTCAATGTGTTGCATGAAACCAGCCACATCTATCCCAACATCAACATGTGTGTGTGTCTCCTCCATATGAAGAGACCCTCTCCTCAAACCGACTCTCGATGTGCCACATCTAGGTCCATGAAGCAAATCTTCATCATATCTACAATGTGCCATCCCTCAAGTCTGCCATAAAAACAAGTATACACTTGTCTCATCTATCCATGTGTCAAAGTAGTTGAGTCTCGGCTCAACCCATGCCCAAGTTAAGGCATCATCATCATCATAACTCCATCACTCCAAAGTGTCTCATATCGATCCTTCACATCAAGTCACTCTTCCAAGCCATGCTCATACATGTACTTTGAAAGTATGCATCCCATACTGCACCAAAGTCTCCTGACCTCAGCTCCTCAATGCATCAAATCCTCTAAGTCCACTATGTATGAAGTCCCTAAAAGTCACAACAATCTCATGTCATTATGAGCTCCATGAGTCATCTCCAACCAACATCTCCATGTAGTAGGAATGCTCCATAATCTGCTCACAAATCCATCCAAGTCCATGGTCTTGTTGTACAAGAGTGCACAACCTCTCCATCGACCCATAAGTACTAAGTCTCCATGTCACACTAGCAAATCCATCTGCACAACATCCCTGCCTTGTCACTCCTCATTAGATGTCCATGACACCTCTACAAGTGCTCCCACACAATGTCCCTGCATAAGACTGCCATGCTCCATGTCTCCAACCTGATGTCCATGACTATGTTGTCCATGTAGTCCAACCAAGTAGGCTCATCACAACAATCGGTCATCCTCATCCAAGTCTTCAATCTTCTGTCTAGTGAACACGGTCACCCAACCATATCATCATCATCATGAGTCCCTTCCATCATAGCTCCTCCACCAAAGTGTCCACCAAGACTATCTCTTGGTCTCGGCCATGAGAAGTCCACCCAAGTGTGTGCCCTCCAATCTGTCCATGAGTCATGCCGGGCACTTAGCCAAAGTGGCTAAAGCATGACCCAATCATCTGCAATGATCATAAAGTCCCACATCTGTCACACCCCTACACCTGCGATAGTCTTTCAACCGCTTGTAGCAAGGTGCGGCACCACCGAATGCTTTCTTTTCACCAATACTAACATTCGTGGACTACGCCTACTTTCACATTAACATACTTAGCTTGTGTTTTGCAACTAAGTAAAAGCAATTATCCTTTATACTTAATGAAGCCCATACTCATTCATTATCATCATGCAATTACACTGAGAACAATAACAATTGCAACAAGTATAAAGGGGAGGGGCAACTCCCTGTAATGTGAGTCTGCCCGACAATATATTAAGAATATCAGTTTTACAATGTACAAGTGTGCCTTGCCAAACCGAGTCTACACTTAGCCAAATATTACAACCGAGAGGCAACCCTGCCTTTTACAATACATGTGCACCCTTGCACAAAGAGAAGTGCTCACCCGAGACACTTAATTCCTCTTCACCAAGTCCTGCACAATCTGCACATATACCAACTCCTCGGCACGCTTGCCACACCTCAAACCGGCACAAGATACTCCAAAACAACACCTAGATAGTGCGCATGAGCTATGCGCAGCTCCTATCTCCCTTGCGCAGTTTTACCCCTTCTCCTTATGCGTAGAGATGATGTGAGTTGTTGAATGTTTGAATGAGCTCTCAAAGCTCCCATACTTATACACATTCTTGCGTGGGTTTACAAGGGGTGTGCAGCCCCTTGGCTGACCCCCAAAACCACCATTCATGCGCCCATAAGCCTTATGTACAAGTCGGCTTGTACACTTCTTTCCATCGCATATATATGTAATACGCTCCAACACTTAGTCGCATAAGTGTTTGCATATTGTCGCATATTTTGTCACATTTTCTCCGCAGCTCGTCGCACGCCCGTGTCACCGTGCCCGCCCGTCGTGCAGCCCTCGCCCATCCGTCGTTCAGCCCGCGCCCACTTGTGCGCCCGCGCCCGCACGTGTGCCCGCGCGCCCGTCGACCGCCCGTGCACCCGCGCGCCCGTCGACTCGCCCGGCGCCCAACTGCGCTCGTGCTCGGGTAGAACTCGAGGACCTTACATCCTCCTCCACCTGAAATCGTTGTTGTCCTCGACAACATACCATCCCGGTAGCCATCCACCAAGATCATCATCATCCATGATGTTGACTCCTCCACACAAAGCAAACATCCTTGCAACATATGTAGAGCCTCATCTCCATCATGCCTCGACTTAGTGACCAACTGCCACCAAGCTCACCATACCAAGGTATGCACCTCAACGATATGCTCTCCATCAGATATCATCTCGATCCATGATCATCGACCCCTCTGCCACAATCTCCACTGCAACATCTCGTGTCGACCTCATCATGTGTCTCCATGTGAACCTCTGCCATGATACTCCAGCACGATGCCAACATATCTCTGCACACTTTCGGACCTCATGTCTGAACTAGTTGGGTAGCTAATCCAACCATCACGCTCAATCCATGAGAGTGAACATCCTCATGCCATCATCAGCTGTTCCTCAAACATCTGCCACATCCTTGACTCCTCAAGAATCCATCTCCATAATCCATGCTCAGGTCCATGGAAACTCCATCCATCTCATCTGCAACATGTCATGATGCTTGATGCCAAGCCATCCCTGCACCATCAATCATACCTGCTCAAACATGTTTAAGGACTCACTGCCATGAGCAGCTAACAATGAGCCCCATCTTCTTCATCCATCTAAGAAGATGTAGAGGGAGTAGAGCCTGAAGGCTCTCCCTCACTAATCAATTTGGTCCACCTATCAGGATCCTCAATCTCCATCCTTTGTAGATAAGCGACCCAGTCTTCCTTCTGGACATCCGGCCTCACATATACCTCATCATCATCATCATCATCCTCCACCAACTCTAGCCTTCTTGTCAAGTCCAAGATGCTATCTGAAAGTGTCTTAACGACCAATGACTGCTCCGCAAGCTTTGTCTCAACACTAGACAACCGCTTGTTCACCTTCTCCTTATCCTCCATTTGGACCACTACCAATTTACAATCAGGTCTTGTCACACCAATGGTTGGCACACCAATGGGTACATCTTCCCTTCCATCATAAATGTAGAGCCTCTTCAAATGTGGAACGATCATAGCATCAAATTATTTCATGAACTCCATCCCCAATACAGCTTCATAGTCATCAATCCGCACTATAGTGAAGTCCACCTTCCCGGTCCATTCACCAAGTATAGTGAAGTCCACCTTCCCGGTCCATTCACCAAGTGTAGTGTCCACCCTTTCAGCTATACCAAGAATCTCAATCGGAGGAGAATTCACTGTCTTCATTTGTGCATTTGCCGGTAAAAACTTCAGCCCAATTCTTCTCGCAGTATCTTCGCCCATGAAGTTATGAGAAGCCCCACTATCCACCATAGTGAGCACATCAGCACCTCCAACCTTGATTCGAACATACTCCAACTTGTTCCTTTCAGGATCCCTTCTAGAGACCGCTTCCGTAGTAGCAGAAGCACCAAGTATCTGCATCATCCCCACAGAAGCATCTTCATTCTTTCCATCAGACTGAGCCTTCCTCTTCAAGGCCAAGAGATACCTCACTTCAAGAGCTAGGCAATCGCACTTTTTTTGATTCAATTTCTGTCTCACTCAAGTTCCTTGAGTTCTGCTTCAATCAAGTCTGCTTCCTCTGCAAGTTGAAGGGCTTCTTCTCTATTCTCATCAAAAATCCCTTCCTTGACCAAGGCATGAAGAGCATCCCTTATTTCAAACAAACTTTGGCCACATTCTGCAAATCCTTGTTTTACTTCCTTTGACTCTTCAAGTAGACTTCCTTCAAATTCTTCAAAGGTAGCATAACCCAATTTCTGCAAGATAGACATCTTTACCAAGTCACCTGCAACCTGAACTGACCCTTGTTCCACTTCGTGTGAAACGGTTTCCTTCACCTGAAAGTACCTGTCACCAACTTCAAAGTGTATGCACACTTGCTTCAGCTTCCTGCAAGACTTCTCCAAGTCTTCAGATCTGCTCTGATACCACCTGTCATGCCCCATCATTCGCAACTAAGTAAAATGCAATTATCCTTTATACTTAATGAAGCCCATACTCATTCATTATCATCATGCAATTATACCAAGAACAACAACAATTGCAACAAGTATAAAGGGGAGGGGCAACTCCCCGTAATGTGAGTCTGCCCGACAATTTTATTAAGAATATCAGTTTACAATACAAGTGTGTCTTGGCCGAACCAAGTCTCACACTTAACCGAATAATACAAAGAGAGGAAACCCTGCCTTTACAACATCTTGTGCATCTCTTGCACAAAGGACGGTGCTCACCCGAGCCACCAAGAATCCTTGCCAAGTCTTACACCAAGATCACACCTTAGAATCCACCCCGGGCACACTTGCCCAACCTTCGACCTGATCACAAGACTTCACCAAGCGTACAGTCCTCCTTAAGGTAATGCGCATGAGATATGCGCAGTTCCCTCCTTAACTGCGCACTTCCTTCTTGTCTTATGCGAAGATGTGAAGAGTGAATGATGTTTCAAATGAGCTCTCATGCTCTTATACTTATACACATACTTGCGTGGGTTTACAAGGGGCGTGCAGCCCCTTGGCCGACCCCCAAAACCACCATCCATGCACCCATAAGCCTTATGTACAAGTCTGCTTGTACACTTCTTTCCATCGCATATATATGTAATACGCTCCAACACTTAGTCGCATAAGTGTTTGCATATCGTCGCATATTTTGTCACATTTTCTCCACAGCTCGTCGCACGCCCATGTCACCGCGCCTGCCCGTCGTGCAGCCCTCGCCCGTGCGTCGTGCAGCCCTCGCCCGTCCATCGTGCAGCCCGTGCCCACTTGTGCGCCTGCGCCCGCCCGTGCGCCTGCACGCCCGTCGACTGCCCGTGCACCCGCGCGCCTGTCGACTCGCCTGACGCCCAACCACGCCCGCACTCGGGTAGAACTCGAGGACCTTACATCCTCCTCCACCTGAAATCGTTGTCGTCCTCGACAACATACCATCTCGGTAGCCATCCACCAAGATCATCATCATCCATGATGTTGACTCCTCCACACAAAGCAAACATCCTTGCAACATATGTAGAGCCTCATCTCCATCATGCCTCGACTTAGTGACCAACTGCCACCAAGCTCACCATACCAAGGTATGCACCTCAACGGTATGCTCTCCATCAGATATCATCTCGATCCATGATCATCGACCCCTCTGCCACAATCTCCACTGCAACATCTCGTGTCGACCTCATCATGTGTCTCCATGTGAACCTCTGCCATGATACTCCAGCACGATGCCAACATATCTCTGCACACTTCCGGACCTCATGTCTGAACTAGTTGGGTAGCTAATCCAACCATCACGCTCATTCCATGAGAGTGAACATCCTCATGCCATCATCAGCTGTTCCTCAAACATCTGCCACATCCTTGACTCCTCAAGAATCTATCAATCATCCCATGCTCAGGTCCATGGAAACTCCATCCCATCTGCAACATGCTGTTCATGATGTTTGGTGTCAATGTGCTACATGTAATCAGCCACATCTATCCCAACATCATCATGTGTGTGTCTCCTTCATATGAAGAGATCATCTCCTCAAACCAACTCTCGATGTGCCACATCTAGGTCCATGAAGCAATCCTTCATCATATCTACAATGTGCCATCCCTCAAGTCTGCCATCGAAACAAGTATGCACTTGTCTCATCTCCCCATGTGCCAAAAGTAGTTGAGTCTTGGCTCAACCCATGCCCAAGTGCAGCCACCAAGGCATCATCATCATCGTTGTAACTCCATCACTTCAAAGTGTCTCATATCGATCCTCCACATCAAGTCACTCTTCCAAGCCATGCCCATACATGTACTTTGGAAGTATGCATCCCATACTGCATCAAAGTCTCTTGACCTCAGCTCCTCAATGCATCAAATCCTCTAAGTCCACCATGTATGAAGTCCCTAAAAGTCACAACAATCTCATGTCATCATGAGCTCCATAATCAGCTCACAAATCCATCCAAGTCCATGGCCTTGTTGTACAAGAGTGCACAACCTCTCAATCAACTCATAAATAATACGTCTCCATGTTACACTAGCAACTCCATCTGCACAACATCCATGTCTTGGCACTCCCCATTGGATGTCCGTGACACCACTACAAGTGCTCCCACATAATGTCCCTGCATAAAACTGCCATGCTCCATGTCTCCAACCTGATGTCCATGTAGTCCCACCAAGTAGACTCATCACAACAATCGGTCATCTTCATCCAAGCTGCTATCTTCGATTTAGTGAACTCGGTCACCCAACCATGTCATCATGTCATGAGTCCCTCCATCATAGCTCCTCCACCAAAGTGTCCACCAAGACTTGCTCTTGGTCTCGGCCATGAGAAGTCCACCCAATCATCACAAGTGTGTGCCCTCCTCAACCTGTCCATGAGTCATGCCGGCCACTTAGCCAATCTTCCATATGGCTAAAGCATGACCCATTCCTCCACAACGATCATCAAGTTCCACCCTTGTCAAGGGCCTTTGTACCTTCTACCATAAGGTCACAAACAACCCCAACAAGTCCTGCAACAATCAACAATCCTTGCTTCTCCATACAAGGTTCCATCATATTCATCCATGGTAAGATCCTCCCTAGCATCGGTAAATTGGCTTTGCCCTTCCCTGCATACGGTCCATCTGCCCAATGCCAAAATGAAGCACAAGTATCAATACTTCCTTCATCATCATGAAGCTCTTCCTCATTCATCCATGTCCACAAACTGCACGATCCTGGTCCAACTTGATCATCCTCAAGTTCATCCTCCATCATGGTCATGTCTGTAACATCTTCAACTATCATGGCTTCCTCTTCCTTGTTTGCACAATCTACAACTTCATCTTGCTCCATTGTCCAACCAAGTTGAAGAAGTTCATCTTCAACATTCTTTTCCAAGACTGCAAGCTTCTCTCGAATCCAGGGATTCTCTTCTTTCAACCTCTTCAACCTGTATAAGGTAAGCAAGAGCTTCCTTTCACCTTCTCCCAAACTTGCCATGTCTTATCGTTCAGCTTGGTCCAAGCACTAAACTTCACCTCTGCTAAACCTACTTCCACTGTCATGAGCAACCCTGCTCAAACCGAGTCTTGAAACTACCTTCAAATGCTTCAACACCTGAACCTTGTTCAAGCCTCAATATCACCTGTCATCAACTTCCAAGTGTATGCACACTTGCTTCACCCAGCTTCCTGCAAGACTTCTCCAAGTCTTCAGACCTGCTCTGATACCACCTTTTTCAATTATTTATATATATATATTTTATTATAAGGTCCTTTACATAACTAATTTTCCAATTAAATTCTAATCAACTTATACTTTTTAATGCCCTTTATATCACTAATTAACTTATAATTTTTATAATATTTTTTAACTAAATACCCATTAAATTTTTATATATTTATATATTGATCCCAGAGATTACTTATTAAATTAATAAAATAATTTTGACCCCGGTCCTAGAGTCAAACTAGCCGTTGGTCAAGTTAGCCGTTGGAGGCTCTGCTCAGACTATTTAACTTGCTAGGCTGGATCTATTTCTTCAACTTGTCTTGATGATGAACCACACTAGTTGGTTCGAAATGCGTCGACAAATGGTATTCCATGTGATTTTCGCCGAAAAATCTCTCATAAACTTGATATGGATCACAGAAGCCTAAACTCTATAAACTTATTTAATATGAAAATTTTCAAGGAAAAAAAATTAACTAATCTTTCAATTGTGAGAATTCTTCGTTGAGTATGTTGTTGATAGCAATGTAGTTGCTCGACAAATTCACTCCAAGTTTTTCAACGAACCTCAAAAAACCTTGATGTGATGTGAGTAATAGTGATAATGGAATTTATTATGTAGGTGAAATTACGAAGATGTTTTACCGTACAGTTAATGTGGGATTAATTTGTTTTAAAAAAAATTAACATGTTAAATTTTTTATGATGACGAAGAAAAATATGATAAAGCGAATATTATGAAATTGTTTTACAGTGAGGTGAATGTGGGATTAATTTCTTTTAGAATGTATTATAAAAATTAGAAAAAACATTCAAATGTTTAGTAAATATTATATACATTAACTATTAAAATAATTTAGGTAGAAGTTGTAGTTTACAATTTTAACTTTAATGATTTATTTCATAAAAAATTTAGTTTACATTTTTCAATAAATTGTAGAATAAAATAATGAAGGGAAATAAATCTAACAAACTTTTTGGAGGGAAATATTTTCGCAAAACTTGTTGGAGGGAAAATTTTTAGAGGGAAAATTTCATTCTCTAAGCTATATAATATCTTTAGAAGACTCTCCATTTGTATCATTCAACATCTTTTATTTGAAAGGGATGGATTGTCCTGATAGTGAAGTTTCGATTTATACAACATCAACATCTTCATCGTGTAACAACTCTATTCATATTGATGAATATAACGATAATTCTTCCACTATGAATAGAAAGTCAATTCTTCAACTTAGTCCTGATCCTAAGGACTATGAGAGTAACATTGATGAAAGAGGGGATGGAGAATTTCAAATAAATAAAGAGTCACAGATTCCACTTAGTCCTAATTCTAAGGACTATGAAAGCAGCAGTGGTGATGAGCTTGATGACAAATTTCAAAAGAATGGAGTGTCACAGTGTCCACTTAGTCCTAATTCTAAGGACTATGAGAGTAGCAGTGATGAAGAGCGGGATGATGAATTTCAAAAGAATCGAGTGTCATGGTGTCCACTTAGTCCTAATTCTAAGGACTATGAGAGCAACAGTGATGAAGAGTGTGATGATGAATTTCAAAATAATGGAGTGTTATAGTGTCCTCTTAGTCCTAATTCTAAGGACTATGAGAGCAGCAGTGATGAAAGACAGGATGATGCACTTAGTCCTAATTTTAATGAGTATAAAGGTAGCAGTGACAAAGGACAGGATGTAGCATTTTCAGTAAGTAAACAGTCACATTTTTTACGTAGTCCTAATTCTATGGACTATGAGAGCAACACTGACAATGCACATGAGGAAGAATATCCAATAAACATCGAGTCAAATTTTCCATTCAGTCTGAATTCTAAGGACTATGACAGTAGCACTGAAGAAGGGGAAGATGAAGAATATCCTCCAAGTCATTATTTGAAAATCACAGCTGATCACAGTGTGGATAACATTCCTTTCAATGATGATGAAAATCCTTATACAAATGATGATCCAATGATGGAGATGTTTCTAAGAAATATTGTATCAAGTGAGTAGGGGCAGACCTTTTCGTATCAATGAAAGATGTTCTAGTTATACAAGGGGTAAAGCAAAATATCTGACGAAAGTTCTATCAGCGCTCTCATTTCAAGTGAATGTTGCCAAAAAGATTGCTTGAAACATATGGATTTCAAATTTGCATTAGAGACTAGGAAGAGATATTTGTCAATGAATAAAAGCATGCACAATTCATATTTAGTTGGGTGCATGCAATCTACATTGTCAGGTTATGATTATCATATTAGGACTTTATTTATCTGTAGAAAAGCTTTCAAAATGTTTCGTTTGATTGGGAATTTTTGTCTCTCGAGAAATTCAAGAAAATTTGGAAAAGGATCCCACATTTTATTCAGAAGTGCATCATAAAAGACAGTTTGGGCCATTATCAAATATTGCAATGTCATGGATGAAAGATTTCTTTTCAAAGCATGGAGAGTGTATGCCAAATAGAGAGACAATACATATTCCAGATAATTTTTCTAGACGAGAAATCTACAACTTATACAAAGAATATGTAGAAGGTGCTGAGGGACATGGCCGATTTATTACATATCAATATTTTGTGAAGGTATGGAAGAAAGAATTCAACATTGTATGTATTCCTAAGAAGACAAGGATGGGGATTTGCAGTACATCTGCTTCTCTTAAATCAAAAAGGGACAATCTGATGGGTCAGAAAGAGGTAAGCATTCATAACTTTAACTTTTAAAATTGTATAGTCATCAGCTATGAAAACATATTTCTTAATGGATTTCTTTTATGTTGTGTAGATTCAATTGTCAAAGAACTTCAGAAGCATCACGAACAACAAACAAATGAAAGGAAAAAGTTGTACAAGCATCGATCATTTTTATGATCATTTTTATTGTTTAGAATATCTACAATGCAACATTAAATTAGAGATATAATGTATGTTTCATTCAATATACAAATGATGACTTTTGAATTCATTTAGTGATGTAACTTGTTCATAATGTCATGATTTTTTAATTTTATGGTTGAAAAAATTTCAATTTCTTTTGTACCTAGCATGTTATGGTTGAGAACATGTTGAATTTATACTTAGGAAAGAAAAATGTTATTCTACCAAAAACATTAGTGTGTTTTTTTTCCTCATAAACAACTTTGTTTGGCGCATAAAAATTCGGTTTTACTAGCAATTTTTAAAAATGTTGAAAATTGACCCCAAAAAAAGATATCATTCCAATATCATCACTTTTTCATTCTCAAGCTGTATTTTGCACGAAAATTTTGTTTTCACTACCATTTTTAAAACATGTTCAAAATTGACCCTAAAAATAAAAAATCATCATTCTAGTATACACACTTTTTGTTTTTAGCACTGTTTTTGATGTTTTTTCGGGGTTTTTTGGCCAGAGTTCCCGTTTTGAGTTTATAGTTCCCGTTTTAAAGTTTACATTGTTTATAATGAAAAATTTCAAAAAGCATAATATAAGAATAAAAAATTAAAAATTAACCAAAAAGAATTATATTGATTGGATAATTAAAAATAAAAAAACAAGTCAACGTTGTCTTGGATGGATGGTGATCAAGTGCTCTGTTAAAGCACTCTTTGATGTCAATCCAATTCCCCGCACTGATTAGGTAAATATTGGACGTGATGAAAATGTATTCCTACCAAGTTTACAAAAAAACAAAAAAAAACATTAAAATAAATAAATAATATGTTAAAATAACATTAAAAATAAAATAAATTAAAAAATAAAAAACATTAAAACAATTATTTTTAATTGAAAAAAACATATAAAATTAACATTAACATTAACATAAAAATAAAAAAACACAATAAAAAAATTAAAAGAAATAATTAAAAAAAAATATTTTAAAAAATGAAGTTATTAAAAAAAAGGGAAGCCCCTCAGGCTCTGGGCGAGGCAAGGTCGATTCCAGGAATAGGCTTGATCCACCCAGGGCCCACGGGACCTCGAGCATGAGTGGGTGGGGAGCTGCACGCAACTGCCCCCTCCCGGGCCCGAGACCCCGTGAGCCCTAGGCGGGGGAGATCAATTTCATGAGGCCTCACGGGCCCTCGGCGAGCAAGGTTGATTCCCAGAATCAACCTTTGCCCCACCCAGGGCCCGAGGTATGACAATTTTTTTAATTTTATTTTTTAATGTTTTAATTTTTTATATTTATTTAAAGTCTTTTTTTTCAATTTAATTTTTATTTTCCTAAAGAATTGTTTTAATGTTTTTTTCTTAATTTTTTTTCGAGTTGTCTTTAGTGTGACTTTTTGGAAGCTTTTCCAGTGGGTTTTTCTGGTCTAATTTATCTAAAATCTGACAAGAATTTATTGAAATCACAACTTTGATGGGTAACCCTTGCACAATTTAAGTGCCCTAGGGGTTTTTGAGGGTGTTGAATCCATATACACAATCAAAAAACTAGTTTAAATAACACAAATCAAGCTTTCACTTCAAATTTTTCTGCTGGATTCTCGCACTAGAAAGTCCAAAAAGTCACAATAAAAATACATCCATTTTTTTTAATGTTTGTATTATTTTATTTTATTTTATTTTCAATATATTTTTTTATATAATTTAAATGTTTTTTTATTTTTTTATGTTTCTCATTTTTATTTGTAAGGATTTTGTGTTTTTATTTTTATTTTTAATGGTATGTTTTTTTTTTAATCTTATCTGAATCAAAACGTTATCATATTTGAATATAAAATTCTTAAAATTTGTTATTTTTTCAACTTTTTCAATTTAATTTTTGCATAAAAATATTTTATTTAAAATTATTATTTTGTGTGAAAACTATTTTATGTGTTTTGAAGTATTAATTAATGATATTTTTTCATAAAATAGTTGCAAAAAACAAAATCTTGTTAAACGCTTAGTTTTCTTCCAACATGTACACACATTTCTCACACATCTCAATGATTTTATTTGCCAGTAAGACTTTGCACATAAAACCATTTCTAATCATGCGATTGTGCGCATTCTTCCTCTCTTTTAGTGCTCTTAGATTTGATTTACGCAACAATATGGAATGCAAACATAAATTCTATGAAATACATAGGAATTCCCTATTGATGTATATTTCTAAAAAGCTACCTGGATTCCTTCAACATCCATTTCTTAGATGCAATCCTTATATATATCACACTTTAAACTTTATTATATAATTTACAAAGTTTAGAATTTCATGTTCTATTTAATAAAGTGTTGACGCAATAAACGTTGCACACCTTCCAAGAAGTGTCAAATTGACTATTTCAATCTATGTCATTAAATTAATCTCGCTGTGCGACCCCCCCCCCCCCCCCCCCCAAAAGCTCTCGAACTTTAACGAGGGGGAGGAGGGGAGCAAGAGGGGCCTAATTTTTGTTGGCTAGTGACTCAAGTGTTGTCATCATACCTATGTGTTAAATAATAAAAAGTTGACCAATAAAGAAATGATAGGTGTTACAAGATATCATAAGGAGGAAGGGGGGC
Organism: Pinus tabuliformis; assembly: GCA_031772625.1. Taxonomy (NCBI): domain Eukaryota; kingdom Viridiplantae; phylum Streptophyta; class Pinopsida; order Pinales; family Pinaceae; genus Pinus; species Pinus tabuliformis. The sequence goes on from CM062804.1 coordinate 835,478,350, forward strand.
ATTTTTTCATTGTTCACCAAGATTTGAAGCACAAAAATAGTATTGCAGCCATTCTTTCTCACTCCATAGCTTTTAAACATCGTCCTTCAGCCAACACAAAACATTTAGCCACTCCGTGTAAACCACTGTTTTACTACTGACATTACTACAAAAAATACTTTTAGGGGGGTCATTATCCACCTCCAAAAGTGCAATTTCGAGGAGACGGGGTTGTTTAGCATTAGGGGCGAGTTTTGAAACTTGCTCTCCCATTGCCCCTACCACCCCCAAAAGTGCCATCTTTAAAATTCAAATATTTTATGGGTGGTTTTTGAAGAGATACAAGCCACCCCCAAAAGTGGCTTTTTGGGGGCGATTTCGAACCCCCCTTGTAAAGTGACTTTTGGGGTATTTTTAAACCCCTCTCCCCTCCCCCAACAAAAGCATCACCTCTAAAAGTTAAGTCTTTTAGGGGCAATTTTTGAAGAGATTTGAACTCCCCTCATAGGTACTTATGGGGGCATTAGGAGCCCATCTTGTAGCAACTTTTGGGGGCACTAGGAGACCCCCTTGTAGCAACATACAAGGGGGGTTTAGAGCCCCTTTATAGTTATATTTCCATGGCAATTACAAATGCCCATATATATGTATATATATATTGAAAGGAGCAATTTTAACTACCATTGAAAGCTACTGTAAAGGGGGTTCTAATATATATATATGTATGTATGTATGTATGTATATATATATATATATATATATATATATATATATATATGTATGTATGTATGTATGTATGTATCTATATATATATATATATATATATGTATGTATGTATGTATGTATATATATATATATATATATATATATATGTATGTATGTATCTATATATATATATATACATATATATATATATATATATCTATATATATATATATATATATATATCAGACATTTAAGGTATACATAGGTATTTTACAGGTCATCCCCCTTGAGATGCTTTGTCCTCGAAGCCATAATAAGAAAAGACCTTAGAATTCATCTAGTGGTACAAATCAACAAGATATCTTACTCTTCATTTAACACACAAAGTCTTGCACTCATCAAGTAAACTAGTGATTCAATCCCTCAAGTGATCAAAAGAATATTGTTCATATGGCAAGGATCCGAGTAATAATGACTAGCGGATGTTGCAACAAAATTATGCAAGACAAGTCTCAATAATGGAACTCATTAGGAAAAATGTGTCCCATGTTGTCGTGTCAAGTGACTTATCTTAGAAGTGATCATAGATGCAAATATGGGTTCTTTTATGCATGCAACATGGAAACTCTTTTGTCACCTTCTTCACTACAAGTGGATTTACAACACATATTTTAGGCACTAAAGCACATGACAAACATTTGCGATAACTTGATGAGGTTTTGGAAAATAAAAACGAGACTTTTGTAGCCATTATGCGTCACAAACTAGACATTTATGGCAGTTAGCAGGAAACAAAACAGGCCTATGCAATGACCATTGAGTTGAAAGGAGACTTTTTTAATGATTGGTGGGCACCAAATTGAAGTACATACCTCTGAATCTGATCACTAATATGTGAGAACAAAAAACAAACTACTAAACTTATTATGTGGGCATGAAAAAACAGGTCAATCCCCTAACTATATTGTTGGGCATGTTAAATACTATTTTACTTTCTCTACAAAATTGTTGAGCATCAAATAAATGAAGATTAGACTTTTATGACATGATAAGGCATATAAAATCATTAAACATATCTTTTCAATAATTCAGCGTGTACAACAAAAATGCATAATAGGTATGTGAACAAGATTTATAATCATGTAGAACACAAGCATGCATCCAACTCATTTTGATGAGGCAAATTTTTGAAATTTATACACTTTTTATCATCTTTACATAATCAACCATGATCTAACACAAAAAAAATAAAAAAATGGGACTAAGATACAACTATGATGGTGGATATGCTGAGAATGTTGTAATTGCTAGATGTGGCCTTTCATTGTGAGGATCTTATGTCAATTGATATAGGCCAAAGATGGAGCAAGATGAGGAAGACTGTAACAAATATTCTAATGTTTCAAGGAGAAAGACACCATGAAATTGCTCATGGACACAACAAAATATGTTCATTAACTAGGTATTTGAAGAGAAGATATGTGCTTTCTTGCAAGAAGGGAGATCCTCTTATAGTTAAAATCCTCTCTTAGATAAATGGAAATTTCATAACCAATAAAGGAAAAATTGAGTAACATATTACAAGTGACACCTATATGGTATTTATATTCCACAAAAAGAGAACTATAAAAATAAGGCTTGTTAAGTAGCTAAAGGAATAACACATTGTAAGACATAACTATTAAGGGGAGAACTAAGCACTTTAACCTCATGGTGCTTGTCAACTGGCCAACTGTTTAATTATCTATCGAAATCCATATTAATATAAGACAACTATTGTTGTCTACGTAAAGGTTAACTAAATCATATTCCAACCGTGTGCCTTTTTTGTTTTTTTAGTCACTGAAACACTCTTTTGTTTTGATCGAGGGACCATGGAACCATCTTTTCTGTATAGTGGGAACAACTAAGTATAGAAACCATTTATACACACTCATTTTCATTGCTTGAAAATATTCCATTATTGTTGGAAAATTAATCACAACCACCACATTAAACACTCTGACAACATCCATACTCGTCAAATTAATTTTTGCAAGTTGCAGATTTTGTTTCCAGGCTGAAGGACTAAAGTTCTAAGTAGAAGTACAAACTGACCACTCTACATCACATTAGATAGTTAAAGAACTTAATGAAGGTTTGGTAATTATGTATGGGCAAGCATTCGCTCTACAACTCTTACTTGCAGTTTGCTACCTCTGCAAGTTCAGAAAATCACTCATTTTGTATAATCACCCATCCTGTGTCTTAAATTTTTGCTTTGTCATGTATTAATGAGTCAAGTTGTATGTTTTGATAAATATGAATATAAAAGTCATTTTCATAGTTTTTAAGAGAGTCGAAGATGTAAGTCTAAGAGGTGAAGAGAAAATCGTGGAGCAAATTTTGGTGGGCGTGTGAAAACAACAGTTACTGTGTTTCACTGTGTGTTATCTATAACCCTTGGTGAAGTGTAAATCGTCGTAAGAATTTTTATTTACATGGTGAATGATACAAATTCTAATATGAATGTATTTTCATGCATTAGAAATATAATCTAAAGTCTTATTGTGTTGCTCCAGATTTTACTCTGTTTTTCTGTGAGTAAAATTTTGTGTTTTCAAGCCTCTGTCCAGTTGCGATTTGCTTGCTGCAACTAGAGATTTGACCTCTGCAATTGATTCGTTGAGGGAGACTCCTCTCCTCTTCACTTGTAAAAAAATTAACATTGTATCAAATCGAGTTAAACTTTTTTAGTGTAAAAACAAGTGTTTTTACTAGAGTTAAAAAAAATTAGTTTTGAAGGCAATTTTTTAGCGTATTTGCTAGCAGTGAGAATTTTTTTTACAATGAAAAACAATAGCATCAAGCACAAACTTGATTAATCCTCAGATAATTTAGTTTAATGGAAAAAATTATGACTACTGGGCTATAACGATGAAGGCTCTGTTTTCTTCTTAAGACATTTGGGATTTGATGGAGAATGGTTTTCAAGAACCAGCAAATGCAATAACATACAATTCCTTGACACAACCAGAAAGGGATTTGTTAAGGTACAACATGAAGAAGTATAAAAAATCCCTCTTCTACATCTTTCAAGCATTTCATGAAAGTAATTTCCCAAGGATTGCAGTAGCAACAAAGTCTAAGGAAGCGTGGGACACCCTCTAGACAGCCTACCAAGGCATGGCAAAAGTGAAGACAAAAAAACTACAAATGCTAAGAAGAGACTTTGAAACAATTTGTATGAAGGATTCTAAGAATGTAGACTAGTTTTTTACACATGTATTTGGATCGGTTACTCAAATCAGGTTTCATGGTGAGACACTTGAGGAAAGGAGAATAGTTGAGAAAGTTTTGAGAAGTCTTCTAGAAAGGTTTAATGCCATTGCTATGGCCATAGAAGAGACAAAGGATCTCTCACAATTTTCAGTGGATGAGCTTCATGCATCGGTAATTTCTCATGAACATAGACTTAATAGAGCAACAAGCTCCTCATTGGAGCATGCCTTCAAGACACAAGTTTCATTTGGTTAAGGAAGAGGCAGAGGAAGATCATATGCTAAAGGAAGAGTAAGAAGCCCACATAGAGGTGGAAGAATCAACTCTTCAAACTCAAGTGGAAGAGGCAACAATCAAAATCAAAGTCAAGGCCCAAGCCAAAATCAAGCACAAGGTCAAAGGTATGATAAATCCCAAGTTCAATGCCATTACTATAAGAAGTATGGTCATTATGAAAATGAATGTAGAAAGAAGCAATATGACATTAGTAACAAACCAAGTATAAATTTCACAAAAGAAAATCGGAACCATGATATCATGTTTTTCGCTTGTAATGTAGCACAAGAAAAACAAAGTGATGTATGGTATCTAGATTCAGGGTGCAACAACCACATGTCAAGGAACATAGAAATGTTTTCCAATCTAGATGAAAGTGTGAAATCTGAAGTGACATTAGGGACTGATAAAAAAGTCTCTGTCATGGGAAAAGGAAGAGTTAATATCCTAACAAATAAGGGGGAGAAGAAGTACATCTCAGATTTTTATTTTGTCCTTGGTTTGAAGCATAACCTTATAATCATTGGATAACTCATGCAAAAGGGATACAATGTATTTTTCAAAAATGATGAGTGCACAATTTTGGATAAGCCTCCAAGTATACAACTGATTGAAAAAGTTCAGATGACAAGCAATAGAATGTTTCCCTTAAAGGTAAAATCAGGTTTGAAGGAAGAAGGTGCACAAGAACAAATGAAAATGAATTCACAAGAGGATGAAAGAAAAGTTGCAACTGTCACACAAGTGAACTATCAAGTAGAGGTCAAGGATGGATATTGGTTATGGCATTTCAGATTTGGTCATCTCAACTTTGTAGGTTTGAATTTGCTTGCATAGGAAAGACATGGTGAAGGGATTGCCACTCATAGAAAAGTCGGATAACTTATGTAAAGGATGTATCATGGGCAAACAACATAGAGAGACATTTCGAGCTGGAAAGTCAATAAGGGAAAAGGCACCTTTGGAGATTGTCCATTCAAATTTATGTGGACCAATGCAGACACCATTAATTGGTGGCAACCATTATGTTTTGACTTTCATAAATGATTATACAAGGAAGACATGGGTCTACTTCCTAAAACAGAAAAGTGAAGAGTTTGAGCGCTTCCGTCAATACAAATCTCTTGTTGAAAAGCAATGTGGACACTACATCAAAGTCTTGAGGATTGGCATAGGTGGCGAATACATCTCAAATGTCTTCCTTCGATTTTGCAGGGAGCATGCAATTCACAAGCAATTTACAACAAGGTATACGCCTCAACAAAATGTTGTTGCAGAAAGGAAGAATAAGACCACTATGGAAATGGAAAGGAGTATTTTGAAGGCAAAACATTTGCCAATTGATTATTGACTTGAAGTTGTTGCTTGTGCATTATATATCATGAATAGGTGTCTAACCCAAAGTGTCAGGAATGTAGTTCCTGAAGAGGCATGGAGTGGAAGAAAGCATGGTGTCACTCACATGAGATTGTTTGGATTTGTGGCGTATGCACATATCTTGGATGAGTTGAGGAAGAAGTTGGAGAACAAGGGGGAGAAATGCATATTTGTTGGATATAGTGATAAATCAAAGGCATACGAGCTCTACAATCCATCAACCAAGAAGGACATAATCAACAGAGATGTGCAGTTCATAGAAGAGGAAGCATGGGATGGAAGTTTAGAGAAGACATTCAATGTCAAAGCATGTATAACACATGAGAACAAAGAGGAATTGATAGCAATAAGAAATTCCTCAACAATGACTCCCTCTACTCTTATTCAACTGCAACAAAGCAGGCAACAAATAACACCATCAACAGATAATAGGACAACATCGCACAATCAAGCAAGTGCTTCTCCAAGCACGTCGCAAAGCGCAACACCAAGTGACATGTCAAGCCCATCTTTCGCAAGCATAAGAAGACCAAATTCATAAATGTAAATGAAATTTATCAGCAAGATGAAGTTGATAGCAGCACTAGTCTGAATTCCTTATTTGCATTATTTTGTCATGTAGATGACCCAATCCATTTTGAGGATGTAGTCAAAGAAGAAACTAGGTTGCAGAAATGGAGGAAGAAATAGAAACAATAGAAAAGAATGACACATGGGATTTAGTGGACCTTCCACAAGGAAAAGAAGTCATTGGAGTGAAGTGGATCTATATGACCAAGAGTAATGTCGATGGGAAGATTGAAAGGGATAAATCAAGGCTAATTGTCAAATGATACAAGCAGCAACATGGAAGAGATTATGTGGAGACGTTTCTATCAGTTGCGAGGATGGAGACAGTGCATACACTTGTGGCGATTTCCACGCAACATAAATGGAAAGTGTATCAAATGGATGTAAAATCAGTGCTTTTGAATGGAGTGTTGAAAGAGGAAGTGTATGTTGCGCAACCACCTGGTTATGAGGTATATGGCCAAGTAGACAAGGTGTATAGGTTGAGGAAAGCTCTTTATGGGCTGAAGCAAACACCATGTGCATGGTATAGTAGGATAGGTGCTTACTTGCTAGACAATGGCTTCGACAAATATGATGGAGAGCCTACTCTCTACATCAAAGAAAGTGATGGTAAGCTTCTTATTGTTGTCTTATATGTAGATGATTTAGTTTTTACAGACAGTGATTACTTCCTCATCACTAATTTCAAAGAAGTCATGGAAAATGAATTTGAAATGACTGACTTGGGGTTGTTAAGATATGTTTTTGGCATAGAAGTGAAGCAAACAGAAAATGGTATTTTTATTTCCCAAGAAAAGTATGTAGCAAACATTTTAGAGAGGTTTAATATGAAGAACAACAAGCCCGCACCAAATCCAATTGTCATGGGGTTGAAGTTGAGTAAAGAATATTATAGCAACAATGTCAATCCGACATTATACAAAAGCACGATGGGCAACTTGATGTATTTGACCGCCACCAGGTTGGATATAATGTATGCAGTGAGTTTGGACAAGGTTCATGGAGACACCCAAGGAAACACATTAGCACGCAACGAAAATAATTCTAAGGTATGTCAATGGGACAAAGGAATATGGTATTTTGTACGTCGCAACAAATGATTTTAGGCTAGTTGGTTACACTAACAGTGATTGGGCAGGAAGTGTAGATGACAAAAAGAGCACATAAGGATATGTTTTTTATTTGGGTTCTGGATCCATTTCACAGGCCTCCAAGAAGCAGTCGATAGTTTCATTGTCAACAGTAGAAGATGAATATGTCACCGCAATAGCAGCAACGTGTCAAGCAATTTGGATGAGAAGGATGTTGAGGGATCTTTGCCACGACCAAGAGGGAACAACAACTATTTTCTGTGACAACACTTCCGCAATTGCATTGTCAAAGAATTATGTTTTTCACAAGAGGACCAAGCACATTGATGCTAAATATAATTTTATTAGAGAGTTAATTAACAATGGTGAAATTTTGTTGCAGCACTGCAGGTCACACGAACAATTTGCTGATATTTTCACAAAGTCATTGGCACATGAAATTTTTGTTTATCTCAGAGATTGTTTGGGAATTATCAATGGCGGAAGTTGTGATTAAGGGGGAGTGTTGGAAAATTAATCACAACCACCGCGTTAAACACTCTGGCAGCAACCATACTTGTCAAATTGATTTTTGCAGGTCATTTGCAGACTGAAGCATTGAAGTTCTGAGTAGAAGTACAAACTAACCACTTTGCAACACATGAGATAGTTAAAGCACTTAATGAAGGGTTGGTAAATATGTATGGGCAAGCATTCACTCATCAACTCTTACTTGCAGTTAGCAACCTCTCCAAGTTCATAAAATCACTCATTTTGTATAATCGCCCTGTCGAGTCTTAATTTTTGCTCTGTCATGTATTAATGAGTCATTTGTATGTTTTGAAAAATTTTAATGTACAACTAATTTGCATATTTTTGTAGAGAGTGGAGGATGTAAGTCGAAGATAAATTGAGCAAAATTTGAATGTACAAGTAATTTGCATAGTTTTGTAGAGAGTCGAGGGTGTAAGTCTGAGAGGTGAAGAGAAATTTATGGAGAAAATTTTGGTGGGCATGTGATCTTCATGTTAAGAAAATCACTCAATTTTGGTGGGCATGTGATCTTCATGTTAAGAAAATCACTCATTATGTATAATCGCCCATGTCGTGTCTTAATTTTTGCTCCGTCATGTATTAATGAGTCAATTGTATGTTTTGAAAAATATGAATCTACAAGTCATTTGCATAGTTTTGCTCCGTCATGTATTAATGAGTCAATTGTATGTTTTGAAAAATATGAATGTACAAGTCATTTGCATAGTTTTGTAGAGAGTCGAGGGTGTAAGTAGAGGTGAAGAGAAATTCGTGGAGCAAATTTTGGTGGGCGTGTGATTTGCAAGTTCATAAAAACACTCATTTTGTATAATGGCCCATCTCGTGTCTTAATTTTTGCCCTGTCATGTATTAATGAGTCAATTGTATGTTTTGAAAAATATGAATGTACAAGTCATTTGCATAGTTTTGTCAAGAGTAGAGGGTGTAAGTGTGAGAGGTGAAGAAAAATAAGTGGAGCAAATTTTGTGAAAAAAAATAAGTGGAACAAATTTTGGTGGGCACGTTAAAACAACAATTATTGTGTTACTGTGCAAACCCTAGTGAAGTATAAATAGCCTTAAGAATTTTTATTTACATAGTGAATAAGGAGCAGTCTCATATAAATGTATTTTCATGCATTAGAAATATAATCTAAATTCTTATTGTGTTGCTCCAAGATTTTACTCTATTTTCCAAGTACAAGTTGCTATTTGCTTGGGGCAACTCGAGATTTGACCTTCTTGACTTAGTTGAGGGAGACTCCTCTCCTCTGCCGTGTAATTTTTTTAACAATTATCAACTGAGGCATGCCCACTAGCATTTGAACCTTCCGTCATCACAATTACAAGCACCCATTACCACTAAACTGCAACCTAATGGACCCAGCTGTTAGCTATATATAGACAGTAAATACTAAGTCAATTTTAAAATTGTTGCTGAAGGCATACTTGATATTTGTAGATAAATATGGTCTACATTGAATATTGAATGCCATAACCATAAAGACTAATTTCACACATCAACATTACATGTAAAAAGTCGTTCCCCCATTCCATGTTGTTTACCATAGCTTCAATAATCTTACGTATAAAAAACTATAATGGTAATGCCATTTAAAAAAAAAAAAAACTCCAGTATCTCCCCATGTTCCGCCAAACCCAATAAGTAATTAAATAGAAAATAGTTAAAAGTAGGTACTTCTTTGTAAATACGTGCAAGAAGATTGATCACTTTTCTTCTCGAAAGAAAGGTGTGCATGTAAATTTGTAAAACAAACATGAAAACGTAGCATTATCTACTTTATTGCAACAACGGCCTATTCCGCAGGGAGAGTATCTCCACGGGTTTATCAATGGGATCCCGAATACTAAATGTAAGAAATTTAATCGTTTGTACATCAAACTGAGAGGAAGCCACGTTTTCCGGTCATTTGAAGCTCTCAGTTGTTTATCAGCTTCAGAAAGTATCTTCAAAGCTCTTCAGAGTCTCTCTAGGTCATCTTTTATTACTGCAAAAGTGAACAACATCCAAGAACCACGTTAATGAAAGTAACTTTGAGAATTGTCTTATTTGATAACTATGTAAGTAGGCAATCTATTATATCTTGATATAACATCTGCTGAAATAAATAAGAGACAAAAATTATAAAACAACCACATAAATCCAATAGAAGCATTAAAGAATAACAAACAGTAACTAAATAAAATTGCAAAATGAGAGACATTCAATTTATCACCGCAGTCAGGTTTGCTTTAGTAGTTTGATGCGCAGTATTAAGTGATATGAATCCCCAGATAGAAAACCTAAGCAAATGACTCTAGGTTTCAGTGATTCCACTAATTACAATGGAATTAAAGTGGGTCAAATAAGCTCTGTGGATAATATCTTTTCTAATTACATAATGGGTAGTGGCAATAGCTCAATCTCAGACCAGCCGAAATGTGCCAACATATGTGATGGACTCTGGTCTCTATTTCTAGTACAATGTTTAGCCAATCCAAATGCATTCTGAGTTCGAAATCTGCATCTGATGATTGATAGATATGAACCAGTACACTACACTAGTTAAAAGGAAATTTGTTTAGGTGAAATTCAAGAAACGTAGCTGGTAGATTATCAACGACTACAATTACTGCATTTAACCTCTCATTAATTTTGTTTTCCGTATGAATTTCGGCTCCACTTCTTAATTCAAATGGCACATGCTAATACTTGATAAAACATAATGAAGTAACCTTTTCTGGAGTATTTACGGGACTAGACTTATAAGGAAAGTAGTTCAATAAGCCAAATCAAGTTAGAAATGGCATTATGGAATTGCCAGGAAACCATATAAATGGAGGTAGTTCCATTAAGATTTGGGATGAAATTGCTTGGGATGTTTTCTTATGTCAATTGTTCCTCACAAAACCATTGTTGTACAATCATTGGAAGTGTCATCCAATATGTAAAGAAATAGAAGCTCTTTGGAGGTTATCATATTATACCCTGAAATTTGCAGTCACGACTCAAAACATTAAAAGAACGTGTTGGAACAAACATTTTGAAAGAATGTGCTTAAACAATATCAGAGATAAAATGAAAATTATTATTTTCATTGGCCTTTCATTGTAAAGTAGCGCTATTTCCTCAAATAAAGGGATTAACATGTTGATGTAACAATAAATAGACATGTTACTAATATGAAATCCTACATTAGGACCTCAGACCTCTGGAGGTTGTCTACCTGTTAGCCCAAGGTTGTCTGGTCCTTACCTTATCTGCCTGAAGAATCTGGCAATTCTCTGCTTGTTTTACCCTTTGTTGGCTTTTCCTATCTCCTGGTCTGCCTACCCTCCTACTTCATTGGAAACCTGTGTGACCATTTTTATATGGAAGAGCCCTGATATGTGGAAATCCCAAGATCTGGAGGATATGGGAGATCAGGATCCTTCCCTGATAGGAAAATTTAAAAACAACTGCAGGTCTGTTGGTCAGCCCAGGAATTGCAAAACTCTTCTTGCACTGGAGAGAGATGACTCCAGAAAGAATGATTCAGAAGATGACGTTTTTGAAAGAGATATCCCATCTATCTTTAAAGATTAAAATAAACAAAAGCTTCTCAACCTTCATCCACTCTCACTCAGATGTTGCCTTATCTAAGGTGGTAAGGGTAGATGATGAAGCCTAGGCTTCTACTAAGGGTAATAATATTCAGGACCCTCCCATCTCAAGGCTTTCCCATGTAGTATCCCAAGAACACTAAAGGTGGGTGCACTCTTTTCAGGAACACCTTAGACATGCTGCGATATAATCATTCCTTTATTGCCTCTAGAATTGACACTTGAAAATTCCAGGAACTAGCCACAAATTTGCTGGCCTATCTGAAAGGAGCCCTCAGTTCACTCTCCAATGAGCTACTTTGGTAGAATCAAGAACTTACTCAGATAAAAGGCCTTCTGCTCAAAATGTTGTAAGAAAAGGCCCTGTTCCATCTATGCAAGCAAAGCCGGAGATGATGGCCAGCAATGAAATCCTCAAGGTTTTTCTTGTGAAAGGATAGTTTTGGTCCTTCTAGAGAATCTTTACCTGGCTAGGCCTATAGATTAGGTTTACTAAAACTTTTTATCTCACATGGTGTATATCTGGTTTTTTATTTCTTTCTTTAATGCCATAAATCTATAGCTAGGGTCTTCTTTCTTTATGGTCTGTATCCTTGTATCCATGCAGTGGAGGTTTTGGAGAACACCTGTATGCCTTGACTGCTCAAGAACTTCGTGAACTTTTGTACTCTACCCGTTTAAAAATTTATAGAATTTCTCATATTCAAGCTAAATAATATAAAAGCCAATAATAATTTTCAAAAAGTTGGCGAAAACCCCAAAACATAAAGGCAAGAGGAAAAAGATATGCCCTCAACTGAGATATTAATGGAAAAGACCTCAAAATTCCTGTTAGCATGTTAGATCCACCAAAAGATAAAGTACCAGCGTTGTTATAAAGAAGCAATCGGACGCTAGAGTATTAAAAAGATTGTTTCTTTCCTTGTTTCTTAAAAATCAAGTATGACCTCTAATCAATAAAGAGCATAGGACTCTTCAGTGAAACAGAGGTAAAAACCATGTCAAAACAGACAAACTCCAAGAAATATATGAGTTATTTTTTTAGTTAAAATTGATCCCTAATTAAAGCTAAATTACTTGCCTATAGAGAAAATATACCTTAAAATTCACCTAGTCAACAAATCTCCAAATCTCCCTCTTTTTTTACCAACTAATTTGTATGATCAAACCCTAAGAACTTACTCAAAATCGCAGAAACCTTAAATGTGATTAGAGGTATTCTCACCACATATAAACAATAGTAAATGAAAATTAAATCTTATTTACTATTGTTTGATCTAGTTTCCAATAAATAAATAAATGCTTCACTAGTCAAAATAGGTCACTTTAGCACCAAAAAAACTAGTTTCTAATAAATAAATATATGTTTGACTAACCAAAGTAGGCCACCTTAGCTCAAAGAGAAATTTATAAAAACAAAAGGAACATTGAATAAGTGTTAGAGAAATGAAACAACTAATCAGATTAAATTTGTGTTTGATGGGTGATTTGGTTGATTAATTTGGACTAATAAACCACCCATTTTAGTGTATTAATCATTCATTTTTATTACAATCTCCTCAGTGTGGTATATATATCTTTTATTGACCCACTGCTCATAATTTCAATTTTCAATTTTGGGAACAAAATTGAAATGTTACAATAATGTTATCTTTGTAAAATATCATTAGTTGTAAGTCCATATCCCTAACCATAAGTCTTCTTAATGTTAATCTACACATCGATTTGGAAACTCCTTTTTCATATTAGTTTATCGCTGATTCACTCAAGTTCATACATCCCTTCACTTGAAAAAATAAAGCATTTTCAAACATCAACAATCCATGCTCACGTGAGAGTTACTGTGAATAAAGTTTATGTTCTACCATATAAATTGCAATATCTGGAATACAATAAAATAGGAACAAGAGGGTGGGAAAAAATAGTCAATGCTACACTAATAGTATATGGGTTTCCAACTAATCGTTGTTCACACCCTCGGTGGTGGGTTTGGTGGCAAATCTAATTATTAGATTAAAATGGTGGGTTTGGTGGCAAATCTAATTATTAGATTGATTTTATATTGAAGTTCAAATTTACAGGTTTAAAAAGTTCAAAAGATTTGCTACAACTCGAAGATTGAATATTTTTAAAGATCTATTTAACTCACCTTATTTATTATTTTTTTAAGTTGATTATTCAAAGATGTCTTTCAATATTTTGACATCTTCAAACCTAAGTCACTGGAAATGTTGCCCCCAACTCCAGGAAACGTTGTTCAACATTTCGGATACGGAAACGCGTACGAAACATCTTGGAAATGGTATGAAAATGTTTCCGCCACGTTTCACTTTTTTGGAAATGCTGGGAAACGGTATGAAAATGTTTTCGCCACGTTTCACTTTTTTGGAAACGTCTAGCCTGAGATCGGAAACATTTCGAAGGAGTTTCAAGAAAATTTGATACGTTTTCCAAAATATATGGATACATTTCCAAGTTTCTAGTTTTCTAAGTTTTCAATGTTCTAAGCACTTTATTGCAAGAATATATTCCACATTTATTTGTCTAGAGCATGTAAATGCATTTGAATTTTTTGCAGACCTTATATCCACCGATTACAACTCATCTTAAAGTGAACATTTATCTTGGAAAAGGATTCATGACATGATAAGAGGTATTTGCCAACAAGTTTTCAACAATGCCAAATCTGAAGGATGGAAACCTTGAATTTAGAATGGAAACTCATAAGGTATTTATGAAATCAAGAAGGAAAGTTGTTACCCACAATGTTGGTTTGTAGAAGTAGTTTGTTTGCATTAGGTTAAATTTCTTAGCATTTATTTACTAGTCTCATACTTCACAATACTTAATTGCTTAAATGGTGGCATCTTGATTCTTAGTCATATGATCTTAGGTTGTGAATAAATAAATCCAACTTACTTCTTTCTATGAATTTCAGAGAATCTCTTCTTGTAGCTACTAGAATACAGTCCAATTTATAATGTGTAGACGATGTTATTTACAATGACTAAATTTAGATTATATTCAGTGATACTAAACAATATTTCTATGTCATGACTCCTTCAGAGTCTAGACCAAAATACTCTGCAACATACTATGTATAAAGTCAAATTCACTATGTTTCCTTTGTGTTAGTGTTGTCAAATTCATTAGAAAAATATATAATTTCATGAAGTATGATGTGACTCTAAAAACAATCTCATATTCCTTTTAAGTTGTGAGTAGGTATTGACATTTTAATCAAATGTGCCAACTTTAATGTTATAATAATCATTAATGATGATGATGACAATGTTTATACTGAATTAATGATGATGATGATAATGTTTATACTGAATTAATGATGATGATTTGTTTATGTTGACTTCATGACGATGATTATGTATTTTTAAATATAGAATCTAGATTCTAAAGACTAAAAGATGAATGATAATATGAAAATTTTATTTTATCATTCATATATATATATATATATATATATATATATATATATATATTTGTGCATTTTTGAAATTTTGTCATATCTCTTTCAAACCCGTAGCTGTATCCATTTCAATGCAATTTGTCCTCAAACTCGCAAGGATAGCGAATTTTTGCCAATGCACATACAATTTCAGCAAACAACACCTAAGCAACCAATATATATATATATATATATATGTTAAAATCATTTTTAAAACATAATTTCTATTTTTATTTACATTAACTTAGATTCTTTTTAAGTTTAGATTTTAACTTTTATTTTGAGGAAAATTTTGAAGATAAGTTTGTATTTCGGGAGATTTGATCTCTTTAGGGGCTTGATAAATCCAGAATTAAGATAAATCTATGCCAGTGAAATATTCAAATAATAATGTGAGCTATAATATCATAGCTATTCTAACTAGCACATTTTAAAAAGTAAAGATGACATGAGAAGTGTCTTTAGTAACTTAGAATCCGGTCTTAAACTAAAAAGAAGAAAAAGTTGCAAATAAATGATATGTATTGTTGATCAAGTTATATATGTGCAAATTTTTTAATAGAAGCAATAGGAGTCGCCAAGCCCCCTCTTGCGCATTCATAAAACTCCAAAATAAAGCAAGGGGACTGTTATCAATTAATCTAGCATAGGGATACATAGATACATATATATGTCAGATTTAATTTTGTTGGAAGAAATGGCTCTTGGAATAGATGGAATGAGGAGAACGTTAAAATTTCGATATTCAATAGACAGTAGGTAAGCAAGAAATAAATCACTCAACTGCCTCATCCTTTAAAGCTCAAGTAATAACTCTAAAATGATTTATGAGATGCCTATTGAGTGACTATTATCAAACTATATCCAATGTAGTAGTTGTTTTATATATAAATTGCATTGAAGAATTCATAAATAGTATAAAAAAAAACTCATATGTGATATCCACCCTTTACAATTTTAGGTTATTAAATATTTAAATAAATTAATATTTTAAATATTAATTATTATAAATATAAAAAATAGCATTTTAAATATTAATTATTATAAATTTATAATGGTTATTATTATAAATAAATAATATATCTTAAAATATAAATAAATAAAAGTATCATTAATAATAATTAATAACAATGAATTTGAAAACAATATTATTAATTAAAAAATTATTAATAACATCATTAATACAATATTAATTATGTTTAATAGCCTCTTTTATTTCATTAATATTATAAATCTAAGTGATTAATAAATCCAAGGATTTAATCTTTTTGGTTTATTAATTCCATAGTCACCATAATCAATGTTCTAAAATTGTGGTCAACCCATAGTCAACCATATTTATTTTAGTGAACTAGGTTTATTTGAGAGTTTATAATTTTTATTTTAGGATTTATATACCGTAGTTTTATAATATCGATCCCTTGGGTTTATAACACATTGGGGTATTAGAATTATTCCCTTGGGTTTATAATATCAATCTCTTGGGTTTATTAATGTAAGGGTTTGTATTCCTAGGGTATAATATTATTCATAGGGTTTATAATATTAATCCTAGGGTTTAATATAAATCCCTTGGGTTTATAATCATGGTCAACCATGGTCCAATGTCACATTGTAACAAAGATTGTCTCAATATGAAAATCAACCATGGTCTACCATGGTCAACCATAGTCCAATGTGGCATTGTGCCAAAGATTGTCTCAATATGAAAATCAAGCATGGTCAACCATGTCTAGTTTTTAGTTTTTAATATTTATCTTAGGTTTTATATGCCTTGGGTTTATAGTATTTATCCCTTGGGTTAAATATTATTCCCTTGGGTTTTTAGTATTAATCCCTTTGGTTTCTAATATCAATCCCTTATATTTATTAATCTAAGGGTTCTTATTCCTCGGTCTTAATATTATTCATAGGATTTATAATATTAATCCTTAGGTTTATAAGGATCCCTTACGTTTATTATTCCCATGGGTTTATAATATAATTCCATTGGGTTTATTAATTTCTGAAGGTTCATATTCCTAGGGTGTACTATTATTCACACAGTTCATAATATTAATCATTAGGTTTAATATCAATCCCATGGATTTAATTAATTAAATTGGGTTGATAATATTCATCCCTTGGGTTTAATATTACTCTCAACCATAGTCAAGCATGGTCAACCATAATCAATCATATTTATTTTAGTCAACCATGTTTATTTTAGGGTTTATAATATTTATTGTAGGATTTATATAACTTAGGTTTATAATATTAATCTCTTTTGTCTAATATTATTACATTGAGTTTATAAAATATTAGGGTTTTAGAATTAATCCTTGGGTCAAATATTAATCTTGGGCCTAATATAAATCCCCTTGGTTTATAATCATGGTCCACCATAACATCGTGACAAATATTTTCACAATATGGAAATCAACCATGGCCCAACATTGCATTGTTAAAAAAGATTTTGTGCATATGAAAATAAATCGTTGCCAACCATGGTCAACCATGTTGCAACATCACATTGTGACAAATATTGTCTCAATATGAAAATCAACCATGGTCAACCATAATAATTTTAGGATTTACAATATTTATCTTAGGGTTTATATTTCTTTGGTTTATAATATTTATGCTTTGTGTGTAATATTATTACCTTGGGTGTTTAGTATTGATCCCTTGGGTTTATTATTCCCGTGGGTTTATAATATCAATCCCTTGGGTTTATTAATCTAAGGGTTCATATTCATACAGTGTACTATTATTCATATGGTTAATAATATTAATACTTGGGTTTAATATAAATCTCATAAATCTTCAAACAATAGTCAACCATGGTCAACCATATTCAACCATAGTCAACCATCCCCTCGATTTATAATCATGGTCAACCATGGTCCAACGTCACATTGTGACAAAGATTTTCTCAATATGAAAATCAACCATGGTCCAACATTGCATTGTGACAAAAGATTGTTTGCATATGAAAATAAATCATGGTCAACCATGTTGCAACGTTGCATTGTCACAAAGATTGTCTCAACATGAAAATCAACCATGCTTAACCATGATAATTTTAGGGTTTATAATATTTATCTTAGGGTTTATATATCTTGGTTTATTTATCCCTTGTGTGTAATATTATTACCTTGGGTGTTTAGTATTGATCCCTTGGGTTTATGAATCTAAGGGTTCATATTCCTAGGGTGTACTATTATTCATAGGGTTAATAATATTAATCCTTGGGTTTAATATAAATCTCATGGATTTAGTTAATTAAATTGGGTTGATAATTTTCATCCCTTGGGTTTAATATTACTCCAAACAATAGTCAACCATGGTCAACCATAGTCAACCATAGTCAACCATGTTTATTTTAGGGTGTATATCTTGGGTTTATAATATTAATCCCTTGGATATAATATCCTTGGTCAACCATGTTGCAATGTCGCATTGTGACAAATATTGTCTCAATATGAAAATCAACCATGGTCAACCATGATAATTTTAGGGTTTACTTCCCGTGGGTTTACAATATCAATCCCCTGGGTTTATTAATCTAAGGGTCCATATTCCTCACGTGTACTATTATTCATATGGTTCATAATATTAATACTTGAGTTTAATATAAATCTCATTGATTTAATTAATTAAATTGGGTTGATAATATTCATCCCTTGGGTTTAATATTACTCCCAACCATAGTCAACGAGAGCTAGCCATGGTCAACCATAGTCAACTATAATCAACCATATTTATTTTAGTCAACCATGTTTATTTTAGGGTTTATAATATTTATTTTAGGGTTTATATACCTTAGGTTTATAATATTAATCCCTTGGGTCTAATATCCATGGTCAACCATGTTGCAACATTGCATTGTGAGAAATATTGTCTCAATATGAAAATCTACCATGGTCAACCATGATAATTTTAGGGTTTATAGTATATATCTTAGGGTTTATATACCTTAGATTTGTAATATTTATCCCTTGAATGTAATATTATTCCCTTGGGTTTTTAGTATTGATCCCTTGGGTTTATTATTCCCATGGGTTTATAATATAATTCCATTGGGTTTATTAATCTAAAGGTTCATATTCCTAGGGTGTACTATTATTCACACAGTTCATAATATTAATCCTTAGGTTTAATATCAATCCCATGGATTCAATTAATTAAATTGGGTTGATAATATTCATCGCTTGGGTTTAATATTGCTCTCAACCATCATCAACCATGGTCAACCATAGTCAACAATATTTAGTTTAATCAACCATTGTTTATTATAGGGTTTATAATATTTATTGTAGGGTTTATATAACTTATGTTTATAATTTTAATCCCTTGGGTCTAATATTATTCCATTGAGTTTATAAAATATTAGGGTCTTAGAATTAATCCTTGGGTCCAATATTAATCCTTGGGCCTAATATAAATCCCCTTGGTTTATAATAATGGTCCACCATGGTCCAACGTAACATCGTGACAAATATTTTCTCAATATGAAAATCAACCATGGTACAACATTGCATTGTGAGAAAAGATTCTTTGTATATGAAAATAAATTGTTGTCAACCATGGTCAACCATGTTACAACATCACATTGTGACAAAGATTGTATCAATATTAAAATCAACCATGGTCAACCATGATAATCTTAGGGTTTACAACATTTATCATAGGGTTTATATATCTTGGGTTTATAATATTTATGCCTTGTGTGTAATGTTATTACCTTGGGTGTTTAGTATTGATCCCTTAGGTTTATTATTCCCATGGGTTTATAATATCAATCCCTTGGGTTTATTAATCTAAGGGTTCATATTCATATGGTGTACTATTATTCATATGGTTCATAATATTAATACTTGGGTTTAATATAAATCTCATAAATCTTTAAACAATAGTCAACCACAGTCAACCATATTCAACCATATTTATTTTATTCAACCATGTTTATTTTAGGGTTTGTATTCCTTGGGATTATAATATTAATCCCTTGGATATAATACCCATGGTCAACCATGTTGCATCGTCGCCTTGTGACAAAGATTGTCTCAATATGAAAATAAACCATGGTCAATGATGATATTTATGTTAGGGCTTATTTACCTTGGGTTTATAATATTAATCCCTTCAGTTTAATATGATTTACTTGGGTTTGTAATCCTTTGGGATTTTAGTATTAACATGTTGGGTTTATTATTCCCTTGGGTTTATAATATCAATATCTTGGGTTTATTAATCTAAGGGTTCATATACATAGGGTATAATATTATTCATAAGCTTTATAATATTATACATAGGGTTTAATATAAATCCCTTGGGTTTATAATCATTTTCAATCGTAGTCCAACATCACATTATGACGAAGATTGTCTCAATATAAAAATCAACCATGGTCAACCATATTCAACCGTGGTGGTAAATCATTGGGTTTATTCATAGGGTTTATAATATTAATCCTTAGGTTTAATATAAATCCCCTGGGTTTATAATCATGGTCAAACTTAGTAAATCATGGTCCAATGTCACATTGTGACAAAGATTGTCTCAATATGAAAATGAACCATTGTCAATCATCTTTAACCATGGTCAACAATGGTAAACCATTTTCAAGAATGGTAAACCATTTTCAATCATCATAGACCATGGTAAATCATGGTTAGCCATTATCCTATGTCACATTGTGACAAACATTATGTCAATATGAAAATCAACCATGGTCCAACATCGCATTGTGACAAAGATTGTCTCAATATCAAAATCAACCTTGGTAAACCTTAGTCAACCATGTTTATTTTGGGGTTTATAATAGTCATGTTAGGGTTTATATGTGTTGGGTTTATAATTTTTATCCCTTAGGTTTATTATTCCCTTGGGTTTATAATATCAATCCTTTCGGTTTATTGATCTAAGGGTTCATATTCCTAGGGTTTAATATTATTCAACAATGGTCAACAATAAACAACCATGTTCGACGATGAGCAACCATTGTCCAACATCAATCTCTTGGGTTTATTATTCCCCGGTCAACGATGGTTTATTATGATGTCAACCATGGTCCCTTGGGTTCATAATCCCTTGGGGTTTTAGTATTAATTTGTTGGGTTTATTATTCCAGTGGGTTTCTGATATCAATCCCTTGGGTTTATTATTCCCTTAGGTTTATAATATTGATCATGGTCAACCATTGTCAATCATAGCCAACCATGGTCAACCATGGTTGAATGTCACATTGTGACAAGGATTGTCTCACCATGAAAATAAACCATGTTTATTTTAGTGGTTGTAATATTTATATTTGGGTTTACGAATGTTGGGTTTATAATATTAGTCCCTTGGGTTTAATACTATTCCCTTGGGTTCTTAATCCCTTGGGTTTATTATTACTTTGGGTTTATAATATCAATCCCTTGGATTTATTATTCCCTTAGGTTTATAATATGAATCATGGTCAATCATTGTCAATCATAGCCAACCATGGTTAACCATGTTCGAATGTCGCATTGTGACAAGGATTGTCTCACCATGAAAATAAAACATGTTTTTTTAGTGCTTGTAGTATTTATATTTGGGATTACCAATGTTGGGTTTATAATATTAGTCCCATGGGTTTAATATTATTCCCTTGGGTTCATAATCCCTTGGGGTTTTAGTATTAATCCCTTGGGTTTATTATTCCTTTAGGTTTATAATATCAATCCCTTGGGTTTATTATTCCTTTAGGTTTATAATATCAATGATGGTCAACCATTTTCAATCATAGCCAACCATCGTCAACCATGGTTGAATGTCACATTTTGACAAAGATTGTCTCACCATGAAAATAAACCATGTTTATTTTAGTGTTTGTAATATTTATATTTGGGTTTACCAATGTTGGGTTTCTAATATTAGCCCCTTGGGTTCAATATTATTCCTTTGGGTTCATAATCCCTTTGGTTTATGTTTCCCTTGCATTCATAATATCAATCCTTTGAGTTTATTATTAACTTGGTTTATAATACCAATCATGGCCAATCATAACCAGCTATGGTCAATTGTGGTCAATCATGGTTTGATCTCACATTACGAAACAAATTTTCTCCACTTAGGGTTTATATACCTTGGTTTTTTAATATTAGCCCCTTGAGTTTAATATCATTCCCTTAGGTTCATAATCCCTTGGGGTTTTAGTAGTAATCCCTCGTGTTTATTGTTCCTTTGGGTTTATAATATGAATCACATGGGTTTATTATTCCGCGGTCAACCATGGTTTATTATGAAATCAACCATGGTCCAACATGGAATTGTGATAAGGATTGTCTCAATATGAAAATCAATGATGGTCAATCATGTTTATTTTAGTATTTGTAATATTTATATATGGGTTTACGAATGTTGGGTTTATAATATTAGTCCCTTGGGTTTAACATTATTCCCTTGGGTTTAATACGATTCTCTCGGGTTCATAATCCCTTGGGGTTTTAGTATTAATCCCTCGGGTTTATTATTCCTTTGGGTTTATAATATAAATTAGTTGGGTTTATTATTCCCTTAGGTTTATAATATCAATCATGGTCAAGCATTGACAATCATAGCCAACCATGGTTAGCCATGGTTGAATGTCACATTGTGACAAGGATTGTCTCACCATGAAAATAAACCATGTTTATTTTAGTGTTTCTAATATTTATATTAGGGTTTACCAATGTTGGGTTTATAATATTAGTCCCTTGAGTTTAATATTATTTCTTTCTGTACATAATCCCTTGGGGTTTTAGTATTAATCCTTTGGGTCTCTTATTAACTTGGGTTTATAATATCAATCATGGTCAACTTTGTTAATCTCTTGTGCTTGTAATATCAATCCCTTTCACTTCTTGATCCCTTAGGTTTTTAATATTTATCCCTTGGGTTCACTAATTCCTTGGGTTTATAATATTAAATGGTTGGGTTTATTAGTTCCTTGGGTTTATAATATTAATAATCCCTTTGGTTTATTATTCTTTTTATTTTAAAATATTAATTCTTAGGCTTTATTAATTCAACCATGTTTATTTTAGTATTTTTAATATTTATCTTAGGGTTTGTATACCTTGGGTTTATAATATTAGTCCCTTTTGTTTAATATTATTCCCTCGGGTTCATGATCCCATGAACCCGAGGGAATAATATTAAACAAAAGGGGCTAATATTATAAACCCAAGGTATACAAACTCTAAGATACATATTAAAAATACTAAAATAAATATGGTTGAATTAATAAAGCCTGAAAATTATAATATAATAAATAATAATCATATTATTATTATTATTATGGGTTTCTATCATTATAATAATATTAATATAATAATCATAAATATATAAGAATATCGTTTTTATTATTTATATAGTTATTAATAATTATAAATAGTTGGTCTTTAAAAAAATACACATAATAATTCCCTTCTCACAATTCTAATTATTTTTGGATCATGATTGTTATTATGAGTTAATATTATTGTTACAAAAATAATTCAATATATTTGTGATTATTATTATTATTATTATTATTTTATATTATTGTTATAATAATATAATAATAATCATAATATATAATAATAATAATAATTATTATTATTAATATTATTAACATAATAAATATTATATTATTATTATTATAATATAATGATAATCTAATATTATTATGAGTTTATATTATTATTATAATATTAATATAATAATCATATAATAATATATTTAAATAATATGGTTGTTATTATTTATATAGTTATTATTAATAATAATAATTATTATTAATGTGGTAGATATAATCCTATCGGCGTATATTAACCACATTGGAAAATGTGGTTGTATATATGTTTCATATACGCCTATCGACGTATATCAACCACATTGGTAAATGTGGTTGTGCTAGTGTGTGTGTGTGTGTGTATATATATGTGTGTGTGTGTGTGTGTGTGTGTTTTTGAAATTTCGTCATATCTCTTTCAAACTCGTATATGTATCAGTTTCAATGCAATTTAGCCTCAAACTCGCAAGGATAACGAGTTTTTCCCAGTGCACCTACAATTTCAGCAAACAACACCTAAGCAACCACGATATATATATATATATATATATATATATATATATATATATATATATATATATCTAAATTATTTTTAAAACATAATTTCTATTTTTAATTACACTAGTGTAGATTCCTTATAAGTCTAGATTTTAACCTTTATTTTGAGGAAAATTTTGAAGATAAGTTTGTATTTCGAGAGGTTTGATCCCTTTAGGGGCTTGATAAATGAATCTATACCAGTGAAATACTCAAATTATAATGTGAGCTATAATATCATAGCTATTATAATTAGCACATTTTAAAAGAAAAAAATGACAAGAGAGGTGTCTTTAGTAACTTAGAATCTAGTCCTAAGCTCAAAAGAAGAAAAAGTTGCAAATAAATGATATGTATTGTTGATCAAGTTGTATATGTGCAAATGTTTTAATAAAAGCAATAGGAGTCACCAAGCCCCCTCTTGCGCATTCTTAAAGCTCCAAAATAAAGCAAGGGGACTGTTACCAATTAATCTAGCACACACACACACACACACACACACACACACATATATAATTTTGTTGGCTCTTGGAATAGATGGAATGAGGAGAACGTTAAAATTTCTATATTCAATAGGCAGTAGGGTAAGCAATGAAATAAATCACTCAACTGCCTCATCCTTTAAATCTCAAGTAATGACTCGAAAATGATTTATGATATGCCTATTGAGTGCCTTTAAGTGTTGTAGGCCCTCATAATTATAAGTTTTATGATAATATTCTTGAAGGTATACACTCAGAAATTTGAAGAGAGCGTTGAAGGTGTTCTACAAAACCTGATGTTGCTTTCACGATCTTAGAAGGGCGGCTTCACAAAGGGAAAAACTATTTGTCTCATTGAGTTCATAATGCAAGATGCATTTAATATAGTGGATCTCCTCTTTTCCTATGTGCATATGTTTAAAATATGACATATAGAGTAGTAGGCTATATGATGAGGGTTTGAAATTCTGAACGATAAATAGTTTGAAACATCACTGCAAAATGTCTCCATTACCTCATGACAGATCTGAATATCAACTTACAAAAATATATATATTGAAACTACTCATCTGAATATCAAATTATAAAAGTATATGTTGAAACTACTCATGTTTCAACAGACAAAAAATGGACCCTTGAACTACAGGATGCATATGCAATTCATAGGGAAGGGGAACATGATGCATACTTTCCTTATAAAAGAATAAAAAAATTCTGCATGTTGCTTTGGCATGGTTCACATGTCATGAACTTTGTCGATATCCTGAATCAAGGACTTTGAACAACTCCTCCAAAGGCTCTAGCAATTGGATAAATGTTTGGAAGAGGACATTACATTGCAGATCTAGTGAGCAAGAGGTAGATAAGAAGGATACAGTGGGATTGTTGCTACTCATGTGAAGTGGCATTGGGGGGAGTTTATGAGCTAAAAGGTGTTAGATACATGGACAAGCATCACAAAGGGAAGCATTTAACAGAGGGCATGGGTAAAAATATGAACGCTGGGAGTATGATGTGACTATACCTTGTGAAACCCTATACCTTCAGGTGTAGAAAAGAATAGTGATTTGATACACAATGAGCATAAGGTATATGATCCTGCTCAAGTGCATATGCAGTTTTTGTTAAAGAAATTTTTACAGAAGGATCAATAAAAGAAGTAGCCCAATTTTAAGTGCTTTTATGGTAGATTGTTGGAGGAAACGATTTATGCTAATATCTATCATTGCATTCAACATAAGTTACAAGATCAATCAAACTGTTTGAGGATAGAAATGCACCATTCTAGACCTATTTTAAACCCTTAAACATCCACAAGAATTGAGGCAATGTTGAGAGGATTACCAACAGAGTTGAATTTAGAAAAAACATTTTCAAGGCTTGAGGTGGAAGATGGAACAACCATTATACGTAGAATCTAATGAGCTTACCATGACCTCATTACAAAGTGGAAGTTGGAACAACCATTATAAGTAGAATCTAAGTGGAACAATGAGTTTAACATTGTCAAGGCTTGAGGTGGAAGTTGTAACAACTACTATAAGTAGAATCTAATGAGCTTACCATGACCTCATTACAAAGAGAGATGGATTTATTAAAGGAGAGCTACCATCTTGACACATGTTTCTAATTTGAAGAGTTTGTTAGATTGGTAGAAGAAATGTCCCACCTCAAGAGTATGTGGAAAGCACAGTTGGCATACTGCACTCTTAGGTCAACAGATCTATTTAGATAATTCTCCCTTATTCTCAACCCCCTAATTATTTGAAGATGACCTTTGAGAGCAGATCAGCTTGTTAATATAGAAGATGTTTGTGACATATGTATATACAGTTATCATTCTTCTTGGATACTTGATAGGCCAGCATCTTTTGGGGTTTTTTCACTTATTATTTGTGGAGGATTTTCACATTGAAAAGATTGTGCCTTTTTGGAAGGGATCTAAGGACCCTACATGGCTGGAATGGGGAGAAATCACTTGGCATTTCTAAAACTTTCTTGGAGATTGTTTATCTTTTTCTTGTGCTATTTTACTTGAGACTTTTTATCTTTATATTTTTATATAAACTATTTTGTTTTCAGTTTAGATGCATGAAATGCATGGGGGATCAAGTCCTTTGATTTGGATGAGGGATTGCAGTGTTCTATGCTTGTAATTTTCTTTGTTCAGTCCCATTCTTCAACCCAATTGTGTGCCACTTCAACCAGCTTTGGTTAATTTTGTTTATCAACTTGCCTACAACTTCTTCTCTCTGTAGGAGTTAATAAACAAGAAAGGGAAAACAAACTGAATGAAAACTGAATATAACCACACAAGTAATAACTCAGGATTTACGTGGTAAAACTCTGACAGAGTGTCAAGGAAACATCCACGGGGCAAGGGATTGGAATCTCTATTCAATCAATAAATGATTCTCCATATAATAGTTTGGGCATTCATCAGTTTTATATGCCTCCTTGGTTACATAACCAATGCTTCGGTATAAAACTAACTTGTTAATAACTAAATACATTTTACCCAAATTTACATAATTAGTTGTCAATTTCCAACAAACTCCACCTTGACAACAATTTTCCTAATCCCTTGCCCTTGCCCATTCATCATCTTTTCTGCAAGCCAAGAGAAGCTAAACACCATTGCAGCTTCTCTAGTGTAACTGGCTTTGTGACTATGTCTGCACAATTTTCTCGCGTATGGACCTTTTGAAGAGCTACTTTTCCACCATCGATCACATGTCTCAGAAAATGATACCTTACATCAATGTTCTTGGTTCTGCTATGATAAGCAGGATTTGTAGCCAAGTGAATAGCACTTTGACTGTCACAAAGTACATTCACTTTCTCCTGCATCCTTCCAATCTCATCAAGTAGACCCTTTAACTAGATTGCTTCTTTACTGGCATCTGAAGCAGCTATATATTCTGCTTCGGTAGTGGACAACACAACTGTTTCTTGAAGCTTTGACATCCAACTAATTGCTCCACCTGCAAGAGTAAAGACATAACCTATAGTAGATCTTCTTTTGTCCAAATCACCTGCATAATCAGCATCTACATATCCACAAGCTGATCCTTCACTACCATTAAAGATGATGCAATGGTCACTTGTGCCTCTTAGATATCGAAGCACCCATTTCATTGCTCGCCAATGTTCTTCACCTAGATTTTCCATGAACCTGCTGACAACTCCAACTGCATGTGAAATGTCAGGCCTTGTAAATACCATCGCATACATTAAGTTGCCTACAACATTTTCATATGGTACATGAGACATATACTGCTTTTCTTTATCAATTCTAGGACTCAAAACCGAAGAAAGCTTAAAATGGGAAGCTAATGGAACATTAACAGGTTTCACATTGTTCATACAAAACTTTTCAAGTACTTTTTCCACATACTTCTGCTGTGATAACCAAATCTTACCATTTTTCCTGTCTCTTTGTATCTCCATGCCCAAGATATGTTTTTCTACTCCAAGATCCTTCATATCAAACGTCCTAGAGAGCTGAGCCTTAAACCTGTTGATCTCTTCCATGCTTTTGCTTACAATAAGCATATCGTCAACATACAAATCTAAGATAATGAATATGCCATTGAAACTTTTGAAGTATACACAATGATCATACTCACTTCTAATAAAGTTCTAGCTCACCATGAAGGAATCAAACTTCTTGTACCATTGTCTGGGAGACTACCTCAGACCATACAATGATTTCTTGAGCTTGCAAACTAATCTTCTGCTGCGACCTTGTACAAAACCTTCTGGTTGTTCCATATATAACTCTTCATTCAAATCACCATGTAGAAAAGTTGTTTTAACATCTAGCTGTTCTAACTCAAGGTTAAGTAATGCAGTTAGTGCCAACATAGTACGAATAGAAACAAGTTTTACAACTGATGAAAAAATTTAATGAAATTTGATACCTTCAACCTGAGAATACCCTTTTTCTACCAGTCTCGCCTTATACCTTTCGATACTTCATCAACTTTCCGTTTTAGTTTTAAGACCCATTTGCATCCAACAACACTTCTCCCTTCAGGAAGTTCTACAAGATCTCAGGTATTGTTCTTGTCTAAGGAATGCATTTCTTCTTCCATAGCCATTTTCCATTTTTCGCCATCTGTGTCATCTACTGCTTCCTGATAACAAGAAGGTTCCCCATCTTCAGTAATCAAAGAAAAAAATGAAGCAGAATCTTCATACCTTTTGGGAGTTTTTCTTTCCCTTGTAGACCTTCTTAGAGTGACTGGTTACTGAACTGGTTCAGAAACTTGAACTGGTTCAAAAACTTCAACAGCTTCCTTTGTATCTTCAACACCTTTTTCTCCAAAAGCTTCTTCTTCCTTTTGATTGTCATAAAAAAATATAGCCTCCAACTGAACTTGTTGAT
The DNA here is from genome assembly GCA_031772625.1 of Pinus tabuliformis. Classification (NCBI taxonomy): domain Eukaryota; kingdom Viridiplantae; phylum Streptophyta; class Pinopsida; order Pinales; family Pinaceae; genus Pinus; species Pinus tabuliformis. The sequence goes on from CM062804.1 coordinate 835,507,147, forward strand.
TTGGCGATACCTGTTCCTGTTCAATTCTTTCAAAATTTGATTTTAAAAGAGAAGATTCATCAAATGTTACATCTCTACTAATGACTATCTTCCGCGATGTAGGATCCCAAAACTTGTATCCTTTCACTGCATAGTCATACCCAACAAAGACATAACATTTCAATTTTGGATCTAATTTTGAACACTGATTTTTAGGAATAAGAGAATAAGCATCACAGCCAAATATCCTTAAATGTGAATAATCACAAGACTGACCTGTCCAAACTTCTTCAAGAAATTTACAATTAATTGCTATTGAAGGTGATCTGTTAACTAAATAACAAGCAGTGGATACTGCTTCTGCCCACAACTCCTTTTGCAAGTTAGCATTGCTGATCATGCTTCTGGCTCTTTCCACAAGAGTTTGATTCATATGTTCAGCAACAACAGTTTTGTGTCTAACAATTCTTTCATTCTTACAATATTGTTCAAATTCTATTGAAGTGACTTCACCACCATTGTCAATTCTTAAACATTTAATTGATTTGCCTGTTCTTTTCTCTACCATTGCTTTAAATTGTTTAAAGATATTGAATACATCAGCTTTCTTTTTTAGCATAAAGACCCAAACTTTACGGGAGAAATCATCAATAAACATTAAAAAATATAGAGCACCTCCATATGATACAACAAGAGATGGTCCCCACAGATCAGAATGAATATAGTCTAAAATATCTTTACTATTATGATTTCCAGTTTTAAATCTTTGTTTACACTTTTTTCCATACACACAATGTTTACAGAAATCCAACTTCAAATATTTCAGATCGGGAAGGGATTTACATTTCATCAGTATCTAAAGAAATTTCTCGCTCATGTGACCCAATCGCTGATGCCATAGGTGAGTACCTGCTTCCTTTTCTGACAAAATCGTAGCTTCACTGATCTGAGTACTTCCTTTGAGTCTGTAAATATTTTCGACCTTTTCTACTTTCATTACAACTAGGGCGCCTATAAAGACTTTCAGCATGCCATTCTGACGTGTAAACTTATAACCATTCGAATCCAACACACCCAAAGAATCAAATTTTTCTTCAAATCAGGTACATGTCTAACACTAGCTAATGTTCTAACTGTGTTATCATACATTTTAATCCCGATATTTCCCATCCCAATAGTCTGACATGATACATTATTACCCATAAACACAAAACTACCATTTACATTTTCATATGAAGTAAACCAATTTCTGTGTGGACACATGTGATGAGAAGCACCAGAATCTAACAACTAGCTTTCAACACCCTGAGAGACATTGCATGAAATTTCATCTATCATACATAATTCTTTAGCAGATAAAACTTCGTCTATCATACCTGAATCAACCTGATTTGCTTCCTTCTTCGAGTTATCAAACACTTGTCATTTCCAACAGTCTTTCATCAGGTGTTCAATTTTATTGTAGTGCCAACATTTTGTCTTACACTTCTTTCCCTTTGATTTAGATCTGGAAGACCCCCTTGTTTTTTCTCCTCTTTCCTTTGACCGTCCTCTAGCTATCATGGCTTCTGATGCAGCTGTTTCAGTACTGGATTTCCTTCGTACTTCTTTAGACAAGAGAGCTCCCATAACTGATTCAAATTTCAAAGAATCGGCGGTGCTCAAGCTGATTGAAGTTACGAAGTAATCCCATGATTCGAGGAGAGAACACAACAAGGTTATAGCTTTGTCTTCTTCCTAAATTTAACTTCCATATCTGTTAATTAGCATATAAGTGTATTAAAAACATTCAAATTTTCCGCAACTTTTGAACCCTCCTTCATTCGAAGATTGTACAGTGGTCTTTTCAGATAAATTCTATTGTTTAATGACTTTGTCATATATAGTTTTTCCAGGTTTTCCCAAAAGCCTGAAGCTGTACTCTCTTCAACAATGTTGAAGAGAACTTCATCTGCCAGGCATAACTTGATGGTACTGAGAGCTCGGGCATCCAAGTCCTCCCAGTCTGAATCAGTCATGGTTGCAGGTTTCTTATTTGCCCCGTCCAATGCTTTGTGCAACCCTTGTTGCACTAGCAAATCCATAACTTTTAGTTTCCAAAGAGCAAAATTGCTCTTGCTGGTGAATTTCTCCACCTCGAATTTTGCATTCGACATCTTGGCTGTTTCTTTCCTCCTAGGGTTTCCTTTTTTTTTTTTAACTAGGTTTCTCAAAGAAAACAAGGATTTAGGGTTTCTTCAATTTCCGGTTTCCTCTTAAGATTTCTTCGATTTTTGGTTTCCTCTTCAGAAATCTGAGCCTTTTTTTAATAAAGAAACTCCTTTTTACAATTTTTAACCTTTTCTTTTTTATAAATTGGGCCTGTTTATTAAAAAAAAAATATTTGAATCTCCTCCCCTTCAAAAACTTTATTCAAATTTTCTGTTACTATTCGAGAATAGTAAAAATTTCCTTTTTTTCCTTAACCAGAGAAGCCCTTCAACAAAAAATCCACTGTTTTTTTTTTAACCCACAACAAATAATTTCTGAAAAATTTGCTTTTGAAGAAAAAAATATTTTTTCACAAATACCCAGATTACTTGCTCCACGCAAATTCACCTCCACTCCTCGACAGTTCTGGAATAGAGAGGAATGGACTAGAGCATGTGAAGAGCTGTTGAGACCTCTGGGTGTTGGAGCAGAGAGGAATGAACCAGAGCATGTGAAGAGCTGTTGAGACCTTTGTGTGCTGGAGCAGAGAGGAAGAGCCGTTGAAACCTTTGCATGCTGGAGCAGAGAGGAGGGCTTTACCTGCAGCTGTCATCGAGTCCACAACTCCTTTTGCAAGTTAGCATTGCTGATCATGCTTCTTGCTCTTTCCATAAGAGTTCGATTTTCTTGTTAGATGAGTCACTGACCAAGAAAGAAGGATTTACAATTATAAATTAACCAAGAAAGGAATGTAACTGACAGGAAAACTGGATACAAACACACAAGTAATAACTCAGGATTTACGTGGTAAAACCATGATAGAGTGTCAAGGAAATATCCACGAGGCAAGGGATTGGAATCTCTATTCAATCAATAAATGAATACAATAGTTGATTCTACATAACCACTGATTCAGTATGAAACCAACTTGTCAATAACTAATACAATTTACCCAAATTTACATTAATTAGTTGTCAACTACCAACACTCTCTTGTACATATGTCATTATTCTGGATGCTGGTATACATTAAGACACATTCTGCAAATTGGCTATTGACTAAATGGAAGATAAATTTACCTTATCAACATTCACAAGTTTGGATCAGTCTAGTTATAAATTCTTACTTCTTGTGACTATCATTTTTACTATCCACGAAGATTTTGAATCTGGAACTCTAATTTGGATTGCATTTATTGGTTTAAAATGCATATTGCAAGTAGTCTGTACATGCAGTTCTGCTACCATTCCTAAGCATTATTCTTTAAAGCAGCAACTAAAATTACAGTCAAAGTGAGGGCCTCAGCAACTAGAATTACAGTCAAAGCGAGGGCCTCAGCAAACACACATGTGACAAATACTTATCTATCACATAAAATAGAAAAAGCATGGGCTCTGGTAGGTCCAAAGATGTCTCAACAATCCCCTGCCATTATAGATCAACTGCCGCTACAAACTTATGTTGCAAAGAAAATTCGGGCGAGATAAACTTATAATTCAAGCACCCCTAATTGTCCAAAATCCACATTCATAGTGGGTTTCAAAACAAGCAATTCCTGCTTATGAGGAATTCTTTGCAGGATACATGCAAGGATATCCAAGACATATAGATCAAAAGATAATATAAAAAAATATATTTCCTAGCCAAAACTTTGAAATAGATATCAATTCCTGGGATGATCTGCGAAGATTGGAAGATGCAAAGCAACTGTTTGATGAGATGCCAGAGATAAATTATGTGTCGTGGAATACGATGATTGCAGGATATGCACAGATTGGAAGAATTGAGAATGCCATCCAAATGTTTTCCAACATGATTAGTCGCAATGTCGTATCACGGACTACAATAATTGTAAGATATGCTCAAAATGGTCAAATGGAGGAAGCTAGGCATCTGCTTAACAAAATTCCTATGCGAGATGTGGTTTCATGAAATTTTGTTATTGCAGGATATGCACAAAAGTGTGAGGATGAGTGTTTAAAACTTTTTTGGACAATGCAGTCAGTAAGCATAAACCAAAACCAATCCTCGTTCAATAGTATTCTGAGTGTGTTCCCCATTCTGGCATGCATTGAACTAGGGAGGCAGGTTCGTAATCATATCATCAAGAATGGGTTTGGGCTTAATTCAAGTTTCAAATTGGAAAATGCACTCATAACTATGTATGCAGGTTGTGGAAGCATCGATGATGCAAAACGTGTGTTCTAGAAAATGCACAAGCGAGATGTGGTTTCATGGACTGCAATGATTGGAGGATATGCCCAGCATGGTGAGGGTAATTGGGTGCTACAGCTCTTTGAACAAATGCAACTGGCAGGCATAAAGCCAGATTATCTTACGTTGACCGGTGTTTTGTTTGCATGCAGCCATTCAGGTTCAATGGATAAAGGGCGATAGGTATTTGGTTTTTGTCTGTCAAGATTATTTCATCAAACCAAGAGTGCAACATTATGTTCGCCCGGTTGATCTTCTTGGTCGAGCTGGACAACTGAAATAGGCAGAGGAGTTTATCCATAACATGCCATTTTAGCCCAATGCTCGTGTGGAGGACTTTTCTTGGAGCCTGCATGCGAATGTAGGTTTAGATCAACGTGTAGCAGAGCATGTTTTTTAGTTGAATCCACGAAATGATGGAGCATGTGTGTTGCTTTCAAACATTTACGCTACATAGGTAGGTGGGACGATGTGATAAAGATGCGAACGATTATGAAGGATAGGGGGATAGAAAAACAACCACGCTATAGTTGAATTTAAGTAAAAAACAAGATATATGTGTTTTCTGTAGGAGATAGATAGCACCACTAAGTAGAAAATATCTATTTAGTTGCATCACCTCGTGAGATGGAAGTAGCACTTTACATGCCAAAAAAAACTTTGCGCTTACTTGGGTAGCAAAAATAAAAAGAATTAATTCTCTTTGGACAACCTCGAGAAGCTAACTAATACTTTTGGCTTTATTGCTACATTCGAGACACACCCTTGCATATTGTTATGAACCTTTGCGTGCATAAATAATGCCATTGAACTCTGGTTCACAATTGTCCAACAACAAATTGTTTCAAGAGATTGTAGTTTTCAACATTTTTTTGGCTTGGGGGGTTTGGACCCAGGTTCAAAGTTAAACCCTACACTACCGGTCTTTTTAGCAACAACTTGCGTAGCGCATGCTGCAGTGTCACTCGAGGCAATATTGGGGGATGCTAGAACCAGGTTTCTGTATCCAGACGATTATGTGATGTGTTTATACCAAACTTAGGGCTTTATCTTAACCTTCACGAACCCTTAACCCTTAAAACCCTAAATTTACTGTAATTAACAGTTAGCAGATTTATGCTCTTCGCCGATTACGATAAACATGCATAACATGATATAAATAAATCTACGTCTTTGCACATCTAATAAGCACTTTCCTTCTTTAATTGCATTAAAGAGATAAAAATTATAGTAAATTCAAAGATACACATTGATACACAGATACACAGATAGTTCTTTAAAACAAGCCTTTATTATGCTTTAGATCTTCAATTATAGTCTTTTCAACTCTGTGCACACAGCTGCAAGGGCCCGCGCGCTCAGCTACGGACTTACCAAGGTCTTCACGCACACAGTTGCAGGAGCCTTCCTGCAAGGACCTGTAGTCCTTGGTCGCGTTTCGACTTGAAGTGCGAAGCCCAGACTTACATATGCACAAAGTTACATGGTAATGAACGCATGAAGAAGGAGGGCGAGCGGTTTATAGAGGCGTGGGGAGCATGAGCGCTCAACCCACGACCGACTCCCAAAGAAACAAAGGCTTTTGCGATGGCATTGAGGGCGTAGGAAAGTCGGCTGGGCAGCGACGACCTCGCCCTACGACTCATATATATTGGCATTGCGTGAATGGCATTTGGACAAGCATTCATCGCTCAAACATCTTCTCTCATGAAAAGGAGAAAGGCGCAGGTCTAAGTGCGTGGGCGCAAAGAAGGAAGGCACAGTTTGGTGATGCGCCCGTTCTTGGGCGAGGCCGCATGAAGCTAAGTCGCGTTTCTTGGTTTTAGGTGAAGGGTGCGGGCAGGGTCGCCCACCGATTGGAGAAGGGCGTGCACGGGTGTGTGGCACCCGGGTTGTGCGAAGAAGCGTCCGACGGTGAACAAGGGTGTGGGCACCCGGTTTGTGCGACGACTTGGCACGGGTTCTTGGGTGACTTGGGTGAGTGCCCGCCCATCATGCAAGTGTGCACGATATGACTTTTGGTGAAGTGTTGAGATTGTGAACGGAGGTGCGACTCATGCAGAGGCACTCGTGTGTGGTGACTTGGAGGCACGCCCAAGCTGGGCAAATAACACGATCATGTGATGAGGTGAACGAAGGGTTGGTGAGTCGTGCGGCGACCATGCGGAGGTGCCGACGAGCTGGGAAACCAATTTTGCCGAAGTTGGAAATTTGGCTAAGTGTAAATTTGGGGTTTCCCAAGATTTAACTTGTACCTTGTAAAAGTGAAGCTTGTATAATATATTGATTGGGGCAGACTCATATTGTAGGGAGTTGCCCCTCCCTTTATACTGTTGTGCATTTCTCTTGTATAATGTTGTTTGTGTGAATGTTATGGGCTTTCACTTGTATAAAAGAAACATAATAATACTTGGTAACGAAAATAAAACTAAGTATGGAATGTTAGACGTAGTCTACAATCGTAAGTATTGGTGAAAAGAAAACGATTGGTAGTGCCGCACCTCGCTGTAAGTGGTTGAAAGACTACTGCAGGTGTAGGGGCGTGACAGGTGGTATTAGAGCTGGTCCAAATTTTGCAGGGAACTTGGTGAACTGAATCAAGGAGCTGATCTACGAAGACCGAAGACTTGGCAAGGAGTTCAAGTTTTGCAGGTGACAGGTGGAATATCAGGGTGATTCGGGTGAATGGTGAAACAGGTTTAGTAGAGGAGAAGCTTAGTGCTTGGGCCAAGCTGAACGACAAGACATGGTAGGTTTGGAAAAATGCGAAGGGAAGCTCTTGCTTACCTTATATAGGTTGAAGCAGATGAAAGAAGGGAATCCCCGAATTCGAAAGGAACTTGAAGTCTTGGAAAAGAATGTTGAGGATGAACTTCTTCAACTTGGTTGGACAATGGAGCAGGATGAAGATGCAGATTGTGCTGACAAGAAAGAGGAAGCCGTGATGATTGAGGATGTTGTAGATGTGACAACGATGGAGGATGAACTTGAGATCGATCAAGTTGGACCAGGATCGTGCAGTTTGCAGACATAGATGGATGAGGATACTCATATGGAGGAGCCTCATGATGATGAAGTAAGTATTGATACTTGTGTTTCACTTGAGCATTTGGTAGATGGACTGTATGCAGGGAAGGGCAAAATCAGTTTGTTGATGCTAGGGAGGATCTTACCATGGATGACTATGATGAGACCATGTATGGAGAAGTAAGGATTGTTGATTGTTGCAGGACTTGTTGGGGTTGTTTGTGACCTTATGGTAGAAGGTGCAAAGGCCCGTGACAAGGGAGGAACATGATGATCACTGCGGAGGATTGGGTCATGCTTTAGCCACATGGAGAATTGGCTGAGTGCCCGGCATGACTCATGTATATATTGGAGGGCACACACTTGAGTATGATGACACTTGGGTGGACTTCTCATGGCCAAGACCAAGTGCAAGTCTTGGTGGAACCTTTAGTGGGGGAGCTATGATGGAGAGACTCATGTGATGATGATATGGTTGGGTGACCGAGTTCGCTAGACCGAAGATTTCAGAATTGGATGAGGATGACCGATTGTTGTGATGGATCTACTTGGTTGACTACATGGGAAACTTAGTCATGGACATCAGGTTGGAGACATGGAGCATGGCAGTCTTATGCAGGGACATTATGTAGGAGCACTTATAGAGGTGTCACTTATGGGCATCCAATGAGGAGTGCCAAGGCAGAGATGTTGTGCAGGTAGATTTGCTGGTGTGACATGGAAATGTTCTACTTATGAGCCAATGGAGAGGTTGTACACTTATGTACAATAAGGCCATGGACTTGGATGGAGTTTTGAGCAGACTATGGAGCATTCCTACTACATGGAGAGCTGAGGCATCTTGCAGAGACCTTTGGGCCGAAACTTGTATGCTTGCTAGATGTTGTTTGGAGATGACTCATGGAGCTCATGATGACATGTGGTTGTGACTTTTGGGGACTTCATATATGGTGGACTTGGAGGATCTGATGCATTGAGGAGCTAAAGTCAAAGACTTTGATGCAGAATGGGATGCATACTTTCAAGTACATGTATGGGAATGGCTTGAAAGAGTGACTTGATGTGGAGGATCGATATGAGACACTTTGAAGTGATGGAGTTACAATGATGATGATGCCTTGGTAGGACACTTGAGCATGGGTTAAGCCGAGACTTAACCACTTTGACACATGGGGGCTGATTGATCTATGATCATGGGCAGCACATGGATAGATGAGACAGGTGTATACTTGTTTCTATGATAGACTTGAGGGATGGCACATTGCAGATATGATGGAGGTTGCTTCATGGACCTGGATGTGCCACATCGAGAGTCGAATTTTGATAAGGTGGTCTCTTCATATTGAGGAGATACACATATGGATGATGATGTTGGGGTAGATGTGGCTGATTTCATACAACACCTTGGTACCAGACATCATGGAAAGCATGTTGCAGATGAGATGAGGGCTACTTCATGGACCTGAGCATGGCTTACACTTATATGGAGATGGATTCTTGATCGAGTTGAGGATGTGACAGGGTGTTCTGAGAAACAACTGATGATGGCATGAGGATGTTCACTCTCATGGTTTGGGCGTGACGGTTGGTTTAGCTACCTAACTAGTTCAGACATGGGGTTGCAAAGTGTGCAGAGATGTGTTAGCATTTGTTGGTGTATCATGGTAGCAATTCACATGAGGACGACACATGATGAGGTCGACACGACAGGTTGCAGGAAGCATGTAGCTTGGATGGAAGGACCAGCATTCCATGATGGGGAGCAGCATGTGGAGATTGCGACAGGATGGTCGATGGTCATGGATTGAGATGATTTCTGATGTGACATACCGATGGGGTGTATACCTTGGTATGGTGATCTTGGTGACAGATGGTTGCCGGGACGAGACATGATGGAGACAGTGGTTCTACATATGTTGCAGGGATGTTTGCAGTATGTGGAGGAGTTGACATCATGGATGAAATAGATATTGATGATTTTGGTGGATGGCTACCAGGATGGCATGTTGTCGAGGACGACAATGACTTCAAGTGGAGGAGGATTTAAGGACCTGCAATCCTTGGTCGCGTTCCAGCTTGAAGTGCGAAGCCCAGACTTGCATATGCGCGAAGTTACGTGGTAATGAACGCATGAAGAAGGAGGGCGAGCGGTTTATAGAGGCGTGGGGAGCATGAGCACTCAACCCATGACCGACCCCCAAAGAAACAAAGGCCGACGAGAGTTTGAAGGCTTTTGTGATGGCGTTGAGGGCGTAGGTAGGTCGGCTGGGCAGCCACGACCTCGCCCTACAACTCATATATATTGGCATTGCGTGGATGGAATTTGGACAAGCATTCATCGTTCAAACATCTTCGCTCATGAAAAGGAGAAAGGCGCAGGTCTAAGTGCGTGGATGCAAAGAAGGAAGGCGCAGTTTGGTGATGCACCCAATCTTGGGAGAGGCCGCATGAAGCTAAGTCGCGTTTCTTGGTTTTGGGTGAAGGGCGCGGGCAGGGTCGCCCGCTGATTTGAGAAGGGCGTGCATGGGTGTGTGGTGCCCGGGTTGTGCGAAGGAGCGCCCGACGGTGAACAAGGGCGTGGGCACCTGGTTTGTGTGACAACTTGGCACGGGTTCTTGAGTGACTCAGGTGAGCGTCCGCCCGTTGTGCAAGTGTGCATGATATGACTTTTGGTGAAGTGTTGAGATTGTGAACAGAGGTGTGACTCGTGCAGAGGCGCCTGTGTGTGGCGACTTGGAGGCGTGCCCAAGTTGGGCAAACAACATGATCGTGCGACGAGGTGAACGAAGGGTTGGTGAGTCGTGTAGAGGTGCCGATGAGATGGGCAACCAAGTTTTCCGAAGTTGGAAAATTGGCTAAGTGTAAATTTGGGGTTTCCCAAGATTTAACTTGTACCTTGTAAAAGTGAAGATTGTATAATATATTGATTCGGGCAGACTCATATTGCAGGGAGTTGCCCCTCCCTTTATACTGTTGTGCATTTCTCTTGTATAATGTTGTTTGTGTGAATGTTATGGGCTTTCACTTGTATAAAGGAAACATAATAATACTTGGTAACGAAAATAAAACTAAGTATGGAATGTTAGGTGTAGTCTACAATCGTAAGTATTGGTGAAAAGAAAACGATTGGTAGTGCCGCACCTCACTATAAGCGGTTGAAAGACTACCGTAGGTGTAGGGGCGTGACACTTCCCCTTTGCCCAAGTGCTTAATAGACAAAAATAGACTCAAATCGTGCACTATTATTCTATGCTTTTTCTCCTTTATGACACTTCTATGACTTCCTTTTATATTCCTCTCCATTACAATACCATGGTTTGCGAAACATGGGTGGGTCTCAAACCAACTTGACTCTTAAGAAACTAAGGGGCTTTGACCTTCTAAAAGCCCCTTTGACTCCTATCGATCTATGCTACTTGCGCCTAACTACTCAAAATGTGGAGGCTTTACAATATTTAATAAAACTTTACAAAATTTGACCCAGGGGACCCCGTCCTAACAGGCCCCCAACACAAAGTCATGACTCATCCCGAGTCACTCTGTTGGTGTTGTCTCAATCTTTGCTTGCAGACCGCTGAACTCGATCTTCAATGCTTGAAGATTCGTTGTTCCCTACATGACGGCCTAACAAATGTCTTCGACCAATTTCTCCATGGTTGGACCTTCAACTCCAAGGCCCATGGTCCTTTGTGTCTATTACATAGCCTTTAACTTGCTTTGGACATTGTATGACAGTTGGCTTGCCTCGTCGGCCCATGGCTGCATCCTTGAGGAGATAATGGAAGCCTTCCAACATAACTCATCAATCTGGGTCTAGATGAACTTTCCTTCCTGAAGTCTGGTGAACCTTTGCACAAGTGCTAAGGTCTGCGCTGTCACCCTGATCTCGTCAAACTACAGTTTTTTTTCACGAATGTCTGCTTCGATCGTCTGCAAATGTGGATCCTCCTGCAATGAGGTCCACATCTCCATTGTTTGCTGAAACAATTGGCTACAGTCCTTTACTGTAGCTTCCAGAGTGGTCATGTCTACTTTAATAGTAGCCTCACGCTGCTCTCTAACTTCCAGAGGAGTGGTTGGCTGTAGCTTAAGTTGAAGTTCTGAAATCTAAAACTGCAGCTCAAACCATACCTTTCCAATTTCTTCCTTCGATGCCTTCACTGCAGCAGCGAATTTGTGAATATTCTCTGTTGAGGCCACTTCTGCTGGAATTTGGAGCTCAGGGAGCTCACTGCACACTTGGGTAAGTGTTGTCTCTGGTTGGTGATGTTGTTGTATTGCCTCGTCGCGGGCCCGTAAGGCCTGCACTTTCTCTTAAAAATTAGTTGGTTGTTAGTTTTTACCTCGTCGATAACCTACATCGCTTGTTTCTCTCGGACGTAGAGCTCATCTGAAACTCCTTGGTGCAGCTCATGCAAGGTATGGATCGACAATGCTGCAAGATTGATACTTAGATTTTTCTAGTACTGTGCGCACTCCTGTTCTTCAGTTGTCTCAAACTAGAGAGAGCCCCCTGGTAGTGGTACAACGTGGAGCCCGGATGTGATTTCTACTGAATTAAATCTCGGCACGCTCGCTTGATCCACTCTCACATGGATCACCTCTATCTAGAATTGTAATTCCTTCAGGCCCTATTGTACGTTTTCGAATACCTAGTGGTACTAGTCCTCAATGTGTCCCCATATATTTTCAGTGGCGGAGTGGACAACATCACCTATCTCATCAAGGTCCCCCTCCGTGAGGACCAATGGTGTCGCACTCGTAGACTTATCAGACTTCTGCTTCTTGCGAGGTCCCATGGCACTACGCTTCTACCTCTTCCTGACCCTGAAGGGGGACTTTGAGTCTGCACCCCCTTCCTCTTCACCTCTGGTTTCAACCTCAACATCGGTGTGCTCGATCTTAAGTTCTTCGAGGTCATTAGTGGCCTGTGATGTTGTTGCTTGTGCAACTTTCTCCTTTGGTGCTTCCTTTTCTTTTTCAAAAGCCTTTTCCTTCTGTGCTGATTTTTCTTTTGTAGAAGCCTTTTGTGTTTCTTTTTCTTTCATAGAAGCCTTATGTGCCTCTTTCTCTTTGTCTTTCTTGGCTGTTGTTTCAGTTGTTGTTTTTCCCCATTTCACCTTCTGCAGCCTTACTTGTTCCTTTAGCGTCACCAAATCGGGTGAGCCAATCACTCGGCCATTTGCTGATGACCACCATAATGTCATCCTCTACAACTAAATATGGCAACTTATGTCATGTTCCTGTGGCATCTTTCTTTGCGCGTATGGAAAGATTGTGAAAATCTACCTTGAAATCTACAATATTTGTATACTGCGCATGTAAACTATGTGACAACTGCGGCTGTTGGTTGATCACCATCTGCAACTTAGACTCGAACAAGACCCATAACATCTTTGTTTCAATGATGCAGTCAGGATCCTTCGTCACCCACAACGAGGCAAATTTCGCAGCCTCGCACAAGTCTGGATCCTGCATTGGGAGTTGGCTAGCCTCAGGCGTCCTCCATGCTACCAGCGTGATCAACAGAAGTAACCATGTGTAGTGGAATGCCTTTCCATCCTCCCAGGCTTCTTTACAATCCTCCAGGAACTCATGATACAGGTACTTTGCCTAATTTTATTTGACCCCTTTGTTACACTGCGTAGCTAAAGATACAACTAGTGTTAGCAGTTCATTGGCGCGACACTTCCGCATTATTTTTCCTGCCAAAATATGTGTAGCAAACTGCATAGCTCCATCTGATATGGAACTAATGGCATAGCCACGTGACTTCTTCACCAACCTGAAGTCACTCTTCATCTGATCTACAAGCTTCTTCTCCTGCGACTTCTCCACGAAAGCATCTGCAGGGTTCCTGCCCTGATAAGGTAACAAGGTGATTCCATGGACCAACATATCATCAATTGGAATGGGCCCTCCCAGCCAGAGGCACTGATCATGAACCAACGCCAACAATTGATGCTCACATATAGTATTAATTATGTTGCGGATAAAGTGTGGGACCCACAACATGTTGAGAAATCCTATGCGCTCAATTCTGACCGCCCACTTCATTGTCTCAAGCCTTGTGACACCTCACTCCTTGTAGTAGACTGATTTCAAATATTTGTTGGGTTCCAATTGCGGGAACTTCGCATGATCACCTAGATCCCAGTCCTCCATCTTCATAAATGGTACCTGGGCCAACAAGTCACCCTCCAAAGGTACTTCCTCCGGCCACAATGGTGTGAAGACCTTGCATTTCACCGAGTTTGTGTCCTTAGTCACTTTGGTAGTGGATTTCCTAGGGGATACATAAGGTGGTAGCCGAGTAATTGACATTGCTTCCTCTACATTGATATCTTCAACCCCCATAGTCAATTCTTCCTCATCCAAGTCCAGGGGTTCCATTGGTTGCTTGCTTTTATCCATCTGACCCTTCTGTCTAACCTTTGTTGGGATTTTGCATGATGATTGCCTAGCCGGTGCTTGTTGTGTTTTCTTTTGCTTCTTCTCTCCTGCCGCAGAGGCAGTAGGTTTTGGCCTCGACGACCTAGGTGTGGTGGTAAGGACTGGTGGTGTTGCAGTCATTTTTTCAATGCTCTCCCAAAATAGTTTCTTGTGCCACTCAGATAAATCACCTCAAACCCAAGCCCTAGCTGCGAAAAATCTTTCTCTATCTCTTGCCAATCTCATCTAGTGTTGCAACAATTGTCTCGACTCAAACTTAGGCACAAAAGCTCAAGGAAATCTCTCTAGAAGGGAAGTGTTCGAATGTGGAGTGAGAGTCTGTATTTATAGCCTTTTTTGAATTCAATTCCATTGGTTCACTCAAGATCTCCTTCATTAATGCTCTTTTGGTGGTAGATTTCCAAAGATATGCTCCTTAAATGTTTTTCCCCCCACTCACTTTAACGAAAAAATAACCATCCAATCATCTACAATGTTGTCAACAATTATTTTGTGGCCAGGTTACATGGGACCCACCTTGCTAGCGCAACTCCTTTGTCATAGCTCCCATCTGCACTTTTCTCCTAACCATCGTATAACCCATTTGCTTCACCAAACTATCCTTCTGGAAACATGGTTTATAGTCCCGCACTTCCTTACAATTGCCTGAAGTACTAAGATTGTCCTACATCCATATAGTCATTGCGTAGAGATGGGATCACCCTTGTATAGCTTTAACTGGTTCCCATTGATTCTTCCTGGAAATAACTCCCCGTTAAGCTTCACGAGTTGAACTGCATCTCCATCTATAATATCCTTGACAATGTATGGTCCCAACCAATACATCTAAAAATTTCCTGGAAACTTCGTAAACTTGCTATCATACATCAATACTAAATCTCCACTTTTAAAGGTGCACTGCTTAATTTGGCGATCATGCCACGCCTTTTCTCTAGCCTTCTACACCTATTGATGAAAGCCTGCCAAGAAGCGATCTTCTTCTAACTCAAGTATCTATGTGAGGCGTTCTTCTATTATGTCCCGATCTTCCATCTCCGTAACTAAACAATCCTTAAACTAGGCATGATGTACTCCATTGGCATCACTGCCTCTTATCCATAGACTAGCCTAAATGGTGTCTGTCTAGTCAACTTCCTACATGTAGTTATATATGTCCAAAGAACAACTAGTATTCGCACATCCCAATCGTTCCTATTCGTGTTATAGATCTTTGTCAAATCATTCTCCAGGATCTCATTAAAGGCTTCAAATATTCCATTTGCTTGAGGGTGGTATGGCGTCCTCTTCTGATGATACATCTGGAACTCTTCAAGCAAAGAAGTAATTATTTCATTCAGGAACTGCGAACCCCTATCGCTTATCAAAATCTTAGGAAAACTAAACCTAGATAGAATGTACTCAAATATAAACTTTGCAGTTGTAGCCGCATTGTAATCCTTCACAGGCTATGCCTCCACCCACCTAGTCAAATATTTTGTCACGGTGATAATGTATCATGCTCCTATCTTCTTTCCTGGAGGCTAAAAAGGACCCACAAAATCAATTTCCCATTTATCGAATCCCTGTAATGAGACTTGCGGGTTCAGAGGTAATTCATCCCTTCACGACGGCTTCTCGGTCCTCTGATAGACATCACATGCCCTACAATATTCCTTAGAGTCTTTGTGTACAGTTGGACACCACAACCCAATGCATAGGATCTTTTGCACAGTCTCTCTCCTAGCATGATGTCCTCCAGTAACTCCTCCACGTGCTTCAACAAGGATATTGTCTTTCATAATCTAGTACATACCTACATAGAACTTCATCTGAGCCCATTTTATACAAGTGCCCTGCAATTACAAAAAAATCCACAGCCTTGACCACCACTTATTTCTTCTGCTGTGTCATATATCCTTCATGAGTTGTACCTATAGACAAGAATTGGATTATATCTGCAAAATGTTCATCTGCAACACACACAACAAAGAGTTGCGCATCAGGCAATCCTTCATCAAGACTTGTAGGTTCTTTGCCATTCTCAATTTGTAAAAGGTGATCGGGTCTAGCATTTAATCTCCCTAGCTTCACGACTACTTCAAAGTCGTATTCCTAAAATAGCAGTAACCACCTACAAATCCGCCCCCCCCCAACACATGCTTTTTGACCGGGTACTTCAAAGCAGAATGGTCAGTGTACATTTTGAAGTGCACACCCAACAAATAATGCCTGAACTTCTGGATCGCATATACCATCGCCAACCCTTAGTGCTCTGTGGTTGAATAATTCTTATCTACCTTAGGCAAATTTTTGCTCGCAAATGCAATCGGATGATCGATATCTCTTATGCTTGGTTGGGTTAACACTACTCCTAATGCTATGCAGGACGCATGTACATGTACATGGAATTCTTTCTTCCAATCAAAGAACACTAAAATAGGTGTTGCAACAATTTTTTCCTTCAATACGTTTATGTTTTTCTAGAAATCATCATCCTAGCAAAACATCACAGCTTTCTTCAATAATTTCTCTATGGGCACAGTGATTTGCGCATATGCCTTGATGAACTTACTATAGTATCCTGTATGGCCCAATGTGGTGTGCAGTTGTTTTACATTCCTTGGAGGCTCCAAATTGATAATCACTGCAATTTTAGCAGGGTCCACCATCAATCCTTGCTTACAAACAACGTGTCCCAACAATATCCCATATGGTACGCAAAATATATACTTCTTCAGATTTAGGGAGATCCGATACTTCCTACAAGTATCCAGGATTAGGTGAAGACTTGAAACATACATTTTAACTAAACCAAACAACGTCCAATCATCAAAGTAAACCTCGAAAAAATTATGAATAAATTCTTTAAAGGCTGTGACTATCAACCTACAAAAGATCGCAGGGGCATTCTTAAGTCCAAAGGGCATGATTGTATACTGGATAGAGCCCCATTCTGTGGTGAAAGTAGTCTTACTTCGATCCTCTTGCATGATCCTGATCTGGTGATATATTGAGAACCCATCTGTAAAAGAGTAGGCTTATTGAACACCAATTTACTCCAACACTTCATTTGTGAATGGCATAGGAAATGGATCATGTACACAAGCATCGTTCAACTTCCTGAGATCTATGCAGATCTGGATTTCGCCCTTTGTATTCTTTTCCTGAACCACCATAGGACTAACCTAGTCCAATTCTTCGACAGGCACAATAATTCTTGCTACGAGCATCTTATCAAATTCTTCACAAAACTTTTCGTTGTACTTAGGATTCAACTGGTGTGGGTGTTGCTTTACCGGCTTCACATCTAGCTTCATATCAATCTTCATAACGCCTAGATCACCTACTATCCCCCTCAGATCAGAAAACTTTGCTGGAAACAAGTCTTGATATTCCCGTAATAACTCTGCGACCTTGTCAATTGTGTCCTATCGACGGTGGTAGACCCGCCAACATGTAAGGGGATCTCCCCAGTAAGAAGTCCCAATTAGACTTCAGACTATTTGGTGTAGGAGTCCCAACAGTGGGTCATATGGTAATGCCTTGACCGTGATTTAGTACAGAGGAAAGTAATATAACTCTATTGGTAACAAGGGTGTGACAGCAACATTGAGCTAAGGAAGGTGCATGAAAGGTTTTAAAACACAGGGCTTGAGATGTGTGTGCCCCTTGGAAAACTGTGATAGCATGCAGTTAAAAAGGGAACACATGAGCGAAGGTGCATCACAACATGGAAGGAAAGTTAGCAAGAAATTCAAAGTGATGGTTAAACCAACAACACATTTCTGAAAGATTCATACATACATACAAAGATAGCTATACATGCATGTGTAAGCAAACCAATACATATACCATTTAGAGTAAACCAAATAGCATAGAATACAATACAACATATGAATGAAACATGCTGGCTCTTGTTATATTAAGAAGTGTAAGTTCCAATGATACAATACATCCATGTCCAACCACTAGTTCTGATAGCAGAATGTTACAACCACAACCGCCTACTCCTCCAAAGAGATGTACTAGCTTTGCATAGTGGAGAAGCCATGGCTTGTTACAATACTATCCAAACTCTCCCTAAGATAGTCTTATTGGAAGCTTGGCTGACTCAAAGCCTTTACAATGAATTATGAGGTTCTATTTATAACAAAGGGTGGGGTGACCCTTGACATTCCCCTTTGTGACAGTTCATCTACCTTCATGACTCTTCATCTACTCTATGACTATTACATCCAACTATCGACACTCGAACTTCCACTTGACAAGATGTTACATTACAATGCACATGTGCCCATGTGAGACAAAACGGCTTGAGCAAGCCATGCAAGACATCACTGACACTCAGTCCATTGTGGTGAGACCAACTCTTTGACATGCTTGTGATGGTGAAGGTGGTGAGCTGATGCCAAGCTTGGTCGTCCATGATGGCGTGCATGCACTCTATGGTGACATCTTGTTGAAGTGAACTCTTGCCTTCCGAGCGCATTGGTGTGGCTCCTCCATCCAACTCGTTTTCTAACATGCGCATGGTCTTCTTGGGTGCGGATGAACTGGAAACAAAATGATGCATAGTATTCGTGCTAATCTTCTAGTGTGTGCTGGTGGTCATGCACATCAACTGTCAACTACATGTTCAGCTCTAGTTGGACTTGCTTCTTTTCTTTGCCTCGATGAGTATGCCAAAAGGGTTAGATCACATGCATGTGCACAATGACATGCGTGCTGCTGAATTCCCTTGCATGCGATCAACAACACCACTCACCATGTCTGCTTTGTGCCAGCTTTTGGGATGAATCTATAACTTGTATGGGCGTAGTTTCATCTGTCTGTGCATGTTGCACCCCCTGTTGTACCTGTTCTTGCGGCAACTCGTTCACTTGTCTGTGCAGCTCATGTTCTTCCTTGAGTTGCTACTTCAGCACATGCAACTCCTTCTTTGTTCCATTCTCTATCTTCATGCAATCTTCATGTCATGCCGTCACCTCATAGACCGAGTCTCCAAAGTTGCTTTCATCACCAGTGGATCTGCTTGAGCTTGCAACTTTGTTCCACCTTTGTGTTGTCAACAACCTTCCTCTTGCATTTGTTGCATCCGGTATGCTACCTTCAGCTGCTGTTCATGAGGCTGCTCTCTGTGATGTTGCTACCATCATATCTTGATTTCCTTCTCTACGAACAACTTGATATCTTCGTGGGTAGGCAAGCCCATAGACACTTGATCGACTGCATCCCCAAGTGTGCTCTGAACGGTGTCTTCGACTCTACTCTCTGGAAACCATTGTACCTGTACTGTTGAGAGGCAGATGAACACCTGTGATACCTAGAGACATGGCAACACTCATGGAAAGAAATCTATCAGTCAAAAACCAAAATGAACTTAAGAACTGAATTGTAACATACCTGTGTGATTGATCATGAAAGCTGCGCAATTTCGACCAGGAGGTCGGGAGACTGACTAGCAAGACTGCGCAAGGCACAATCTGGGCTGCTAGGAGGCTAAATGACTGTTAGAACTGTGCAATGTACAATCCAGTCTAGCTGTTGACTGTTGGAATTCCGCAATGCGTAACCTCATCCTTACCCTCCAAACCCTTTCAGCAAACTTCCTGTAGCATTTCAGGACTTCCTGTAGCAATAGAGGAATCCTGTAGCAACTTCCTGTAGCATGCCTGTAGTAGGCTATTTTTCCCTTGTTTTGACATGTAATGTTAGTGTAGCTTATTTTAGGAATAGTGTTCGCTTGATGGGCCCTGACCCATGTTTAGAGTTAAGCAGCCAAGCAAATCCCTACACTACTGGCCCTTTTGGCATCAATTTGTGGAGCTCGGATTGAAGTCTCACCCGAAGCAGTATGTGGGGATGCATGAACTATGCTTTTGCACCCTGAGATAGTCGTGATGTCAATTTTATACCCTTACTTCTATCTTCACATGGATCAATAAGAATTTAGGGCTTATCGATATACTTCCTCTTCCATCTTTCAGAACCTCTGCGAAGGTACCCAATTTCCCTTTGCGCAACCCTATACGATTATTCAGGTACTTACGCACCTCTATAACTAGGTTACTGATTTGGTTCCCAAATTGTCTTAGGTATTAGCCAAATTTTCCATACAAGTAAGATTATCCTCGCGTAAACATATATTATTACTTGCATTCATGCAACATATGGAAACATATATTTTCACGCATCAACTTGACATGATATCTGAAGCTTAGCATTCAACATAACATAATCACAACATTTATAATAGTAGAAAAATAGTACTAAATTTATGGAAAGTACACAGTAAGTCTAGAACACTTCTCTTTATTGATGGTTCATATTTTTAATATAGACTCTAACCACCCTACGCACACAGCTGCAGGGGCCCGCGCACTCAACTGCGGACTTCTGTGCACTCAGTTGCAGAGCCTCTTCCTCTACTAAGGCTCTCACTCTTAGCTCTCACAAACCTATTACATCAATGGCCCATGACTACTGAACTGCGTTAGACTCTCTAAGACTCTCATTTTTATACAATCCCATGGTCCACAGACCAAGGGAAAATCTCCAAAACCGACACAACCTATCTAGACAAAGGGCGAAATTTTTTTTTTGACTTTAGATATCTTTAGTCTCCGCGACCACAAAATGCACAGACTTTACATTATTTATACAAAATTCTGAACTTTTGCCCCAAACTTGGGTTTGTAACCTCAAAATTGACCCCCAGGGGACCTGTTCTTAATAGGTCCCCAACACAAACATGGTGACTTGCCCTCGAGTCACTCAGCTGGCACAAAGATCTTGTCGTGAAGACCTCCCAGCTCAAGTTGGGCAACTGCTACCTCCACGTCACACTGTGTTGCCACCTGCTTCATCTCTTTGACCAACTGCTCTGTCACTGGTCCTGCGCTATCAACCTGTAGCTTTTGTTGAGTCTCCTGCAAACTAGAAAACTTGCCTTCTATGGTGGTCATGATCACGTAGGCCTTATCCAAACAAGGCCTTAAGAAAGCCTTCATCACGACTTCCTTATGCTGAGCTACCTCTACCTGTTCTTTCAATGCCCTGGCCTCCTGCAGCCTTACTTGTCTCTGCGTGATGGCGACAGTGCATGCTATTGCTTTAACCTTATCGTAGTGCTACTATAGTTCCCGCGCTTCTGTCTCCAGCCTCTGCACATTGGGGTCTTATTGCATGTTGGTAAGTAGCTTGAGCGACTACTAAAAAAGGGTCGTGTAGTTTGCCACTTCACTCTCTACTGCTGCGGTCACATCTGTCACGGCAGTCGCGCACTGCTCCCCGACTTCCGGTGGAGTCGAAGGTAGGGCCTTCAATTGTAGCTCACCAAATTTGAGGTTCAGCTCTAGCTGAACCTTTGCCAACTTTGTGCATGCGTCGCACACTCCTGCAATGAGTTTTCGAACCCACACATCTACTGGCTTAGCCTCCCGAATGGCTAGCTTTAGGATAGTTCGACATGCCTCATCCACAACATTGATTATTTGCTAATTTTTATCTATCAGGTCTGTCAAAAGCTGAACAACAGAGTCTCTTTGCACAACCAACTGATCATTGTTGACCTTTTGCTCACTGATTACCTGTAAGGCGCACTGTTCACGGGCCCAAAGTTCCACAATTACTCCATCTTGTAGAAGATGAAGCACCTCGTTAGGAAGCATGGCCAAGTTAATTCCCATTCACTTGAGGGCACTAACAGTAGGCTTGTCAACTTCGGTCATCGTCGTCAATGCTGCATCTAGCAGCACTATGGCTTGGGGGTCTCGTGCGTGTAGCATCCTTGCAACTTATGAGGTGCCAAAGGCCAAACTGGTGGCCACCGCATTGGTTTGAGTCTATGATGCATGGATTTGCAGCTCCCACAGACCTGTTTGGATGGCCACCAATGCCTTCTACTACTGATGCTCGAATTGTTGCAGCAGTTCCGCAGTGGCATCCCGCATTGCATCCCTTATATCATTCAGATCCCCCTTGGTCAAGGTGATCAGATCCAGAGACATCTTGCTAGCATTGCAATTCTTCTGTGACCCTACCTTTTCTGGTCCTCTGTTGCGGTTGATATGGAACAGAGTCGTCTTTAGGTCCGCTCCTCCCCGTTTCGTCTATTCGTCCTCTTCTTCCTCTATCTTTGGTGAAGGCAACCTTTGACCTTCGTCAGAGCCACGCTCCTCTTCTCCTGCCTACCCACCCAACAGCTGCGCGGTAGCGTGCTCTGCCTTAGCCTTGTTGTCGGCCTCCTTTTTCCTCTTCGCAGCTAGCTGTTTCATCTTCAGCTTGGCCTCTTCCTTCTTGCGTTGTGTGGCAGACTTGCTTGATCCCACAACCGAGTCTGAGGCAATGCACCACTCTTCTGGCCAGCAGTCAAGGACTGCACCAATCGCATCATCTATTGCCAAATAGGGAAAGTCATACCACTTCTACTCAGGGTCCTTTCATGCCTGTATTGAGACATGGTGGAAGTCAGTCTTGAATTCCACGTACTCCTACAATCTGTCAAAATTAGTAGGTGATAACTGCAGCTTGCAGTTGATGGCCATATGCACGTTCATCTCCATTAAGGCCCAAAAGATATTGTTGCCTTTGATCCTCTGGTAGGTTCGGCACGACCGGAGGAAACTGACTGTCTTCGGGTAGCTCCCATGCTACTAGCACTATGGACAGCAAGAGCCATGCATAGTGAAATGTCTTGTTGAGATCCTGCACCTTGCGGCAGTTCGCGAGGAACTCATTGCAGAGGTAGCGCACCCAATTAAATTGAACTCCCTCTATGCATTGGGCCACTGAAGCTATAACTGGTGCCGAAAATTCGTCTGTGCAACACTTCCGTATGACCTTCCCTACTAAGAGTTACATTGCCACTTTGACTGTAAGGTCATAGATGATCAAAATGGCGTAACCGCGTGTCTTATTTACCAACTTAAATTTTTTTGTCATGGTCTTTGTGAGGGCATGCTCGCCAGCCTTCCTGCTAAACATCATTGCCATATTTTCCCTTGTGTACGACAGCTGCATGATCCTATGGATCAACATATCAGTGATGGGTATTGGCTCCTCCAGCCACAAACACCCATCATGTACCAAGCACAACAGCTACTTGATTACCACCATTGTGATGGGTGTGCGGTTGTAATGCGGCACCCATAGCAGGTTGAGCAGTCCTACCTTATCCATGCCTTACAACAACTTCCGCGGCTCCAAAGCGGTTACTCCTGTGGTTTTGTGGAACACGCGATGCATGAGTTGGTCCATTGCTAGATGAGGAAACCGCTCTGTGTCCACTAAATCCCAGTCTTCTAATTTCAAAAGGGGGATACGCCCCAAATGTGGTCCTTCGAACACAATTTGGTCTGGCAAGAGGGGTGTTTGTAGGGTGACCTTACTTTCATAAATATCTTTGGGCACCTTCGTCTTGCCCTTGTGCGGTGAAACATACACATGAAACTTAGTGATGGGGTCAGACCCCTCAATTTCAACATCCTCCGTTTCCATCCCAACATCCTCGTCGTCCATTGGGATATCCTCAATGTCTTCTTCTTTCGGCTCTAGGTTGATCGTCTTTCCCTTTCCATGTGTGGTGGGCTTATCCTTTTGTGGGTGTTTTCTGGGAGATGCATGCACCGGCTACGGTGGCGTGACCTTCTTTCTGTTCTTGTTCTTGGGATCATCCCTGGTTAGGGTAGGCCTTGGTCTAGGTGACCGTGGAGACTTTGGTACTTCACCGGGGATTTCTACAGGTGTAACCTCCGGGACAACTCCTTCTGCTACCATAGCGACCTCTGGAACAACTCCCTCGGCTGTCATTTCTTCAATGTCCATGGCTGCCGTTCTCATAAGAATATCACCAGTGATATTGCAGACAATTTTTGGAAATCGATCGAACACTGGGAAATCAAGTAGCTCTTCGAAAAATGCGTAGTTTACGCATATCACACAACACAACTCACAATTTCTCAATATTCAAAGTGTTTTCCGCTGGGCAGCCATATGTAATTTATATGCCATTTTGAATTCAAATCTGACTGCTCCCCCCAAAATCGGTTCATTAATGCTAGATTGGCAGCTAATTTTCAAAGATCTTGCCCATAAATTATGACTTAAATGCCGCCTCCCCGCTCCATTTAGTCGTTCTTTCGTCATAAAATCATGAATAGTGACTTTAACAGTCACTTTCTTACTGCTCTACATGGTTGCTCCCCTGGTAGTGCAACCCTTTATGCATTGTTGTGGACTATGTGACATTCCCTCATTCCACAGAGTTCTCTCTTCACGCAGCTCTCCAACCCGGGCAGTGTAGTTTATAGTCCCGCGCCTCCTTTCAACTTCCTGGAGTGCTAAGACTATGCTTCCCTCATATAGTCACCTAGCTGGATCACCGGTGTATGGCTTCAATCGACTGCCATTCACCTTCCATGGGAAGGGTTCTCCATTCAATTTAACCAGCTGAACTACTCCACCATCAGTAATCTCCTTAATGCAATATGGCCCTTGCCAGTGCATCTGAAATTTCCTTGGAAATTTATCAAATTTACTGTCATATAACAAGACTAGATCATTTACCTTGAAGGTGCGTAGTTTTATGTGTTGATCATGCCATGAATTTTCATGCTCCTTTTGAACTTGTTGATGAAATCTAGCTAGAAATTGTTGGAAATTGATAACTAATTATGTAAATTTCGGTAAAATGTATTTAGTTTTATACCAAAACATTGGTTATGTAACTGAGGAGGCATATAAAACTGATGAATGCCCAAACTATTGTATGGTTAATCATTTATTGATTGAATAGAGATTCCAATCCCTTGCCCCATGGATGTTTCCTTGACACTCTGTCAGGGTTTTACCACATAAATCTTGAGTTATTACTTATGTGGTTATATTCAGTTTTCATTTAGTTTGTTTTCCATTTCTTGTTTATTAACTCCTACAGAAATCGGTCCTCCTCAAGCTTTGCTAGTTGAGTGAGCCTCTCTTCCAGGGCTCCATGGTCCACCATTCCTTTGAGTGCCTCTATGTGTAGACTAGGTATAATGTATTCCATTGGCATCACAACTTCTACACCATACACGAGTCTGAAAGGAATTTTCCCAGTCAACTTCTTGCAAGTCTAACTATAGGCTCGTAGCACCACTGGTATGCGCACATCCCAATCATTTCTCTGAGCATTGCAAACCTTCATCAGTGTGTTCTCCAATATCTTATTGAATGCTTCCACCATCCCATTTGCCTACAGGTGATAGACGAACTCTTATGATGATACACCTGAAATTCTTCTATCAACGCGTTGATTGTTTCATTAAGAAAGTGTGAACCGTGATCGCTCATCAAGATCTTTGGACAGCCAAATCTTGTCAACATGTATTCAAAAATAAACATTGCTCCTGTCATTCTTGTACAGTCCTTCACAAGTTGTGCCTCCACAAACCTAGTTAAGTACTCAGTCGCGGTGATGAT
This sequence comes from Pinus tabuliformis, assembly GCA_031772625.1. Lineage (NCBI taxonomy): Eukaryota > Viridiplantae > Streptophyta > Pinopsida > Pinales > Pinaceae > Pinus > Pinus tabuliformis. The sequence goes on from CM062804.1 coordinate 835,532,449, forward strand.
GTATCACGCACCTGTCTTCTTTCCTTGAGGCTGAATTGGACCCACAGAGTCAATCGCCCATTTCTCGAATGGTTGTAATGTCACCTGCGGCATCAAAGGTAGTTCATCCCTCCGCGATGGCCTGCCAGTCCTTTGACATGTGTCACATGCCCTACAATATGCTTTCGCATCCTTATGGAGGGTTGGCCACCACAACCCAGCACGCAGAACCTTCTGCATTGTTGCTTTTCCTGCATAATTTCCTCCTGCATCTCATCCATGAGCCTCTATGAGAATGCTGCTCCATTCAAAGTCAGGTACATAATGTCGCAATAATTCATCTAACCCAATTTTGTACAAGTGCCCTGCAATGACAGAGAATTTTGCCGCGTGCACTACTAACTTCTTCTTTTGTTGGCTTGTATACCCTTCTAGAGCACTTCCCATTGTTAGGAATTGTATGATATCCCCAAAGTGACTGTCTGCGACACATAATGCAAAGATATACGCATCAGGCAACCCTTCCTTCAAATTAGTAGGTTCCTCTCCTGTTTCAATGTGTGACATATGATTAGGTCCCACGTTTAGTCATCCTAGCTTCACAATAACTTCAAAGTCATACTCCTAGAACAACAACAACCATATGCAAATATTTCCCCCCAACACAGACTTATTGACCAGGTATTTCAATGCAGAATGATCCATATACATCTTAAAATGTCCACTCAGGAAATAGTTCCTGAACTTTTGGATCGCGTACACCATGGCTAATCCTTCGTGCTCTGTAGTGGAATATTTCTTCTCAACCTTGGACAACTTCCTACTTGCGAATGCTATAGGATGGTCCAATTCTTCCTCGCCAGCCTATGTCAGCACGACCCCTAGTGCAATACATGAGGTCTCCATGTGCACATGAAATTCCTTCTTCCAGTCCAGGATGACTAGGATTGGTGCAGTGACCATTTTCTCTTTCAGCACGTCCAGGCTCTTCTAGCATTCATCATTCCAATAGAACGTAACATCTTTTTTCAAAAATTTCTCCATAGGTATGTTGGCTAGTTGAATTGTTTATTAATTAAACAGTCAAGTACCACATTAATTTGTCAACCTGGGAAAGTCTTTTATTTCAAAGGCTACCGCGTGCTGTATGCACTTAATTCTAAAAGCATTAAAAAGCTGTAGTATACACGATTCTGTTTCTGTCAAAACTCCTTACTCTATGTTATAACAGTATATTGCAAAAATGAAAGCAGTTAACTAAGAATACAAATCTGAAAAGAGAAGTAATCGTTGCCCTGTTAGCAGAGGACCAGGACCCTATCCTCAGTATAAGGATGTTCAGCACCTGCCCCTGTAACCAGATTGCTAATACACACAACAATTCTAATTCACCTGTGAAGTATTCTTTTACAGCTTCAAGCAATTAACAGAACAGAGTACCAGCAAAAAGGAAATTATCAGAGGTAATGCTACAGAATCCAAACAGAGTATCGGCAAAAAGAAATCACCAAACACACTTACACACTTGACAGAAAATAAATGGGTGAATCTTATGAGGAAGGTGGGCCCTGTCCCTCTCACAAGATTCCCCAGAACACAAATGCTGGATTAGGTGCTCAGAACAATTTTCTATTCATCTGCCAAAAGATCCAGTTACAATAAAAATTCAGACTTTGCTGTTGTCTTTCAAAATTTCCCTTACAAACTGTTTTTCTCCCCCCCTCTCTAATGTAGATGTCTCCTCTTTATAGAGGAGACATCTATTACAATAGACTGTCATAGTTCATTCAGTTAAACCTTTTTGTCAAAAATAAGAAATCCATCCTTGTTACAGGATGCTGTTACAACAGTGTGACAGTGTATTCTTTCTTGGGTCTCTTACTGTTACACAGCTGGTAACCGAACTTCAACCGTCTTCTTGGAATCCTCGCACTATCCTTTGCCGCTTCCCCATTGTTGCTTGTTTAGTAAACTCATGCTGTTTCTGATGTTTTTAGCAACTGTAACCGTGTTTTGCCCTTTTTGGACAGTTGCTGATCGTGTTGTGTCAGCATGGAACTCTGGCGATCTTCTGATAGTTGCCATTTGTTATTTCCGGTATTCCAGTTGTTGCAAAATAACGTTTCCCTGCTTTAGATAGTTGTTGTTGCTGGTGCTGTAGCAACTGCGTAGTTGCTGTTTCTGGTGTTGCAGCAACTGCGTAGTTGCTGTTTCTGGTGTTACAGCAACTATGAATTATAATTTCTGCAGACTTTAGACAGTTCAACGGTTACTTAGCAACTTGGTTAACTTTTCCAAAGATAAATATAAAGATAACATGAATATGTAATGAATAATTAAACACATAGTCATGCGGAGAGTTACTTCATACCTTGGGGTGATTAGGTCATTATGTAATCAAAGCTTCCAACTTATGAACTGAAAAAGGGTAATATTATAGCAAAAATACAAGGTCAAAAATGGTCAATTTGGAGTCCTAACAAGGTACAGTGATCTAGGCATAGCTCTTGAAGAACTTCCTATAGTACTCGATATTTCCTAGAGTTGCACGCAGCTGTTTCACATTCCTTGGTGCCTCCAAGTTGATTATCACCACGATCTTCGTGGGGTCTACCATCAATCCTTGTCTGCATACCACATGACCCAGCAGGATCTCGAAAGGGAGGAAAAACATACACTTTTTCAGATTGAGCGCGATCTGGTATCTCCGACATGTATCTAACATCAAGCACAGTCTTACCACATGGCGCTTGACCAATACAAACACTGTCTAAACGTCACAGTATACCTTCAGAAACTTATGAACGAAGTCTTTGAATGTCGCAATGACTATGCACGAAAATATTGCTGGTGCCTTCTTCACCCCAAAAAGCATTATGGTGTACTGAAAACATCCCCATTCAGTCACGAAGGTCATCTTGCTTCTATCCTCACTAGCAATTTTGATCTGATGGTACCCCGAGAATCCATCAGTGAAAGAGTGTGCTTCTTGGCTGCCTACATTATCCAGGTCCTTGTCAGTGAACGGGGTCGGGAAAGAATCATGCATGCAAGTGTCATTCAGCTTCCAGAGATCCATGCATATCCTTAATTCCTATTTCTATTTCTTTTCTTGAACCACTATAGGGCTTACCCAATTAGACTTCCATTGTTTCAATAATTCCTGCCATGAGCATCTTATCTAACTTAGAGTGGACCCTTTCCTTATACTTTGGATTAAGGTAGGTCTTTGTTTTACAGGTTTCGCGTCCAGTTTTAGGGTGATGTTCATGACACCCAGGTCTCCTATTATCCCTTTTAATCTAGAAAACTTTATGGGGAACAAATCCTGATATTCGCGAAGGAGCTCAGCGACGTTGTCTACAGTCACATCACCCCAATAGTCCCCAATCTTTGCAAATTTCAGTTCCGCTTCTGTGCCAATGTTGACCTGCCTAGTTTTCAGTAGTGGGGTTATGTCTGGATTCTCTATTTGTAGACCTTCAACCTCACGGTGACCCTTAGTTTCTGAAATATTAATCTTTCTGGGGTCCTCATCTTCTTCTTTAGTAGTCATGTTATAGCATTCCAACACGTGACTCACCTGGGTAGTCCAATTAGGTTGGACCAGGTCAAAAGGATCTTGTGGTATCTTAAAGATCACTGCTTTAACCTCATGTAGCACCATGTCAATACAGTCAAACCCATCCCCAAAGTTGAATATCATTATAAACCCCTAGTGCAAGATGTCCCATTCTTTAGTGCCATGGCGGAGCTCTCTTTCCAAGTACCAATTCATTGGTATGACAAAACGGATGCACCCATTTAGGCTGGGGATCCACTCCATAAGCCTTAGTCCATTTGGCCAGGTGATCATGCCGATCATCTCTTCCATCATACCTTTCTGTCATCTGCACTTTTGGCTACCCAAAACATATTTTCATCATCCTCCTATAGTCGTGCCAAGCACTAAAATTATCCTTATGCGTACCCCACCATCTTGTGGGCATAGTGCGCAGTACCCAGTCCAAGGCCTAGAAGCGATGTTTCTCCGACACTTCTCTCTCAAATGTATCCAAAAAGAGATCAACATTAGTTAGCCTGTCATAGTGAGGCAGATCCCTGACTTCGAATGACACATAGCACAATGACTTGGTCATCATATTACAATGTAGCGTAGACACTTCATGCAGCCAGTTCTGCCAGTGCTCTAATTCTTCGTCCAAATCTTACATGCAGGAGCTCTTGCGGTCCCATGCAATATGTCTGCCTGCTATCGGATTCACCCAATCCTGGTCTTGCATTGTTATCTTATAAATCTGGTCCAAATCATCATTACTTTCGTAATCATGGACTAGCTCTGTATAGCATGGTCCTTCTGCAGGATCCAGTGGCACCACTACGCGGAGCGACTTCTTTTCAAATATCATTTTTCGCTTCTTCAGGTTGATTACCCCATTCATTTCAGTGGCCCAATCATTCCAAGGAGCGTAGGGTAGGGATTGCTACCATTCACAATCTCTAGCACTTTAAAATCCGCCAGTGCGCTCGCGCCCTCGATGTCAATTGTTACAGCTTGCAACCTCCCCATTGGGATAATTTTCTTTTGATTCACCATCATTAACTGGATCAGAGACCATTGGAGTGCAGGTCTGCCCATTCTTTCCCATGTCTGCTTTGGCAAAACATTTGTGTTGGACCCAAGATCCAGGATAACTTGGTCCATTTCGTATTGCCCTATTTGTGCAGTGAGTCTCATCTCACGCTGAGTCCTTGCCTTGTGCTTGCCAAGCTTTTTGACTATGCGTGGTTTGCCAGTAGTGCCATCCTTTCCAGCACACCGATTGATCAGTTCTTGCAGGCCTTTCATAGCCTTACTATTGCAGAGAAATTTCATGCAGGTCTCATGAATGTGGTAATCATGGATGGGTCCATTTCTTCAACTAGTTCCTCCTGACTTCCTAAGGTAGAGGCCTCAATGAAGCTTTTCTTCGCTTCCATAAATGTTTCTTTTGCGCACTCCAGATCAAACCCAGTTTCTTTTTCAAGTGCTTTGTGGACCCATTGGCCTTCTACAGGCTGCTTTCCTTTATTCTCCCCCGTCGTAGTTCCGCTTTGTAGCATAATGTTTACCTTAGGGTCTTCCTCACGAGGCTCAACCCTCATCATCTGGAGGTTCTGCATCGATTGCGGAGGCTGTGCCCCCTTTTCGTGAATCTTAGCCAATAATATTGGGCAGTCCTCAGTCGCATGGTCAAACTGAGTACAGTAGCTGCATGAAAATCACGTTGGATTCAGACAGTCCCTCACATAGTGTCGCGGGCCTCCACAATAGTAACAAATCAATTGTCCTCGGCCTCTACCAGGCCCTCCTCCGCCTTGACCTCGGTCGCACCCCTGATACTCACCTCGTGTTCCCCCAACACCTTGGTACGAAGGCCACGTTTCTACCTGCACCCTATGTGAAGGTGTCCTATCCATCATTAATTCATAACTACGACAATTGCACTCATCATGACGTACTAATTGACAGAAATTGCAAAAGAGTTGTTGTGGTGTCTGTACGAATTTCTGCAGCAAATGGCAATTGTCGGTTGCATGCTTCCCAGCCACCTGGAATATAGTGCACCATAGTGCGAGCCCTATACTTGGCCCTGCCACAGCCTTTGGTCGTAGGGGTTGTTAGTGCCATTATCTGCATACTTCCATCAAGGATCAAAATTCGCTCTTTGCATTTTCATTTTAGGGTTTCCAAACTAAAAATTTTGCATCATTCTATTAGGTCATGACATAATAATCCACTGATGGTTGTTTTCTCTTTGGAAAATCTTTCCCTCATAGAGTATACTTGTTGATCCTTCTTCATATTGTCTTCAGTTATGGTTTCATAATTAATCTGCAATCCATTTCATTAGGTCATAGGGCATGATTTCATTAGGTCTTAGGGTTTCATCACCAAGGTCAAGAAACTAATTTTTAAGTGTAAATAAAGGTCAGCAAGGGTATGAGGATGATCAATAAATCAAGCATGATGGCTTGTAATTCATAGCTACTAAAATTATTATCTTTTAACCTAATGTAATTTTCACCTCAAAAACATGGTTTTGAGGTGAAAACAGAGTATTTTAAGTTTATTTGTATTTCATATGTAATTTTAAGTCACTATATGTAATAATTGATCTTAGCTGCACCAGATCATCTCTCCTCGTTGCAAGACAAACAAACACTGCAAAATTCAAGTCAAATTGAGCATTTATCCACCTACAAAGATACAAGAAAGAAAAGGAATTAAAACAAAGTTTTGAAAAAGAACAAGAAACATTAGAAAAGTGGGTTTTTCAAGTGAAAAAATCAAAATCTTCTCCTATTTAAGCCCTCACATTTCATTTTCAAAGATCATTTTTCTCATTTAGCAAGCAAGAAGTCAAAAAGTGAGAAGAAGAGGCAAGCTTGAGGGAGTTTTGGGCATTGGAAGCTTGGCACTGCGTGTTGGCAGAGTGGTGCTGCGCTTCTAGGTAAGGCAGGTTGGCGCTGCGCATTGAGGACTTGGCGCTACACGTAGAGGCTGGTGCTATGCGTCTAGGAGATTTTCACAGTGTATTTTTACACTGGCGCTGCGCGTCTGTGTACCAGTGCTGCACGTTGAGGAGAAGGGTTCTAAAGCCCTCAAAACTTCAAGAAATTTCCAAATTTCTCTCTCTTACCCTTATTTCAAGTAATTTGACCTCCTTTGCCTCATTTTTGGTTTGCATATTGAAATCATAAGCATCATTCTCCATGCTAAAAATCAAACCCTAGTTTCACTCCATATCATCCTAAAAACCCTAACCCCCTCTGTTTGTTCCCATCACCTATCATTAAAACTTAAATCTCCTCTCTACATCACTATATATCCCCTCATTATATCCTCTCATCCTAAAACCCCTCTCCCTCACTCTCATAATTCACATCTTACCCTTCATTTTCTAGTTTACCCTAACACATCCCTTCACTCCTAAAACACTCATATTCATTCCCCTTATCCCTTTTCTAAGAGTATAAAATCTTATACCTTGCAAACATGGACAAAGATGATTGGGACTATGAGGAGGAAAATACAGACAATGATACCTCAGCAGAGAGAGCTAGACAGTAGAGAAAACCTCATAAGGGAGGCAAGATTATCAGAGAAGAGCCATCAAACCTTAGGGAATTGCAGGCTTCTCTGTTGACTGTTTCATGTTTTAGATATCTTGGCTGCTATGAGTTTTGTGAACAAGTAGAGAGAGTCCAATACCACCTGAAGCTCACCAGACTCTTTATGGCTCATCTTCAGAACAACAAAGTCACTCTTACTGGGGTGACATTCATAGTCTCACCTTCCATCATTTCAGATGCAACTAGGATTCCTAATGTTGGTGAGAAGTGGTACAAGGCCCAGGACCTAGATGAACACTATTATGAGCCTTATATGAAACCCCAGTATAGAAACGAGGTGAAGAGACTATTTCCTTTCAGATTTCTTGAAAACAAGTATGTCCCCATGATGAAAATCATCATGAAATATTTCACTTGTGAGGGTAGATTCTCTAGGCTGTACACATATCACATCAGGCTTCTCATGCATTTTACTAGGGTGAGGATGTTGAACCTCCCTTATTTCTTATTCAGGAACATTAAGAAGATAGCTCATTTTGTGCAGAAGAAGCCATACCCTCAATAGATGAGCAGTCTTTATCATTACTCTCTGATCGAGATCATTGTTCTCCATCATCTAAGTCTCCTCAACATCTCTTGGGAGACATTTATTATTCATGACATATTTAGGGGTCCTCAAATTCCTTCACCAATGTCTCAAAAAGTTGGAGGACCTTCTAGCCAAGTGAAAACAGATGAGGAGGCCAAGGAGACAGGAACTACTGAGGTGCCCGTTTACATGACATATCATAGAGGCACTAGGAGATTATTTGCAGCAGATATGCAAGTGTTTTCTCCACGGGAGGTGGAAGGGGCCTTGCCTTCTTCATCGGCCAATAGGAAAATGTTTGCTCCATAGGATGTGGAAGTGGCTTTTCCTTCTTCATCGACACAACAGGAACAGGTACAATAGCTACACAAAGGGAAGGAAAAGGTGTAGGAGGAAGACCTTGATGATGAGGAGGAAAGAGACTTTGATCTAGCAGAGCATGATGAGTTTGAGCAGCATCACACTCAAACCATTGATTTAGAGACTCAGGATGAAGAAACAATCAAAGACATCATCATACAGGAAAAGGAGGCTCAAGTCCAAGCATTGATGGAAAATTTGGAGAGGGCTAAGTATGTCATCACATACTTGGAGCAAGAAAACAAACAATTGAGTGACAAACAAGTCCTCATGGAGCTAGAAGTGCTCAAGGCAAAACGACAAAGTGGCAAAGAAACACAAGTCACTTTGACCCCTATTGAGCAGGAAATTGAAAATGATAAAGAGACTTGGATTGTGAGAGTCAACTTTCACCTTGAGAATCTACTACAGAAGGCCAAAAGAGACAATCAAATGATCAGACACATGGCCTATCATTACAAGACCCGAAACAAAATTTGTAACATGAGGGTCAAGAAAATGAAATCTAGGCTAAGGCGGGCCCTAAAGGGAAAAAAAGAGGAGGATAGGCTTAGGTTGCTTGCTAAAGCTTCCTTGGCTCATCAAGATGCTTGATGGTGGTGCTTCTCACCAATTTTGGACAAGTTTTGAGAAATTTTTGTCATTTGCAAATTTTGAAAATTGCACACGCAGGAAAACCCAATGGCGCTGTGCTTTTCCTAGGGGCACCCAATGAGGCAATGGTTTGCATTGTTGGATTCAAAGTAGTGAAGACATGCACCCTAGCAAGTTTCAAAGTTTCTAGGGCATAACTGGTTCACCAAAAGGTCAAAAAACACCCTAAAAATGACCTTTCTGCCACCTTTTGGACACACAGAAGCAGTGTTGAGAGAATCATGTTTTGAGTGGTCAAATGGGCTCCAAATGCAGAAATTATAGGTAATCTAGAAAGTAGACTTGACAACCTTTCCAATTCACTATCATGGCTCAATTTGGATGTCGGGAAGCTCTCCAAAAGGGACCTGAAAATGGCGTTGCGCGTTGGGCAATTTTGCTCAGGATGATCATTTTCTGAATTTTTGACTATTTTTCATGGATTCTCTCTCATGGTGGATAATTTACCTATGTAAATGATGTCATGGCTTGTAAATATGATGGATAAATAGTAATATAAGGTAGATTCATTTCTTTAGGAGTTATTTTGAGCTCAAATGAATCAGTTTTTCACTTTTAGAGGCAAGTTGTTGAGATGCCTATATTCCTATTTTCTTGTTCAGTGTTGGTTAGATTAGCTCCTCATCTTGGGGATTCAACCCCTGAGGATGGGAGGAGGTTGAAACAATGTCTATATCTTCTTCTTCTTCCTCATTGTAAAGGGTTGGACTCAGTTGGATGCTCAGACCTTGATTGTACATCTTTGTAAGCAGTTTGGCAGGAGACTAATAAGAATTGCAGCTATTTTTATGGGATCCATGTGGTATGGAGTTTTAGTACAGTTTCTTCTTTTGTGATCATATGTTAGAATGTTTTGTATGTTTCATTAATCATTCCATTGCTTCTTAGTGAATGTTTTCAAGTTGATAGGCAGAATCCATCACAACACTGCTCTGCTTTGGGTAAATATTCACATTTATATGTTTTCTATTGTTTAAGAAGGATCCATGATTGTCACATGCCCTTCTTAGCTTCTCACCAGTCTTAAACATCTCACCTCATCAAGCCCTAAAGTGCTAAAGCCTATGCCTACCTTGCCCCATAGAACACCCTGCATTTCTAACCTAATTTCCCAGACCTAAACTGCCCAACTCCTCCTGATCTGGCAAAACCTCTACAAAATCCAATCAAAACTCTCGAGCTACTATACCTACCCTAAAATCCTTTACTTGATACAGTCACCTTGACTGAGATCCATAAGAAGAGAGCCCTCTCCCAACCTAGTAGGGCTAGCTACTTGGCTAAGCTTGGTTTTTGGTTACCCTGGCATTGCCTCCATTCAACCTGAGGTCAATCTAGATGATAACAAAGGCATTGGTCCTCCTGCTGCAACATAGTTCGTGAAGACTGGGCAATTATCCTTGTCGTGCCCCTCACCTTTGCATTTTAGGAACCAAACTTCTTCGTGCGCCTTTGGTGAGTTGTTCTATCCTTCTTCAGGCTTTTCATTTTGAGACAAGGTTTTGCAACTGCGCATGAATCTTCTAAACCCCCAGATTAGCATCCTGCATCGACGTCTCATTCAGTGTCATCGTGATTTCCAGAGCTTTTGCTTGAGTTCCAATATTTTGTTGTGATAGTGCAACCCTTAGGTGGGGTAGGAGCGAGGCCATGAACCATTCTCAGTGCTTCCCATCAGTTAGGTTCATGTTGGCTTCACGGACTGTACACTTCAATATTTGATCAAAATCCCAAGGTGTCTCCCCCAGCTTCAACATGATTTCCTTGAACCCCATAATCGACTGTGCTTGAGACTTAGGTCTACCGAATTCTCTATTTAGCACGACCTAGATATCTACCAATGTGGATGTTGGGTTATCTGTATTGTACTTAATGCACCATGTTAGTGCGTGGTTCTGTAAAGCACTGACCAATGTAGCTTTCTTCATTTAGTCATCTGTGATACCCTGAGCTTCCCATACAGCCTTCACGATGAACCAAAATTTTTCTGGATCTTCATTTCCTACTCCCTTGAATACAGGTAGATTTATAGAGTTCGCCATGTTGAACAGTGGTGGAGGTGGGGGTGGTGTGGGTTATGGGGTGAGATGTGTGGGTGAAGATGGAGGTGGTGTCGATGGATGGGATGAGGATTGAGGTGGTGTAGGTATTCATAGGAACCCTTGTCTTATCAGCTGAATAGCACTTAGTGGAGAAGACTGTGGTGCTCCTTCATTGTCACTCAAAGGAGGCTCGATCAGTGGGCTATACTCAGGACCTTTTCTTTCTCTGTCCCTAAAATAATTTCCACTTCGCGTAGCTCCAAACATCAAGGTAACCACATAACCCGATGTTCACACAAGAGCATCTTAATCCAAGTATTTAGTGACTTTAAATACTTACCTCGCGGTCCTTTAAAGAAGCAGTGCTCTTCTTCGCTATAACTGATAGAGGTATTGACTGTGAACTTTGTCACAAATCCTCCTATGATGTGGTTGAGCCAATGGTCAACAGCGTGCGTGACCTTATCTTCAGAAGCTTCCAATCTCCTTACTAACTACGGTGTCCAAACAATCGGATTGGAAAGCCTCCACCTTCCTTGGCCGTCTGCCAACTTCACGATCCACTCGTATAACTCAACTGGGAAGGAACAAAAGAAGATTTCATGTATTTCTATGTACAGGTATCTGTCCAACCACTGTTCTTTCATCAGTCATAGATTGTTGTTTTCTTGCACCGCGAATTTGTGGATCTTTCAATCCAACCAGTTTTCGATCTCTTTCTTAGTTGGATTCCAATGATACGACATCACACATCTTCGTTATGTAGATCCCGGTCCCAGAAACAGAACCATTTGTTGGCTTGATGAGCCCTGACCTAGGTTTAGTGTTAAGAAGCCAAGAAAATCCCTACACTATTGGCTCTTTCAGCATCAATCTACGCAGCGTGAACTAAATTCTCACCTGAAGCAGTATGGGGGGATGTAGGAACCAAGTTTCCGCACCCTGAGATAGTCATGATGTCAATTTTATACCCTTCTATCTTCATGTGGATTGATAAGCCCTTAGGGCTTATCGATGTACTTCCTCTTCCATCTTTTATAACCTCCATGAAGGTACCCAATTTCCCTTCACACAACCCTAGATGATGATTCAAGTACTTACGTGCCTCTATAACTAGGTTACTGACTTGGTTCCCAAATTGTCTTAGGTATTAGCCAGCTTTTCCATACAAGTAAGATTATCCTAGTGTAAACATATATTATTACTTGCATTCATGCAATAGATGGAAACATATATTTTCATGCATCAACTTAACATGATATTTGAAGCTTAGCATTCAACATAGCATAATCACAACATTTATAACAACAGAAAAATAGTACTAAATAGATGGGAAGTACACAGCAAGTCCAGAACAATTTTCTTTATTGATGGTTCAGATTTTCAATACAGATTCTAACAACCCTACACACACAGTTGCAAGGGTCCGCGCAATTAGCTGCGTACTTCTACCCTAGGCCTCTGCGCACTCAGTTGCAGAGCCTCTTCCTCCACTAAAACTCTCACTCTTAGCTCTCACAAACCTATTACATCAATGGCTCATGACTACTGAACTGCCTTAGACTCTTTAAGACCCTCCTTTTTATAAAATCCCATGGTCCGCAGACCAAGGGTGGATCTCCAAAATCGACACAATCTATCTAAACTAAGGGCAGAAAACCCTTTTTGACTTTAGATATCTTCGTGCTCTGCGACCACAAAATGCAGAGAATATACATTCTTTATACAAAATTCGGGCCTCTTTCCCAAATTTTGTGTTTTGGCTTGTGTGAGTGTTGTTTTATTGATTTTTGTAAATGCTTGTTGTCATTTACATGCATACTAGCTTGTACTATCACCGTTACAATTTTCTTTAGCATCTCATTGCATTCGCATTCACATTTTCTTTTTGTTTCCTGTCGGTGATTCTGGGTAGCCTTAGCCAAGACTTTGCCTCACCAAGATAGGATTGTGCAATCCTGGGAGGGAAGGCTCTGTCTTCCTCTCAGGAAATGCAAAATTCTACCCAGTGACTATCCTCCAGTCTTGCATTGTGCAATTCTGAGGGACAGTGACTACTGGCCCAAAAAATTGTGCAATGCAACCACTTGGCGTGCAGCTGCTGCTAGCTGAAATTATGCATTGCACAGTTCCAGCAGCTAGCAGGCTAGCCTAGATTGTGCATTGCGCAATTCCAAGGGACAATGACTGCTGGCCCAAAAAATTGCGCAATGCAGCCACTTGGACTGCAACCACTGCCAGCTGAAATTGTGCATTGTGCAGTTCAAGAAGCCAACAGGCCAGCCTGGATTATGCATTGAACATTTCTAGTAGCCAGCCAAAATCCCCAGATAGCCTAGACTTCGTTTTGCGCAGTTTTGGCAGCCAGTCTCCCAACCTCCCAGGAAAAATTATGCAATCCTTGTTATTCAATCCCTAGGTATGTTGCATGTCGTTCCTCAAGTTTTCTTTGGTTTTCGCTGACAGGTTTTTTTCCATGCATGTCACTTTGTCTCCAGATCTAGTAGGTGTTCATCCGCCTCTTAGTTGTTTAGGATCATTGGCCTCCAAGAGAGCAGGATCAAAGGACATTGACGAAAGTGCAACTGGAGCAGCAGTTGAGCGACGTGTCTACAACTCTGTCGATCTATGAAGATACCAAGCTGATTGTAGACAAGGACATCAAGATGAAGTGGAAAGAGATCAATGATGCATTTGAAGGCCTTGAAGACCATCAAGTCTATTTGAACATCCACAAGTCCAGCTTGTACAGGGTTTCATGCAGGTATTGCCTGCTCCCATGCGCGGACATGATACATTGGATCATCTCACAAACTGAGCCTGAGATGATGACATTGAGCATTGTCAGCGGGACGAAGATTGCTACCTTCATGGCATAGGATTATGATGAGATGTATCAGATGTTGAAGCCCGTGATCATCATGGAGACTCCCTTCAGCATACCTAGCAGCAATGCCAACTCTAGAGATATCTTGAAGAACTGGGTGAAGGAGCCAGAAAAATTCTGGATGACACCCAACCAGGTCTACAAAATGAAGATATTGCAGAAGGCGTATCAATATTTTTCATCTTTGCATATCAACTGTATGGCCAAGAAATAATGGAAATATTCCCACAGAGTTAGGTGATCACATTGGACCAATTGGCCAGAGAAGGCAAATCATGCAACTGGTCCGACATGTTGGCTCATCAGCTGAAGGAACACGTAACAAGGGCTCGACAGTCACCCAAAGGTATGCAAGTAGAAATCTACTTGTTCACTTGCATCTTGGATGCAATCTATGCCTGTCAAGGGTTCTCGGGCTTGAATTGGGCATGTACACTGGCGAAGACTGCTGTGAACACTTATTGTAAGATGTTATTTGAATGCAGATTTAGAGGAGTTATCACACAGTTGTCCAATCATTTTGTCACCCCGGTTTACAAGATGATATTCGAACATGATCCACACTACATGTCGAAGGCAGCAATGGAGGCACTGATCGACATAGCTGATTGGTATGCCTCACCATCCAGCACCTTCATACGAATGTACAATGCGAAGAAGCCTCTGCATTTTCTACCCATGTTTTTCTTAGACAAGTTCATCATGCAGGAAGTATCATATCACATGTTGACAGTGTTAGAAAATTATATATTACGGAGCAATGGAACACATAAAATATTGCAGAAATATAAACACAGAAAACGCACAAAACAAGAGAGACACAGATATACGTGGTTCACCCAGTTTGGGCTACGTCCACCCCGAACAACCAGTCCTTCCTTTCTATTATCTAGCAAAATGAAGAGACACAACCTACAACAAATCCACTGTAATATCCTCTGTTTTCTCTCACAGTCTCACCTCTCTGTTTCTCGCTCACACTGAATACACATCTATCACACAACCTCAAATACAATACCCTCATCCAAAGAGAGGGGTTGCCTTCTAGGACAAAAAACCCTAAACAAACATAAGTTCTACTGTCAGATCATCCGCCTAATGAACGGCCCAGATTGACTAGAAATTACTATACTTTTACAAGGCAATTTTACATTTATTTTTGGCTTCGGGGACGCTGCCCCCGAGCCCCTGCCGGGGGACCGCTGGCCCCCGGACCCCCCAGCTGGGGGGGACAAGTCCCCCCGGCACCCCCCCGCGTGGAGGGGTGTACAAAACATCCTGGGGTATACATCCGGCTGAAACAAAGACCTCTGAACAATCATGCTCCACACACAACAATGACGGATAAATAGGCGGCACTGGAAGAAGAAGGCACCTTAGCCCGCTCTTCCATTCTAGATCGGGTTATACGAGATACGGAGTTTCAAGCATGCTGATGTCGAAGCAGAGCAGATGAATAAGTATCCATTCGACCTCTGAAGTTACAATCCGTATGACTCGCATTGCCTTGTGAAAGATCACTGCACGAGAGTATAGTTCAATTGGATCCACGGGGTATGTCATTGGGTGGAGGAAGACACATGGAGATATTGTTACAACTCCTCCAGGCTCAATGAGCTGATCGGCCTTGCTGTGGAATGGATAGTGAAGAAACATGAAGCAGGATCCTGGAGAGCACCAAAAGTAGCAGCAACAATAAAGGTAAACATATAAACGCACGATAAGGGCAAGAGGAAGATTGTCGACTACATGGAGGAAGAGAAAAGTTGCAAGTTCCAAGTAGACCCACTTGTGCAGAAAGTAGCTTTGGTAATAGAGGCAAAGAGGCAAAAAATCGACAAGATAAGTGCTAGGAGAGCACGTATCTTGTCAAACGTGAATGTTGTTGTTGATTACATGCAAACATGGACGATGAGATACAAGGTAGCCCTGCTTCACTTTCCTAAGATGATGAAGCCCAGAGCTATAAAGCTAAAGGCACACATCCGGAGTCAGATCCAAAACTATGAGGAGCTCCTGTAGCTCATAACTAGTCTATAGGCTTCCCATGCATGTGTATTCAAGACTATGGATGTTGTTGTACGCGCACATGAGATCCCATATGTTGGGACACTCACCCAGGTGAAGACAAAGGCACAGGTCCAACTAGAGCTTGACTCGTAATTTGACGAGTTGATGCACATCGCGACCAGCCCAGAGTTGTCAATCGGTGCAGACATCATGCACAAGTATGTGGCTGGTCCGGCCACGCTCAAGACAATGATGTGTATGCTATCAGATGAGTTGGACAGAGGAGCCCGAGCAGTGTACCTAGATGGTATGGAGCCAAGAATCAGGTTCCAGAAAGATGTCACCTTAGAGTACATGGAAACCATCGCAGACTACCGAGCTTAGCATCAGTTCGCTACTATCGATCACCACGAGGATGTCGAAGAGTTGGTCTTCCAACAGTTGTGTGAGTCATAGTGATGTCTTGCATGGCTTGCTCAAGCCAATTTGTCTTACATGGGTACATGTGAATTGTAATGTAATATCTTGTCAAGTGTAAGTTCAAGTGTTGATAGTTGGATGTAACAATCTTAGAGTAGATGAAGAGTCATGAGGGTAGATGAACTGTCACAAAGGGGAATGTCAAGGGCTACCCCACCCTTTTCTATAAATAGTCCCTCATAACTCATTGTATAGGCTTTTGGTTAGCCAAGCTTCTGATAAGAATATCTTAGAGAGAGCTTGGATAGTATTGTAACGAGCCTTGGATTCTCCACTACCCAGAGCTAGTATATCTCTTTGGAGGAGTAGGCGGTTGTGGTTGTAACGTTTCCTTGTCAGAACTAGTGGTTGGACATGATAGTATTGTATGAATGGAAGTTACACTTCTTAATATAACAGAGCCAACACGTTCCATGCATATGCTGTATTGTATTTCAACTATCTCGAGTACTCTAAATGATACATGTATTTTTTTTCTTATGCATGCATGTGCAGCTATTTCTGTATATGTATGTATGAATCTTTCTTAAATGTGTTGTGATGCATCTTTGCTCGTGTGTTCCCTTCTTAACTTCGTGCTATCACAGGTTTCCAAGGGGTGCACTCAACTCACCCCCGTGTCTTAGAACCTCTCATGCACCTTCCTTGGCTTACTGCAACTATCACACCCTTGCTACCAACAGGGACATCTTACTTGCCTCTGTGTGAAACCGTGGTCAAGGCATTACTGTATGACCCACTGCTGGGACTCCTACACCAAACAGTCTGAGGTCTAATTGGGACTTCTTACTGGGAAGATCCCCTAACATGTTGGTGGGTCTAGCACCGTCAACATTTCTAGCCCTAGAAGGAGGGCCATATGAGAAGATGTGTCCTCTCATCTTATTTTGAACCTTTGCATATCTATCATGGAGTCTTGCACTTTTCTCCCTCCACGATGTTTTTCGCATGCCAAATCTATTTCCATCACGAAGGAGTTCTTTGATCTCTTATCCACATACATGTATAATGGTGAAGGCGAAGTGGCTTGGACTGATTTCTTACATGACTTCCTTGCCATGCTTCACGAGGAAGATGGATGTTCTAACGAACAGGCCAATTTGGTGCTTGCATACACACTTCACGAATCTCCACATCGGTGGTTGTGCAGTCTACCGACTGATAGCATTCACTCACTTAAGCACTTATGTGATCTCATTGAAGACACTTTCTATCATTTTGATCGAGAAAATCTTGACCAAAAACTATTACAACAACAGAAGGCTCTGCATGAATCACCTATGGATTTTTGGTAGTACTTCCGTGATTTGCAATTTCAAGCTTCGAAGAGCTAGACGAAATTTTTCTATCTTTGGGATAGATTCAAGTATTGTCTTAAGAAATATGCCCATCCAAAGAAGAAGGTTGAACTCAAGCCTCGCTCAATATTCTTTAGTGATGGAGCTGCACAATTGTTGGGCATGGAATCCCCCCAAGGCATGTTTTGGGGCTCACAGCCCAAGTTTTGACCGAATCTTGCTGTAAAGCTCTACGAATTGAGGGCACGGAGCACGAAAGTATGATAGAGTCACAGGGTTGTCCACCCTAGTTTTGTAATGTAATGTTGGCTAGATAGACCTACCCATGGTCCGCGGACCATAGGATTGTATAAATAGAGCGAGGCTCTAACTAGATAGATCAGGAAGGAAAAAAAAGAGAAAAAAGAGTCTAAGTAACTAAGTGAAGTGTGTCTTTGGGTCGTAGAGTAGGAGAAGGCTCTGCAACTGAGTGCATAGAGGCCTAGTATTCCACAGTTGAGTGCGCGGACCCCTGCAGCTGAGCGCGCAGGGCGGAGTCGAGTCTGTAACTGAGGAAGGAATTAATAAAGAGAAGTTTGTTATCATTATATGTATCTTTTCTCGAGTTAATGCATGTTTGATATGATCTACAAATGTAATGTTTATTTACTGTGCGCACCTGTGTGAATGGTTTATGTTGTTAAGTATAATTTAAAGCATGCAAGTAGGATAAAATAATCAACTAACATTGAATACCAGTAAGATCTTGGTTGATAACGCAGAGCGCAATGCTCAGCCCCTGCGTAGGGCTGCACGAAGATAGTATATCGGGTGGCAAAGGATGGGAAAGTGCATGAAGCAACCTGTGTGCAGGGTCAAACTGCGGACCACTTGAGCTCATCAGACATCTCTAGGGTGCGTAAACCTGGTTCTAGCACCCTCCCATACTACTTCTGGTGAGAGCTTAGTCTGCACTCCACGGATTATTGCGAAAAGGGCCAATAATACCAGGATTTGTTTGGCTAAATCAACTCTGAACCTGGGTCAGGCTCCAACAAGCCAACAAATGGTTTCGTTGCAAGGACTGGGATCTGCATAAGAGATGTCTGATGTCATATCACTGGAATCCGACAAAGAAAGGAATTTAAGATTGGTTGGACAGGAAGATTCATGAGTTTGTGGTGCAGGAAAATAGGAATCTGCGATTATCGAAGGAAGAGTGGTTAGATTGCTACTTATATACGAAAATCCACGAAATTTTCTTTGCATCCTTCCCCTTTGAGTTGTACAAGTGGATCGCGAAGCTAGCAGATAGTCAAGGAAGGTGTAGGCTCGACAAACCTATTGTGTGGACTCCAGAGTTGGTACGCAAACTGGAAGCATCAGAATTATAGGGGGATTTATCACCGAGTTTGCGGTAGATACCTCAGTCAACTATAGCGAGGCAGAACAATGCTTCCTCAAAGGACCACGAGGTAAGTACGTTAAATCTTCTAACACTTGGATTAAAATGCTACTATGTGAAAAGCGGGTTATGCAAATAAATTGATATTCGGGGCTACGTGAAGTGGGAGGATCTACAGAAACGAAGGTAGCGCAGAGCTAGAAACTAGCCCCTTGATTTCACCTCCACGAGAAAGCGAGGAAGAGCTCGCGAAGGTCTCACCAAGAAGTGTGATCAGTTTGATAAAGCAATGAATTTTGCGCATACCACTTCCACCTACAGCCCTACCAGTTTCACCATCTTCACCCCCCTCTTCGCCCACACCACCTCCGCCGCCACCACAATTCAATATGGAAAGCACGATAAAATTTTTGTTGTTCAAAGGAGTAGGGAATGAAGATCCAGATCAATTTTGGTTTGTGGTAAGGGCTGTATGGGAAGCACAGGGAGTCACAGATGATAATATAAAGAAAGCAACATTGGTCTACGCTTTGCAGGATTGTGCACTGACTTGGTACATTAAGCACTCCAATGACAATCCGAACGTAGGGATTGCGGATATCCAAGCTGTGCTAAACAAGGAATTTAGCATACCAAAGTCAGAGACACAATCGATCATCGGATTTAAGGAAATCGCGATGCTTCCAGACGAGACCCCGTAGGAGCTGGATCAGAGACTGAAGGGTATGATTTGTGAAGCCAAAATTACCTTAATGGATGGGCAACACCACACATGGTTTGTAGCATCACTAATGTCGTATCTAAGGAACACATTGTCACAGCAGAAGCTATCCACTCAGGCCAAGGCCTTGGAGATCGCAATGAGACTGCATGAGACCCCGATACAAGGTCCTAACCTGGGAGTTCAACAGATCCACACGCAGTTGAAAAACTTGTTTCTTGAGATGCAGAGTTCGAAACAAGATAGGACAGCTTGCCCTGAAGCGCACGAGCAGGTATGGTGCGTAAAATGCAAGGGCCAGGGACATGACAAGGATCATTGTCCAGTCTTCGCGAACTACCTGGCGGGAGGAGGACCAATGCCATTGAGACTAGAGGCACAATAAGGACTGAGTGCAGCACCTACATTATGGTTCACGATTTGTCAGATAGGAGGGAAGCATGCTACAGATAATTGCCATTTATTACAGAAGTATACGCAGAATTCCCAATAGTTGTTATGTAATTTCTGCAGGTCAGTAAGCCACGATGAGCGCACCTATAGAAGTTATGAACTGATGATGGATCAAACTCCTACCTATAGAGTTTAAATTGAAACATGGGCCCTCGATCAAAATACAGGGATGGTGCGCACTGGATTTTAGGGGCGCAAACGAGGTCAAGGTGGAATGGAACTAGGAAGGGGTCACAACCAACTAATATGTTACAATTACGGAGAGCTAGGGCATTATGCCCACGATTGTACAAATCCAACGAGACCATCATGCTTATATTGTACCCAGTTTGATCATGAGACAGAGGACTGTCCCACGCTAATAGCAAGGTTGCATGACAAAGGAGCACTCCAACCTCCCCTGACTCAGAACTTGCAAATGATGAGATCTGAGCTGCGTGAGGAAGACCTAAATGTCAATATCGTGCTCCGAAGTGCTAAGAAGATGACAAGGGCAAGCAACCCGAAGAGATTTCCTGGGTTTGCAAGGCTCCAACAAAGGAACCAGAATTTGATTTCGAGCATGTTAAGGAGACATTCATGGAAGTTAAGAAGAGCTTCACGAAGGCCTCCACTTTAGGTAGTAAAGACAAACTGGAACTAGAAATGGACCCATCAATGCTCACTACCTTTTTGGAGACATGCATGAAGCTGTTGCGCGACACCAAGGTTGTGAATGGGATGCAAGAACTCATAACTAGATGTACTGGGACCGTGCCAAGAGAACCACGCGTAGTCCGGAAGCTCGGGAAGCACATAATGCAAACAAGAAGAGATATTAGTGTTAGCCCCTTAATTTTCTCTCTTTTGGCCATTTTTCCCTTCCTAAATTATAACCATTTACCGTTGTTTTACCTCTCTTATACACCCTCATCTTGCACTAGTCCAAGAATGATGACATATTTCGTATGAACAATATATTTCATATTTTTAACTTAACTTAACATTAATTAATTATTTATTACATGATTTATTGCTTATAATCACTCTTGTAACTTATCGATATCTCCAATGTTTGTTTGGTAGTCAAGTGCTTACCGTGACCGTTGATCTTAGTGTAGGATCGGATCTTGCACCGGTGCTAGCACAACAAATCCCTGCAGCAGATCCGGACCTCCTTGATCACTGCCTCGTTTTGCGCTGCTTCAGCCATGACAGCAAGATAGATCTGAAGGCAGCCAAGCTCCAGCCACGACAACAAGGCAATCCAAAGGCAGTCAAGATCGAACTTATGAAGAACGAACAACTGGAGATTGGCTACGACCAGTTTTGTTGAACTGCCTAATTTTGAAGGCCGAGAAGCTAAATTCTGCATATCGGTTATGTAATTGGTTAAATGATTTTTTTGTCCTTCAGCCAAATATCTATATAATGAAGAATGTAAATAGGACGAGATAGTTTTTGGATAGAAGTTTGTATAGAACAGAGATATAACCAGGGAGGCGGTAACAGGCTTGTATTTTGTTATCGCCCAAATCTGGGCTGGATTATGTATTCATGCATGTATTTGACTTTATGAATTAATAAGAAAGGGAGCTTCGCCTCATGTTTCATAAATCGTATTTTTTTGTTTGAAAGCTGATGAATTGATAAAGTATTGAGCGACGTTTCTATTTGAAATGGAAAAGCGCTGGTTGGCTAGGGCCCAGCCAACCCAGCACATTTACCCTATTCTTCTGTTCTTGTAATTTATGCTTATAATATCAGGTGTGATTTAATTTATAGCACATGTATTCCTATTTGAGTGAAAGTGGATCCGTTGTGTGAAGTAGTTAAATTTCCTTTTCCTGCACCTGATTTTGGATTGGGTTTCTCGCTTGGTCCAAGCAGGAGAAATAAACCTACACCGGTGCATGTTGGTGTGCTATTCATTTTCCTGCACTCAATTTCAGATTGGTTTTCCCCACCTAGTCCAAGCAGGAGAAATAAACTTGCACCAGTGCATGTTGGTGTGCTATTCATTTTCTGCAGTTCTGTTTGATTTGGGTTTCCTCACCTGGTCCAAGCAGGAGAAATAAACCTGCACCAGTGCACGTTGGTGTGCTATTCATTTTTTGCAGTTCTGTTTGATTTGGTTTTCCCCACCTGGTCCAAGCAAGAGAAATGAACCTGCGCTAGTGCGTGTTGGTGCGATGCAGCAAGCCTTTTTAGTTTACTTCCAGCAGCTTTCTTGCTTTCATTAAATACTTTGTGACAAGATAAATTATATGGATTGTTTCTTTATTTCTGCACTCTGTTAAAATCAGAAACATTCATTTTTATGTGTGCAATTTGATTTCACATAATACTAATACTTGCAGTAGCTAAGCGCTTATTTCAAGAATTAAATGCCAAGTGCAAGAAGCTCTAATCTGGTGCAAGAACTAGTTTATTACCACAGGATCTGAGTGCTTTGAACCTTAAAAAGTTCAAGCCCTTGCAAGAAGCAAAATGCTTTTAGTAAAGACACCATTTATACCCTCTACATAAATCTCTATTCCTACACTAGTGAAAGTAGACTGCGATAGTGCAGGACAGATTAGTGCAAGAAGGAAATCTTTACATAAGTAGGTTTGAAGGGCCCATCTGCTGAGACTGCTAAAGTGTCTCTGCTAAAGAAAACACACACTCAGTAGTTAATCAATAGTTAGCTAGAGTGATTGCCCCTTTATTTCTAAATCTCTTTTGCAAATGCATTCTTTCTTGTTCCAGTCTTAGATTATTTTGATGGTTCAAGTTGCCTTTTTCTCTCTTTAGTTTGATTATGTAATCTTTCCTTTAAAGAAAGTAGGGATTAACATTAGAAATATTCATACCATCTCTGGCATTTCCTGTGCTTCATCTCTAAGTTTACAAATCCCCCGGATTGACAATTTAAGTGTTGAGGAGTTTGCTTAAGTGTAATTCCTACACCCAACATTTTGGTGTCATTTCCAGGGAGGCGATTTGATTTGGTAAGAATTTTCTGATTAGACAATAGAGGTAATTTTTCCTTTATTTTTGCAGGAAAAATTTCCTTGAAGGAATTTTACTAGTGTTGATTGATTTCTGACAACATTTTTATTAGAAATTGTTTCGTTATTTTTCTTTCTTTTTGAAATGAATGCCTAGAAAAGGTAGGGGTTCAAAGCCTACTAAGGGCCGAAAGAATTCTGAAAACAATTCTCATATTGGGTCTCCTTCTGTGAGCAGGAAGCCCAATCCAATTCAAACCCATCACGCAGGAACAGTCCACCTGGATTCTGGTGACAACAACTCAGGTGTGGTTCAATCTGTTGGGAGAAAGAGGGAAACAATGGTAGACCATGAAGATCATGTGGAAGGGACTGGTGAAAACCAGGTAAGTGGGGAACAATCCACTTTTGCGTTTCCAATTGTGGACCCCGATACTATGGCACAAATGAAGAATATTCTACCATCAGCTCTCCCTCATTTCGATGGTAAAGTTAATGAAGATCCTGACTCTTTTTTATTCAAGTTTGATATTTTGTGTAGAAGTTATGATTATTCAACTGATGCTCAGAAGCTAAGATTATTTCATGTTACTCACAAGGACTCAGCTTTACGCTAGTTTATGGGATTAGGAGGAAACACCATACCCTCTTGGGATAAGATGAAGAGAGTATTTTTATCTAAATATCAAGAATAATGCAAAACTCGGGACATGCAGGATGAGATTTTTACAATCATACAGGATGATGACGAAACTCTTGAAGATTACCTAGAAATATTTTTGTATATTTTACAAAGGTTGAAACTTAAGCTTGATTCCAGTACTATTAGAACCTTATTCTTAAGACTTACTGATAATGCTAGAAATAATTTAAATATGTTAGGACAAGGTGATATTTCTCAGCAAACTTTCAAACAAATTTGTGAATTATGTAGGAAATTTTCAAGAAATCAGTATATATCTGGTAGAGGAACTCGAAATAGAAATAGAAAAACTGAACCTACTGATGCTATGATTATTGGACTAGAAAATAAAATGGAAAACATGAAAATTGATATAATGAATACTGTTACCAAACAGTTGGACTCTTTAAAATTTCAGCAAAAACTCATGAAGGAACAAGAGTCATTAAGTATTTTCTGTCCTAAATGTAGAGACAAGCATCCTCCTAAAGAATGTCCTCTTAATTTGAAAGAAACTAATAAGTGTGTTATTTGTGCAGAAGACCATATCACAGAAAAATGTCCCTCTATACCAGGACTTAAAGTTGTATTTACAGGGGGATAGCCTAAAGCTGAATACTTGTATGCTATGGGAACAAAAAGAAATTGGCCTCAGGTAGGTGCATGTATGGCTCTTGAATTTTCTCCACACTATTTTGGTTATAATTCACATGCATATTCTTATCCTAACACTAATCAACAGTGGTAGTATGGGAACCAATATCAGCATGGGCAGCCTTCTCAACCATGGAAACAAGGTTGGAGAGGGCCAACTCATTCTCCATATTCCTACTAGCCACCTATGCAGTCATATCCATCTACACATACACCTTATTCAATGCCTCAACCTCCAAGTCAGTCTACTCCACCATTACCTTTACCTCCACCTTTTCGACCTCCTCAGTTTCCTGCTCAACATATGCCCAATCCTAATAATAATAAAGCAGTGTAAATGATCTATGTAACAAACCCACCTTCATTTGAGTCGCAGTCTATTCCAGTTGGGGTTCATGATATTCAATTAAGATCGGGAAGGACTGTAACATCAGAAAATCAAAAGCAACCTAGAGTGATTGTCGAAGAGAAAGAAGAAGAGGGAACTCTTAATCATTCTTTGAATGATGTCACTAAGTAGCCCTTACCCTCTGAATCCTTGCCACCTTCTTCCATCCAGCCTCCCTTCCCAGAGAGGCTAGTAATGAAATAAGTGAGCCTATTTCTGAGACTAGCTTGGCATCTGAGCTTCAGAATCTTTTTATTAACATACCTCTGCTCCAAGCCATCAAAGAGATCCCTATTTGTACCAAGATTATTAAGGAACTCTATCTCAAGAAACCTGAGAGGAAGATATTGGAACCCCAAAACATTCAATTTGTTGGTAGAGCAGCAGAGTTGATGACAAGATGTGTGTCTATGGAAAAATATGTTGATCCCAGAAACCCTATGGTCTCAGTTCCGATTGGTAATCTGCTTGTCTCTAATGTTCTTATATACCTGGGGGCAGCCATTAATGTCATGACTAAGCAAACCATGGAGCAACTTCGGTTATCTCATCTTCACCCTACTCCCGTTGTGCTTTAATTAGCATATAGATCTAAATAAAGCCAGAAGGAGTATTGGACGATGTGATCATCTCATTAGATTCTTGGGAATATCCTCCTGATTTCATTGTGCTTCTGCTAAAGAACCCAGTAGGAAGACATCCCTTGATCTTGGGTCGACCATGGCTTGCTATAGCCGATGCATATATTGGATGTCGCTCTAGTGATATGTATATTTCGCATGGAGATTCTAGGAAGAAAGTTAACTTATACCCCCCTGCCAGATCCATTCAGGACCTTCGAGATACTTTATGGTTGGATCAGAGCAATGATGAGGAGACTCAGCCCATTTCCTTTATCCATCAACATACTGGGTCTTCACAAAAAGATGAGATTCAAGATTTCTTGAATAATCTAGACACTATGCCTAACTTTGGCTATTGAGCTAGATTTTTAGCCTAGATTTTCAAGATAACCATGATTCTCATTCTTCTATACCGCTACATTTGACCACCCCCTTGAGTACTCCTGAGCCTGATACTACTCTTGTTGAGATTAGCCTCGGTAAATCCTTGTATATTAGTTTAGATTTGGACTCATCTCAGCGAGAGCAACTTGTGAATTTGTTGCAAAACCATCTTAGTGCCTTTGCATGGGGCTATGAAGATATGAAGGGCATCCCCCCTGAAACCTGTACACATCACATCTATATTTAGGAAGAAGCCCGACCTGTCCGACAACCCCAAAGGCAAATGAATCCAGCTCTAAGAGATATTGTGAAGGAAGAAGTATAGAAACTCTTGGATGCTAGTTTTATCTATCCTATTTCTGACAGTCAGTGGGTCTCTCCATTAGTGCTAGTACCTAAGAAAGATGGAAGATGGTGTATTTGTATTTATTATCAAGAATTAAACAAAGCCACTCTCAAATATTACTTCCCTCTCCCTTTCATTGACCAGGTGCTTGATACCCTTGCATGAAAGTAATATTTTTCCTTTTTGGATGGCTTCAGTGGTTATAACCAGACATAGATTGCGCCCGAAGATCAGGATAAAACTACTTTTACATGTCCATGGGGTACATTTTCTTATAGAGTGCTTCCCTTTGGTTTATGTAATGCCTCGACTACCTTTCAAAGGGCAGTCCTGGCCATTTTTGCTGATCTAGAATTTGTAGAAATTTATATGGATGACTTTTTTGTGTTTGGTGATTCTTTTCAGGAAGCTCTTGAAAATCTGGAAAAAGTAATTCTTCATTGTCATGAGGTCCATCTTGCCTTGAGTGACAAGAAATGTAGATTAATGTGTAAAGCGGGAGTGGTACTTGGCCATTTGATTTCTGGTAAAGGTATCTAGGTTGATCTAGCAAAGATCGAAATAATTCTGCATCTTCCTGCACCCAAAACTCAAAGGGAAGTAAGAGGTTTTTTAGTACATGTTGGTTACTATAGGAGATTCATTGAAATTTTTTCTAAGATAGCTACTCCTCTTTTCCAACTTCTAGCTAAGGATAGTGAATTTTCTTGGACCACAACTTGCCAACAGTCTTTTGAAACATTGAAGGAAAAGTTAGTACATGCACCAGTTTTAAGAGGTCCTAACTGGTCTTTGCCTTTTCATATTTCCTTTGATGCTTCAGATTTGGCTATTGGCACAGCTTTAGGACAAGAGGAAAATAAACAATCCTATGCTATTTATTATATTAGTAAGAATTTGTCTTCCGTTGAATTAAATTATATAGTTACAAAGAAAGAGTTTTTAGCTGTAATTTTTGCAATTAATAAGTTGAGGCACTATATTATAGGATATGAAGTATTTGTACACACTAATCATTCTGCGATTAAATATTTGATGAATAAACAATTAACTAGTGGTAGAGTGACTAGGTGGTTACTATTGTTGTAGGAATTTAATATTACTATTGTTGATAAACCAAGAAAATCTAATGTTGTAGCAAATTTTCTTTCTAGATTAAATAATCCTGGTGAAGCAACTCCTATTAATGATGATTTTCCGGATGAACATATTTTTGTTATGTCAACAAATTCCCCATGGTTTGCGGACACTGCTAATTACTTGGTTACTGGGAAAACACCACCCCACTTGTCCGCTCGTGAAAAGCAGAGTATTGTTCAGAAAAGTGTTGCATATTCCTGGATTCAAGGAGATTTCTTTTACACTGGTCTAGATCTGATTATCCGTAGGTGTGTAAGATAGGTGGAAGCATTTGACATATTGAAATCTACTCATGATGAACCTTGTGGAGGCTACTTCGCTGATAAGCAGACTACATATAAAGTATTGCGTACTGGTTACTTTTGGCCTTCCTTGTTTAAGGATGCCAAATAGTATGTCAAGAATTGTGATAGCTGTTAGCGAATGGGCTAGCCTAATCAAACCAATCAAATGCCTTTATGCCCCCAAATTATGATTGAGCCATTTGAAAAATGGGCTATTGATTTTGTAGGGCCAATAAATCCAACATCATTAAGTAAAAATCATATCTTGGTTTGTACAGATTTTGTTACGAAATGGGTAGAAGCTAAAGCTATTTCTTTTGCTACAGAAAAAGTTGTTGTTGATTTTCTTTTTACTGAAAGCTTTACTAGATTTGGTGTGCCTAGAGAAATTGTTTCTAACAATGGTCCGCAGTTTATTTCTAATCTGGTACAGGGTGTGATGGAGTAATATAAGATCCAGCACAGGAAATCCACGCCGTATCACCCACAAGCAAATGGCCAAGTGGAGTCCACGAACAAAGTGATCGAGTCCATTCTGACAAAGACAGTAAATATGCATCGAAAGGACTGGGCTGAACAATTACCAGAGGCTTTGTGGGCACACAGAACCACTTGGAGAAATAGCACAGGACATACACCATATGAGCTGGTATATGGAAAACAGGTTCTGTTACCAATTGAATCCAGATCAAAACTTTCAGAATTGCAGTTCAGTTGGGACTAAATCTCTATGAGGCACAACAACAGCATCTTCTCCAATTAAATGAGTTAGATGAATTTCGTAGGGATGTTTTTCAGCAAAACATACTAATTCAGCGGCAACGTAAAAGGTGGCATGAAAAGTCTATTTAGAAAAAACAATTTCGACCAGGTGATTGGGCGCTCCTTTATGGCTCTAGGTTTAAAATCTTTAAAGGGAAATTCCATACATGTTGGATGGGACCTTATGAAGTGATCCAAGTATTTGAGAATGGAGCAGTAGAAGTTAAAACTATTGATGGACAAAATTCAGTATTCTTGGTAAATGGACACAGGTTAAAGAAGTATTTTCAGCCACCTACCAGGAAAGATTTTTCACAAGTCCAACAGTAATTTGGGACGGTAGTGGCGAATGGTAATACCAACCTTTTGAAAACATGAATTCTCTTTCTTATTAAAAATAATTAAAAAAAAAGTAAAGAAAAAATATTTTTGTGTAATTATGAAAATCAGTTCGCTGACATGATTACAGAAGGATCAACCTGAAAACCAGCTTGCTGGCAGGAAGATCAAAAATTTCTAATAAAAAGAAAATGTTTCTTGATCTTTAGATATGCTAGCGACCACCAAGTAAAATTAGGTTCAGCAGAACCAACCTTTATACAGTTGGGGTAATTAGCATGGATATTTTTACTCAAGTAACGCTTAATTTTCGCTGCAGTTATTTTTTCTTGCACCAGTGCAGGTAGACCTTCCAGAAAATTTTCTGCCTTTCTTCATATTCCACTTTCATAATATTCCCTCAGTTTTCTTCTTCAATCCCAAAATGATTAACCTTCCCACATGCTTCTAAATTTACCCTGTTCGCTTCGAAGAAATCCCAATTTACCCTTGAAATTTTTCCCTATCCCACTTTTGTTTGTTCCCTCTTTTGGTACTATTCCTAGAATCCCTGTAACAGAATTCCTTCCCATTCTAAATTTTTCCTTTTCCCACTTCTTTGTTCCCTCATGAATTTATTCTAGGACATCGCACACAAAGAGCAAAAGGATATGCTCTAAAGCATCAAGAAAGGGCGAAGCAAATTTTCAGTATAAGTTGAGGAAGTCATGTGGAAATCCAGCCTATATTATTTAAATTCTCTATTTTTAGATATTATGCTTGCACTAGTGCAAGCATGTTGTCCTATATGATAAAGCAAGTAGAACGGTACCAGCAGAATAGTATAATTTAAGGGGTGCAAGCAAATCAATGCAAGCATGCACCCTGTCAAAAACATAGTACAATTTTTTTTCATAGCATATATCATAGGAAAGTGGTCATTATGAAAAATTATATGAAGTCCTTTCACTTAGCCGACGAGTACTTAAGCTATCATAATAACTAGGAGAAAATTATTTAAAGTACAAGGTGTTTTTAAGTTGGAAATCATGATTTTTTTTGTTTAATGAATGCTAAGTTCTTTTTTTGAATTATGAAGGAATGTGGAAATGTTTTAACCATTGCTTGGACATAATTACCCCTCTTTGCCATAATCCTAAATGTCCTTCACTCATAATGATTACCTCACCTAGCCGTTAAAACACCGCTGCAAGTACCAATCCAACCTGACCTCAAAGTTGTCGTGCATCTACAACGAATGAACAGGTGATAAGATGGAAAGAATGGTGGACAGTTGGATCTCTATTTATAAGAGCCGATTTCCCTAGTATTACATGAAAAATTCTTAACTGTTCATAGCCGTTAAGCAGCGATGTCGCCTGTTCGGAACGAACTCTCGTCTCTCAGCAAGGTAGAGCAGATTGTCGAGTATCGCAATAGTATTGCACTATTGTGAGACTCGGGTTTTCTTCCGTTCTTGCAGAAGTTTAACGGGCATGATAAAGAAGTGGCTTTACAATTTGCCAGGAGTTTCAGAAATGGCCGAGTGAAAATTGGTCCTCTCAAATTCAAAGTCACAGAATGATTTATAGGAGTAGCGACGGGCTTGGAGAACATTGGTGAACAGTGGTTTAAAAATCAGAAGTTAGAAAGGAAGCAATGGCAGCATTTCATCGTTGATAAGAAGATAGAGGTAGACTGGAAGGTAGGAGTTTCGCACAGTGCGCTGCTGGGACAGTGGAAAGACCTTCTTTTCACCCTAAAGAAGTTTTTGACCTACAAGGGAAGATACACCCACACTTTGGTCTATCATTTTCGAGTGTTGCAACATTTTGAAGCTGGCCGACACGTCTGGTGAAGGATGAATTTCCCCTATTTTCTACTCAAGAGCTTGGAAAAGATGGTTAAAAGTGTGCCAGATGGACGGGAAGACCAGGCTGACACAAGGCTATATCACCATGGCCTGATAAAAATCTTGGTCCTGAGATAGCTAGAAGTTAAAGGTATGACATGGGAGGCGTTGTTAAAACAACTACAGAAAGAGACAACTGCTAGAATGGAGATAGAAGACCCCACCAGCACAAGCAAGGGCCCAAGTAAAAATGAAAAGGGGAGTCCTTCTTGCACTAGTGAAAAAAGGAAACGATTTGAAAAAGCAGAAAAGGCCCCATCTTCAAATAAGAAGATAGCTAGTGCACCAGTTGAAGAGACCCCTTCTACACCACCAGTACAGACACAGACCCCCGAAAATGACAACTTGTCAGTCCTTGCGGACGCAGCAAAATTTGCAAAGGTCGAAGACGATGCTCTGTTGGCTGATTTCATCAAAAATCCCCGCAAAAAGAATAAAGTATCTAATGTAGGCAAAGAACCACAGTCCCCACAGGGCATGGAATCCCCTCCTACACCAGTACAAGAAGAAGCACCAGTGCGAGAAGAAGAACCAGAAAACGAAGAAGCAGAAGAAGAAGATATGGGAGGAGAAGAATTATATGATGAAGAAGCAGAAGAAGAAGAAGTAGGAGGAAAAGAATCTGAAGAAGAAGAGGTAGAATCTGAAAAAGAAGAGGCAAAACCTACAGAAGAAGAAGCAAAAGAAGAAGAAGAAGTAGAGGAGGAAGAACCAGAAGAAGAAGAACCAGAGGCGAAAGAACCAAAAGAAGAAGAACCAAAGGAGGAAGAACCTGAAAAAGAGGGACCAAAAGGAGAAGAGTTTCCTAATGTAAACATGGCAGATATTGAGGTCCCTGGGGAAGACACACCCCTTGCCGAAACAAAAAAAGAAAAAGATTTGGTAACTCTTGTTGCTCGGGTAGTTGAACTAGAGCTTCAAGTGTAGAACTTAGAGCAGCATGTAGCCAAAGCGTAGGAGGATAAAGAACAAATTAGAGGAGAATTGATGGTAGAGATCCAGAAAAAGAAAAGGGAAGTTAAAGTCTGTAAGTACGGAGCTGCGCAATGTTTTGGGCGACTTAAAAAGGTGACAAAGAAATTGAAGAACATCAAAAAGAAGAAGTCTAAAACATTGCAGGTTGATGACAGTATGCCAGAGCATGATTGAGCTGGAATTCTCAAAGTTTTGAAGTTTTTTGCAGAGGTAAAGAGCTGTGTGAGGACACACAACAACTTAGGGATGGGAGGATGTTAGCCCCCTAATTTTCTCTCTTTTGGCCATTTTTCCCTCCCTAAATTATAACCATTTACCATTGTTTTACCTCTCTTATACACCCTCATATTGCACTAGTCCAAGAACAATGACATATTTCGTATGAACTTTATTTTCATATTTTTAACTTAACCTAGCATTAATTAATTATTTATTACATGATTTCTTGGATATAATCACTCTTGTAACTTATCGATATCTCCAATGTTTGTTTGGTAGTCAAGTGCTTACTGTGACCATTGATCTTCGTGCAGGATCGGATCTTGCACCAGTGCCAGCACAGCGAATCCCTACAGCAGATCCGGACCCTTGATCACCGCCTCATTTTGTGCTGCTTTAGCCATGACAACAGGATAGATCTAAAGGCAGCCGAGCTCCAGCCATGACAGCAAGGCAAGCCAAAGGCAGTCAAGATCGAACTTATGAAGAACGAATAGCTGGAGATTGGCTATGGCTAGTTTTGTTGAACTGCCTAATTTTGAAGGTGGAGAAGCTATATTCTGCATATTGGTTATGTAATTGGTTAAACGATCTTTTTGGCCTTCAGCCAAAGATCTATATAATGAAGAATGTAAATATGACGAGATAGTTTTTGGATAGAAGTTTGTATAGAACAGAGATATAACCAGGGAGACGGTAACAGGCTTGTATTTTGTTATCGCCCAAATCTGGGCTAGATTATGTATTCACGCATGTATTTTCCTTGATGAATTAATAAGAAAGGGAGCTTCACCTCATGTTTCATAAAACGTATTTTTGTGTTTGAAAGCTGATGAATTGATAAAGTACTGAGCAACATTTCTATTTGAAAGGGAAACGCGTTGGTTGGCTAGGGCCCAACCAACCCAGCACATTTACCCTATTCTTCTGTTCTTGTAATTTATGCTTATACTATCAGGTGTGATTTAATTTACAGCACATGTATTCCTGTTTGAGTGAAAGCAGATCCGCTGTGTGAAGTAGTTAAATTTCCTTTTCTTGTACTTGATTTCAGATTGGGTTTCTTGCCTAGTCCAAGCATGATAAATAAACCTTCACCAGTGCACGTTGGTGTGCTATTCATTTTCCTGCACTTGATTTCGGATTGGTTTTCCTCGCTTGGTCCAAGTAGGAGAAATAAACCTGCACCAGTGCACGTTGGTGTGCTATTCATTTTCTACAGTTCTGTTTGATTTGGTTTTCCCTACCTGGTCCAAGCAGGAGAAATAAACCTGCACCAGTGCACGTTGGTATGCTATTCATTTTCTGCAGTTCTGTTTGATTTTGTTTTCCCCACCTGGTCCAAGCAGGAGAAATGAACTTGCACCAGTGCACGTTGGTATGATGTAGCAAGCCTTTTTAGTTTACTTCCAGTAGATTTCTTGCTTTCATTAAATACTTTATGACAGGATAAATTATATGGATTGTTTCTTTATTTCTGCACTTTGTTAAAATCAGAAACATTCATTTTTATGTGTGAAATTTGATTTCACAGAATACTAATACTTGTAGTAGCTAAGAGCTTAGTCCAAGAATTAAACGCCAAGTGCAAGAAGCTCTAATCTGGTGCAAGAACTAGTTTCTTGCCACGAGATCTGAGTGCTTTGTACCTTAAAAAGTTCAAGCCCTTGCAGGAAGCAAAACCGCTTTTATTAAAGACACCATTTATACCCTCTGCATAAATCTCTATTCCTACACTAGTGCAAGCAGACTACAATAGTGCAGGACAGATTAGTGTAAGAAGGAAATCTTTACATAAGTAGGTTTGAAGGGCCCATCTGTTGAGACTGCTAAAGTATCTTTGCTAAAGAAAGCACACACTCAGTAGTTAATCAATAGTTAGCTAGAGTGATTGCCCCTTTATTTCTAAATCTCTTTTGCAAATGCATTCTTTCTTGTTCCAGTGTTAGATTATTTTGATGGTTCAAGTTTCCTTTTTCTATCTTTAGTTTGATTCTGCAATCTTTCCTTTAAATAAAGTAGGGATTGACATTAGAAATATTCATACCATCTCTGGCATTGCCTGTGCTTCATCTCTAAGTTTACAAATCCCCTGGGTTGACAATTTAAGTGTTGAGGAGTTTGCTTAAGTGTAATTCCTACACCCAACAATGAGATTGACTGTGCAGATCAAGGAATATGAAATGGATCAAGTGATTTTGGATCTAGGATTGGATGTGAATGTCCTACCAAAGTAGACATGGTAGCGCATGGGCAAGCCTGCACTGCAGTGGTCTCCTATTCAATTGCAAATGGAAAATGAACAAAAGATCCTACCTATGGGAATATTGTATGGAATAACGGTAGATATCAAAGGTGCGAGCGCGCTTGCAGATTTCGAAGTGATGGATATTATTGGTTACAACAATCCCTATCCCAAGCTATTGGGAATATATTGGGCCACTAACATGAATGGAGTGATAAATCTAAAGAAGCCCAAGGTGATTTTTGAGAAAAAGTCACTGCGCGTAGTGGTAACTTTAGACCTTGCAGAAGGATCTTGCTACAGAGATCCTGTGCGCGACTATGACAGCGATGACGATCTAGATTGTATCTACAAGATAACTGCACGGGAGCAGGACTGGGTGAATCCAACAGTAGATGACAAACTCTCATGGGACCACGAAGGCTCCTACACCTCATATTCAGACAAGGAAAGAGAACGATGTCAGAACCAGTTAAATGAGGTAACCACGCTCAACAGTAACATGATAACAAGGTCGCTGCGTTGCATGGCAACAGAGGTAAGAGATCTGCCTATGTATGACATGAGGTGGATGATTTCTTGAAAAAATTTGAAAAAGAAGTGTAAGAACAATAACGTTTTGATGCTCTGAAATGGGTACTGCACGAAACGACCGCAAGGTGGTGGGGTATGCACCAGCAGAATTTTGAAGATTGGCGTGAATGCAAAAGGATGATGTGCCTATGATTTGGGAAGCCTTCGATGCGGATGGAAGACAGGTATGATGGAAAAAATAGCCCATGCACCCACCTTTCCAGATGGGTACAGGCATATGGTGTGTAACCTACACGAGCGCACACCGTCCTACTGATAAGAAACGTAACCAACAAGCAGGAACGGGCAAGGAAATGGCGCGAACGATGACCAGGAAGTATGGTAAGACCAAGCATGCAGAAGCATATTCACGTAGAATCTTTGGATAAAGTACGCGAAGCACTAAATATGGTCCACCATGTGAAGCGAACTGACTGGAACCTGCACGCACTAGCGGTTCTATGGGCTTATAGGACCATGTGCAAAACCCTGACCGCGCGGGCACTTCCGAAGCCGAAGTATGAAGTAAAAGTTGTAATCCCTATGGAGGATGCAAAGCCTAGTCCGTGCATAGTAGCACCCATAGATACAATGGTTCGTGAGGCCCAGAAAGAAGAAATCACATAGCTGCAAGAAACAGAACGCATGGGACTTGAGGAAGAAATCCAACAGGGAAACCTTAGACGCCAAGAACTTAAAGAAGATAGGGTACGGTTAAGAAAGAAAAGCGCGTTGATGGATGTGGAAGTCAAGAAGCTTGAGAATGAGATAAAGGAAGAGATTCTCACCAAAAAAACTAGGATGGTAAGGCAAGGTGTGTACGATCATGCTGAAAAGTTTGAGAACTATCGTCGTGAATTGATTAGTCTTATGCCTTGGCTCAGATCGCATATTTCTAAGCATAGTCACCACGGTAGCGTATTGCAAATGGTGAAGTACGTGATGCCGACCATAACAATAAAAGGTGGGGATTCTCCAGGAACCATGACGGAGGACAGGATGGAACTCCACACGGGTGGTGCGACCACCTGACTAGCCAAGGGAAGGACATTCTTAACGCTCCAAGCAGTTGGAAGGGAGCATGGGACTATAAACTATTATGCTCGGCAATTGCGCGATATTGGAGCTGTGCGAAAAAGCAAAGAGTCACAAGGTCTGTGACATACAAGAAACTGGTGGGACAAACACCTTTCCAGTTACTTTATGGCATGGAAGTTGTCATGCCGATGGAGTATATTGTACCTAGTCTGCGCATAGCAGTGCTCACAAGCATGACAGACCACGAAGCTCTGGAAGAAAGGCTCGCGCAATTGGAAGAACTTGAGGAGGAATGGTTCCTAGCCTGTTTTCATTAGCAGGTACAAAAGTAGCATGAAAAGGCCTAGCATGATCGCCATATTAAGCTGCACACCTTCAAGGTAAATGACTTAGTGCTACTGTATGACCGTAAGTTTGAAAAATTCCTGGGAAAGTTCAGAATGCATTGGCTAGGACCATACGTGGTTAAGGAGGTCACAGATAGAGGCGCAGTACAGCTAGTCAAACTAAATGGAGAACCTTTCCCAGCCAAAGTGAATGGCAGCTGCTTGAAGCCCTACACAGGTGGCCCAACTATCTAACTAACTGGAAGAAGCATAGTCTTCATGCTCCAAGGATCCGAGAAAATGCCCGGGACTATAAAAAATGCAAGGGATACTGGCACAGATGTAGAGAAGTAGTTCGGACACAAAGGTATCGGAACAACATATGCAGCAAATCTAGCAAGCAGCAGCTTAGCTGCTGACCTCCGCGCAATTCGAGAACACTTGGAGGGACTCCGCACAAAGATCGCCGTGTCGACAAAGTGACTCGAGGGCGAGTCGTGATGTTTGTGTTGGGGGCCTGTTGGGCATGGAATCCCCCCAAGGCATGTTTTGGGCCTCAAAGCCCAAGTTTTGACCAAATCTTGTTGTAAAGCTTCAAAAATTGCGGGCGTGAAGCGCAAAAGTATGATAGAGTCATAGGGTTGTCTACCCTAGTTTTGTAATGTAATGTCAGCTAGATAGACCTACCCATGGTCCGCGGACCATGGGATTGTATAAGTAGAGCAAGGCTCTACGTAGATAGATAAGGAAGGATAGAAAAGAGAAAAAAGATTCTAAGTAACTAAGTGAAGTGTGTCTTTTGGTCGTAGAGTAGGAGAAGGCTCTGTAGCTGAGTGCGTAGAGGCCTAGTAGTCCACAGCTAAGTGTGCGGACCCCTGCAGCTGAGTGCGCAGGGCGGAGTCGAGTCTGTAACCAAGGAGGGAATTAATAAAGAGAAGTTTGTTATCATTTTGTGTATCTGTTCTCGAGTTAATGCATGTTTGATATGATCTGCAAATATATTGTTTATTTACTGCACGCACCTGTATGAATGGTTTATGTTGTTAAGTATAATTTAAAGCATGCAAGTAGGCTAAAATAATCAACTAACATTGAATACAAGTAAGATCTTGGGTGATAATGCAGAGCACGACACTCAACCCCTAAGTAGGGCTACGCGAAGATAGTATATCGGGTGGCGAAGGATGGGAAAGTGTGGGAAGAAACATGCACGCAGGGTCAAAATGCGGACCACTTGATCTCATCAGACATCTCCAGGGTGTGTAAACCTAGTTCTAGCACCCTCCCATACTACTTCGGGTGAGACCTCAGTCCGCGCTTCGCGGACTGTTGCTGAAAGGGCCAGTAGTACCGGGATTTGTTTGGCTAAATCAACTCTGAACCTGGGTCAAGCCCAAACAAGCCAACAACAATCACAGATGGACACGGTCACTGTCACAAGTGACTGTCCACCGTCCCCTCATGAAACGGCTCCACCACTATAAGGTGATGCAGGAGATCATGCTAACATATCTATTCAACTGTCACATCCTCCCAATATCACTTCGCTTAATTTTCACGCAGAGTTGGTTGTGAGTTTGTTATCACAAAATCATGCCCCTGATAGGCTACTGATCAGGAAGACCTTATGTAACTCTTTCAAACCAACTTTTGGCTGAGGCTTAGCCTCCTCAACCTGAGAGGGCTCTCTCAAAGGTTAATGATTTTGATAAAGATTAGATGGCTAACTCTATGAAACAAGTGAAAAATATTAATGGTTGAACATGATCAGTAAACATCCATTGGGCTTATGGAGTCAACAACACCTCAATATAACAATGAACTCAACCTTACATGGAAGTCAGGGCATTCAGCATTTAAACATTCAGAACATAAACTCATATGGGACCACACAGTTCATAAATGTATACAGGAAGTCAGAGCACATTCAGTGAATTCTGAGTGATTATACATCCATACCACTGTAAGAATTAAGAAAAGGACAACATCACATATTCTGAACATAAAAAATCCTTCATGAATCCTGAGAAGTAAAGTCAAGCATGTATTACTGAAAATGAGTCTTACATAGGCCAAATACAAGCTTTTCCATAAAATTTCCAACCCCTTGTACATCAGCTCTTCTGCTATATATAGAGCTCTTTACACAACTTAGATTCCTCTTCTAGGATGAGGAAAATTTGAATTCTACCTGACCTGACACCTAATGACACTCAAAACTAACTATTAAATGCAAATGACACCTAATTAGCAGTCCTAGAGACCTAATACAACTAGGAGTGTATCTCCTTATCATGATTACAACAACCTTATCTAAGCATTAAACACTCCTTTTGACAAACAAAAATCCATGAAGTCGAATTTGATGAAGCCCATAACCTTCCAGCTGGCCCTTGATGACTCATGCTTTTGGTGTTCCTAGAAACTAGGAGACTGTCCCTTGCTCTGTTCTGGCTGAAAAATAGGTCTTGGGATAGAGCTCATAACTTCTCGTAAAAAATGTATTTGGAAAAACTGAAGGAGGCTTTTGTGAACCAATCCATGCTGAACAAAAACATCTCTTGGTTTTTTGAAAAACCTTCCCTACCTCCTAGAATGTGTCTTTGAAAAACCTATGTCAAACAGAGAAATATGCCTGTGAAAAACTTGCACCTACAGCAGTTTCGTAGCGCAAGTTTTAGTCACCCGTTTCTCCTAGCTCATACTCAATTTGA
Organism: Pinus tabuliformis; assembly: GCA_031772625.1. NCBI lineage: Eukaryota > Viridiplantae > Streptophyta > Pinopsida > Pinales > Pinaceae > Pinus > Pinus tabuliformis. The sequence continues at coordinate 835,570,977 of CM062804.1, forward strand.
AGAAAATGAAAGACGTTTTTCTAGTTCAATTTGTTAGGAATAAAAACCTCTTTCAATTTCCGAAAATATGCTTTCAGTTTCTCTAGAGACCTCCTGGAATTTAACTACCTAAAACAGTTTTTCTCCTGAAAAACATTGCTTCAGTGATTTCGCAGCGCAAGGTTGAGCACGTGTATATGTCTTCATTTCTTGTATTTCCTTTTCGATTAGGGCTCAAACATTCTCAAGTGATTTGATTACACCTTTGCAGCAACATCCCTTTACCTTTGCTGAGAAACAGGAAACTGCCCCTGTTCTATGCTTTTGGTTTCCTTAAAGATAATCGAAAGTAATTAACTATGTTGATCTTCTTGAATTAGTCAATCTATTCATGGGGTGCCATGTCCTTCATGTGTTGTAAGCCTTTCCCATGTACATGTGTGCAGGCAAAAGTTTCTTGCAAAATGTTTGATATATCCTGAACTGTGGTAAATGTGCTCACTTTACGACAAAAATTTGAAGTTGGATTTGAATATATATTTTCTCCACCTGTCTTGACCTGGTTGAATGTTGATAGCTTCAGATGATGCCTTGTATGCCTTGTAGACATTCCCCTTTCAAAATTCCCGTTGCAGTGAGATTTCTTTATGGAGATTCTTGTAGCTGGCTCAACTGTATCTTTAAGTAATTTAAATTGTAATATACCTCCAGCTACTCCTGAATTTGCAACCACAAGAAGTGTTCCCCTGCTTCCATGATGGCCACTTTACTTTCACTATTAAAGGAATCAATCACTGATAGCAACCACATTGCAACTGTTCTGGCTGAAACATAGGTCTTGGGACAGAGTTCATATCTTCTCATAAAAGCTGTATTTGGAAAAACTGAAGGAGGCTTTTGTGAACCAATCCATGCTTAACATAAACCTCTCTTGGTTTTTGGAAACATATTTCCTACTGCCCAGAATGTGTCTTTGAAAAATAGGTGTAAAACAGGAGATGAAAAACTGCACCTACAGCAGTTTCGTAGCGCAACTTTGGTCATTAATTTCTCTCAGATCATAATGTATTTGGAGAAAGTGGAAGAGGTTTTTGTACTTAAGTATCTTAGGAATGAAAACCTCTTTCACTTTTTAGAGATGAGTTTTTTAACTGCTCAGAAACGCTCCTTGAAGTTGACTGGTTAAAAACAAGGAGAGAAAGTTCCCCCTTTTTATGCTTTTCATTCTTATGCTTGTCTTCGAATCCTTCTGCTGACCATGTTGTCTCCTTTGCTTGATGTTTATACCTTGTAAGTAATCCCTTTCCTTGAATTGGGAAATCTCAAGGTTGGTAGACATCAATTTCTTTTCTGACTTCCTCAAAGCTACATTCTTCTTCTTGAGTGCTAACTGCCTTACTTGAGTTTAAATGGAAAACTCTGATGTATGTTGAACCTGAGCTTTGCCATGTGCTTCTTATGCATGAAAGGAGCATGAGAATAACCAAGACCAATTCTCCCTTACCTTACCCTTTTCCTTTGAAATCTTTTCAGTGATAACAGAGTCCATCGAGCTGTCATATGCATTTTGTACCACAACCTCTGTCTTCATACTTGGTTGTTCCTCCAGATGATATTGTCTTGTGTTCATCCATTCCAAACTCTACACTTGTTGTGAACGAGGATCAAGTCACTGACGGAGTTGGTGTTGCACAACCAACATGCACTGTCATTCATGAAGAGTATGACTGGGAGCTTGAGCATCAACACTTGGTGAAGGATGACTCCCTTCTGCCTGAGCCTCCTTTGTTCTTTCCTGACATCTCTGGTGAACATGCCATCCATGATTTCACATGTGTATCTTCATCTATGGATGCACCCATTGTCAATCACTCGCAGGTCACAACGGATGTCAGTCCATCATCCGAAAATGGAGAGGATAAAATATTCATTGAAAATCCACTTGACCTTTCATCTGCCTTTTCTGGAAACACAGAGGATGAATTTGTTCACTTCTCATCTACCCCTCTATTTGATTCATCAGATCATGAGGATGCCGATGAAATCATTGATTTTTCTTATCGTGGCTGTCATGATCCATTTACTCCCATATTCAATCACGATCATGATTCTATCGTAGTTTATTTTTCAAAGCCACCTATTTATGATGATCTATTTGAAAATGAAGATGAAACACTCGAGACTGTCGAGGCACTTTAGCCTGAGCTAATGGTTATGTCAGGCCCTCGTTGTCCTAAGGTTGGTTTCACTTTCGATCAGGAAATTGTTCAATCAACCAAGGCTCCTCATCACTCATATGTATGCATTGAAGATAAATCTCACACACAAATCATACTTCGTCCACTCAAATTGCACGATCCCATCGCTCATGCATTGGAGGAATCTTACATTGCAAGCATGTGTTCAAGACCCAAGTTGTCTCTGTTTCTTTTGTTTGCTTGCATGTCATAGTCAAGAATATGCATGTGCTTCAAAGTTGTACCCAGTGTCGCACATCACCATGACAAGTCCACGGACCACATGTCATGTACTTGCACTTTCTTATGTCCCGTGGACACTTTTAAACATGAAGTGTGTTTGTCTTCATTGTTGTATCTTTCTTGTTTGCTGTTTTGCACAACTAGGTTTCTCGCGGACTAAGCCCTCACCAACATGGGTCAACAAATGCACCGGTGGCTACATTGGAAATACCACTACACGTGATGAGGCCCATTCATCGTTATTTTAGGAGTAGGAGTAGTGTTTTCTTTCATGCTTGTTTTGTTTCTTTCTTTGCTTGTTTGTTTGTCTGCTTTCTTGTTTGCTTAATCACTTTTCTTTCGCATTTACTTCTGTTTATGCTTTTCTTTGTTGTTTTTTTTCTTATTTTTTGTTCGTAGGTTAGTTTCGCATGAAACCATGAATTACTCTTGAAAGAAGCTAGGTAAAGTAAAAGAGGCCTTGTGCAGCTATCACTACTTGGTTATCTATCATCCTACCTCTATATGAAGAACTTGTTACTTTAGTCCATGATACGTCGATGGAAAATACGTACTGTTCGAAGTGAACCTTGGTAAAAACACAACGCTTGCATGCTAACTAGTGTCACATACTCTAGTTGGTTGTTTTTGGGTTAACCCGTGTCAGCTCAGTCAAGTAGAGTAATGTGAGTGGGAAAACATTAACATGCACATGATAGGTATATAATAAACAACTTCTCTGAAGGAACAACATCTTCTTCTCTCAATAAATCGGGATCCCTCTTCTGCCTCTGAAATGAATAAGTGCTATGCACAGTTATGAAAATGAAAAAAATGAAAATTGAAAAATTTCAAAAATGAAAAATGAATAAGGTGAAAGAAGAGAAAGGCTTCCTACACAGAGAGGTGATGAAAGTAACTCCGTTGAGGTACTGACCAGGCTTGTTGGCAGCAGAGTGATGCTTGTGTTCCTATGTGACTCCGCTGGGGTACTGTTGAGGCCTGCTGGCAGCGAAGCAACACCGGAGATGAAACTAAGACTCTGATGACTATAGTACTTGTGCACCAATATACCCCTCAACCCCAATCGAAACAACTGTGTTGACTTGGCTTGGAATGTGTGTAAATCGACCAAGAGCTTGAAAGATGCTACATCTTACAATCAAGCTAGTGTGAACAACAAGATGAACTGAGAAATGAACAATACTTCCGGAGGTGTTAGACTTGATTTTCACGAACAAGGTCCATTTAGAGAGCTATAGTTCTACCAGTGTGTCACCAATTATTGTAGCGGCTACAACCACCCTCCAAAATTTTGCCTTAGCTTCATTTTGGAGCCTCCTTAGCAACCTTTCACAGTATCATGTCTTACCTTGTAAGGTACATAAGCTTCAGTGATTTTCTAGCAGATTGCCAACATGTGCATCAGAGCTTGTTGCATCCCCCTCACAGGCTATTTCTCCAAACTTGGTCCAGCTGTAGGTTGAGCAACTCCCTCAAGAAATTGCATAATTCTAGAGGGGAACCAACCTTCCCTTGATAAATTATGTAATTCTATCTGGCAGCCTGTTGGGCTCCATAATTGTGAAAATCTTCTTGTCAAGCTTCACTGAGAAAATGGTACAATTCCTCCCAGCAGGGCTACTTAGCCCAGAAATTGCGCAATCCCTCTGGTAGCCAGCCCAGCTCCCTCCCAAAAATGCGCATTTTTTCCCATCAGCTGAGCAGACTGTTGCATCTATAGTTGGGTTGACTGGTTCCACCCGGGGCAAAGGAAACTCAACTTGCATGAATGGGCTACTTTTTCTTGGAATAGAAAAAATAAACATGCAAAAACCATCCCTAGATTTTAGGGAGATATTTTTAGCAGTTGGAGGTTACATGCAAAGATCATTTTAGAATCTTTCCTCCACGTGTCGTTTTTTCCTAGATTTGTGGCATCTACTTCATGAGCCTCAAACTTGTTTATTCAATGCTTCGGAGCTCACTTATTCACATTGATCTTGGAGCTTTGACACCCCACAACACATCCAGGAGTCTTCGACACATCCAACTCAGCTATTCACGGGTAAGTCGTCTTAACTTGTCTTTTGTAACATTTCTGTCGCTTTTTGTGTTTTGGCTTGTGTGAGTTATGTTTGCTTGATTTCTGTCAATGCTTGCTGTCTTTTACATGTATAATATCTTGTACTAGGAACATTTCCGTTTTCATTAGCATCTCCTTCTTGTTGCATGCATGAAACTGTTTTGCACGAACGATCGCCGTTTTGGCGACTCGCTTCACCCACATGCATGTTGTTCCATTTTCTGAATCTTTCATTCACTGTTTTCAAGCACGATAATTCACTTCTTCTTACACTCAATATCACCATGCATTCAAATTCACATTTTCTTTCAGTTTCCCATCGGCGGGTCTGGGCAGCCTTAGCCCATACTCTGCCTCACCAAGACAACATTGTGTAATCCTCAGAGGGAAGGCTCTGTCTTCGTCTCAGGAAATATGAATTACTGCCCAGTGACTATCCTACAGTCTTACATTGCGCCATTCTGAGGGACAATGACTGATAGCCCAGAAAATTGTGCAATGCAGTCATTGGGCCTACAACCACTACCAGCTAAAATTATGCATTGCGTAATTCCAGAAGCCAGCAGGCCAACCTGGATTATGTATTGTGCAATTGCAACAGCCACCTAGCCTCCCCAGACAACCTAGACTGCCTTTTTTGCAGTTCTGGCAGCCAGTCTCCTAGCCTTCCAGGAAAAATTGCGCAATCCTTGCGAGTCAATCCTTAGGTATGTTGCATGTTGTTCCTCAAGTTTGCTTGGGTTTTCATTGAAATATTTCTTGCCATGCATGTCGCTTTGTGTCCAGATCTAACAAGTGTTCATTTGCATCTTAGTAGTTTAGGATCAATGGCCTCCAAGAGAGAAGGATCAAAGGACACTGACGGAAGTGCAACTGGAGCAGTAGTTGAGCGAGTGTCTACAAGTTTGTTGATCTATGAAGATACCAAGCTAATTTTAGACAAGGACATCAATTTGAAGTGGCAAGAGGTCAATGATGTCTTTGTAGGCACATTTGGGGAATACCTCGAAGACCACCAAGTCTATGTGAACATCTACAAGTCTATCTTGTACTAGATTCCATGTAGGTATCTCGTGCTCCCATGCACGGACATGATACATTGGATCATCTCGCACATTGATCCTGAGACGATGACATTGAGCAATGTCAGTGGGATGGATATTTCTACCTTCACGGCACAGGATTATGATGATATGTATCAGATGTTGAAGCCTGTGATCATCATGGAGACTCCCTTTAGCATACCCATCAACAATGCCAACTCTAGAGATATCTTGAAGAATTGGGTGAAGGAGCCGGCTAAATTTAGGATGACACCCAAATAGGTCTACAAAATGAAGATACTGCAGAAGGTGTATCAATACTTGGTCATCTTTTCATGTCAGCTGTATGGCCAAGAAAGCACATAAACCTTCCCATAGAGTTGGGTGATCGCATTGGACCAACTGGCCAGAGAAGGAAAATCATGCAACTAGTCTGGCATGTTGGTTGGTCAGCTAAAGGAACAGGTAAAAAGGGATTGACATCCGCCCAAAGATATCAATTTACATGTCCGCTTACATCTTGGATGCAATCTGTGCCCATCAATATTTCCTGGGCTTGAAGTGGGCATGGACACCGGTGAAGACTACTGTGAACACTTATTGTAAGATGTTGTCCAAACGCAGCTTCTGTTAGAGTCGGTCTAGTCAGCCCTCCGTCAGAGATCAAAACTCTTTGTGCATTTCAATTTTAGGTGTCCCGCTCCATTCACTCAGCTGCATTTCGCTAGGGACATGCCATGATCTGATGGAGAAAGTTATGCTAATCATTTTCCCTCATGTCTGGCTCCTGCTGGCTCAGGTCTTTTGTAACAATCACCAAAGTCCATGACAGTCAAGGTCTGGTCCTCTACAGGACAGAGTCATTTTCTATGTTTGGGTCTAGGAATTCATCAATTTGGTCTTTGAAACATGTCCAGTAAATCCATGTAGGCCAGAGGGAGTCCTTACACAGCTATGGTTCAGAAAGCTTCATCGTCACCTAGATAGACTTCAACTCTTCTTCAAAACTCCGTTTTGAAGAAAAGTCAAACAAGGTAATTTATGAAAAAAATTTCCAAAAAAAAAATCACCAGTTGACTTTTCAGATGTAGTTATGATTTCCGTGGCCAAATGCTCTGTCATACAGTCCCTGCAAAGATGTGCCGAAAATTTCATCTTTTGAGCCAAAATGTCAAAGGGAAACTGAAAATCAGTGTGTTCTAAAGTCAATGAAAAAGTGCAAAACACAACATTAGAAAAATGGGTTTTCAAGGAAGAAAAAATTAAACTCATCTCTTCCAAGCCTATATATACTTGTTTTTGCCCAAATCAAAGGCATTGTGCTCTTGCAAGACTTGGAGAAAGCATTTCAAAGGTGTGAGTGTGAGGTTGGAGAGTTTGAGTGAGCGGAAGTAGGTTTTGGGAGCGCGCGGCGCATATACCCAGGGGCACGGCGCACACACTGGGCGCGACGCACATGCAGCCAGCCCGTCGTTGAAGGATTACATAGGCACGGTGCATAGAAAGCGCGCGGCACACTGGGAATTGTGCACGACGCACACAGTCCAGCAACTAAGAAATAGTGCCAAATCACTTCAAACTTTGGTGAAGGCTATCAAATTGAGAGGTAAGCCTTATGACATCACCTGCTCATCAAATTTTGTCAAGGATATGGTGTTTGTGAAGAGGTTTGAATGTCATCCAAAATGCATAATGTCAACCATGAGAAAATCACCAAGAAAACGAAGGCTGAGGTTGTAAATTTGTGTTGATATTGCCAAGGCTTCACTCCACTCACCTATTCCGCTTGCCTGTCATTTTTCCCATACTCCCTTATCATTTTTCCTAAAACCCTGCCCTAAGTCACTACCAAACCCTCTCCCTATTCCTCCACTATTTGGTCAACTCAAAGTCACCACGAAATCAGCTCATTATGCAAGCCAAGCTGTGGGAGGGGTGCATGGTCAAAGAGTCGAAGAGTTCAAGATTAGGAGAAAATTTGGGTGTTTTCATAGCGTGCGGCACACACACCAAAGAGCGCGGTGCACTCATTAGGCGCGGTGCACACAGGGCCCGCCCACTATGTAAATCCGCCACTGGTGCGGCGCATACCCAGTGCATGGCGCACTGGGCAGTGCGCGCGACACACAGAGATATAAAGCCCAGAAACTATCCAATCTGCCTAAAAACTTTTGGATGCTCACCAATTTGGAAAAGTAGGCCACCTACCTCCATTATTGCATCAAAATTGAAAGGGATAGCATGGTTGTAGGGGTATAAATCAAATGAAAAAAAAAAATTGTAAAGCAAACAAAAGAGAAACAAAGAAATCATTGATCCTAGGGTTTATGCTACAGTGACAGTGCTGCCAATATATTTCAAACCCTACCCCATCAACCCTATACCCAAACTACTCCCAAATCCCTGATAAATCTCTCCCTTTAAACCCCTATTCCTATTTCATCATTCCCCTCCTAATACTCCCTGTTTTATTGTCCCCTTGGCGGCATATTTTCAGAGCAGCTACTAGCTTCATTGGAATTCAAGGGCAGCATAAAACTCAGGGTACAAACAGCAGTAATGGCATCCGAAGTTTCATCAGAATATGAGGAGGAGACCCACAGTGACACAGCTTCAGGAGAAAGGGCCCAAAGGAGACATCACCGGAGTGGCAGACATCTTAGAGACGAGCCAAACACCCTCACCGAGTTGCAGGCATGCCCTCTTGCTATGTCTTGTTTCCAGCACTTAGCATGTTTCGAATTTTGTCAGAGGGTGGAAAATGTCAGAGTTCATCATGAGTTGGCCCGTCTTTTTGCACTTCACCTACATGGAGGACAGTCCATCTTGGCTGGGGTCACTTTCACATTAACACCCGAGACCATATCATTGGCAACAGGCATACCCAACATTGGAGAGCAGTGGCATAAGAAGAAAAATGTGGAGAGGCATCATTATGAGCCTTACATCAAAGACAGCTATTTGAGCCACCTCACGAGAGTTTTTCCATTCAGATTTTTGAAAGATGAGTATGCCCCGCTCATGAAATTGATCATAAAGTACTTTAGTTGCAAGGGGAGGTTTTCTCACCTCTATGCCTATCACATCATGTTGCTCATGCACTTCACCAGGGTGTGGATGATGAACCTCCCATTTTTCATCTGCGGGAACATAGAGAGGATGAGGAATTTCATGCAGCACAAGACCCCTCGACAGCAGCTCAACAGTGTGTATCACTTTGCCCTTCAGGATTTTGGTAGACCATCAGTTGGGATTGCAGGGTATTGCTTGGGAGGACTTCATCTCCCGTGACTTCTTCAGTGCTCCACAGGTGGTTTCAGAGGCAGAGCATGAGGTAGGGGGCCCATCTCATCAGTACGAGCGACATGAGACTGCCACTATGCCAGTATACATAACCTATCAAAAAGGCACTAGACCTTTATTTGCAGCAGCAAAGAGAGTGTTATCTCCACCCGGGGTGGAAGGGGCCTCACTTCTGACATCAGCATTACAGAAGCAGGGTAAGGGTAAGGAGCCAGTGCAGGAGGAAGGGCCATCAGGTGAGCGAGAGACCGAGTTTGTTCTCCTCTAGGATGTTGAGACAGATGCAGAACCAACACATGAGGAGCTCACAGAGATCATCAAGGAGTAGCAGTCAGTGATTGACTCCTTGTCCCCTAACTTGGAGAGGGCCAAATGGAACATGAACTACCTGGAGCGGAGAAACAAATAGCTTGAGGACCAACAGACAATCATGGAGCTACAGAACATCCGTGAGCATCGCCAAGCTGCTCAAAGAAGAAGGTTTGCACTCACATCTTTGGAGCAAGCAATCAATGAGGATCGGGAGGCCAACCTTGAGAGGGTCAACATGCATTTGGAGAGGCTGCTGGACAAAGCCAATCAGGACCTTGCTCTATTGAGACATATGGCTTTCCATTATAGGGTGCAAAACATGAGTGCACAGGCCCGGATAAGGAACTTGAAAGCAAAATTGAGGAAAGCAACAAGAAGGAAAAACGGGCGAAAGAGCAAGATCGGCTTCGAATCTTGGCTGAGGCTTCCTTGGCTCAGCATGGCACCGCATAGAGAACCTCCAGCCCAAATTTCAAAAAATTTGGGGAAATTTTGGTCACTTGGTAATTTTTTGGGTAAAAAACCAGGGATTTTTTCCCTGTGCGCCGCGCCACTAGCGCAACACTAAAATTCTAGGGCTGCAATTGAGAATGGCTTGCAGATTTGGATTCATCATGGAAAATTACAACTATTGGTGTCCGGGCAAGATATTTGGGTAAGATCTGGGTCTCCTAAAGGTCAAAAAAACCCAAAAATGGCCTCTCTGTCACTTTTTTGACACACAGAAAGTAGTCTTGGGAGAATGGAGATTTGGAGGGGGAAATGAGCACCAAATTTGAAAATTCTAGTTGGGTTTAAAAGTAGACAGGACAAGCTTTCTAGAAAGCCCACTTGGGCACATTTTGGTCGCCTGAAAATGCCCCAAAACAGGTCCCAAAGTAGCGCGATGCATAGAAAAAATGGCGCGACGCACAAAGGAAAAAATTGCCAATTTGCTTCCGTTTCGCGAAATAACGGTTCGTGACTTCTCCAAGTGGGCTCGCTCATCTACACTTTTGTTTTTTTGGAACCAAAGGTGGCATTTAAAGAGTTTTTTCTCCAGATTGGCTTCTATCCAAGTGGCGAAGGAAGGCAAACAGTCACCCCAAGCCAAATGTCATGTTTGCAGCGCTGCACCTGTAGCTGATGGTTGGCTCTCCATCTCCATTTTGTAATGATTCGAGTAACTCCCCAACCCTTGGGTGTTCTATCTCTTCCTCACACATTCTATTTATTGTATGCAAGTTATTTGCAAAGGGTTCGTTGGCTTGTAACTTCTGGGAGACTGTGGGAAAGAAACTCTGTTTCTTCACTGTATATTTTTGACAGAGAATTAATGAAAGGTAGTAGCTCTGTTTCATGAGATTCTTGTGGTTGTGAGTGTAGAAAATGTGTCTCTTATGCTCTCATATGTATTTCGTTATGTTTCATAATTCAATTCATGTTCATTTCCAATGAAATTTTCTGAGTGAGATTAGGTAGAATTCAATTTTATTGCTCTGCCTGTGGGAAAATTTCATGTTCAGTGTTTTTCTTCTGTTGAAAAGGATTCATGTAACTATGCCCTTTTCACTTTCTTCAGCAATATATTCATTCCGCGTTACCTCAAACTAAATTGCTACATTTTCCGCCTGCCTTGCTTCACGGAATAATATGTGCCTTTGTATTAAATTCTTTGTTCTTTGCTGAGCGTTGGTGTAGAGCCTTGAACCTATACCTTCCCATACACCTCTCAGCCTCCTTTTCCCACTCATTTCATCCACCAAGTTGATTAAATCATTGTATTTTAGGACTTTTTACATGGTTTTCTAACTATGCTAATGACTGTTGTTTGGTTTAGAATTTTGGTTCAGAGTGCTGCGTTTTCGCAGCCAACACAGGTTTCCGCAGCTGATCCAGGTTTCTGCAGCCAACACAGGATTCCACAGCTGTTTTATTAAACGATATATTACCTGTGTCCTCTGAGAAGATGAGCCACATGGGCAAGTTCCAGGGGTCAAGGACATGGCACGTGTCCCTCCAGATCACCCAGAACAACCATAAAAGCCCGCGGTCAACAAAGAGGCAAATACTGGTCAACAGAAGTGTTCAGCGGTGGCACGGCTCTGCGTTGCTCTGTTTTTGGGCACGTGAAGCTAGGTGGCATCATCCTCAGCCACGGAGACAATCTAGAAGCACGAATCCAACAGCCATACTCTCCAGATTGAATGAACACGATGACAGTTACCTAGATCCGGGGACGCAGAGGATTCACGTGTTTTTAAACAGCTGGTTGAATAGCATAGATCTCGTTAAAGTAGTTTGCTTTCTCGTTATAAATAAAGCGTCCTTGAACGCTGTAGAGTTAATCGTTTTGCAATCGTTTTTAATGTAATTTTGAGCTCCCCACTGTACTTTTACATTTGCTGTCAATACATGAGAAGACTGTTTTGCATTTAAGCGTATAACTGCTCCTTGAACCGGCTGAAGTAGGCAGAGGGCCCCTGTTTGCTGAAGCCCTATACAGTAACCTTTAATTTCCTGCATTTCTTTTTCTTGTTTCATGTATATTAGCTGTACAGATGTCTTTTAAATTGCTGCACTTTTATTTCTTTTCAACATGTATATTAGCTGTACATAAACTTTGATTTCTGTTGATTTACATTTCTGCACTTTTATGTTCATGACTGATCAGTGTGTTATGCAGGTTTCTTAGGCAAGCCCGGGACAGTTTTCCTTCTTTTCTTTTCATAACTAGTGGCATGCGTGATCATCTTGTCTATGTTGCTAACCTTCATTGTTTTGCAGTTTTGATTTTCCTTACTGTCATTTCTTTAACTTGCATATTTACTTTCTGCTCTTAGATATCAAGTTGTTCATCTATTGATGGTTCCTTTTCCATAATCAAATAACTTTATTGGGAGCCAAAATATCACTTAGTATAGCTTGATTTAGTTTGCTTTAGAACTCACATTACTTGACTTATTCATAACTGTTTCTTACATGATAAATTCAGCTGAAAGGCAAAAGGTTAAGAGAAAGGAAATGTATTGTGACTAGTCTCTTTTATGTAGTTTCACTTAGATTTCACATTGCTTAACATTTCATGATATATTTTCATGGAGAAGATTAAGTTGAAGAGTTGAAATAGTGTGATATAGTTGTTCTTACTTTTAGTTGGATTTAATATAGATTTCATTTTCATTTTCATTCAGCAGCAGAGATACTGGGCCGATGTCATTTGTCCTTTATTTGATGTCTTTATTTTCCTTTAAGAGTTGATTTTATTGCAGTTGTTGTTCAAGATTTCTTGTAGAATACTTTTTAAGTTTTGAGAAATCATTTAGAGATCACCACAGTCATCCACATTTCACTTGCTTTATTACATTTCCATCACATCACAGTAGGAAAGATACATTCGAAAACAAACTTAAAAAAAAGCTAAAAACGACAAAAGACTAAGAAAAGGTTATCTAAGTACATATAGTACCCCTCACTTCATCAGCTTACGAGCCCTGGGTTGACATTTAAAAGTTGCAATTTAGACATCACTAAATTGACCAAACATTTTGGCGCCGTTGCCGGGGAAGTGAAATTAGGTAGCCAATTTCTAAAAAAAAAACAAGAAAATTTCAAGAAAGGAAAATTGATAACCTCTCAAAGTATGCTCTCCTCTTGCACTTAGTGTGATCTGGAGGATCAGAAAAGAGAAAGTTATTGGTTTAATAGTTTCTTGAGTATGCTCTCTTCGCACCTAGAGTGACCTGGAAGATCAAAAAGAGAATTATTAGCCCGACTTGAAGAAAAATAAAAAAAAAATGACATGCATAGAGCAAGAGATTCTAGGGGAAGGTTTTTAGCTAGAGCCAAGAGTTCGATTTTTACAAGTCCATCTACTTCAAGGAATAGACAAGAGACACCTCCATCATCTCCAACTTACACTCCTAGCCCTAGGATTCCTAGAATTCAAGAGGCAGGAGTTGACTCTCCCACACCTTCCATCGAATTTGAATTAGAAAGAGATCCTTTCCTTCCTTCTACAGAAAGACAAATTGTAATTGAAGAAGTAGAATCATCTGAAGAAGAAGAGGGAGAAATTCCTTCTCATTCACCCTTTGTAGAAGAACCAGAAGACTCTGAAGTCTCTAAGGAAACTACCATGACAGAGGAAGGAGCAACTGGATTTGGTAGAGGTAGAGGTAGAGGAGGAGGAGGAGGAAACAATGGAGGAGGTAGAGGTAACATTGGGGGAAATAGGGATGGAGACAACTCATTTGGATTTCCTATAGTCGATGAGGACTCCCGAGCCACCATGAAAAACATCTCACCATTTGTCCTCCCAAACTTCCATGGGTTAAGGAATGAGGACCCTGAAACATTTCTATTTGAGTTTGAAGTCGTGTGTCAAACTTATGATTATCTGGAAGACTCTCAAAAACTCAAACTGTTTCCTTCAACATTGAAAGGAGCAGCCTTGAAATGGTTCATGGGATTACTCACTCAATCCATTAGGTATTGGAATGATATGAAACAAACATTTTTGGATAGGTACCTGGACTATTGTATGCCCACCAATCACAAGGATGAGGTATTCAAAATGGTGCAAAGAGAAGATGAAAACTTGGAGGATTTACTTGAAAGATTTCAATATAATCTGAAAAGAGCAAAAATGAGTAACTTGGATGAGGAGACCTTGAAAGCCATTCTATTAAAAGTCATTAGAGATGAATGGATAGATATTTTGAACATGATGGGAAAGGGAGATATATCTCAACTTCCACTTTCTGATATAGCAGAATTATGTGTCCATCTCTCAAGGGGGAAATCTAAAACTCAAAAAGGGCCTAGAGATCCTTCTCTCATTAGAGCAAATAAATCTGCAACTGGATCGGTAAGTAGGGCTGAGATTGGCAACATGCTTGATGAATTCAAAACTGATATCTTAGGGAGTCTTAGTGAGCAACTAGACACCCTTAAGATTCACAATAAGCAGAAAGCAGAAGCTGAGGCTTTGGCCATCTTTTGCCCAAAGTGTAGGAAGAAACATGCTCTAAGGGAATGTCCCTTGGATGCAAAAGTTGTAGAAACATGTGTAATTTGTTCAGAGAATCATGAGACCAAGGATTGTCCTTCAATTCCTAGGCTCAAAGCTGTCTTTCAAGAAGATCCAAATACAATCGAATCTCTCTGTTTTGTTGCAAGGAGACCTTGGCAGGGGCAACAAAATCAAGGGTTTAGCAACTCTATGAATTCTCAACCCCCACCAAATTGGAATCCTTGGCAACAACCTTGGTCCCAACCTCAAAATCATTTTCAATCATGGGTACAAGGTGTGCAAAATCCTTATGGGAGATTTGCTCAATTTTACCAATATCCTCCATCTTTTCAAAACCAACAAGCTCCACAACTTCCAAATCAAAATCCACAACTATCATTGCCATTTTCACAACAACCTTCTCAACAGAATTCAAATTCTCAACTCTTGCTTCCATTCCAACAGAAGTCAAATCAACTTCCCTCTCAGCCATTGCCAAACCCCAATAATAAAAACCCTCAAAATGCTTACATGATGGAAGGTCAACAATTTCCTACCTATATGATTGTTCCTCTCAATGAAGTACAACTCAGATCAGGTAGAGTCCTAGATAAACCTTCTATAAATGCTCAAAAGCAAAGAATTTTTGAGGAAGAGTCTCTTGAAGCCAATAAGGGTTCTGAAGCATCTCTTCAAAACCCAAACACTCAAAAAGAAAAAGAAAAAGAATTAACCCCCACAACTCCCATAGTTGAGCAACCTGCATCTTTATCCACACCTCCTTTTCCTGAAAGATTACAAATTGACAAAGGAGTGGAAAAACAAATTTGGTTGCCTGACTATAATTTTCTAGATGAATTGAAGAATGTCTGTATCAAGATTCCCTTGTTACAAGCCATTAAAGAGATTCCTATTCTAGAAAAAACAATAAAGGAGTTGAGTCTTAAAAGACCAGGAAGGAAACCAAGAGATACCAGAAGGATCCACCTGGTAGGGAAAATTGCAGATATCATGATGGGAAAAATTACTATGCAGAAATATGTAGATCCCGGTAGCCCAATTGTTAAAACACATAACAATGGGGTAGAAATACCAAATACTTTGATTGATTTAGGGGCTGCTATCAACATCATGAGTAGACAGACTATGGAACAGCTAAAACTTCCTAATCTTCTTTTTACACCTACCTTATTGCAACTTGCAGATCGATCAATTATTAAACCAGATGGTGTATTAGAAGACATTCCAGTCTCCTTAGAATCTTGGGAATATCTAGTGGATTTCATGATTTTAACTCCCAAGAGTAATCTAGGAGGGCATCCTCTTATTTTAGGAAGACCTTGGCTAGCCACAGCTGATGCTTTCATAAGTTGTAGGTCTAGGGATATGTATATTTCTGATGGTAATTCGACAAAGAAGTTCAATCTGTATCCTCCAGCAAAAGCAATTACAGAAATAGGAGATAATGAGTGGATTGATGATGAAGATACTATACAACCTGTCTTTACCATTTATGAGATTAGTGAAGATAGTCAAATTCTAAACACATTAGAAAAATTTGAACCATCTTCAGAATATGACCACACACAATTTCAGTTGGATTCTGACATTGAGTGTCTATCATCTAGACAAATGTCTCTTTTCTCTATGGAAGAGTTTGGTAGTTCTGCCATTGAGATTTTTCCAGGAAAAACATTGAATATCAATAGAAACTTGGAAAAATCACAACAGGGGGAGCTAACCAAAATCTTGCAAAAACATTCTACTGCATTTGCATGGGAGTATACTGATATGAAAGGTATTGACCCTAAGACTTGCATTCATCACATCTACATTGAGGAAAATAGTAGACCAATCAGACAACCTCAAAGAAGGATGAATCCAAACCTTAGGGAGATAGTGAAAGAAGAGCTCCAAAAGTTACTTAATGTAAACTTCATTTACCCCATTTCAGATAGCCGGTGGGTTTCTCCTTTGGTTATAGTACCTAAAAAGAATGGTAAATGGAGGGTTTGCATTGATTACAGGGAATTGAACAAAGCAACTTTGAAGGATCATTTTCCTTTGCCCTTTATTGATCAAGTATTAGATACTTTAGCAGGCAAAAAGTATTTCTAATTTTTGGATGGTTTTAGTGGTTACAATCAGATTCAGGTAGCACCTGAAGATCAGGACAAGACCACATTTACCTGTCCATGGGGAACTTTTGCTTACCGAGTACTTCCTTTTGGATTATGTAATGCACCCGCAACATTCCAAAGGGCAGTACTGGGAATCTTTTCTAATCTAATTCATGATTGTGTAGAGGTCTATATGGATGATTTTACAGTTTATGGTAATTCATTTGAAGAGGCATTAGAAAATTTGGAAAAAGTCCTTATAAGATGTAAAGAAACAAATCTTTCATTAAGTCATGAAAAATGTTTTATGATGTTTACTGAAGGGATTGTTTTAGGACATCATACTTCAGGAGATGGAATTAAAGTTGATAGATCAAAAGTTGAAGTCATCTCCAAGTTACCTATTCCAAATTGTCAAAAATATGTTAGAAGTTTTCTTGGATTTACTGGATATTATAGAAGATTTATTGAAAACTTCACCAAGATAGCATCTCCGCTCTTCAAATTACTTACCAAAGACTGTGAATTCAATTGGGATCCTGACTGTCAATCTGCATTTGAAACTTTGAAAACAAGAATATCTGAAGCACCCATTTTGAGAGGGCCAAATTGGAAACTTCCTTTCCATATTTCTACAGATGCTTCAAATACGGCTCTAGGAGCTGTGTTGGGTCAAAAGGATTTAGTTCCTTATGCCATTTACTACACCAGTAAAAATTTGACTCCTACTGAGTTAAATTATACTGTGACTGAAAAAGAGTTCTTAGCCATTGTTCATGCAATCAACAAGTTTAGACACTATATAATTGGCTATGAAACTTTTGTCCATACTGATCATTCTGCAATTAGATATCTCATGAACAAACCTGTTACTAATGGCAGAGTTACAAGATGGCTTTTAATTTTACAAGAATTCAATATTACTGTGTTAGATAGACCAGGGAAACAAAATACAGTAGCTGATTTCTTGTCTAGAATCCAAAATACTAACGAAGATTCTCATGTAGAGGATAAGTTTCCAGATGAATATTTGTTTGCAGTAACTACTAAAACTCCTTGGTATGCAGATATTGCTAACTATTTGGTTACAGGGAAGCTACCTCCACACTTATTTCCTAATGAGAAAAGGAAAATTATTCAGGAGAGCTCAAATTATTCATGGATTTCTAATGAATTGTTCAAAACAGGGCTAGATTGTGTGATCAGAAGATGTGTTCGGGAAGATGAAATGCCTGACATCCTTAAGGCATGTCATGATGAACCGTGCGGTGGACACTTTGCTGACAAGAGGACGGCCTATAAAATCCTTTCTTTAGGATATTATTGGCCTTCTCTCTTCAAAGATGCAAAACAATATGTTAGAAGGTGTGACAGCTGCCAAAGAGTTGGGAGACCAACTCTTTCAAATGAAATGCCATTACAGCCACAAGTACTCATCGAACCCTTTGAAAAATGGGCTTTAGATTTCATTGGACCCATTAATCCACCATCTAAACAAAAGAAGTATATATTGGTTTGCACTGATTATGTTACTAAATGGGTAGAAGCCAAGGCATTGCCTTCTGCCACTAAAAATTCAGTTGTTCAATTTCTTTTTGAGGATATTTTTACTCGTTTTGGTGTCCCAAGAGAAATTGTGACAGATCAGGGAAGTCAATTCACATCTAACTTGATGGAGAAGCTGATGGAAGAATACAAAATCAAGCATAGAAAATCTACTCCGTACCATCCGCAAGCAAATGGTCAAGTGGAATCTACAAATAAAGTTCTTGAGAGCATCATCACCAAAACTGTTCATCTCCATAGAAGAGATTGGACAGAAAGGCTTCTTGAAGCCTTATGGGCCTATAGAACTACATGGAGGAACACAACAGGACATTCTCCCTATGAACTTGTTTATGGGAAAGAAGTCTTGCTCCCCATTGAGTTTCAAGTCAAGACCTTCAAGATGGCAGTTCAGTTGGGGATGAATCTATCAGAAGCCCAAAAGCACAGAATGGAGCAGCTGAATGAGCTATATGAAATAAGACAAGATGCAATTTTAAGGACTGATCTAGTTCAACACCAAAGAACTAAGTGGCATGACAGATATATCAAAGAGAAAAAGTTTCAAAAGGGAGATTGGGCGTTACTGTTTGATTCCAAGTTTAAAGACTTCAAAGGAAAATTTCAGACTCATTGGCTTGGACCATATGAGATTGATGAAGTCTTTAGCAATGGAGCAGTTCGAGTCAAGACTATTGATGAGTTTCAAACTCCTCTCATTGTGAATGACCACCGATTGAAAATTTATCATAAGCCACTCTCAAAAGAGGACTTTGTCAAAATGTTTCAAGAAAATTCTGCAATGAGGCTGGTGGAGAAGAATCCTTCTCCTCCATCAGCCTAGTCTTTGTTTCTTTCAGTTAAAAAAAAAATAAAAAAATAAAAAAAAAATAAAAAAATCTTTTGTATAAGCCTGAAAACCAATCATAGATTGGCAGTCTTATACAGAAAATGTAGAGTGAAAATCAGGGACACCTGACACTCTATATTTTCCAAAAAAAATAAAAAAATCTCTCTTCCTTTCCATCTTCACTCCACCTCACTTGTCATTTCCATCTTCACCTCCATCTCATCTTCATCTCCATTCCACTTCACTCCACTTCATTTCCATCTCATTCCACTCATTTCATTCCATTCCATCAATAAAAGTCCCTCTCAGGACTATTTCATTCAGTTAGTTCTTTTTCTAACTATCTTTGTGCAGTTAAAGGGGTGTTGTCTTAGTTTCCGCAGCTGGAAACTGTTTCCGCAGCTAGCACCAGTTTCCGTAGCCAGAAACGATTTCCGCAGCCAGCATCACTCTGTCTCTACAGCCAGCATCACTCTGTTTTAAAAAAAAAAATCACAGTCAAAGGTTAGCATCATCATCACCAAAGGCAGCAAAGATATGAGGCATCTGCAAGATCAAAGAGCAATAATGGGTCAGAAGCCTTAATCAACAAATGGCAAACTTCCAAAGGTATGATCAAAATCTCTACCAAATAACAATTTAATGTCATTGTATGCATAGTTATTAGATCATGGAAATTCCACTAAATACAATGATTTGCCGTATAGTTATTAGATCATGGAAATTCCACTAAATACAATGATTTGATACGGCAAGATCCATATCACTCCTCTTCCACGATGATAATCCATCCACCTCATTCCTTTCTAACGGTCCCATAATCACTATTAATTCAAACTCGAAATGGGGCTGCTCTTTCATTTATTGGCCGTACGTGGAAGAAGTGACCTACTGTACTACGACTCTCCTCCACCATAATTTCCGCAGCCAACGTTGAGACGTGGCGTAAGTCATCCGATCCCAAAAGGACTCAGCCGTTATTCTGCCATTATCACTCCACTCCCGCATGCATTGAACTCGTTTCTGTTATTTATCCTTTACTCCCTCGTACTCATACTATTTCCTACTCTCCATTTCCGCTGCAACCTCCATAGCTTTGCTCTAAACCCTGATTACAGTCACTGCATACGCTTTGCATTTCGATTACGGCCACTCCACTTACCTTAAGAATCCCGTAATCAGCTCGTTTTTCCCTTGAATGTCCACACATAGTAAAATTTTCAGCCGGGGTTGAAAGCCGAGAATGGAAAGTTACTTAGAGCTGAACCTGAGGGCCCAAAATACCTGGAGGGGTATCCGCAGACAAAGGAGTCATTGAAGAAAGCAAAGTGGCTGAAATTTATTCAAAAGTTCAGAGGTTATAATAAGGAAGTCACTAAAACCTTTGCTCGGTCCTTTAATGGACACGTAGTGGAGGTAGGGGACTTGAAATTTACAATAACAGAGGCCACAATAGCAGCAACAACCAGTTTACCACAAGAGGGAGACAGATGGTTTAAAAACAGAGGTCTGGATGATCAAGGATGGAAAGACATGCTCAAAAACCTAGGTATGGATACTTCTATATTTACTAAAGGAATTCCTGTGCATGTAATCAAAGAAGAATGGTCTACGCTGTTATTACTTGTTCAGAAGTTTATTACATGCGAGGGTCGTTTTGGCACCATGTACATGTATCATGCAAGGATTATGATGAATTTTATGGAAGTCCATGCCCTTAATTTACCTTACTTTCTGTTAGCAAGCCTGAAGAAAATGAGCTCTACTGTTCAGAAACATGTAGGCCATATTGAATCCCACCTTTACCATCACGGGCTCATCAGAATTCTCATTGAAGATCAATTGAAAAATAATAAGGATAATTGGGAAAAGTTTTTGATTAGAAATCACTTCCAAGAAGTGACTGAAGCCTCTGCCAGCAGTTCCCCAAAAATCCCAAAAAGAAGTAGGAAGAAAGAAAGAAATATTACAGCCCAGGACCTTCCTACAGTAGACACTCAGGAAACTGTTCAGGAGGAAGAAGAGGAGGGAGCTAGAAATAAGAAGCAGAAAAAGGACAAAGGTAAAATAACTATTCAAGAGACATATCCATCCCTTGAACCATCTGTAGAAGAAGAGTCTCAAACTCTGGCCGATAGATTAGTACATCTTCATGCTGCTGCCATCAAAAAGAGAAAACAAAAAGAAAAACAGAGTGCCCAGAAAGAGAGCACTAGTCCATACCTGAGAAGGAGCACTAGGCTAAAAGGGAAGGGGAATAAAACCAAAGAAAAACAGTCTCATTTTATTGATTTGGATAAAGAGACACTTGAGAAATCTCCAACTCAGCCAATCATTGAGCCAAGTCCTCCACGTGAGGAAAGCCCTTTTCAGCAGGAAAGAGAAAACAGTCCTCCTTCACCAGAATTTGAGTTCAGGCTGAGAAAAACACCTGAGGTAGATTCCAACCAGCAAGAAGCATATAACTACCTAGAGTCCTTGGAACAATCAGCTGCAGGACCAAGCACCACCTTGCCACTTGATGCACAAGTACAGTCTTTAAAACAGGAAGTGTTTGAGTTGGAAGTCCTAAATAAGCATATTAAACAAGAAAATGAAGCATTAAAAGAGCAAAGTAAAGTGGACAAGATTGTCCATGACAATACCATGCTTCACTTAGGACTGTGGCAGAAGAAGAATAGAAAGTTGAAGAAAAAGTGTAAGAAGCTGAGCAGGGCATTGATTAATTTGAAGTTCAGGTGTCTAGTCAAGAAACCAAGGACCATTTTGGCATCAAGGAGAAAAAGAAGAAGGCTGGATGTTCTTGCAGAAGCATCAGAGCATATGGATTGAGGAAAAGAACTAAGTTTTGGTTGCATAAGGACATGCAACACCTTCACAGTGGGGGTATGTAGAGCCTTGAACCTGTTCCTTCCCATACACCTCTCAGCCTCCTTTTCCCACTCATTTCATCCACCAAGTTGATTAAATCATTGTATTTTAGGACTTTTTACATGGTTTTCTAACTATGCTAATGACTGTTGTTTGGTTTAGAATTTTGGTTCAAAGTGCTGCGTTTCCGCAGCCAACACAGGTTTCCGCAGCTGATCCAGGTTTCTGCAGCCAACACAGGATTCCGCAGCTGTTTTATTAAACGATATGTTACCAGTGTCCCCTGAGAAGATGAGCCACATGGGCAAGTTCCAGGGGTCAAGGACATGGCACGTGTCCCTCTAGATCACCCAGAACAGCCATAAAAGCCCGCAGTCAACGAAGAGGCAAATACCGGTCAACAGAAGTGTTCAGCGGTGGCACGGCTCTGCGTTGCTCTGTTTTTGGGCACGTGAAGCTAGGTGGCATCATCCTCAGCCACGGAGACAATCTAGAAGCACGAATCCAACAGCCATACTCTCTAGATTGAATGAACACGATGACAGTTACCTAGATCTGGGGACGCAGAGGATTCACGTGTTTTTAAACAGCTGGTTGAATAGCATAGATCTCGTTAAAGTAGTTTGCTTTCTCCTTATAAATAAAGCGTCCTTGAACGCTGTAGAGTTAATCGTTTTGTAATCGTTTTTAATGTAATTTTGAGCTCCCCACTGTACTTTTACATTTGCTGTCAATACATGAGAAGACTGTTTTGCATTTAAGCGTATAACTGCTCCTTGAACCGGCTGAAGTAGGCAGAGGGCCCCTGTTTGCTGAAGCCCTGTACAGTAACCTTTAATTTCCTGCATTTCTTTTTCTTGTTTCATGTATATTAGCTGTACAAATGTCTTTTAAATTGCTGCGTTTTTATTTCTTTTCAACATGTATATTAGCTGTACATAAACTTTGATTTCTGTTGATTTACATTTCTGCACTTTTATGTTCATGACTGATCAGTGTGTTATGCAGGTTTCTTAGGCAAGCCCGGGACAATTTTCCTTCTTTTCTTTTCATAACTAGTGGCATGCGTGATCATCTTGTCTATGTTGCTGACCTTCATTATTTTGCAGTTTTGATTTTCCTTACTGTCATTTCTTTAACTTGCATATTTACTTTCTGCTCTTAGATATCAAGTTGTTCATCTATTGATGGTTCCTTTTCCATAATCAAATAACTTTATTGGGAGCCAAAATATCACTTAGTATAGCTTGATTTAGTTTGCTTTAGAACTCACATTACTTGACTTATTCATAACTGTTTCTTACATGATAAATTCAGCTGAAAGGCAAAAGGTTAAGAGAAAGTTAAAGTATTGTGACTAGTCTCTTTTATGTAGTTTCACTTAGATTTCACATTGCTTAACATTTCATGATATCTTTTCATGGAGAAGAGTAAGTTGAAGAGTTGAAATAGTGTGAGATAGTTGTTCTTACTTTTAGTTGGATTTAATATAGATTTCATTTTCATTTTCATTCAGCAGCATAGATACTGGGCCGATGTCATTAGTCCTTTATTTGATGTCTTTATTTTCCTTTAAGAGTCGATTTTATTGCAGTTGTTGTTCAAGCTTTCTTGTAGAATAATTTTTGAGTTTTGAGAAATCATTTAGAGATCACCACAGTCATCCACATTTCACTTGCTTTATTATATTTCCATCACATCACAGTAGGAAAGATACATTCGAAAACAAACTTAAAAAAAAAGCTAAAAATGACAAAAGACTAAGAAAAGGTTATCTAAGTACATATAGTACCCCTCACTTCATCAGCTTACGAGCCCCGGGTTGACATTTAAAAGTTGCAATTTAGACATCACTAAATTGACCAAACAGTTGGTCACATACCATCCCAGAAGCTTGATCATTCATAAAATTTGTTTCTTGTATCCATTTTCACTTACTAGCCTAAGGTAAATATTTCATTGTAAGTCATCTCAGACCGTTTTTGCATACCTATTCACTGAGCGTGACTCGGAGAGAGCCCTCTCCTGTTCTGGTAGGGCTAGCTACCAGACTGAGCGTGGTTTGTGGTTACCCTAATTTTTGCCTTCCTTCAGCCTAAGGCAGATTTAGGTGCTAACATTGTGGCGACCCAATGGGGAACTAAGTTGAAATCAAATCCCCTTGTTTCATAATAATTCTAAGCTTCCGGATGATGAGCTTAGTATTGGAAAGGTTGAGTAAGTCGGTTGTGTCCTGTGATTTTTCTCAATAGCACGCTGGCTTCGAGACGATATACCAGAGCCAATCCAGACCCGGATCCTCCTCATATTTACAAAAACCCTAATTTGATCCCAAGACTCCTTCGTCAAGAAAGCACCATAACTCCCGTGTTCAAATCCCATTCATGTCCTCACATTTTTGAGTATCTTGAAGAGCTTGAGTTTGACGAACGGTTTGAAATATTATTGTTTGAATCTAAATCCGAAATGGCTATGGATTATATTGTCCCCAATCCACAATTTCTTGTAGACCTCGAAACAGAAAGAGCTAATAGATTAATTGATAACTACATCGCAACGTAGCCCCAAACTCCAATTGCAAGCCCCTTGCAAACTGTGCACACTCCTCCAACACCTCCAAGGCCAAATCCACCGAGAATGATGGCTGCCCGTTTTGCACCCCTTGTTCTACCCCAAGTTCTAGATGATATGCCAATGGATTATCAAGGTAAAATCCCGTTTTTTGATGGCACTCCTAACAACATTACTGCTCAGTAACATGTAGACAAAATGGCAGACTTCCATGAACTTCATGAGATTGATGCAGAGAACGTGGCAATGAGGCTCTTTGTACAGACATTTGCAGGTGATGTGAGGAAATGGTTCAGAGGTTTTTCGGCAGCAAGTATCACTACCTTGGTTGAACTACAAAGACAATTTTTGAACCGGTGGGAAGTGAAAAAGAATCCCCTTCAAATTCTGGCCGAATATGAACAAATCAAACGGAACGCTGGTGAGTCGGTCCAAGACTATTGTGTTAGATTTAATGCAGTCTATAACGAAATTCCAGATCATCTAAAGCCTCCTGTGGGACTAGTAATGATGAAGTTTCCAGATGGTTTTGATGCTGACATGGCGCACCAATTAAGAGAAAGAGAACCGGCCACAATGGAAGACATGCAGAAAATTGCGGTCAGCGTTGAGGCAAATCTGTTGTCCAAAAGAGCTAGAGCGAAAGCAGAGAAGAAAACAACGGTGAAAGAAGAATCTTATTTAATGGATCAACTTCTCAAAAAGGTAGAGCAGATGCTTGAAAGGGTAAAAATTGACAAGCCAGAGCCGCAATTTAGGAATCCTAACTTTCGTGGCTAGCAGCAGCCACAATATAGAATATGACAGAGAGATCAACGAACTCAAGAGCAGACAACACAACAGCCGGTACAAACACCTTTGCAGCAGAATTTTGTGCATGGACCGGAGTCATATGAGGACGGGAATGTAATAGGTCAAGAAAACCATCTCTTTACTCCAGATGAGCTGCCTACTTACATTACCGAAGAGGAAGAATGTGCAGTGAATTCAGCTGCACACCAAGATACTGATTTTATTCTAGCTAGCGACACTGTTTTGGAAGAAGAATCAGAAGAATATCAAAGGGGATATATGAATGCTCTATCTGCAAAACAGCAACGATATTCATTTAGAAATAGAGATGTGCCGGCCAAACCAATTTAGAAAAAGAAGGAGGGTGAAACAACAAAAAATGATTCATTAGCTACACAAGAAAAGGAAAGGAGGCGGTTGGTCCGGAGAGCAGCAAATCAAAATCAGCAGAACAATCACAGCAACTGGCCACATCAAAAGAAAAGGAAAGGAAAGAGATCCCAGTCAAAGAGGTAGAAAAGACTCTCGCTTTTAGCTTAGAGAACGAGATTTCTAAGTTAAAGGTATCCATCCCCTTGACTGAAATAATGAAGAACAACAGTTATAGAGGACAAATTTCTAAAATGTTGAATTTGGACCCAATGTCCGACATGGTAAATGTAGAAGATGATCAGCCTGAAATGATTTTTGGACCAACATCGAATGGTGAGTCTCTTGATAGCGATGTGCCACCCTTCTATATCAGTTTACGATTGCATGATTTTGTGTTACACAATGCCATGTTCGATTCCGGAGCTTCTCACAATCTCATGCCCAAGGCTATCATGGATAAGATTGGTCTGGACATCACCCGGCAATATCATGATCTCTATTCATTCGATTCCAGCAGAGTAAGGTGTATAGGACTCATCAAAGACTTAGTTGTGAGTTTGGATCAACTTCCTATGAAAAATGTTTTGATGGATGTGGTGGTATCAAATATTCCTCCAAGGTTTGGCATGCTTCTTTCCAGGTCTTGGGTAGCGAAATTGAAAGGGACACTATAGCTAGATTTCTCCTATGCAACAATCCCGGTGTTTGGACAAATGAGGAAGTTATATCGGGAGCAAAAATTGAAATATATGATCACAAGCAAGGAAAAACCTATAAATCGTCCTATTAATTATGTACATACAGATTTAGAGTCTTTTGTTTTGTTTTTAGATAGTTTAAATGAGATAGATAGTCAGATAGTAGAAGCAGATGACATACCGGAAATAACAGAAAATTTCAGAGAAATTTTGAAAAAAGAAAGACAAGAAAAGCAGGAAAATGTTGGGCAATCAGCTGAAAGTGATGGACATCAAGCAGACAAGGCACAACAAACAGATTTCCAGCACTTACAAGAGGAGGAAGAAGGCTTGTGGACCATGGATTTCGATGGAGCAGTGGGGAATGATGGCGCTGGAATTGGAATTTGGGTACGCAGTCCTTTCTCTGCCCGAAACAAAGTGCCTAGCAGCGTGAGGGTTTGCTCTTACAAGATGGCCTTTGAATGTTAAAATAATGAAGCTGAGTATGAAGCTCTGATTGCTGGCCTGAAGATTCTTAGAAAGCTGAATGCAAAAAGGATTTTGGTATATGGCGACTCCGAGTTGGTAATAAAACAGGTCAGAGGTGAGTATCAAGCAAAACATCCTAGGATGCGGGCCTATCGTAATGTAGTTTTAGACATCTTGAAGTTATTTTCAGAATACACCTTGACATGTGTGCCTCGTATACAAAATAGTATTGCTGATGCTCTTGCCAAGGCAGCGAGCAACTTGAAGATCCCCATGAACTCCAGCAATAAATTTGAAATCCATTTCAAGCATTGTCCAACCATTCCAGATAATCAACGATATTGGCAAGTGTTTCAAAATGATGAGGAGATTAAAGATTTTGTGCTAAACAAAGGCAAGTTCAAAGTATCCTCAATTGATGTAGAAAACCATGAAGGCAAAGGGAATGGTACAGATGAAGTGCGGATCAATCAAATGGACGTATTGCAGCTAAAGAATAACATCATTCCTAAAGGCTTGATACCTCTAGAGGAACTTTTTGATCAGGATGATGTAGCCCGCAAGCCAACATTGCAGTCGACAGAGAAGGGTGTAGAAGAAGTCAACATCTGTACAGATGCCAATCCAAAGTTTGTAAAATTGTCCAAAGCATTACCGGCAAAGATCAAGGACAAGTACATCAGTTTGATGGCTTCATTTGCATATGTGTTTGCTTGGGATTATTCTTATTTAAAGACCTATGATACAAATATCATTCGGCACACAATACCCATCAAGCCCAATAAAAAACCATTTAGACAGAAGCTGAGAAGGATAAATCCAAAGTTGTTGCCATCTATCGAAAATGAGGTAAATAGGTTGTACAAGTCAGGTATCATTGTGCCCATCAGATTTTCAGATTGGATATCTAACTTAGTGCTTCTACGCAAGAAGACCGATGAGATTCGCCTATGCATTGATTTTAGAAATCTAAATAAGGTCTCATTGAAGGACAACTATCCACTGCCCAAGATGGACCATATACTTCAGCGAGTAGTGGGGGCATCTCGTATGTCACTGCTTGATGGTTATTCTGGATATAACCAAATTTCTATCCATGAAGATGATAGAGACAAGACAGCATTCACCACTCCATGGGGAACCTTTCACTATGCCAAAATGCCCTTCGGTTTAAAGAATGCAGGTGCCACATTTCAGCGGGCAATGGACTTGGCTTTTGCAAATGAGAAGGATGTGTTTTTGGTGGTGTACTTGGATGATTTGACGGTATTTTCCAAATCTGATGAAGAGCACATGCATCACCTAAAAATTGTCTTTCAAAAGTGCAGGAAATATGGTCTATCGTTGAATCCTAAGAAGAGCTTGTTCGCCATGGAGGAAGGAAAATTACTTGGGCACATCATTTCAAAGGATGGCATTCGTATAGACCCAGCACGTGTGCAAGCAATTCAGCAAATCGATCTGCCTAGGAACAAAAAGGAGATACAATCATTCAATGGTAAGATGAATTTTCTGCGTCGCTTTGTGCCTAATCTTGCAGAACACTTAAGAGAAATGACCAACATGCTTAAGAAGGACAGCCAGGTGAAATGGACAAAGGAGGCTGTAAAATCTTTCAACTTGGTCAAATTGGCCCTTTCTTCAGCTCCAATTCTAGTCAGCCCGGACTACACTCAGGATTTCATATTGTTTTCATTTGCTTCTGAGCACACTATGGCAGCGGTATTATTACAGAAGAGAGATGATCATGAAAGACCCATTGCATTCTTCAGCAGGGCTATAAGGGATGCAACTTTAAAGTACAACATCATTGAGAAGCAAGCCCTGACATTGGTGAAGGCATTGAAGGATTTCCGGGTATATATCCTACATTCTCACATTATGGCCTATGTTCCTAATACTGCTGTAAAATATGTTTTAGTGCAGACCGATCCGGAAGGGAGAAGAGGCAAATGGATTGCAGCCTTGCTGGAATATGATGTGGAAATAAAGCCTACAAAGCTGGTTAAAGGACAGGGGTTGGCGAAGCTAATGGCCGAATCAAACTTGCATGCCTTGGACATAAATCTAATCGCTGCCATATCCGATGAGAATGAGGAAGGAACGTTAATTCAGGTATCCAAAATGTTTGCTTTGTCCCCATGGTATTCAGATATAATATATGTGCTGAAAAATCTATCACCACCACCCGGCATGACTAGAAACAAAGCGAGAACACTCAAATTGAAGGCTGCCAAGTTTTGTATCTTGAATTCTGCACTGTATTGGAAAGATCCCAGTGGCATTTTGTTAAATTCTTTGGTGGAAGAGGAGGCAAAGAAAGTCATGGAGGATTTCCACGGAGGAGAGTGTGGTGGTCATCTTTTTTGGAAATCAATAGTGAACAAAATTTTGAGAGTAGGATACTACTGGCCTACTTCATTTGCTGATGTACATAAGATGGTCAAGTGTTGTCATAAATGTCAGATTTTCGAAGGAAAACAGAAATTACAGCCTTTGCCACTTAGGCCTATTGAAGTGAGCGCTCCCTTCCAGCAGTGGGGGTTGGATTTCATTGGGGAAATTCATCCCGCCTCTTCCGGAAAGCATAGATGGATCCTTACAGCGACAGACTATTTCACAAAATGGATTGAGGCAGCCCCTACCAGACAAGCCACAGACACGGTAATCATTTCATTTCTCGAAAATAACATCTTGTCTCACTTTGGTTGTCCAAAAAAATTAATCACTGATAATGCAGCAGCTTTCAAATCGAAAAGGATGGTAGAATTTTGTCATAAATATCACATAATTTTGGGTCATTCAACTACCTATCATCCGCAAGGCAATGGATTGGCGGAATCTTCGAATAAATCCTTGGTCAACATCATCAAGAAGCTGCTGGAAATAAATAAAAAGAGCTGGAATAAGAGGTTGGTCCATGCGCTTTGGGCAGATCGGATCAGTCAGAAAAAGTCTATTGGTATGTCACCATTTGAGCTTGTTTATGGAGTTGACACAGTATTCCCCGCCTCTCTTGCTGCCCCAGTGGTCAGACTTCTTTAGGAGGCCGGCAGTGAAGAAGATCCCATGTAGAGAAGGTTGAATCAAATGATCCACTTGCAGCAAACAAGAGAAGAAGTTTTCAAGAACACATCCAAGTTGCAGGAGAAGATAAAGAAAATCTATGACAGAAAAGAAAAAGCAGATAAATTTCAGTTGGATGATGTGGTGCTAAAGTGGGATGCAAGGAATGAAGAGAAAGGCAAGCAAAGAAAGTTCAAAAATCTTTGGAAAGGTACTTTCAAGATCGCATCATATAGGGGTCAGAATGCCTTTCTTCTGAAGGAAATGAGTGGGGAAGATTGTCTTGGAGGGCCGATCAATGGTCGGCTGCTCAAGCGGTATCATTGCTGATCTATTAACGCTGCTTCCACTGTCATTGTAAATACCATTTTTATTTTAGTTTGGTTTCAGTCTGTAAAGTTAGTTTTTGAGCTATTTCCATGTCAAGTAGAGCCAATTTCTTGGTCATTTTAGTTTCATAAATAAGTCAGAGTCTTGTGTTGTTTATCGAAATGATGACTCCATAGCCCAATGGACAAAAGGCACTGTCTAGCTCCTCTAGAGATCTGTTGTTCTTGGCACCTCTAAGGAGCTACCATCCCCCATTGGAGCCAATGTTAGAGACGGTCTGGTCAGCCCTCCGTCAGAGATCAAAATTCTTTGTGCATTTCAATTTTAGGTGTCCCGCTCCATTCACTCAGCTGCATTTCGCTGGGGACATGCCATGATCTGATGGAGAAAGTTATGCTAATCATTTTCCCTCATGTCTGGCTCCTGCTGGCTCAGGTCTTTTGTAACAATCACCAAAGTCCATGACAGTCAAGGTTTGGTCCTCTACAGGATAGAGTCATTTTCTATGTTTGGGTCTAGGAATTCATCAATTTGTTCTTTGAAACATGTCCAGTAAAGCCATGCAGGCCAGAGGGAGTCCTTACACAACTATGGTTCAGAAATCTTCATCGTCACCTGGATAGACTTCGACTCTTCTTCAAAACTCTGTTTTGAAGAAAAGTCAAACAAGGTCATTTATGACAAAATTTTCCAAAAAAAAAATCACCAGTTGACTTTTCAGATGCAGTTATGATTTTCGTGGCCAAATGCTCTGTCATACAGTCCCTGCAAAGATGTGCTGAAAATTTCATCTTTTGAGCCAAAATGTCAAAGGGAAAGTGAAAATCAGTGTTTTCTAAAGTCAATGAAAAAGTGCAAAACACAACATTAGAAAAATGGGTTTTCAAGGAAGAAAAAATTAAACCCATCACTTCCAAGCCTATATATACTTGTTTTTGCCCAAATCAACGGCATTGTGCTCTTGCAAGACTTGGAGAAAGCATTTCAAAGGTGTGAGTGTGAGGTTGGAGAGTTTGAGTGAGTGGAAGCAGGTTTTGGCAGGGCGCGGTGCATATACCCAGGGGCGCGGCACACTCACCAGGCGTGACACACACGCAGCCAGCCCGCCATTGAAGGATTACATAGGTGCGATGCATACAAAGCGTGCGGTGCACTGGGAATTGTGCACGGTGCACACAGTCTAGTGACCAAGAAACAGTGCCAAATCACTTCAAACTTTGGTGAAGGCTATCAAATTGAGAGGTAAGCCTTATGACATCACCTGCTCATCAAATTTTGTCAAGGATATGGTGTTTGTGAAGAGGTTTGAATGTCATCCAAAATGCATAATGTCAACCATGAGAAAATCACCAAGAAAACGAAGGCTGAGGTTGTAAATTTGTGTTGATATTGCCAAGGCTTCACTCCACTCACCTATTCCCCTCGCCTGTCATTTTTCCCATCCTCCCTTATCATTTTTCCTAAACCCCTGCCCTAAGTCACTACCAAACCCTCTCCCTATTCCTCCACTATTTGGTCAACTCAAAGTCACCATGAAATCAAGTCATTATGCAAGCCAAGTTGTGGGAGAGGGGTGCATGGTCAAAGAGTCGAAGAGTTAAAGATTAGGAGAAAATTTGGGTGTTTTCATAGCACGCGGCGCACACACAAAGAGCGCGGTGCACTCATTGGGCACGGTGCACACAGGGCCCACCCACTGTGTAAATCCGCCACTGGTGCAGCGCATACCCGGCGCGGCGCGCACTAGGCAGTGCACGCGGCGCACAGAGATATAAAGCCCAGAAACTATCCAATCTGCCTAAAAACTTTTGGATGCTCACCAATTTGGAAAAGTAGGCCACCTACCTCCATTCTTGCATCAAAAATGAAAGGGATAGCATGGTTGTAGGGGTATAAATCAAATGCAAAAAAAATTTGTAAAGCAAACAAAAGGGAAACAAAGAAATCATTGATCCTAGGGTTTATGCTACAGTGATAGTGCTGCCA
Organism: Pinus tabuliformis; assembly: GCA_031772625.1. Lineage (NCBI taxonomy): Eukaryota > Viridiplantae > Streptophyta > Pinopsida > Pinales > Pinaceae > Pinus > Pinus tabuliformis. Next base: position 835,602,824 of record CM062804.1, read on the forward strand.
ATATATTTCAAACCCTACCCCATCAACCCTATACCCAAACTACTCCCAAATCCCTGATAAATCTCTCCCTTTAAACCCCTATTCCTATTTCATCATTCCCCTCCTAATACTCCCTGTTTTATTGTCCCCTTGGCGGCAGATTTTCAAAGCAGCTACCAGCTTCATTGGAATTCAAGGGCAGCATAAAACTCAGGGTACAAACAGTAGTAATGGCATCCGAAGTTTCATCAAAATATGAGGAGGAGACCCACAGTGACACCGCTTCAGGAGAAAGGGCCCAAAGGAGACATCACCAGAGTGGCAGACATCTTAGAGACGAGCCAAACACCCTCACCGAGTTGCAGGCATGCCCTCTTGCTATGTCTTGTTTCCAGCACTTATCATGTTTTGAATTTTGTCAGAGGGTGGCAAATGTCAGAGTTCATCATGAGTTGGCCCGTCTTTTTGCACTTCACCTACATGGAGGACAGTCCATCTTGGCTGGGGTCACTTTCACATTGACACCCGAGACCATATCATTGGCAACAGGCATACCCAACATTGGAGAGCAGCGGCATAAGAAGAAAAAGGTGGAGAGGCATCATTATGAGCCTTACATCAAAGACAGTTGTTTGAGCCACCTCACGAGAGTTTTTTCATTCAGATTTTTGAAAGATGAGTATGCCCCGCTCATGAAATTGATCATGAAGTACTTCAGTTGGGAGGGAAGGTTTTCTTGCCTCTATGCCTATCACATTAGGTTGCTCATGCACTTCACCAGGGTGCAGATGATGAACCTCCCATTTTTCATCTGTGGGAACATAGAGAGGATGAGAAATTTCATGCAGCACAAGACCCCTCGACAGCAGCTCAATAGTGTGTATCACTTTGCCCTTATCTGGATTTTGGTAGACCATCAGTTGGGATTGTAGGGTATTGCTTGGGAGGAATTCATCTCCCGTGACTTCTTCAGTGCTCCACATGTGGTTTCAAAGGTAGAGCATGAGGTAGGGGGCCCATCTCATGAGTATGAGCGACATGAGACTGCCACTATGCCAATATACATCACCTATCAAAAAGGTAGTAGACCTTTATTTGCAGCAGCAAAGCGAGTGTTATCTCCACCCGGGGTGGAAGGGGCCTCGCTTCCGACATCAGCATCACAAGAGCAGGGTAAGGGTAAGGAGCCAGTGCAGGAGGAAGGGCCATTAGGTGAGCGAGAGACCGAGTTTGTTCTCCTCCAGGATGATGAGACAGATGCAGAACCAACACATGAGGAGCTCACAGAGATCATCAAGGAGCATCAGTTAGTGATTGACTCCTTGTCCCTTGACTTGGAGAGGGCCAAATGGAACATGAACTACCTGGAGCGGAGAAGAAAATAGCTTGAGGACCAACAGACGATCATGGAGTTGTAGAACATCCGTGAGCATTGCCAAGCTGCTCAAAGAAGAAGGGTTGCGCTCACATCTTTGGAGCAAGCAATCAATGAGGATCGGGAGGCCAACCTTGAGAGGGTCAACATGCATTTGGAGAGGCTACTGGACAAAGTTGATCAGGACCTTGCTCTATTGAGACATATGGCTTTCCGTTACAGGGTGCGAAACATGAGTGCACAGGCCCGGATGAGGAACTTGAAAGCAAAATTGAGGAAAGCAACAACAAGGGCAAAACGGGCAAAAGAGCAAGATCGGCTTCGAATCTTGGTTGAGGCTTCCTTGTCTCAGCATGGCACCCCATAGAGAACCTCCAGCCCAAATTTCAAAAAATTTGGGGAAATTTTGGTCACTTGGTAATTTTTTGGGTAAAAAATAGGGATTTTCTCCCTGTGTGCCGCGCCACTGGCGCGACGCTAAAATTCTAGGGCTCCAATTGAGAAATGGCTTGTATATTTGTATTCAGCATGGAAAATTATGACTACTGGTGTCTGGGCAAGAGATTTGGGCAAGATCTGGGTCTCCTAAAGGTCAAAAAACACCCAAAAATGGCCTCTCTGCCAGTTTTTTGACACACAGAAAGAAGTCTTGGGAGAATGGATATTTGGAGGGGCAAAAGAGCACCAAATTTGAAAATTCCAGTTGGGTTAGAAATTAGACAGGACAGGATTTCGAGCAAGCCCACTTGGGAACATTTTTGACACCTGTAAGTGCCCCAAAAAAGGTCCCAAAGTAGCGCGATGCACAGAAAAAATGGCGCGGCGCACAGAGGAAAAAATTGCCAATTTGCTTCCGTTTCGCGAAATATCGGTTCGCGACTTCTCCAAATGGGCCCGCTCATCTACACTTCTATTTTTTTGGCACCAAAGGTGACATTTAAAGAGTTTTTTCTCCAGATTGGCTTCTATCCGAGTGGCGAAGGAAGGCAAACGGTCACCCCAAGCCAAATGTCATGTTTGCAGCGCTGCACCTATAGCTGATGGTTGGCTCTCCATCTCCATTTTGTAATGATTCGAGTAACTCCCCAACCCGTGGGAGTTCTATCTCTTCCTCACACATTCTATTTATTGTATGCAAGTTATTTGCAAAGAGTTGGTTGGCTTGTAACTTCTGGGAGACTGTGGGAAAGAAACTCTGTTTCTTCACTGTATATTTTTGACAGAGAATTAATGAAAGGCAGCAGCTCTGTTTCATGAGATTCTTGTGCTTGTGAGTGTAGCAAATGTGTCTCTTATGTTCTCATATATATTTCGTTATGTTTCATAATTCAATTCATGTTCATTTCCAGTGAAATTTTCTGAGTGAGATTAGGTAGAATTCAATTTTATTGCTCTGCCCGTGGGAAAATTTCATGTTCAGTGCTTTTTCTTCTGTTGAAAAGGATTCATGTAACTATGCCCTTTTCACTTTCTTCAGCAATCTATTCATTCCGCGTTACCTCAAACTAAATTGCTACATTTTCCGCCTGCCTTGCCTCATGGAATAATCTGTGCCTTTGTATTAAATTCTCTGTTCTTTGTTGAGCGTTGGTCCCATACCATCCCAGAAGCTCGGTCATTCATAAAATTTGTTTCTTGTATCCATTTTCACTTACTAGCCTAAGGTAAATATTTCATTGTAAGTCATCTCAGACCATTTTTGCATACCTATTCACCGAGTGTGACTTGGAGAGAGCCCTCTCCTATTCTGGTAGGGCTAGCTACCAGACTGAGCGTGGTTTGTGGTTACCCTAATTTTTGCCTTCCTTCAGCCTAAGGCAGATTTAGGTGCTAACAGCTTCAAAGGAGTTATCACATAGTTGTCTGATCATTTTGTCACTCCAGTTTACAAGATGATATTCGAAAAGGATCTACCCTAGATGTCGAAGGAAAAAATGGAGGCACTAATCAACATAGCTTATTGGTATGCCTCACCGTCCCGCTCCTTCATATGAATGTACAACGCAGAGAAGCCTTTGCATGTTCTACCGAAGTTTTCCTTGGACATGCTTGTCATGCAGGAAGTATTATATCATATCTCGGTAGGATTGACAGCTAGGTTGCATTGGAAGAAGAAGGAACCTTATCCCACTCTTCCGTTAAGGATTGGGTCATACAATATACTGAGTTTCAAGCATGCGGATTCCAAAGTAGAGCAGATGAAAAAGTATCCATTCGACCTCCGAAGTTACAATCCATATGATCCGCATTTCCTTGTGAAAAATTAGTGCGTGAGAGTAAAGTTCAGTTGGATCCACGGGGCATGTGATTGGGTGGAGGAAGACCCATGGAGATATTGTTACAACTCCTCCAGACTTAATCAATCGGTTGGCCTCGCTGTGGAAAGGATAGCGAAGTAGCGTGAAGCAACATCCAGGAGAGCACCAGAAGTAGAAGTAGCAGCAGAGGTAAACATACGAGCATGTGACAAGGGCAAGATAAAGATTGTCGGTGGCATGGAGGAAGAGAAAAGTTGCAAGTTCTAAGCAGGCCCACTTGTGTAGAAAGAAAATTTAGCAATAGCGGCAAAGAGGCAACAATGTGACAAGAGAAACATGCAAAGGCAGAGAGATAAATGGAGAATGGAGGAAACAGAGAAGGAGTTGCATGAGTTGAAGGAACAACTCTGGAAGGAATAGGAGTTGCGCAGATAGGAGAAGTAAGCGCAACAAGGACAAGTACAACGGGGGGCACAACCTGTGAAGACAGATGAAAATGTGCCCGTAGAGATAGTAGACTCATAATAACAACTGGCATCAGGCAGAAAAGGTGAACCATCGTAGGAGCAGGACTTCGCTTAGGAGATAGAGAAATCACTTGAATAGATGGATATGGATATGGAGCAACAAGAGTTAGAGCAAGACATCGACCTCATGCCTCACCATCAAGAGGTTGACCCACTAGATTCACTGCATCCAGAAGAAGAGAAAGTCCCAAGCGACCAAGGAGACACTGAAATCCTTGGAGACAATCCGAAGGAGGAGATGCACAACATCTCATTCGACGAATCTCGACATAGAGTTGTGAAATATCGTAGAGTGTCGACTCTGGAGGATCATACATCTCCTCTGCAGTTTGAGGAACAAGTGATCATGTCTAACATGCACAAACATCCAACATCATTGGCCGATTCTACCAGAGCATATGCCAAAGCCACTAGCTCGAGTGTTCGCTTCCTGATAGATGAGAATGAGAGAATGGTTAAGGAGTTACAGATGACTAGGCAAGGACAAGAATTGGTTACAGAATTTTCCTGAGCAGAATTGAAGAAGGAAATATTGTATGAATTATTGTCCCTTGATACAATCATGCAGACGTTGTATTCCAAGTTTGGTACCGTGCATAAGGCAGTCGTCCATCTCAACGGTTGGAAGCAGCGATGTGCTAGGAGAGCACGTATCTTGTTGAACGTGCATGTTGTTGTTTATTACATGCAAACATGGATGATGAGATACAAGGGAGCCCTGCTTCACTTACCTAAGATGATAAAGCCCATAGTGGTCGAGCTGAAGGCATGTATCCGAAGTTAGATCTGAAACTATGAATAGATCTTGTAGCTCATCACTAGTCTATAGGCTTCCCATGCATGTGTATTCAAGAGTATGGATGTTGTTGTGTGTGCACATGCGATACCATCTATTGGGACACTCACCAGGCGAAGATAAAGGCACGGGTTTGACTAGAGCTTGACTCATACTTTGACGAGTTGATGCGCCTCGCCACCAACCCAGACTTTTCAATCAGTGCAGACACCATGCACAAGTATGTTGTTGGTCTGACTGCGCTCAAGACAATGATGCGCATGCTATTAGACGAGTTGGACATAGGAGCCTGAGTAGTGTACCTAGATGTTATGGAGGAAAGAGTCAAGTTCCATAAATATGTCACCTTAGAGTACACGCACACCATCACGGACCACTGAGCTTGGCATCAGTTTGCTACTGTCAATCACCATGAGGATGTCGAAGAGTTGGTCTTCCAATAGTTGTCTAAGTCAAAGTGATGTCTTGCATGGCTTTCTCAAGCCATTTTGTCTCACATGGGTACATGTGCATTGTAATGTAACATCTTGTCAAGTGTAAGTTCAAGTGTCGATAGTTGGATGTAATAGTCTTAGAGTAGATGAAGAGTCATGAGGGTAGATGAACTGTGACAAAGGGGAATGTCAAGGGCCACCCCACCCTTTTCTATAAATAGTCCCTAATAACTCATTGTATAGGATTTTGGTTAGCCAAGCTTCCGATAAGAATATGTTAGAGAGATCTTGGACAATATTGTAATGAGCCTTGGCTTCTCCACTACGCAGAGCTAGTATATCTCTTTGGAGGAGCAGACGGTTGTGGCTGTAACGTTCCGCTGTCAGAACTAGTGGTTGGACATGGATGTATTGTATGACTGGAACTTACACTTCTTAATATAACTGAGCCAACACGTTTCATGCATATGTTGTATTTTATTTCAGCTATCTTGATTACTCTAAATGATATATGTATTTGTTTTCTTACGCATGCATGTGTAGCTATTTCTATATATGTACATATGAATCTTTCTAAAATGTGTTATTGGTTTAACTATCACTTTGGATTGCTAGCTAACTTGCCTTCCATGTTGTGATGCTTCTTTGCTTGTGTGTTCCCTTCTTAACTCCATGCTATCATAGGTTTCCAAGGGGCACACTCACCTCACCCCCCGTGTGTTAGAACCGCTCATGCACCTTCCTTGGCTTACTGCAACTGTCACACCCTTGCTACCAACAGGGAAATATTACTTTCCTCTATGCGAAACCGTAGTCAAGGCATTACCATACAACCCACTATTGAGACTCCTACATCAAATGGTCTGAGGTCTAATTGGGACTTCTTACCTGGGAGATCCCTTGAAATATTGGCAGGTCCAGCACTATGAACATCACCCTAAATTCTATAGGAAATATCAGTCAAATTGTGGACTGTGAGAACTTTTCTAGCTGTAAATTAGAGGGAATATATAAAATTGTCATCAACTAGAGGTTCCAACCCTCTAGTTCAACTGAATTATACATCAGAGTTATTACAGGAAGCATCCCTCCTTCACTCAGTTGAAAACAAAGAAAAGAGATGGGGAGAGGATTCAATAGAAGGGAGCTTTTAGACACTAAAAGAATTCATCTTCTCCCTCCTGTATTAGAAATTTTTAGAAAACATCAGTGGCTAGGATTATTTTAACTATTGAAGGGATATAATGATGAAATTGCAGATGAATTTTCCATGGCCGTAAGCTATTAGACAAAAGTTAGTGCCACCATTGTGGTGAGGGGATTATATATTTCAATCAGTCCTGAGCTAGTTAATAGGGTGACAACCCTTCCACTAGGGATCCAATGGAAAAGAGAAGACAAAACCACCAGTGCCATTTCCAAAAAGAACTTCTTCATTATTGATGAAAAATGTATTGAATACGAGAATGGAATTAGGAGAGAGAGCTTACCCTAACCCTGGGATGAGGTGGCCTATCATGTCCTAAAATAAATCTCCTATGAAGGAAGGGTGAGTTTTGTCTATGGTTACCATTTTAGATTACTCCATGAACTGAGGTTTTAAGAAGAAATTTCCCTAGGGAGAACAAAGAAATTTAGCACCTATAAGAGGCCTAGTTAGAGGTTAGAACACCTAGTCCTATGATGGAAAAGTAGGCTAGGCACTATCAAACAAGGGCTCAAATTTTTTTGGCAGAATTGGTAGAGTTTGTAGAATTTAAAAGGGGGGTCTCAAAGGTTATGTTTTGCAGTGCTTTCACATGTTATTGTGACTGAGGGCCTTTTGGCCAAAAGAAATAAAAAGGAGCATTGAGAGCTAAGGGCTTAGCACCTATGGAGATGATTGAGTCAAAAACAAACTTGGCAGGTTCCTCCATATTTGGTGGTTACACCAAACTAACCATTCACCATGTATGGTTATCAAATCTTAAACGGGTTGATAGCTAAATCTTTGGAAACTGGTAGTGGTGGAAATTGTCAAGAAACACTGATTCAAGTTAGCAATGACCAAGATTGTGTAGAATAATCAATGGAGCCTATCTTGAATGGAGACAAGCCGCCTCTAATATTTCTTGCACTTAATGAAGAATTCAAGTGAAAATATTGTTGAATGCATAAGAATTGATCACAGAAGAATAAAGTCATTCCTGTAGCACACTATGATCTATCTGATGCAATTAATAAGAATGGAGATCCCTACTATAGCCTACAGTTTGACTAAGAATTAATTCTCAGTATGGAGAAATAATCAGAAGCCCATTCTCCAAATTAATGACGCTGAAGTGGGTAAGTAATCAAAAGAAACAACAACATGGAAAACCATGCATTTGTGTACACTCTTAGGCAGTGTGAATGCTAGTAGATACAACCCCATTCCCTATGTTTTAGAGGCACAAAACCCAAGTTTGCAATTGGAAAATTGTGTTGGGGGGGGGATCTAGCATAGTTGAGGGAGCTGATTGGAGAGATCTGTGGGTGAGTGCTGCTAAGGAGAGAGGTTAAGAGTGTTGATGATGCAGAGAGAGGCCAAGAGTGCCAATGTTGTAGAGAGAGGCTGAGAGTGTTCCTATGCTTCTATGAGAGGTTGAGAGAGCTAATGGAATAGAAGGGGCTGAGAGCTGAGTGTATGCTGCTAAGAGTAGACAGCCAAGAGCTGTTATGTGCCTAATGTATGAGGGTCGAGAAAATAGAGCTATTGTAGTATGGAATGAGAGATTATGTTTGAGTATGAATGAAGGTTGTTAAGGAGAACAAAGGGCCAAGGGAAGAGGATAACATAGAGCTAAAATCAGGTTGAGTGGCTTCCAATTACAGAGAGCATATATTTACCTATTGAGTATGGTTTGGAACCTACATACAAGGAGTTGGTGCTTCCATATTTGTGGGTATATGAAGAAATATTGGGAGTTGGTGCCCCCTATAAGTTGGTTCTCACACAAAGCCAAGGAGCTGCAAGTTGGTGCTTGTGAAAAGTTGATGAAGTTGGTGCTTTAGTTAGTGCTTCTTGTAAGTTGATCAGGTTTCTACAAAAGAAGGGAGTTGGTTCTTTGTGCTAGTGGGTGTTAGCAAACAACCAAAGGGAGTTGGTTCTTCTTGTGAGTGGTGGCTAACAAAAAAGTTGATGTAATAGAGTAGTAGCTCATATTTACATCAAATAACAAACAAGCTTTGGTTTTTTTTCTCCTGAAATGGTTTCCACGTTAAACCTTTGTGTCTCATGTGTTTGTTGCTCAATATGTGTGTGCTTATGTTGATTCATATGGTTGCTACTATGATTTGTTAATTCTTTCTCACTTAGCGAATTCCAAGTTTGAATGTTGAATGAAAATTGGCATAAAAGTTTAAATTAGCCTTAATATTGATTCATCCCCCCTCATAGTATTAACATTGTTTCCAACAGTGTGATTGCTTGATGAAGATAAAGGAAACATTATCTATATATATATATATATATATATATATATATATATATATATATAGATATAATTCACAAGTAATTACCATAGTTCAAAAATAAAGTACTTGTATGAATTGTACTAAAAAAGAAATAATCTACACCTACTAATTTCCACTTCTCCCTCCGTTATTCCACTATTCAACAAAAACAGTCCAACCTCTCTCCTCTTCTCCATCAACCATAAGTATAAAATACCTTGCCATCACCACAAGTAGCTTCCTCCTAAATTATAATTTTTTTTATAGAGCCTTTAGAAAGAAGTAATCGTGAGTCTGAGGAGCTTCTGTGGTTGCTATAGGAAAGCACATAGTCATGTTGCAGTCTTCAAAGGCCCTGTTAGGTTCCTATACCAATAGGTGTCATATTTCATGATTGACTGTGGAAATGCCAAATATGATCATCCTTTCCATGCTGCAAAGGTTCCATATTTTCAAAAAAATAAAAAATTTAAATAATGTAAAGAGGGTATGCCCTAAAAGAAAAATCAAAGGGCAAAAAGAATGAATTGGTCAAGAAAGAAAGAAAATGAACCCCAAAGCAAAGACCAGGAAAGTGGCTAGTCAAAATGCCACTACTGTCCTATTTTTTTCAAAGAAGTTTAGATTATGCAATCAGTGACTTGTGTCACACTTACTGGATGACCAAACAGCTCAATCTTGGCCAGTCCATGTTTAAATTTCTTGTTGTAGAACTAGAGAATAAAGTCTGTCCAAACAATTTAAGCTTGGCAGACAAGTAGTTAGGTAGAGAAGCAAGGGTGCTCAACAGCTAAATCTGAGCCCCTGGAAGAGATAAGGACAGACTTAGATAGGAGGGCAGTTAAAAGAAAACAACAGTGAAAGGGTTTGCTAGTTCAAATGCACCCAATCAAAAGGAAGAAAAAATGTTAGGTGTACTAGGCAGGGTAAGTAGTTTGATGTTGCAGAGGCAAGTTTGTGATCAGTTTATCTTTTTGAATATGATTTATCTCATGAATATCACAAATACCATAGCAAGGTGGTTGCAGTTCAGGTGAAGCATGACTAATTTCCCCTCTCATTTCCCCAAGAGCACTTACTAACCTCTTTTCAAGGACATTGGGATCTGCTCAATGGTCCTAGTTCATTTCATTTTATGAGAAATACTAAGTGAAACTATGTGTTTACTTAGCCAAAAAAAGCCACATTTCTTGTGTAAAAATAATCATTCCATTTCAGTTTCATTTCCCTAAAAAACCTAAGTTGTTACCTTATAAACTTAGTGTTTCCCACCCATAAAACCATATTAACATTTTAACTTTAGTATATAGCCCCTATTTAAAAGTGTTCCCCACCCCTATTATACATAAAATAGCATAAAAAACCCCAAACTTTATAATATCCCAACCCCCGGCTTAATATAGCCCTACACCATAATGTTCGGGAATTATAGGTTCACTTGGAACCTCATAATAACCCTAGCACGTACATATACCATGGAATTTAATTAACACTTGGTTAATTAAATAACCAACATACGAAACCCAAAATCGCATTACACTACAACTCTTCGCAAAAGCATTAAAAAATGTAGAAATATTGTAGCGGGCCCCGTACATTACTCCTCCTCCAGTTTACCGTGTCGCCAGCCTTCAGATCCGATCCCCCAGATTGGACGGTCCTCATCCATATCGCGAGCCCCCATATGCCGAACGATAGCGTTTGGGGGATGGGCGGTATTGCCACCGTACCGAGGATAGGTGTCAAGTGCCCGGCGTGATCGCTGCCCCCTCTGACAAAACCACTTTTGCCCAAAGGCAGTACGGGGGCCAAACCTCTTACCGCCTATGCACCCGCCCCGCTGACGTCACCCTCTCATCATCCTCACGTCATCAGACACGTCACCCACCACCCCGCCTCCGTATCATCCACCGTGTTCTCCACGTCAGCATCGAGTCACCTTCCGTACACCCGTTGCCCGACAAAATCATGATGTCATGCTGACGTCAGCCAACCAAAGCGTGCAAAAAACCCGCCAAACTCAAAATTTTTGTCAAAAGGTCGTTAAAACGTCGTTTTTTCCCATTTCACTTTGTTTTTTCTGCGCACTATTTGCATGGTTTTCAATGACCAAAACGCCATTGTTACTGCACAGTCCACCAACCAGGCAATTCAACTCCGTTGCTCGGTCCCTAAGCTCGCTCTGCCACCCACATTGTGCACCCGACGTCCATCAAATAGGTATTTACCCGAATTCTTCTCCCAAAACCTGTTTTTCCAAGTTTTTCTCCAAAAAATTACCCATAGAACCAGATTTTAAATTAAAAACATAGTGCTGCCCCTAACCTCTAAAATTTAACCTCTTTTCGGCCCATTTTTCCCAAAGAAAACCTGTGGACTATGTTCCCTCTGCAAATGCATTCATCGAGCTGAATTTAAGCTCATTTCCGCCTGCAATTTCCACAGAAAGCTCCAGAAACTCATTTTTTACCTATTGTTGTTGTGCAAGATCAAAATTTTAAATTAAAAAGTCACAGAGAATTGAAAAATGGAGACTCCAGTAGCCCTCAATGTTGCCCCCTTAAATGCACCACACAAGGAGCTGGAATGGTTGCCCTTAGCTGATAGGGACTTCCAAATACAAGACTTAATGGGTATGAAAAACCATATGCAGACATTTTGTGAGATTAGAAACAACTATCTAAACAAGACTGATCTCTATGGCATCTGGGAGTCCAACCTGCCCAGATATTATCTTCCATCAGCCAATGTATTTCCAGATATCATCCGATTGTGTTGTGCTAACTATGAGCCTACTCAAAGGGCAGTCATGTCCCCAAATGGCACTGTTCTGTTCTATATCACCCCTGACTCAATCAATGAGATGTTGCATTTCAAGCCTAATCATCCTCTGACTCCTCTGTCTATGAAACAGTTGCTGGACCAAGGCTCCAAGCTATCCTCTGCAGAAATAGGTCGAATTGCCAACTTATTCATGAGCCCAGACTCCCAGCCCAGAGACTCACCTCCTTTTCACCAGGTCTATTTCAATGAAGTTGGGAGAACTGTTATTGACATGATATCCTATGTCCTGGGTTTTAGAACAAGTGAGTATGTTGATGAAACCATTCTAGCTGTGATGTCTACCTTTATTCCAGGGCACCCTCCTTCCATCAAGTTTGACTTTGCTACCTTCATTAGCAACAAAATCCATGAGCAATTCATGAGCCTAAATAGGGAAGGAGTTTCTAAGTATACAACCTATATATATCATTTGTTCTTATACTATCAAACTGATAAATTTCAATTCCCTGTCAAGAAATTGGATGCAAAAGGAGAAAGGAGATCTATCATATTTTGGACCCGTCTTCCATATAGTCCATAATTATCCTTATACTTATTGTGAGTTCATTGACCTATTCATATATCCAGTTTCATCTTTGCTGATGACAAGTCCCCCTCCCAGACTCACAGCTGAAATGCAAAAAATCTTGCAGCTATCCAAAAGTTATAAAATAGGTGATTGGTACTTTTACCAAAATTACACAGAGATCAGAATTTATGGCTGTGAATTATGTCCCTACAAGCTGCCAAGATATGTGCCTATGAGATTGTTTGCCCTTGAATACTTTAGGCAGTTCATTAGCTCAGATTTGACTCATTTTTATGAAGCCAAGAAAAAGGCTCAGCTGAAGCTAAGAAACCCACTAGGCCCCCTCATCATTAACAAAAAGGAAGCATGGAAAGATGCTGAAAAGATACTAAGTGAGTAGCTCAAGCTAAAAAGGAGTTTTTGGTGGGTTCCCTATGACCCAAAGGGATTTATCCATGATAGAAAGACAAAATATAGGCTATCAGGCTATGAACATTGTAAAATCCCTGATATAGAACAGTATGCTAACTAAGATGAATGGGTAGAAGGCACATTGGTAGAACAGATTACTAAGGAAGAGAAAATGGAGCAGACAATGAAAAACCTTGAAAAAACTCTTGACCTGGACTCTTTTGGACAGGTCTCCTTCAAATTTCCTCAACACAATGGAGTGGGCACATCAGCTGCTACAACTTCACAACAAACGACCCTAGAAGATACTCCTCCTGCAGGCACATCCAAAGGCAAAGAAGTGATGCATTCAGAACAACAAGAGGTCACAGATCAGCCTACATCATCACAAAAGCAAGGCCAAGGGCAAATTCCTCCTGCTCAAACCCATGCACCAGAGATTCCAGCATTGCAGACTCCTCTCAATGAGGAGAAGGGCAGAAAAAGAGACTGGGAAGAGGACACACCAATTAGTGGGCCAGTAGAACAGTAAGAAGAAGAAAGGAACAGAGTGGATCCTCTACCTAAAGAGGAAGTTATTGAGGAGATTATTGAAAGTCCAAGAAGTGAAAGGGCAGCCAGCCCATTAATTTCCCTAGGAACAGAATCACCTACTAGTTCGCATGAACAGCAATTTGGAAAACAACCTATTATGGAGATTTCATCAGCACGACCACAAAGCAAACAGAGTTTTGATATTAAGAGGCCATTTATGGAGGTTAAGGCACAAAATGAGCCAATAAGAATGCAGCTTTACGACCAATTCCTCAAAATGACTCCTGCCAAACAACAAAGATTGATGTTTTCCTATGACATCAAGGAGGGGAAATTGATCTTGAGTCATTTCAAGCCCACAGTGTAGTAGCCACAGTCAGCTGCCGATTATATTAGGACAAACCTGGAAGCTCTTGCCAAAGACATTCACCCTTTGGACCAGGTTGAGCTACACAAACAAACAGGTGAAATGATTTATTCCACTCTAGCAGATAAGGCCATATTAGCTCAGCAATTGCAAAGTTCACTAAATAATACATCTGCTCAGTTAGAATTGGAAAAGGTATCCTCTCTGGCCAAGGACAACAGGATAAAGTCCTTAGAGGAAATCATCATTGAATTGGGTCATAATCCCAAGGACCCTAAGGCAATAAAGGCATTGATAAAGAAAAAGGAGGATGACATAGCTGCCCTCAAGAAACAGTTAAAACTGCCAGTTACTATGCATCCGCAGACCACAGAGATGGTGAAAGAAAAAGAAGAAGAAGATATGATGGAGCTACTAATAAAAATGAATGAAAGACTAGCAGAAATAGAGAAGGCTTTGGAGAAAGCATTGCAGGAAAAAGAGAGAGAGTTGGCCTCTCAGCCAGCTCAAACAACCCCAATAGCTACAACTGCTCCTCCTACAGCAACAACATCAGTCCCTCCCACTGCCCCAGCATCAACAACAGGTACAACAACCACAGACACCTCAGCAGCTGCAACAAAAGCAATGCCAGATACCAGCATGAGCATGGAAAAGATGATGGAGGAAATAAAGGCCTTAGAACTCCAAATGGTAGAGCTAAAGGAAGCCAAAGAAAAACTAGCCAAGTTGGAGGTTAGCTATGATAAATCAAAAATCACTGTGGCTAAGAAAACAAGGGAAGTAAAGGCCTTGGAAAATAAGGTAAAATCTTTGGAAAAAGAGCTTACTCTTCATAAAACTCTGTCTGAAATCAAAACAATTTTGTGGACTAAAATTGGCCAGTCCATCACTGATCAATGGAGATCAATTCAAACAATTCATGAGCAAATTGAATTGATAGAAATAGCCCGAGTGGAGACTCAAAAGGCCAAAGCATTATTAAGAAACATGCCAGAGCAGGCCAATAGATTAATTCATTTTTTGAATACTCATACCAGAGAGCAACTAGCAGCTCTAGATATTCAGGACAGAACAGGTACAATTTTGACAATTAAAAAGGTGCTAACTATGAAGAATTTTGTGCAAAATCTGGAGAGAAAATGCCAAGAGATGCAGGTAGAAATAAATGCTTTTACAGAAAAGTTTGCAGCCTTACAGCAGAGGGGTCTACCTAGTTTATTAACCAGCAACCAGAGACTGTTGACACATGAACAGTATGCTCACAGGGTAAACACATATGTTGCAAATCAGATCACAGCATCATCAAGCACTTCAGAAGACATAGTACCTCCTACTGGACAAAGCTTATATGACAAGTTGGAAAATCTGTTCTATATTGAGCATGAAATAACACATCTTTTTGAGGTGCAGCCCAATTTCTACAGATATACTGAAGCTGATGAAATACTGATAAAACTACAAAGACACCAATTGCCAACAGACCAATGGTGGCAGAGCATGCTGGAGGTTTTACCAAGGTAGTTGGGTTCTTGATTCTTTTTGATCATCTGCATTAAAGCAAATTCAAAAATACGGGCCACCTATCAGAAAAAAAAAAATAACAAAGGAAGGAATTCACGCTAAAATGCGTTAAGGCAGAATCAGGCACAGATGATAGGGCCGTGACAGCAACTCAGGAACGCAAATCAAAGAGACAGCTACCAGCCGACTTATTGAGTCAAAAAGTCAAGCATAGTAGACCACCTAAGGCAGCCAGTACAGCAGAGTTACTCCTACATTCATTGTGCTCTGTTTTCAATGTCATTTATTGCCTTTGAAGAAGTAGATGGATAAATTTATTGCCTGATATTTTCTCTATGAGATATTTTGTAAACTCTTTTTGTATATATACCTCCCCTAGAGATGTATTGGGGGTTGGTTGGTGAATATCATTCTGGACCTGCGCTGTAAATTTTGAGAACTCTTCTGAATAAAGATTGCTGGAGTGCTTTGCTGGTGAACTTGCTGGTTGTGGAATTAATGGCAAAAGAATATGTTGCAGAATTCTCGTGTTACCTCATGGATCAATAAGTCTTTTTAACTCTTGTTTCACTGTTCCTATGTTCTATATATCATCTACATATCATGCTCTGAATTGCAGGAAAAAGGAATAGCCCAGAAATTACTTTGCTGTACTTTGTGTTCAATTCCTGTCAATTTTTTATGTTTTCTTCAGGACTAGCATAGGCAGGAATTATTGACTGATCCTGTCTCCCTGATTCTTACACTCTAAATATAATTAAGGAATTCTTAATTGCTCCTTGGTAATATTTATTCATTTTCCTTCTGTTAGCATAATGAAAGATTCTTAATTGCCTTTCATTCTCTGACTTCATTTCATCTTATTCCAGCTTGAAATTTGTTATGTGTTTAACTATCTTGCTCTGTAGTTTCTCCTTTGCCAAAGAAACCATACCCAGAGGTTTATTTTCATTGACTCCATTAACCCAATGGTCTGAACTTCTCTTATTTTGCAGCCCTGTTCTATTGAATGTCACCTTCCAAACATCAAACAAATACTTGTGCCTCATAACTAGCCTAACATATAGCAAAACAAAGCTAAATCATACAGAGAGAGCCCTCTCTCATTGTAGATTGGCTAGAATTTGCAGCTAAAAGATTGGTTAGTGGCTACCTCGGCCGTATTCCCTTTTCTCAGATCTTTTGGGGAACAACCTGAGTGATAACAAGCCCTACAGTCCCAAGTCTACATTATGAATAAGAAGATCGATGAATTCCACCATATTTATAGGACAAAGAAATCATGCCTAAGAAACTACAAAATCTCTTGTAGGATGCTACAAGATCTTCTAACACATACAAAAACAACATTCAACCACCTACAACAATATTATTTTAGCCATTTGAATTAGAGATATTTGGAGCAACAACAACACCCACGAAAAGATTCTAGAAGATCTCCAGAAGTAGTAGCAACAACATTAAGACCTCCACCAGATCATCAAAGGAAGCAACAACATTCAAAAAATCAGGATCATCAAGGACATCTTCAACTATTATATCAACAACCTCATAACATATGCAAGAAATGCTGAAGGTAAGGCCCAAGTATACATCTCTTAGATCCTCCCTTCAAACCTATTCTAGCTTGAAGAAACATTGAAAGTGTAAGAAGGAAAACATTTTATATCCTAATTTAGTTAGAGAAGCCTCGACCATATCTAGCAGTAAACTCAAGTTTTCTTAGAAGGAAACCCACACATGTGGGAGAGGAACAAGACAAAAGTGGAAAAGACTCAAGAAAGTGGGTTGTTCTCTTTTACTTATGATAAATATCAAGGAGTATGAAGGGGTAGGTGAGGGCCAACTCACTTAACTCAAATCACTCTAACCCTGTTTTGTATGCAATATTGTTTATATTAAAATAAATAAATAAAATGAAAAATGGTGGACTCGCCATCTCTTGGCATGCAAAGTGGCTTCTATAGGAACCTACATGCGCTTCCATAAGATACATGAAGACTAACACAAGAACCTACAAGTGTTGTTAAAGGAGACATATAAATTGCTACAAGAATAAAAAAATTTCCCAAAACAACCATGAAATTTTCAAATGACTTAAAAGGCAAGGTGATATTCAAAAGAAACATAATTAAAAGTTCTCCCCACTCACGTATTGCATAAGAAGGAGTTCTCAAATTATCTCAATCGTCTAAAAGAATTTTATTTGTTAGATAATCTTAATTAAGCAAGTAAAGCAACTAAATAATTTGATAATTTTTTCAACAAACATAAAGTGGCAAAATGACAAGGAATTGCATGGAGCAATCAGTGAAAAATCTTTTCCTATCCTTGAAAATAAAAAAATTGTGCATAATTCCTCTACTACAAAATTCTCTGTTGCATAGGAAACTCTAAACTCTAGTAGCAACAAATATCCAAGCAGAAATAAAGGCAGAAACAAAGGAAGAAACAAACGAAATGACAGAGGTAAAAACACGGAAAAAAATAGCGAAAATAGATCAAGTTGAATAGATTAAAAGCCATGAAGAACCAAAGGCTAGGGCCCAAACCAGATGCTCAAGCCCCCTATTTGTACTTTTATTTTCCATACATTATTTTAGCTAGTCCTTTATGTGATTTCACTGATAAATTTTGTTTCCTACAGGTTGATAAAATAATTTTTTTATAAGTTTTTTATGCATCCTATCTTTGTGAATTTATTCATAGTCCTTATATGAAATTTAATTTCCTTTCTCATGCATTATCATGTTTAGATTTCTTTTATCTAATTATTATTCACATATTTCTTCAATATGTTAGTAAATAATTTATTTATTTTTCACAACTACAGGATAGCCTAAATTTTCCCTTTTTTTGCATGAATTGATCCATCATAATCACATGAGCATTTGAAAGACTTCTTTACCCTTCTCTAAACCTCCTTCACCTTATTCATCCCTCAAGCCTCAAGTAGAATGCATAAAATTTCTCTCATATGTTCCCTGTAACAGAAAAGGGGCATCATGTAGCAGTATGAAGATTGCACTAGAGTGCCTCTAGAATTGTACCTAAAGCCTATTTATCATTCCTTATTACATTACAACACTCATTAGACCCTCGAGCTAGAGTTTATAAGTTCAGGTACCCCTTATAAACTTTAACCTTCGTAGCAACAACTGCTTTCTTTCCATAATTAGGTCTAGTTTTTTGATGTCTTCTTTCAACTACAAGTTTATTTAGTATGCATCATAGGATAAAATTGATTTTTTCTAGAATTGTTGAAATTATTTTCTTTTTTTCCTTGTAGAAAACACATGTTTATTTCCTATTATTTACTTTCCTTCTGCTAGCATAGATTTATTTCCTAACAATTGCTTTGTTGCAAAACTGAGTAGGCTCATTTCTTATTATTTACCCTTTTGCACGTAGAGTGGGGTTACCTTTTGTCATTTACTTTTATATAGGTAGAATAGGGTTTCTTTCTATTGTTTCCTTTCCTAAAAGCTAGATTAAGTCTATTTGTTGTTCCCTGGTTTTTTGAGCATTTCCTGTAGTCTAGAGAGTAAAAGTGGTCTTTTTACATTTTAACTTCCCCTCAGTTGCATCAGGTCAACCAAGTAAGAATGTATTGCATGTTGCACACACTGTACTGAAACCTCTTAATTTTGTATGAAACTTGGGGCAATTAAAGTTAATACACTTGGGAGTTTCAACATTCTAATTGTATTACTGAGAGCAATCATTTTTTGGCATCATTGCTGGGAAGGTGTCAAAGTATGTATTGCTTTCTTTCCTGGTTGATTCACTTCTTTTATTTTCTGCAAAAATTAAAAAAAAAAAATTGCATTAGGAATCTTTAATTAAAAAAATAGAAGATTTCATTTCATTAGCATTCTCATTCAAAAAAAATTACAAAAATAGAAAAATATTTCTTCAATAACACAACCCCCTAGTTGGTCACGTTGTGTAGTAAGAATCACATGAGCATTCACTTTTGTTGGTAGAAGTGGAAGAGGTGGCATAGAATTTTGGAGGCATGAAGAAACTCTACTTTATCAACCAATATCAATAAGGTATGAACTACCCCTCCTATTTTAGTACAAGTTATAATGCACACTTTATACCTTGGTATCCAATTAGTATCTCACCTTGGTCTATGGCCACTCCATGGTCCAATCCTCCCCAATATGTCATTCCTCCTTTTCATCCATATCAACACCATCCTCCTTAATGAGGTGATCCATATTTCCCTCAATATTCATGGTTTTACCCTCCTTGACATGTCATTCCTCCTTTTCATCCATATCAAAACCAACCTCCTCAATGGGGTGATCCATATTTCCCTCAACATCCTCAATATCCTCCATTCTAATATCAATACCATCCACCTCCATGAAAACAACATCCTTAACAACAACCATCTCAAAGACCCACTCCCACTCAACTATCTACACAACCGTTTCCAAACCCAAAAAATAAAGTGATTCAACCCACTTACAATGCTAAGGTACACAATTTCCAAGTAACTCCTCTTGATCTAAATGGCATTCATCTTAGATTAGGAAGAGTATTGCAAAAAATATATTCTCTTGATGTCATTGAAGAACAACATCTAGAAGAAAAAGATATATAGGAGACTAAAGAATCATGGACCACATTTGATGGAGAGCATCCATTGGAGCTTGACATTAAATATTTTTTACTATTCTTGTTATCAAATCCTTTATGCATTCAAGAGGATAATTACCAAATAGTAGAAGATTTGAATTGCATAGCAGAATAGGGCATACAAAATCATCCAAACGAGCAAGTGAACTAAGGGCACCATGACTATATTGATCTTTGGTTCCAGACAATCATTAAGATGGAGCACCACTCTCATCTTCAAAAATTCTTGGAATCATCACAATCATATCAATAGGTCTCTCATATTCTAATGTATATAAAAACATATATTTCAATCTTGAATAAGAGTTTATGTATCATCCTATTGTGCCAATGGCTCCGTTAGAAGTATTACTATACCTAAAAAACATTTTATTTTTCAAGTAGAGTAGGATAGAATTAGAAAAAAGGAAAAAGAGGAAAAAAGAGAGAGAAAATCCTCAAGTGAAAACCTCCTTTGAGGCGCTTGAGGAAGGCTCAATAGATGAAAGCCTCTCTGAGGCAGCTTGTAAGCCTGAGAAAAAAGAAAAAAGTAGAGCAATAAAGATGCCTAGGTGTAAACCTCCTTTGAAGCACCTAGGACAGACATACTAGCTAAGATCCTCTATGAGGTAGCTAGTGGGCCTTAAGGTAAAGAAAAGAAAAATAAGAAAAAAAGAAAAATGATAAAAAAAATCTTCTTACCCTCATGAATGTGAAGGTATTACAAGAAACAATTAACAAAACAAAATAGGAAGGTCAACCTACACATCTGGCTCCAATCCCAATGCATACATCTCTATAGGATTAAGGAATCCTCTCTACATCACTCTCATCCATTTCCAAATAATCCACAACCTTCACCCATCATTCCCAATCGTTTCCCATTATTTTTCCTCACTATCCTGAGTTTCTACAATAAATCCCTATAATACTACAAGAAATTTACAAAATTAATAAAAAAGGGCAGAAAATTGTTTTAACCATATCTTGCAAACCATGCATCTATTTGTTGATTTTTTTAGGGTGAGATGCATAAGGGTGATGGTAAAATGCTCAAGAGATTTCAGGAAATTCCAGTGTACAATTTTTAAGAAATTAGATGCCCTCACCTATAACCATTTATCATTTTTCGTGGGATTCCTGCATCTATTAGCCGAGACGTTTCATAAGGAGATACATAAGGGTGATGGTGACATGCACAATTTTTTTTAGGAAATTCTAGTGTATATTTTTCAAGAAATTGGTTGTCATCACCTACAAGCATTTCTCATTTTTCTCGATATTCGTGCATCCATTGGCCAATATAATTTATGGGAATATGCATAAGGATAATGGAAACATGCTCAAAACATTTTAGCAGAAAAAAAATATATCGTTTGAGATATATTAGCTAAATAAGTCTACTACAAGAAGTAGAAACATTATATAGCCCAAAATTGAAAAAATACATAGATCGAAGATTTTTTTCACCTGTAACCAAAGACGAATGTACCTAGAAGTCCCTTACATCCATACATCCCATTTTCACTTTCCAATTTCCACTTATCCCTTTGTTGCTCCTTTGTTCAACCATAACAGTCCAACCTTTCTCATCTTCTCCACCAACCATAAGCAAAAAATGCCTCCTTATCCCCACAAGTAGATTCCTCCTTAATTATGAAAATTTTGTATAGGATCCAACAAGAAGAAATCATGAGTCTCAAGAGCTTATGTGGCTCCTACAAGAAACCACACAATCCCATAGTAGTCTTCAGAAGGCCTACAAGCCAAATTTTGCATTATGAATAAGAGGAGACATGAATTCCACCATAGTCAGAGGACAAAGAAATAAGGCATGAGTAGCTGCAGGATCTCTTGTAGGCTACTACAGGACCTTCTACAACCTACAAAAGCAACATTCGATCACATGCAACAACAATATTTTAGCCATTTGACCGAGAGATATTTGGAGCAACATCAACAACCATGGTAAGATTCAGAACGTGTCCAAAAGTAGTAGTAGTAGTAGCATTAAGACCTCCAAAAGATCATCAAAGTTAGAATAAACATTCAAAAATTCAAGATCATCAAACATAACCTCAACAATTATATTGATAACCTCCATAACATCTACAAGAAACATTAAAGGTAAGCCCTAGGTATGCATCTCTTAGAGCCTCCCCTTCAAACCTTTTCTAGCTTGAAGAAACATTGAAAGTGTAAGAAGGAAAATATTTTATAGCCATATTTAGTTAGATAAGCCTCAACCATATCTAGCAGTAAACTCAAGTTTTCTCCAAAATACACCAACACATATGGGAGAGGAACAAGACAAAAGTGGAAAAGACTCAAGAAAGTGGGTTTTTATTTTTTATTCGTGATAAAGAACAAGGCGTATGAAGGGGTAGGTGGAGGCCAACTTACTTACCTCAAAGCACTCCAATTTTTTTTTGCATGAAATATTATTTATAT
Source organism: Pinus tabuliformis (assembly GCA_031772625.1). Classification (NCBI taxonomy): domain Eukaryota; kingdom Viridiplantae; phylum Streptophyta; class Pinopsida; order Pinales; family Pinaceae; genus Pinus; species Pinus tabuliformis. Next base: position 835,624,935 of record CM062804.1, read on the forward strand.
AAATAATTAATTCAAAAATAAAAATAAGAAATAAAATAACATGGTGGACTCACCATCTCTCGAGATCAAAATTGGATTCTAGCTGAACCTATAGACACTATTACAGGAAACATATAGACTGCTATAGGAACCTATAGGCAATTCTAAAGAAAACATATATATTTCTACAGGAAGCCAATTTGTTTCCCATAATAGTCTTGGAAGCTTAAAATGACTTTAAATTGAAGGGGATATTCAAAATAAACGTAAGCCAAATTTCTCCCCACTCGCATTTTGCATAAGAAAGAGTACTCAAATTATCTCAGTCATGTAGAATAATTTTCTATGTTAGACAATATGAATTAAACAAGTAAATCAACTAGATACTTTGATATTCAAAGACACAAAGTGGTAAAATGATGAGGAATCATTTGGAGTAATCAGTGGAAAGTATTTTCCTATCCTTGAAAAGAAAAAAATTGTGCATCTTTCCGCTGCTACAAAACTCCCTATTGCATAGGAAATCATAAACTCCCATCACAGTAGACGCGTTGATCTGAGTTGACTCAACTCCTGGATTTAACCAAGATCTTTTACTTTCATGATGTTGCTAGAATTGAATTAAAAATAGCATAAGTGAACATGTATGCATGCTGTAACGAAAAAGGAACATGACAAGAATCAGCAACATAAAACACAAGACAATGATAACGGATTCGTCCAGGAGGGACTACGTCTCCGAGGCCCGGTGTCAAGATGGTGTAGGTCGCTACATTAAGTGCTAGAAAGAGTGATGATGTACATGCATGTGTTTTCTCTATCATACAAGGAATATGCCCTCATGTAGGAGTGGCTCCAAGAGATGTTCCGCTGCAGGAACTCTCATTTGAAAAGGACTCCTATCAGTATGACATAATTTCACATATGATAATAATGAGCATCCCGCCAGTCATGGCATCAAAGGGAGCTCAATTTAGACATACAACATGAGTATCCCATCAACATGACGACAAAGGGATATCAATAACAACATGACAAGAATTAAATCTCATAAATGATCCCGTGTCACATCAAGCAGGAATCGTGAAACAAGTAATAAAACAAGATCCCACATCAAACATTAAACAGGGATCTATGTAGCACAATGCATCTCATAGAAAAAACAAGTACATGAACGCACTGCATATACCTCACATCTTGGGGCCATCTGAAGAAAAGGATGTCAAACTACTGAAGATGGTCGTACCATCAATCTCGTGGTGTCGAATCTCATGGAAATGACTGCTCACAGATTGAATGCTGACACCTGCACTCCACTTTGAAAAGTGGTCAAACAATTAAATGATCAAATGGAAAATTTGAATGCACCATCGAAATTGTGGCGTTGAATAGGGTAAGATTGACTATCAAATTTCTGAATTCTGAGAAAGTGGAAATATGGGGCTACAAGAACCTTTTAGATTCCTCAAAGATTCCCTCCTCCTGGTCATCTGAAGATCTGCTGCTCAGATCAAAATTCTGACTGCGCCATCAAGTTTATGTCACTGAGAGGTGTAAGATCGACATAAAATTTGTCCAATTTGGACATTGGCAAAATTTCGTCCTCCTGAGAATTTGGCTCAATCATGGTTCCGCCTATGTTTTTCCCAAGCTCATGGTTCCACCTACAATAAAAATTAATTAAAAAAATCACGTCTCGGGTTCTGTGTCGCGTTCTGTCTCCATCCCCCCCAGGCACATTATGGAAATGGGTTTTATAATAAAGTTTTTGTGGCAGACATTATAATGAATTCGTTGTAGATGGATTGGTAAAAGGTCGCATTATAAGGAGGTCGGGTGGTCAAACCCCAACCCCTCCATATTAACACCCAATTCATTTTTTTGAAATTTCATTTAAACTGCATTAATATTTTTGGGTTGGCACACCGTTGGTTTGTTTGGTGTGTGGGTTGTACAACGGTTATGGTGAAGTATTAATGTGGGCGCCTCAGTGGTGGACTAGTCGTTCTAGCTGGGTGGGTTCGAACCTCGCCACCCACGGTTTAACACATGGCAAAGAGGGTGGGGTGTGGGCCGGGTCCACCGAAGATGTCTTGCCCCACCATACACATAATATGTATTTGTTGGTGGGTTGTTGGTTGGGGTGTGGGTCGGGTCCATCAGAGGTGGCCCACCCACCCCATTAATAGTTTTATGTGTTGTGCAATTACATGGAGGTTGGGAGGTCGACGGGGGTCATGGCCCATTGGCCATTTTAAAATAATTTTTTTTTTATATCAACAGGCTGGTGGGTGGCGGGGGTGGTGGCCCGCCACCCATATTATATTTTTATTTTTATCTTTTTGACAACAAACACATTTTTTCGAATTTGTCTAATATAGGGGATATTAGACAAATTAACGATCCAACAAATTCACCCACTTTCCGGACCTAGGTTTCATGCATCGGGGTCAGTAAAATTATAGAACACTTAAACCTGGTCCACAACCTAACTTTGACAAAAACTTTGACTGGCTTGTTCTCCCTGATACGAGCTTCAATTGATGAACCGTTCACACCATTGTGATCATGACGACAAGATATACACTCTGGTCCTAGTTCGAAAGCATTCTGATCACTTTGATTATTGAGCTTCCATAAGCCCTCTTTGTCCTTTGTGTGTCCTTGGAGCCACCTAGATCAATCCTCCCCACTGAGGAGCTTTTGGTCCTCCAAAAGCACGAAAAATAATTTGCAACTTCTCTATACCTTGTCTGCATCACAAGCATCCTGAAAAGGTCTCGCTTCCATCTCCTTCACCTTTGTTCTTTGGAGCCTTAAGCGATGATTCGACACTTGCAACCTTTGCAAACCTGTAGTAAATTGTTTTGAAAATTACATTCTTGACTTACATGACCAATTAATTACCCAAGCATCCCATACTCGCCACGAGTTTATAACACATACTCGGTGGTCAAGTTTAAATCAAAATGGAAATAATACCCAGCTATGAAAACAAGGCCAACATATCATTGTTGCTTCAACAAGTGATGGAAAACACATCATCACTGCAACACATGATTTACAAAAGTAAGGCCAAACACTATTTTTACTTTGACAAGTGATGGGAACACAACATCACTTTCACAGTTTATCATGCAACTCAAAATACAACCAAACATCATTGTTTCTTAACAAGTGATGGAAACACATCATCACTTTTACATGTTGAAATGCAACAAATGATTTGAAAAAGCACGACCATGACAAGCTGACATATCTAGAAACCATTTTTCACTTATTGATGTGAATGGGTCATCCCCCTGGTTTTTCTTGTCGAACAATTGTTTTACCTGGTTCATGTACCGACGCTTTGTCTTTAAAGTGTTGCTCTGGATGGAGCCTCTAACATGTGGCCCTTTGGTGACCACTTCTTTCGCAATGATTACAATAGGTATTCTTCCTCCAGATCTACTTTACTTTCTTCTTTTCTTGCTGTTGAGAGGGTCTTTCACGCCTCATCCTTTTGTGTGCTACTATTCTTTTCCAACACTTAGAAAATGTATGGTTATGTAATCCACAAAAGGTACATGTTTTCGATGCCATGTTTTACGTTCATCATTAACAACATGATTATAATCGAAATGAACATTCGAATATTGAAACTGGTTATACCTTTCCTTGCCATCTCTGGTGTCATTATGGTGATAAGAGCTTACCTCAGCTCTCTCCCTGTAATGGCCACTGCTATGGGATGATGGTGATGTGTTCCCATCATTCTCTTTCCTCGACGATTTCAATGATGCCTCAAAGAATCTGGAACCTTTGAGCATTCTCCTTCAGTGTATCCCAAGCCTGCAAATTGAGGTCTCTGCACAACCTCCAATGGTTGAGTTATGACTTTGTTATTAAAACCAAGTTCTTTTTCCTCCTCGTTCCTCGTCCTAGTAAGGAGCCTCATGTTTGTCCCTATAATTGGGATCTCCAAATCTCCAACAGAAATCATACTATTTGAAGATGGAAATGAAAGGAAATCAACATCTTTTACCTCCACTGTCGAGTTGGAAAGAATTGATGAGGGCTTCTCATCATCTGTTGTTGGTGGTTCACTGGCTGTCTCAGCGCATTCCCCAACTTCCTTTCCAACATACCCAAGTCCTGCCTGATGAGGTAATTCCCCTACTTTGATGGGATTGACAATGCCTTGGCCATTAATGCCCAAGCCCTTTCTTTCATACCCCATTTTCTTCAATAGTTTGGAGCCAATTCTTGTGGTATGATTTCCAAAAACAACAAAATCATCATCAGGAAACATACATGAATTCGGGGAACTATTTTTCACCTCACATGGGTCACGCTGCAACTTTTCCAAGGCCTCGTCCTTGGCTTGTAGCTGTTGTAGCCAACTCTGCTTTTCCTCTTTCTCTTCATGTAGGAGCATCTTCAATTCAATGTTCTTTGTTTGAAGATTCTAGCTGTTGTGCTTCAGTTCTTCCACGGCCTCTTCCGTGGGTCGCAACTGAAGCTACAATCTCTCCTTTTCCTCTGTCTCTTTTTGTAGAGCTTCATACATTATTTCCACCCTTTGCGAAATTTTGAGCATGGTCTCATACATCGCTTTTCCATCCTCTGTCGCTGCACGTTCCATTGTTCACACTTGCAATTCACATCCACGCAAAGACCACTCTGATACCAAACTTGATCCGAGTTGACTCAACTCCCAAATTTAACCAAGATCTTTTACTTTCATGATGTTGTTAGAATTGCATTCAAAATAGAATAAGTGAACATATATGCATGCTAACGAAAAATGAACATGACAAGAATCAGCAACATAAACAAAAGACGTTGATAACGGAGTTCGTCCAGGAGGGACTACGTCTCCGAGCCTTGGTGTCAAGATGGTGTAAGCCGGTTGCATTAAGTGCTGGAAAGAGTGATGATGTACATGCATTTGTTTTCTCTATCATACAAGGAATATTCCCTCACGCAGGAATGGCTCCAAGAGATGTTCCACTGTAGGAACTCTCATTCAAAAAGGACTCCTATTAGTATGACATAATTTCACATATGACAATAATGAGCATCCCGCTAGTCATGGAATCAAAGGGATCTCAATTCAGACATACAACATGAGTATCCCATCAACATGATGACAAATGGATCTCAATAACAACATGAAAAGAAGTACATCTCACAAACGATCCTGCATCACATCAAGAAGGAATTGTGAAACAAGTAAGAAAACAAGATCCCACATCAAACATCAAACATTGATCTATGCAGGACAATGCATCTCATAGAAAAAAGAAGTACATGAACACACTACATATACCTCACATCCTAGGGCCATCTGAAGAAAAGGATGTCAAGCTACTGAAGCTGGTCGTACCATCAATCTCGCGGCATCGAATCTCATGGAAATGACTGCTTGCACATTGAATGCTGACACCTACACTCCACTTTGAAAAGTGGCCAAACAATGAAATGATCAAATGGAAAATATGAATGCACCATCATATTTGTGGCATCGAATAGGGTAAAATTGACTGTCAAATTTCTGAATTCTGAGAAAGTGGAAATTTGGGGCTACAGGAATATTTTAGATTCCCCCTAGATTCCTCAAAGATTCCCTCCTCTAGGTCATTTGAAGATTTTCTACTCAAATCAAAATTCCTACTGCGCCATCAGGTTTGTGTCGCTGAGAGGTGTAAGATCGACATAAAATTTGTCCAATTTGGACACTGGCAAAATTTCGCCCTCTTGAGAATTTGGCTCAATCATGGTTCCGCCTGTGTTTTTCCCAAGTTCATGGTTCCACCTGCAATAAAAATTAATTAAAAAATTGTGTCTCAAGTTTTGTGCCGTGTTTTGTCTCCATCGCCCCCCCCAGCACACTGCAGAAATGGGTTTTATAATAAAGTTTTGTGGCGGACATTACAATGAATTCGTTATAGACGGATTGGTGAAAGGTCACATTATAAGGAGGAGATCGGGTGGTCAAACCCTGACCCCTCCATATTAACACCCAATTCATTTTTTTGAAACAAAATTTAAACTACATTAATATTTTTGGGTTGGAACATCGTTGGATTGTTTTGTGTGTGGGTTGTACAACAGTTATGGTGAAGTATTGATGTGGGTGCCCGAGTGGTGGGCTGGCCATTCTGGTCGGGCGGGTTCAAGCCCCACTTCCCACAGTTCAACACATGGAAAATATGGTGGGGCATGGGCTTGGTCCACCGGAGATGGTCTTCCCCCCCATACACAATACATATTCATTGGTGGGTTGTTGGTTGGGGTGTGGGCCAGGTCCATTGAAGGTAGCCTGCCCACCCAATTAATAGTTTTTATGTATTGTGTGGTTATGTGGAGGTTTGGAGGCCAGTAGGGGTCATGGCCCATCGACCATTTTAAAATAAAGTTTTGTTTTATATCAATAGGCTGGTGGGTGGCGGGGGTGGTGGCCCGCCACCCATATTATATTTATTTTTTTAGTTTTTTTACAACAAACACATTTTTTCGAATTTGTCTAATATAGGGGATATTAGACAAATTAACGATCCAACAAATTCACTTGCTTTTGGGACCTAGGTTCCATGCCCCGGGGTTGGTCAAATTGTAGGACACTTAAACTTGGCCCACAACCCAACTTTGACAAAAACTTTCACTGGCTCGTTCTCCCTAATACGAGCTCAGATTGATGAACCATTTGCACCGTTGTGATCAGGAAGACAAGATCTACGCTTTGGCCCTAGTTCAAAAGCATTCTGATCACTTTGATTGTTCAGCTTCCATAAGCCCTCTTTGTCCTGTGTGTGTCCCTGGAGCCACCTAGATCAGACGCAAGTAGAAACAAAAGAAGAAATGCAGGTAAAAACATAGGAAGAAATAGAAGAATAGACAAACATAGAGGCAAAGGTAAAAACAGAGAAAATAATAGCCAAAATAGAGTTGGTTGAGCAGAATCAGAGGTTTGGACCTCCTCTGTTTTTGGAACTACAAGAACATCAAAGCCATGAAGAAGAAACAAGGGAATTAAAAGATCCAACAGGGGTAGCTATATCAAGAAAAAAATGGGATGTCAAACAAGCCATCAAGGAAATGAATGAGTAAAAGAATAGAAAAGAGGGTGAATAGGTTTCTCATAAGATGAATGACAATTTCAGTAGGGGGTATGATGGGCCTCCAAATTAGATACAAACTATGGCCCATCTAACCATTCCTAGGCACATTTAACCTTTCATTTTGCATTTAATAATACATTTTTTCAAGTTTAATATGTTCCTAGGAAGGTTAGATATGATTTTCATATCTTGTGTGCCTAATGCAATTATTATGTAGGATATTGATAATATTTTATGCATATCACATAAAATACAGTCTAGAGAAAAATAAGGGACTTTCTTCCTACTGCAGGATGACTAAAACTCAACTAGCTTAGAACAATTGCTGCCCCTCCCTCTAGTTGCAAGGTCATAGGGAACCAAATCCTATTATATAGGATTTTTAGAGGAAAGAAGTCCTCTCTTCAAGAAGGCTTCCACTCAACTATTTTTGTATAAATAAGAGGCTTCAATAGCCCCTTAGGAAGAGAAATTTCAGAGGTTAGATTCAATAATACTTAGTGATTTTTTTTTCCTGACATTTTAGTTTTATAATATCTTATGTATATATAGGGAAGATTTTGGATCGCGTTTGAATTGGTGCTCCCACGCATCGACCTCCCTTGGCTCTCGCGGCCCTCTGCCTGGCAGCCCGTGCTGCTGGGCTTCCTCCCTCTGCTCCTGGCATCCCCGGATCTGGGCTTCGCCTTCCTCTTTCGGCCAGTGTTGCTGCTAGTCTTTCTTCGGTCCCCTGGTTCCCATGGCTGGGAGTGTCCCCTCCCAGCTTCATGACTTTGATGAACAAGCTGAGATTTTTGCTTCACTAATTTCTGAAAATGGTGCCCCACGAACCAAACCCACAGCCTCAAAGTTTGTTAAAAAACTGGCGGATATCCCAGAAATTTCTCTTCCTCCAAGTCTTCCAAGGAAAGCAGCGATCTCTCTAGCTGAGAGAGGTTTGGTTGGCCAATTTACTAGTCTGTGGCCTTCACCTAGAGCTGTTCAGAAATGGGTGGAGCGTAACTGGAATGCGAACATTCAAGGGAAAATTGCTATAATATTATGTGGAAGAGGATACTACACTTTCATCTTCGAATCCAAAGAAGACCGGAATCTCATCTTCAGAAATGGCCCTTACTTCATGGACTCAAGAGGTCTCTACCTGAACAGATGGTCACCTGATTTCGACCCAGAAATGGATATTCCCAATGTAGTTCCAGTCTGGGTTCGTTTGCCTCACCTCCCCCTCCATTGTTGGGGAGATGAATCAGTCAAAGCAATAGGAAATGTTGTTGGAAAATACATTGACAGATGCGAACCAAAGGACAACATGCACGCATGCGCTAGGATCTGCGTAGAAGTCGACCTAGGGAAGGGCCTCCCAGAAGCTATCAAGATCAAAGTGGACTAGTGGACCCATATTCAGCAGCTGGACTACGAACAAATCCCATTCAAATGTAAGGTATGCCATGAATATGGTCATTTTGCTAATAGGTGTAGCAAACTAAAAGAAACTGAAACGACTGAGAATGTAGAAACCAATGAAGACACATGGGAGCAAGTAAAAAAAAAGAAAGCAAACCCCAAGCAACCAGGCCCAAAACCAAAGCAACCCCAAGAAAATCAGGCCCTAACCCCCTCTCCCCCCCCATCTTGACCCAGTCAATTCCTTTAACTTCAAACCCATTCGAATCTCTGGAAGAAGAAGAGCCTTCATCCCCACAATCTCTGTCTCAAGACAAAGCCTTAGCAGTCATTCACTCTCCCTCTCAAAATTTTCCTTCACCTCCTCCCACCATAGACCGTATCCTTACAAGAAACAAAGTCAAAGAAGCAAGCATTACCTCAGAGCAGCCAAAAAAAGCTGGCAGAAAATCGAACAAAGAGATAAGAGATGAAACAACAGCTAAAGAAATGGCCACAGGTACTCAACAACCGATGGATTCTTTTCTGGCCAAACCAAGAGGAAGTGTGGAGAAGACAAAGGAGAAGAGTGGGGTGCACCAAAAAGCAAGTAAGTAATGATTTTGGTCTCTTGGAACAGTAGGGGCTTGGGCTCCTCTCTAAAATCCAATGCAGCCCGGGATATCATTAGTCAAGAACAGCCGGATATCTTTTTGATCCAAGAGACCAAAATGTCAAATCAAGATTTTCAAAAATTCATTAAAAAACACAGAAGCTTTGAAGGAACAGTGACAGATTCATTGGGGGCCTCAGGAGGAATAGGTACAATGTGGAACAAGAGAAAATGGGATCTCATCAGTCAAAAATCAACTCACTGGTGGGTCAGAACTGATCTCAAAAACAAAAATACAAATGAAAAATTTACAGTATTAAATATATATGCTCCAAATCATTACAGGGACAAAGCCTATTGTTGGGACTCTATTAAATCAGAGATGCAAGGAAGCCAACGAAGTAAGATGGTCATGGGAGGTGACTTGAATCTAATAAGGAACATTGAAGAAAAGATGGGAGGAAAATACTTCAGTGACCCATCGAGAGTTGCTCTGGAAGAAATAATAGAAGCTCATAAACTCATTGATATACTGCCATGTAATGGAAAATTTACATGGAGCAACAAAAGAGTGGGAACTCATAACATCAAAGAACGACTAGACAGGATCCTAATTCATGAAAGTATAGCAGCAGAATTCTCATCCATAAAAAGAAAGATTGTACATGCCACAGCTTCAGACCACAAACCTGTGGTTTTGAAACTGGACAGAATAGAAAATTTTGGACCAATTCCATTCAAATACAACAGAAATTGGGACAGCAAGGAGGACTTCAGAAAGATCATCAAAGACAGTTGGGAGATGGAAGTTATTGGATCCCCTCACTTTGTTTTGGAATCCAAATTAAAAAACTTAAGAACAACAATCAAAAAATGGGCAAAAGAGAACGCAATAACAGAGAAAAACAAAAAAATTGAGTTGCAAAGAAAATTGGAAAAATGGAACCAGGAAAAGGAAAGCCAGCAAATTTCAGAGGAAGAGCAAGTTCAGGAGAAAGACATTTTCATGGAATTATACAGGCAAAACAGAATTGAGGAGGAAGAGCTGAGACAAAAATCGAGATGCCTCTGGCTCAAAGCGGGAGACAAAAATACTTCTTTCTTCCATAACAATCTCAAGCTCAGAAGAGCTTGCAATCAAATAGACAAAATCCTTGCTGAGGGGAAAGAATTAAGAGAGCAAGAGGAAATCAAAGAAGCAGCCCATAACCACTTTAAATCCCTCTTAACTGCTAACGTCCAGCCTATGGATAGCGTGGATTTTCTACTTCCTGTGGACTGCAAAATCAGTGGGCAGCAAAACAGCGACTTGGAAAAGGAGGTTTCTAAGGAAGAAGTTAGAGAAGCTACGTGGAGTATGCAGCCGGACAAGGCTCCAGGGCTAGATGGCTTCACCATTTCCTTTTACAGGGCTCACTGGGACATAATAAAGAAAGATCTTATCAGGATGGTTAAAAATGTTTTCAAAAAAACCAAGATGGGAGAAAACACAAAATCTTCCCATCTGGCTCTCATCCCTAAAGAGTCAAACCCTCTCTCTTTTGACCATTACAGACCCATCTCTCTTTGTAATGTCTCCTATAAAATTGTCACCAAAATCCTGGCAAACAGGTTGAAAAAGCTCTTGCCCACTCTCATCTTAGAGAATCAAGGAGGATTTGTCCCTAAAAGGCAGATAACGGACAATGTCATTCTGGTGCAAGAGGCCATCCACAATAGTTTACAAAGAAAAGAAAAAGGTATGGTCATCAAACTTGACATGGAAAACACCTTTGATAGGGTCAGCCATCAATTTCTTGTGGCTGTTCTTCAGAAGTTTGGAATTTCTAACAAATTTATCAACATCATAATGGAATGCATTTCAAATCCGTGGATTGCCCCTCTGATCAACGGAAGGCCCAGTCGCTATTTTTGAAGCTCCAGAGGTTTAAGACAAGGTTGCCCTCTTTCCCCCTTCCTTTTCATCATCATGGTGGAAACTCTAAGCATACATCTGGAAAATCAAAGGAAAAAAAGGGAGATAACTGGCATAAGCATAGCGAGAGGAATAAAAGAAATCAATCACTCTCTCTTTGCTAACGACACTCTTCTAATTGGAGGTGCCTCAAGCTTAATAGCTAGGAGATTCAAGAAAATCCTTGATTCTTTCCTGGCTGTTTCAGGGGGCCAGCTTAATAATAAAAAGTGCAGAATATATACTTGGAATGTCTCACCTCAAGTAATGCAAAGGATCGCTCAAATCATGGAAATCCCGATCCAAAAGAACTAGAGCCACTTCTCCTACCTTGGTCTCCTGCTTGCTAAAGAAGTGCTCAAGTCCGAGACTTGGAACAAGCAAATAGAAAAAATGAAAGGGAACCTTCAAAGCTGGGGGCTAATGTGGTTAAACCTAGCGGGTAGGACCATCCTCATCAAAGCTCTCCTCTCAGCCCTTCCCATCTATCAGTATGCTGTTATTTTGGCTCCAGCCAGCATTGATAAACAAATGGAGCTAATCATGAGAGGCTTCCTTTGGCAGGGAGGGAAACAAGACACAAAAAAAATTAGTTTGGTTCGCTGGGAGCAGGTGATCCTCCCCTTTGATAAAGGAGGCATATCTATTAAGATCCCAAGTTTAACAAACAAAGCAATGGGCTTTAAACTTGTGTGGAGAATGCTTGTGGAAAAAGGCAGCTGGTGGGTCGAGGCTCTCCTCAAGAAATACCTCAATGGATGACATTCAAAGATTCTCTCTGATCTGATTGCGGAAAGACCATGCACTCAAGCATGGAGACTCATCAAAAAGGTTATTCCTCAAATAAAAGATCATATTTCAAGGATTCCTGGAAATGGAAAAGATATAAATCTATGGACAGATAGAATAATGGGATCGGAGCCAAGAAGCCAACTTTAGCAATACAGACCCTTGAAAATTTGGATGGAGGCAAAAAGACTAAATTCCCTCCATGACATCTCTGTCTGGGATCAAAACTGTTGGTCCGCCTGGAAGGACCTCCATCTACCAAATCACTTAAAAAATCAGTGGGCTGAACTGAAAATTACGTTGACTGGAGCTGCCCCAACTAACAAATTCTCCCAAGACAGCTTTGTATGGGATCCTAGCGGAGGAAAGTTTACAGTGAAAGATGGGTATCAGCTTCTACAATCAAACAACAACCATGAAAACTGGAACCTTCGATCAACAATTTGGAAGAATGAATGCCTTCCAAAAATAAATTTTTTTGCTTGGACCCTCTTGAAGGGAAAAATTCTCACTGCTGAAAATCTCAAGAAAAAGGGGATTCAAGGGCCATCCATGTGTTGTTTATGCTGCAATGAGGAGGAGAGCAGCCAACATTTATTCCTAGAATGCACCTTTGCTAAGCATTGTTGGTGAAAAATCACAAGTCCTTTGAGACCACTTATGGAAAACTTTGAACAGCTCTCAACTCTAAATAGAAACTGGGGGAAAGGCTACCCATATGCAAAAAAAGGTAAATCCACAATTATGAGAATCTAGAAATGCATTCCTTCTGTCCTGTGCTGGAAAATCTGGCTTTCTAGAAATAGTTGCATCTTCAAAAACCAAAAGCCAAACACAGCACTCATTTCGGCCAAAACTCTGGGGCTTGTGGCAGAAATGATCAGCGCTAACTCAGTACATAAAAACGACCATACCAACTGGCAGAAAGATGAAGAAGAATGGTTCAACAAATTCCCGCTGGTATACTCAATGAATAAACAAGTGGCACCCAATTCAGGAAAAAGAAGAAAAGACTGGAAACTCCAGGGAACCCAAACTGAAATAGAACAATGGATTCTAGATCAAAAGATTTTCACTCTACAGTTCGATGGTGCCTCCAAAAACAACCCCGACAAAGCTGGAGCTGGGGGCTTTATCTCTGATCAAGAGGGGAAAGCTATCATTACTTATGAATGGGGACTGGGCAATACGACAAATAACAAAGCAGAGGCCTATAGTCTGCTTCTGGGCACTTGTATCCTTAAAAAACTTCAAGTAAAAAACCCAGTTATAATAGGCGATTCAGCAATAATAATCGCAGCAATGGAATCAGGGGGAGATTTCAAAAACTAGGCCCTCAATAGAATCAAGCAAAGGATAATGGAAAACACAAAGCAGATGGGGATCATCCATTACAAACATGTCTTGAGAAATTTTAATACAAAGGCTGACTCTTTAGCTAATAATGCAGTGAATAGAACTATTGGCAAGTCCAAGAAAACAATAGTTCATATGAAAAGCCAATTCCATAATATGTCCCTCCTCGTGGTTGAGCTTGGGACACAGTGTTACATCAGTCACCTCGGCAATTAGACTGCTTTTCCTCAGAGACTCTACAACAGCGTGTTCGAAATCCTCAACACTGACACTATCCTCCACCATATCTTCAGAGCAGCCAGGAATATCTCTAGGCATAGAGAGGATCCGCATTGGATGACGGAGCTGGGGAAGCCTCGTGGGAAGGACAACCAAAATTTAGGCATAAGTCAATTCAATATCTTCAGAGACAGCTCAAAAAAAATTCAACATGACGCTCGGGACAGGTGCACTCCAGAACATGATGACCAATCTCACGAGTTCAGGTGCATCAGCGGGCTTATAAGCTGGCCGAGGTATGATGGTTTCTATAGATTTTCTCTGAGTGTGGCTTCAAGGCAGGAGCTCTTGGCTTGTTAGGTTCGTTGTTGTGCTTCTTCCGTGCCAGACCGCTTGTTGGGCATTCAAATCGTTGTAGCAGTCCCCGTGGAAGAGTTTCCTCTTATGTCTCGAGAGGTATTGTTTATGGCCACTGTGATTGTCTGCATTATTTTTACACTAACTGTTGGTATGTCTCTGTGAAGCAGACCTGCTCAAACATTTCAGTGCCGAACTCCCCATGGACTGTCAATGTTTCTCTCTATTTTCATTCACCCGTGCTTCTCATTTCCTTCTCTGCATATCATTCCCTTCAGCTCCTTCCTGGTGGCTTCTCCTCCCACTCGGTGTTCATCAGCTATCCTCTCATCTCTACCTTTGGAGACCCATTGATCAATTTTCTTTTTCAGGACTGCTCCTCTAGTATCAATACCTAGAATCGTCTATCTTTAAATATCAGAATCTTTGTTGTTTAGTTCTCTCCCTACTGGAGTAAGTTGTGCAAGTCCTAAACCAGATCTACAAGCCCATCAAAGACACTCCACCAATGGTAGAAAACCCATTGGATCGCATTGAAACCAATATCAGTTGCGCCCTCTGCAAGGCGCACTGCTTTATGATAGCTCGTTTCATTAAGCACTTCAATGAACTCAAAGCAGAAGTTCAGTCAGAGAATAAATCAAAGAAGAAAAAGCTTGAAAAACAGAAGGCGGAAATCGAAGGCCTCAAAGAGAAATGCAATCACTTGGAAGAAGCTATCAGTTACATAAAAACGTTGAACCAAAGTATCCAAGGCGAAACATCCACCAAAAACAATGATAAGAAAGATCAGCCGCCGGATGACTCGTTCAACCAGTTCTGGGGATAATTCCACATGCATTGTAAATACTGTCTACTTCTAGGTAAATTCTTATGGCAATATAGTTGTTATGTCTTCCAAATTTAAAAAAAAAAGCAAGAACAGTGAATTGAATTTCGAGTCTGCGTGCCCATTTTGCTTCAATTCAACTGTGCTACCTCAAACATATGTAATGGGATACGTCCCTCTTTTGAAGGTTTTTTAATATATAAGTACTCGACCATGTTAAAAAAAATATCTTATGTATAGAATATTTGTTGATTGATGGGAAGAGTTTTTGGTTCCTATATTTTTATTTATTCGAGAACCTGAGTCTCCTGGAGTTAGGGACAAACTAGGTGCTTAGTCCACCTCTTTGTACTTTTATTTTCCATGCATTATTTTAGCTACTCATTTATGCGATTTCATTGATAAATAATTTTGTTTTTGTGGGTTGATAAAATAGTTTTTTTTTAATTTTTTTATGCATATTGTCTTAGTTAATTTAGATATAGTGCTTTTATGCAATTTAGATTCCTTTCTCATGCACTATCCTATTTAGATTTCTTTTATCTAATTGTTGTTCACATATTTCCACAATATGTTTGTAAATATATTCATGTTTTCTAGAGCTATAGTTTAATGCATACTTCCCTTTTGTTGCATGAACTAATATATGATAAGAACATGAGATTGGGAAATGATTATTTACCCTGTAGAAAATCTGATGGTAGGTTAACCTGATAATGCAATATAAATCAAAGCAGAATACTATAACCTACTTCTACTATCAATTTGCGGAAGCTTAAAGATCGAGCTAAACAATATAACGAGAAGAAGAAGAATCAATGGCACAATACACATGAAAATTATTTTGGGGAAAGCCTCAGCTAAAAACCCCACACTATTTTATTATCATGCATGGTGGAAATACATAGGAATTATACAAAGCCTTAGCTCTCACAGCTAGCCAGCTCTCAGTACAATCCTCACAGATGATCACAGGAAATCTTGCCTTCTATCCAACCTTCCTCTCTGCCCTCAAAGCTCCTATTTCCTTGCGTTGTTCCTTGTGGATGATTCTCCAGTTACCAAGTGGATGATCTCCTCCAACCAAGTGGAAAACCTCTCTTCAAAACTGCGCAATCCTCAAGGATTTATCCTTGACTACATGCATGAGTTTTCTCCATGAGAAAACACATGCAACTGATAGTACATTGTCCTTGACTTTAATCTCAACTGGGTCTTTCTCAGAATAGACATGCATGAGTTTCTGATGAGGGAATCTTCAGTTAACTGGAGTGGCACTAGTTGAGTGCATGCATGCATCAACTGACTGTTAACTCTCTGTTAGTTCCTCAAACAGTTTGGAAATAATTTAACTGGACTTAACTCAGTAAACTGAGTTAACTAATTACAACTCAAATATAACTCAATCTTATCTCCTTAATTTAAGGGATGACTCTTGCATGACTTCATAAAGACTTCTAACTTGAATTTCTCCAACTAATTAATTTAAAATTAATTAATTAATTATTTCCAAGTAGCTGTTAAGACTAAATTCGATTTTAATTCACAATTTAATTCAAGGACAAATTAAATTGGAATATTCTTGTTGCCATATTTCAACACTCCCTCTCAACAAGAAAGTGATTATCTGCCACCCCGATCCTGTCTCTATGGAACTCGAATTTACACTTTGACAATGCCTTTGTCAAAATGTTAGCATCTTGCTCCTCTATCGAAATATACTGCAGCAACATGATACTCTCAACTTGGGAGAAGACATGGGAAACAAATCTTGCCTTATGCTTCTCCACACTACCATCAACAGCTTGCTTTACCTTGTAAAGCCAATGAGAACTCACAACTAACTTGTTCTCCAGTCTCGGAACCACGTCCCAAACACTTATGAACTATGGAGTCATACTCCTCCACCATAGCATCAACCCAAATCGATTGTTGCACTGCTTCCTCAAAGGAAGATGGCTCGGTCTCAACTCATTACCCAACAAGGGCCATGTATCAAGTGTACCTCTCAGGTGACCTCCTCTGTCTGTGCTGAGAAGATGGTGCTCCCACATTCTTTCTTGCATTGTCCAACAATCTGTCAGCTTCTCTTGTGCGCTTCCATCCATCTCGGGAAGACTCTGCTTGAGTGGATGTCTCCTCTCCTGGAACCTCTTCATGTGGCTACTCTGCATTAGTCTGAGGCTACTCCTCCTTAGGAACCAACAGTTCCTCCACAACCTGTAGTTGGAGCTCCCTCTTAAGGGAAACTCGCATGGCCTTCTTCTCATTAAACTTGAGATCTCTGCGAACCACTGTTCTCTGATTGGTAGGCAAGTACACCCGATAGTTGTGAGGTGTATCAGTGTACCCCAAAAATATCCCCAACTTTGCTATTAGCTCAAGCTTCTTCTATGCATCCTTTGTCACATGGAAATATACCGATGAGCCAAAGATCCTGAAGTGACCCACATCTTGTCTCTTACTGGAGAAAGCTTCCTCTAGTGTCTTCATCCCAAGTATGTGATGTGGGCTTCTATTTTGCAAATAGACCGATGTGTTCCATGCCTCAGACCACAAGTGAAGTGGTAGGCCTTGGTCATGCAGCATTGGCCGTGCTACCCCTACAATAGTTCTATTCTTCCTCTTGGCCACCCCATTCTGTTGTGGGTTATGAGGTACTGACAACTCTCATCTAATTCCTTCTGTTGCACAGAAGTCTTTAAACTCTTGAGAGACATATTCTCCATCATTTTTGCTTCTCAAGGCCTTGATCTTCTTCCCTGAATCTTTCTCGATCAAATATTTTAACTCACAAAAGTTTGTGAAAGTTTGGTCCTTCTTCTGCATGAAATAAATCCATCATTTACGATAATAGTCATCAATGAAAATCACATAATACCTTTGCTTCACTATGGATGCCATCGAGAATGGTCCACACAAATCAGTATGAACTCACTCTAAGATAGCCTCTGCTCGACTGTCTCAATCATGAAAGGAAGACTTGGTGTACTTTCCCAAGGTACAACCTTTGCATGTGTCAACTTGCTCAAGTTTACCTTTGGGAAGTCCTGTAGATATCTGCTGCATTATCTTCAAAGCCCCATGATGCAAATGGCCCAACCACCTATGCCACAACTCGCTAATGTCTTGGATTTGCACCAATTCTGCTTTCGTACTCAATGCTGCACAATCATCTATCTCTAGTTTATAGAGATTCTTCACCCGAATCCCTATCCTCTTGGTCTGACTTGTGGCTAGGTGTCTTAGGAACACCTTTCCTTTACTGAAGACCACATCGTATCCTTTGTCCACCAACATTGTGACCGATACCAAGTTCTTCTTCAGTCCAGGCACATACATCACATTTGTCAAGATGAGAGGAGCTCCATGCTCCCTCTGAAAAGTAATTGTGCCTACTCTTGAAACACTATACCTTTCGTCGTCGCCCACCTCTATGCGCATCTTGAGGTTTTTCTCCTCCAAGGAACTGAATAAATTTTTATCACCGGTCATGTGGAATGAGGCTCCACTATCAAGATAACAAACACAACCCATTATCGATGACACCATGCATGCGATGATAGTAAAGTTCATTTGGAACTGAGAGGCTAATGCCTCACCTTCCGATCCTTCCGAGGATCCCTTCTTGGACTTCTTCAATGGGCAATTAGTCACATAATGTCCCATCTTGTGACAATTAAAGCATATTACTTTAGACATGTCACCCTTCTTCCCTCCATGAGAATAATTCGATTTGAAATGGGAAGCCTTCCCCTTCCCTTTCCTTACCTTACTTGCTAAGGCCATATTTTCTTCATCATCATTCTTGGATGAAGAACCATCTCGTGTGCTCCTCCTGATCCCCTCCTGCATAAGATCCGACCACAGTCATTCCCAATCTGGCAGTTTCTCCCGTCCATTCAAAGAGTCCTAGTAGCTATTCCAACTCTTTGGAAGGCCAAGGAGAGTGAGTTTCACCATATCATCATCGACAGTAGTTATTCCCACACTGCCAAACTCATCTCTGCAGGTGGTGAGCTTGTTCAGATATGTGGAAATGGTATCGCCCTTCTCCATCTTGATTCTTCGAAGCATATCCTTGAGTGCCAATTTCCTCTGGTCGCTATTGTTCAGGTAGAGGTCCTTCAATGTCTTCGACATTGAAAATGGAGTATCATTCCCATGGAGACTCGAGACAATATGGTCTTGAACTCCCTCAAGGATGATCTGTCTCGCCTTCGCCACACACTTCTTCCACTCAGCCAACTCTTATGCATTAGTTGAAGCTGGCTTTAGGATTTCTTGGTCAATGAATTCCTTCAAGCCATTGTCTTCTAATACAACCTCCATTCTATCTTTCCATGCTATGTAATTTGAGCTACCTTCCAAGGCATACTCGAGTCTCAAGCCATAGAACGCCATTGGCCAACCTTGAAGTATGATATGAATTCGATTTGCACCTGCAATGCCTAACTTCAAACTTATAATTCTCTTCTCAGTATACTATTCACAGCTCTGATACCATGTAGAAAATATGATGGTAGGTTAACCCGATAATGCAATATAAATCAAAGCAGAATACTATAACCTACTTCTACTATAAATTTGTGGAAGCTTAAAGATCGAGCTGAACAATATAACTAGAAGAAGAAGAATCAATGGCACAATACACATGAAAATACTTTTGTGGAAAGCCTCAGCTAAAAATCCCATACTATTGTATTATCATACATGGTGGAAATACATAGGAATTATACAAAGCCTTAGCTCTCAAAGCTAGCCAGCTCTCAGTACAATCCTCACAGATGCTCACAGGCAATCTTGGCTTCTCTCCAACCTTCCTCTCTACCCTCCAGGCTCCTATTTCCTTGTGCTGTTCCTTGTGGATGATTCTCTTGTTACAAAGTGGATGATCTCCTCCAACCAAGTGGAAAACCTCTCTTCAAAACTGCAAAATCCTCAAGGATTTATCCTTGACTGCATGCATGATTTTTCTCCATGAGAAAACACATGCAACTAATAGTACACTAACCTTGACTTTAATCTCAACTGGGTCTTTCTCAAAATAGACATGCATGAGTTTTTGATGAGAGAATCTTCAGTTAACTGGAGTAGCAGTAGTTGAGTGCATGCATGCATCAACTGACTGTTAACTCTCTATTAGTTCCTTAAACAGTTTGGAACTAATTTAACAAGACATAACTCAGTAAATTGAGTTAACTAATTACAACTCAAATATAACTCAATCTTATCTCCTTAATTTAAGGGATAACTCTTGCATGACTTCAGAAAGACTTCTAACTTGAATTTCTCCAACTAATTAATTTAAAATATATTAATTAATTATTTCCAAGTAGCTGTTAAGACTAAATTCGATTTTAATTCACAATTTCATTCAAGGACAAATTAAATTGGAATATTCTTGTTGCCATATTTCAACACTCTCTCTCAACAAGAAAGGGATTGTCTTCCACCCTGATCTTGTCTCTATGGAACTCGAATTTACACTTTGACAATGCCTTTGTCAAAATGTCAGCATCTTGCTCCTCTGTCGGAATATACTGCAACAACATGATCCTCTCGTCCTGTGAAAAGCCATGGGCAAAAAATCTTGCCTTATGCTTCTCCACACTACCATCAGCAGCTTTATTTACCTTGTAAAGCCAACGGGAACTCACAATTGACTTGTTCTCCAGTCTCGGAACCACGTCCCAAACACTGCTACGAACTATGGAGTCATACTCCTCCACCATAGCATCAACACAAATCAGATGCTGCACTGCTTCCTCAAAGGAAGATGGCTCGATCTCAACACATTCCCCAACAAGGGCCATGTATCCAATGTACCTCTCAGGTGACCTCCTCTATCTATGCTGAGAAGATTCTTCTCCCACATCCTCTCTCGCATCCTCCAACAATCTGTGAGCTTCTCTTGTGCGGTTCCGTCCATCTCTGGATGACTCTACTTGATTGGATGTCTCCAGTCCTAGAGCCTCTGCATGTGGCTGCTCCGCATCAGTCTGAGGCTCCTCCTCCTTAGGAACCAATAGTCCTCCACATCTTGTAGTTGGAGCTCCCTCTCAAGGGAAACTCACATGGCCTTCTGCTCATCAAACTTGAGATCTCTCCAAACCATTGTCCTCCGACTGGTAGGCAAGTACAATAGATAGTTGTGAGGTGTATCAGCATACCCCACAAATATCCCCAACTCTGATGTCGGCTCAAGCTTCTTCCGTGGATCCTTTGTCACATGGAAATATATCAATGAGCCAAAGATCCTGAAGTGACCCACATCTGGTCTCTTATTGGAGAAAGCTTCCTCTGGTGTCTTCATCCCAAGTATACGATGCGGGCTTCTATTCTGCAAATAGACCGCTGTGTTGCATTCCTTAGCCCACAAGTGAAGTGGTATGCCTTGGTCATGCAGCATTGCCCTTACTGCCCCTACAATAGTTCTGTTCTTTCTCTCGGCCACCCCATTCTAATGTGGGTTATGAGGTGTCGTCAACTCTCGTTTAATTCCTTCCGCTACACAGAAGTCCGTAAACTCTTGAGAGACATATTCTCCACCGTTGTCGCTTCTCAAGGCCTTGATCTTCTTCCCTGACTCTTTTTCAACCAAATATTTGAACTCACAAAACTTTGTGAAAGTTTGGTCCTTCTTCTGCATGAAATAAATCCAGCATTTACGAGAATAGTCATCAATGAAAATAACGTAATACCTTTGCTTCGCTGTGGATGCCGTCAAGAATGGTCCACACAAATCAGAATGAACCCACTCTAAGATAGCCTTTGCTCGACTGTCTCGATCATGAAAGGAAGACTTGGTGTACTTTCCTAAGGTACAACCTTTACATGTGTCAACTTGCTCAAGTTTACCTTTGGGAAGTCTTGTAGATATCTGTTGCATTACGTTCAAAGCCCCATGATGCAAATGTCCCAACTGCCTGTGCCACAAGTTGCCAACGTCTTGTCTTTGACCAATTCTGCCTTTGTACTCAATGTTGCACAATCAACTACCTCTAGTGTATAGATATTCTTCACCCAATCCATATCCTCTTGGTTTGACCCATGGCTTTGTGTTTTAGGAATGCCTTTCCTTTACTAAAGACAACATCGTAGCCTTTGTCCTCCAAAATCATGACGGATACCAAGTTCTTCTTCAGTCTAGGCACATACATCACATCTGTCAAGGTGAGAAGAGCTCCATGCTGCCTCTGAAAAGCAATTATGCCTACTCCTAAAACACTATACCTTCCATCGTTACCCATCTCTATGCGCATCTTGAGGTCTTTCTCCTCCAAGGCACTTAATAAATTTTTATCACCGATCATGTGGAATGAGGCTCCACTGTCAAGATACCAGACAAAACCCATCATCGATGACACCATGCATGTGATGAGGGTAAAGTCCATTTCGAACTAAGAGGCTAATTCCTCACCTTTCGATCCTTTCGAGGATCCCTTCTCGGACTTCTTCGATGGGCAATTAGTCGCATAATGTCCCATCTTGTGACAATTAAAGCATATTAATTTAGACATGTCACCCTTCTTCCCTCCATGAGAAGAATTAGATTTGAAATGGGAATCCTTACCCTTCCCTTTCATTTCCTTACTTTCTAAGGCTAGCTTTCCTTCATCGTCATTCTTGGATGAAGAACCATCTCGTGTGCTCCTCCTAATCTCCTCTTGCATAAGATCTGACCATAGTCATTCCCAATCCGACATTTCTCCCTTCCATTCACAGAGTCCTGGTAGCTATTACGACTCTTTGGAAGGCCAAGGAGAGCGAGTCTCACCATATCATCATCGAAAGTAGTTATTCCGACACTTCCAAGCTCATCTCTGCAGGTGGTGAGCTTGTTTAGATATGTGTAAATAGTATCGCCCTTCTCCATCTTGATTCTTTGAAGCTTATCCTTGAGCGCCAATTTCCTCTAGTCGCTATTGTTCTGGTAGAGGTCCTTCAATGTCTTCCACATTGAAAATGGAGTATCCTTCCCATGGAGACTTGAGACAATATGCTCTCGAGCTCCCTCAAGGATGATACATCTCGCCTTTGCCACACACTTCTTCCACTCAACCAACTCTTGTGCATTAGTGGAAGCTGGCTTTGGGATTTCTTGACCAATGAATTCCTTCAAGCCATTGTCTTCTAATACAGCCTCCATTCTATATTTCCATGCTATGTAATTCGAGCTACCTTCCAAGGCATACTTGTTATACAACAAATTGACCACCTCATTAGCTCAGAGGGGAAAGACATGATAGTTGAAGCAAAGACCAAGATCACATGCCTTGTTTCCACACTAATAATGGCTATGCACTGACTACCTGCTTTATAAAGCTTCTTTGCAAGCCTAAGGGTGCGTTAGTGACCCAAATTACTCTAGTTGCTAGTTCGGGAACAACATTAGTGGACCCTAATGAATTTCTAAGGGTCAAAGGAGCGAATTGACTCATAAATATATAGATATTTTCTCCTAGATCTACTCAAGAAAAGCATGGAAACATCTCAAGTTCGACCTATTTGGGGGGTTTCTAATCCTAATGAAGGAGGCAAATGGGAAAGAGATGAAAAGCATGGAAACTTCATTTCTTTTACCCTAAGGAACTCATGGAGGAACTTGGAAACCCTAACTCAATTTCTACATAAGCAAAGCTAGGGCTATGGTGATAAGGGTCAGATCATTTGAAAGGATAGCATACTTGATTGTCGAGCATTGTCTCAAATCAGAAGAAGTTGGTAAGAAGAGAGAGAGAGAAGCTGGAGGGTAAGGGAACGCTGATGCAATAGATGGTTGTAATCACTCTTTCGACATTAATATAGAACTGCAGTTGTACTGTCTACTCTGTGGTGTTGGTACTATCATTCATTAACTTGTTTGTCCAATACCCTTTAGCATGAGTAGCTTAGTTATGTGTAACTAGATGTTCTTTTATGTATTCATGTATTAGTTATCAAGGTTGTATGTTGTGATTATGCTTGTCTCTTCTATGTGTAGGACTTGATCTAGGGCCGGCTTAGGGGACTTCCACATAGCTGCATTGTGCTCTCCAGCAAATCTACATGGAGGCTTGAGGTAATATATTTGTCCTACTTTGATAGTTAGTTATTGTTTATGAACATGCATGTAACTTTGTGACGGTTGTAGATAATCTTACAGTCTGCTGAAGGTCCTAGGAATACCTTTAAGGGTATCTTCATTCTCCATACACCTTGCATTTTATCCTATAGAAGAATTGGTGACTCCGTCGGGGGCTATACATCTAGTTCTTGGTTTACCTGGATATTTCTCAGTTTCCTCCTCCTTCTAAGATCTCCCTATACTTATGCATTCCCTTTCTGACCCACCAAAACCTTGTTGCATCCTGCCTATATATATTCATCATTGGATCTGATCCAAGAAGCCATGTTTTGAACTGTTTTCCCACACTAACGTAAGTTAGCAGACTACACAATGCTTTATAAAGCACTGTGTCTGCACACACAGAGCGTTAGTGGACCCAGTAACTCTCTATGGCCA
The DNA here is from genome assembly GCA_031772625.1 of Pinus tabuliformis. NCBI lineage: Eukaryota > Viridiplantae > Streptophyta > Pinopsida > Pinales > Pinaceae > Pinus > Pinus tabuliformis. Next base: position 835,649,028 of record CM062804.1, read on the forward strand.
CTGCTACAGAGTGTTAGTCTCCCAAAATCTTGATTTCGAGCTGTGTCTGCAAACCTAAGGGGATAGGAAGCTTGCTCATGGACTGAAAGAGGACATGCTACTACATTTTGTTAGCAAGATAGGTGTCCTAAAAGTTTTTTTTTTAGGAAATAAGTTGTTTTTTCTTTCTTGAAAAAATTTTTATCAAAGAAAAAATCATCAATTCTTTTATTCATCCTTCTGTTTAGCTGGTTAAAAGCTGCTTTATTTTGGTTTCAAATAGTTGTTAGGAAAGCATTGGAAAGATTTATGTTGGTTATGCATGTGTTATAATGACTAAGATGCATGGAACAAATATGAATATGTGAAAGACTCTCACCTGTAGAATACAACTTGTTTTCATCAAATTGAATATTTTTTTTAAAGCATTGTCTTGTGCGTGATTTTTGAGTCATAGTCCCATCACATTTCATACCTCAACTCCCCTACCAAATACAATAAAAAAGTACACATAAAATTTACCTAAAATCAATCAATAACTCTTTATTAAGCAAATAAACATTAGTTCAGGCTAGGATCTTGGATAGGCAGTGTGAGTAACTGCCCAACATTGGAAACCCAAATTAGTGTCATTAAAAGAGAGAAAATTCCTTCTACACTCATACTACCGGGACCACTCCAGTCAAAGTGGAGCAAAATACGAGACAACATCGGACTGTAAGTGAAGGTAGCCCACCTTTGCTTGCAACTCCTTTGGGTATTTTGTGTATTGTGGATCCCTTCAGGAATTTCAGAGCTATGTCGGGGACTCAGGTATCCTGCCCACACAGCATACTTTCTGCGACTATTTCCCCCCCGGTAGTGCTTGTGATCTAAGGTATCCTTAGTGGCCAAGCTTTTGGTGACTTACACAAGGTGACTAGGGCGAGCTACCCTAGTATCTAACACAGATGGACCTACTCTGTCTTCAGTTTTTGGGAGGGTGCTCGTCTTCACGACAGTACTTGGCCCCTCAATCTGAGGTTCAGGCAAAGCTCTAGAGTAACCATAACTGTACATTTGGCCAACCCTCTCTGTTATTCATTGTGATACCGGGTTTCATCTCCAATGATTAGTGCTTATCAAACAGGGTCATTTCCCTCTGTTTGCTGATTGATCAACTTAGTGTATTTTTTTATATTTTTTAGGTACCCATGTGCTATCATTGAGACTTTAACAAATATCATGATAAAATTTAAATTTAATTAAAATTAACGGTCGCCCAGGCTACATCCGGCCCTTGTCGTCAATTTAGATGATTGTTAGGACTTCCTCCACTCATTGTGGAAGATCTGCCAAGCTCCAATGAATTGGATTCTCCATCTTTGGGGAATCAGTCTCCTCGATCTCACATAGAATCTGTTTGGACAATCGATGATTCGAGGTTTTTGGAGGATTTATTTACCGAAGGATTTCTTCCTCCCCTTAACCCTCCGCTCACAAATCCATTGGATCCACTCTTGGTTCCCATGGCACCTGTACTCCCTGTCTCTTTAGAAGGAACATTTCCATCCATCCCGTTGACGACTAACGGGTCGTGGAACTTTATGGACACTTTTGGTCCTCCACCACTTCCCCAGTTGACAGTCATCACCACACCATTGATGGCGAACCCGGGTATCCCATTTGTCCCAGGTACAACCACTCACATGACACCCTCCACTAGCAAAACCCAGCTGATGCCATGTTCCACCCCTTTAGTGTCAAACTGTATACATTCGATAAGTGCTACATATAGCACTCCTTATAACGCTCAATATAGCACTATTAGCGTGGTTCTCGTCCACCAACAATATGGTCGGTAGCCATTGTACAATGCAATCCCATAGATTCAAGTATCTGGGGGCATTCCCAATATGCACATACCGGTCAGGAATGTAACAGTTCCCCCTCCATTCTTAGCCATGCATCGTCAGTCATTGATTGACATGAGTGTTCCTTATGTCAATCAAGGACACATGGTTAGTTATGTGGTAGGCGAGAATCCTCAAGGAGGTACCAACCAATCCATGGGGGCACCCTACTAACAAATACAAATGAGTCAAGGGAGCACTGCTTATCCTGGGGGTAGTACTATACGCCAGCATCAGATTCCCCATGGAAATCCACACTACAATGCCATACCCCAAGGCAACTACTATACCATGCAGCCTATGTATAATATTGGGACTCAAACGATGGGAGGACCGCAAGGTTCCTCAAGTCATATGTCATCGCCTTGGTTCGAGTTGGGGGCACCACACTCTCTACCTTTCTTGGCAATGTTGGATATCCCCGACTTATACAAACTTACAAATGACCCCATATACCACAACTTACTTTGGCCACCGATCCCGCATAAGATACCAATAGACATCCCCAAGTTCGAAGGGAAACAAGGGGAGGATCCGGGCACTCATATCACCACCTATCATCTTTGGTGTGTTTCCAACTCCATGGTGGATGATAGTGTTCGGTTACGTCTTTTCCCCCACACCCTCACTGGCAACACAGCTAAGTGGTACATTGAGTTACCACATGCATCAGTAAATACCTTTGATGCTCTAGCGATGGAATTCTTAAAGCACTTCCATCTACCCATCCGCTATGACACTAGGACGGATCTTCTCACTTCATTACATCAGGATATCGCCACCCACATCTCTGATCATATACATGAATGGAGACGTAGTCGGAGGTTAGATAAAGCTCCCCTCCCAGACTATCTCTTAGCAGACTGGTTCTGCAAGTCCCTACTCCTGCGAATCGCTAAAGATGTCGCTTTAGGTGGTGCGGTCATAGAATACCAATCTATACGTCATGCCCAGCACTTAGATCTGATATATTCACAGTCTAGTGCTCTATACGACGTAATCCCTAATGCCCCTCGTAACTCCAATGTCTCCGCTACTCAGCACCCCAGAGCGCACACCGATGGGATTGTCGGTGCAACCTCTAGGGCTACTATAAAAAAACTCGGCTGGTCACATTGCCCAGATGTCAGTGGACCCCTCTACCAAATCTACTGCTCTTCCTACCACCGCGATAAACTCTGTGCAGTCTACACAGAAACCCAGTGGTATGAACAAGAAGAATAAGAAAAAGACCCCTCCTTCTGAGGAGTAGTCAATAAAGTAGCAAAACCCAAAACAGAAGGCCGTTGCGCCTACTGACAATGAAAAGGATAAACCCACCAGATTCCCTTACAAAATCTATGCTGAAGACCGCATGACCTATCACTGCCCGCGTCTTCAGGAATGCACAAAATACATTTCTAAAAAGGATACTGGTAGGACCCCCGATGTCCTTAATAATCATTTCCCTACTCAGAAGTAGAAAAACCTTATTGAAAACCAACCCCAACCCCCATAAGGGGGCAACAGTGGTTCACAACGTCCTTCAGCTGGTGAAGGATCTTTTATCGTTTACACCTTTGAAACGGTAGATCTACAAACAAGAGCCAAATCCTATGGAGCTCCTGTCACTCATGCAGAGGAACCTTCCTCAAGTCCAAACCAACTGCCGCCCAATGATTTTCATATCGAACGGGCGGTTGCTGACTTTGTAATTCACCCCCCCAAAGGCGCACTTTGACGTACAATGCACAATACATCTGCACGTGCTGCCCAAAACTACAGCATTGTAAAAGACTTGGCGCAAGCGCCATCAGCTATGTCGGTGCTCGAAGTATTACAAACATGCCTAGCACAAAGGAAAGATTTGCTTTCGACTATTGGTGGTATCGACCCACAGGATTCCATGCTTGCAATTTTCGACATGGAAAAGTGTAAACCTCCCCTTTCCCACCAGCTTGCATTTCAAGTGAAATTTTTTTCGAAAGGTAAAGGTATACACAAAACTGTCATCGACGAAGGTGCTTCTACTTGCGTCATGTCGGCTTCATGTTGGCTCGCTCTGGGTTCTCCAACCCTGTCCCCACCGTCGAATTCCCTTAAAGCTTTCAATGGCCACACTTTCATCCCAAAAGGTTACCTAGCTAGCTACCACATCACTTTGTATGGGAAAACAGTAACGGTGGACATAGAAGTCGTAGATGAAAAACTTGACTATAATCTCTTACTGGGTTACAGTTGGACATATGCCATGACAACCATCATATCTCCTGTCTTTCACATCATCCTATTTCCATTGGATGGAAAGGTAGTTATAGTAGATCAGCTGTCTCTCTGCGCCCCTGATTACTACCCATTACCAAGCGGCTCTGTACCCCTAGTAGGTGGTGTACTTGACTCTTATGTCAATATTGGTACCAGTCTACTGAATGCTTCTTCCCTCATGAGTTGTTTCCCTCTTCAGCTGCCCAAGGTTTCACCAATGGTCAACATGCTTTCATCTATTCCTCATGAACAAACCGATCCATGGATCCTACTGGCTCCTTCAGACATTGACACATACGGAGAACAAATGCCACTGTCACCAGCTGAATTAGCCTACCAAGCCATTCAATCTGCATCCGCATCTCCAGTCACTTTGGTTATGATCAATGGTACCACTGCCCCTCCCATAAACGTGCCTTCTTTCGATCCACTCGATCAAGTCCTACCTATGAACGAAGCTATTCGAGAAATAATGAGTTTAGAAGAGAAACCTTGGGAGGATTCATGCCATCATGTTTCGATATCTGATTCGGACATGATACCTCTTCAAATCCTATCCCCTGACATACCAGAAATCTTTTCCTCACCCTATACGACCATCCAAACTTTGGAGGTGGAAGAAAACATGGGTAATATTTCAAAGACATTGATCATCGATATTTCTGTCAAGATAGGCATCGTGGAAAACATCCAAATTGGAGTAGATTGCAATCCTAAGGAAATTGTAAGCTTCGCCTACTTTTTTAATGAATTTCGTGTTGTATTCACTTGGTCTTATGAGGAAATGCCTAGCATAGATCCGTCTATTGTCGAGCATGAGATCAAGCTTTACAAAAATGCAAAACTTGTCCGTTAAAGACTTTGACCAGTCCATCCCGGGAAAATGACAACCATAAAAAATGAAGTAGAAAAATTGTTACATGCTGGTTTCATCTATCCTGTTCGTTTAACAGAATGGGTTTCCAATCTAGTTCCTGTCGATAAAAAACAAGGAACCATCTACGTATGTGTCGACTATCGAGACTTGAATGCCGCGTGTCCCAAGGATAATTATCTGACACCGTTCATCGATCAAATCATCGACGACTATGCCAGTTGTGAATCATTTTCATTCATGGATGGATTCTCAAGTTACAACCAGATTGCTATAAAACCCAAAGACTAGCATAAAACTTCCTTCGTCTGCCCATGGGGCATCTTTGCCTATCGAAAACTCCCATTCGGTTTAAAGAACACTGGAGAAATTTTTCAAAGACCCATGGACTATGCATTTCACGATATCAGGCATATCGTTCAAGCTTACTTGGATGACCTTCCAGCCCATTCCAAGAAACGAATGCAACACCTAAACCATTTAACAGCAATATTTCTAAAGTGTCGGTTTTACAACATTCGCCTGAATCCGCATAAATGCGATTTCTTAGTCAAGTCTGGACTCTTACTTGGATTCATTGTCTCCAAGTATGGGATTATGATTGATCCTAATAAGGTAAAGGCAATTACTCAATTTCCCGAGCCACAATCAGGACTAGGAAGGAGTCTGCTCACTGAGCCCAGAAATGGGCTATATCTGAAAAAGTATTATGCCCAGTATTGCACTAGGCATGTGCTTTGTAATTTTATGTATTCATAAGTTTTTCTTCCCTTTTTTGGTGTGATTGGATTGTTTTGATAGTTATTGGAGTACTTCTCTCATACATCCTTCTCACAATGCAGATGTCTTCATTGCCCTTAGCATACATAGGATATGCGGATGGTGCTAGTCATCACACATGGCACATTGCATTAGTTGCTTGGGTCATCTACACACCTGAGTCGGAATTATTTTGTTCCAGAGGAGTCTTTTTTGGTATTGCCACCAACAATATTGCCGAGTACATGTCCGTAATTTCACTTCTCACAAAAGCGTCATCAAGGGACATCACCAATCTGGTGGTCAAGTTAGACTCCTAGCTAGTTGTTATGCAGTTGACAAATCGTTATCACATTCGTAATCCAACCTTGTTATGTCATTACTTAAGGGTACGAATCCTAGAATGTCAGTTTGAAATAATCACATATGAACACATTCCTAGAGAACTTAATACGGTTGTTGATTCATTAGCTAACTATGTATTAGATTGGCATTTGTCTCATTCACTATAGAAGCATGCATGAAAATTAAAAATTTACTGAGTTAAAAATTTTACAAAAAACATTTAAAAAACATTTACGCCATCAAAATACCAAAATGTCTGTATATATATATAGATCAAAATCCAGTCTTTTACATCGAAATATTCCAAAACTTGGATGTTTTAAGTACAAAATGGTTACTAAGCCCAGCTACAAACACCCAGTGGCTATGCCAAAACACCTACTAAAAAGAGCCTATTGCTCCTAAAATTCTAAAACCGCTCTAGCTATCCTCCGAAGAGGAACCAAAAACCGCTCAGGTACACTGACTGTGTGTCACTGCATATGAGCAGGAATCTCCCTCACAAGAACGGGGGGCACACCCATGCTCAAGCCCTCTAGGTTCCTCAGAACCTTGCGAAGACTATCGGCATCACCCCCCCAACAGGTAGTTGGCCTCCTCGTCGCATATGGTGGGGTTCGCCTGCAGGTCATAATGGTGCCACATCTGTGTTAAGCATAAAGCTTCATGTCAGTACTTATTTCGCCTATAAAAACATTACATAAACATTCAAAAGCTAAAAAATACTTGAAGTACTTTCAAAAACCATTCTCACCTTGAGGACCCCAGTTGGTCTTGGGTGGTAGCATCAAGTCAGGGTTGCCGGTAAAGTCCATGTCCTCATAAGCATAGTCATCAATCATCACAATTTGGCCACGAAGCCACTGGAAGAAATCTTCCTCGAAGAAATGTCGAATTGGTCCTCCTCCAGTGCGAGGATTGAGTGATGACCATCTCCCCTACCTCGGCTCCCTCAGATCAAAGGGACCTAAGCTCATCCTTGGGTGCATAACAGGTACCCTCTTAAGAATGAATGAAACTATGATGGTACCATACCCAAAATTGTGTTGGGTATGAGTCTTGCATGCCGTTAACTCTGCCTTCAACTAGCGAAGCACTGCTTCACACCAGTTGAACATTTGTGGCTGGACACAGTCAACTGCAAGCAATAGTTGGGCCTTTTTCACAATGTGGGGACTCTTTGACCTCACCAACTGCACAATCAACCATAAAATTGCCCTCATAGACTTGGACCTTATTCTCTCTATGGGGACTCTGTTGCTGACTAGTCTGCTCTTGGGGTTGTAGTAGGATTGCACCAGCTCTAGGGTAGATCGTGGATCTGTCCTACCCCCGGTGAGGTTTTCCTATGCCCCATGGCATGATAGACCAGATAAAAAGTATATGTCATCACGGTCAATAACTAGCTCCTGATCTGCAATCCTGAACACTTGCGTGTGTTCATCCCAGCGCTAGATAATCGATTTCAATAAATCCTCCTGCCCTTTCATCAGCGCCAACTTTGCATACTTCAATAAACCACAGTGGTGCAATGCAGGTATGCATGCTGGATCGTTTGACATCAGCAATTCGTGGCTATCATGGGCCCATTCTTTCCATAGACTAGTCATTATGGCCTGAAACCTGCGCAAAATAAACCTAAAAAACAGTCAAAATGGGGGAAAATAGCTTTAAGAATTCTTGCATGAGGTTTTAAACTACGCCCTTCAGCTCTAACGCTCCCCCTAGTAGTACACAGGGAGGATTAACACCCTCCAGTAGGTCATATATGGTGTTTAACACTCCTTACAAATCATCTGAAGGGTGTTAGTGCGCAAATATTGCTTTAGGTCACCTTAGATCTACAAAAATTCACCCCTAAAACTATCAAGAAAGGTTATGCAATGCGTAGAGAAAGGTTTTAGCCTCTATCTGGTACTGACGGCACATCGAATGGTTGCCCGGATCTATTGCAATGGTCCGCGAAAAATCTACTCCTCTTTAGCTCCAAAATGCTCTCGCAATTCTCAAATAGTGAAAATGGTGAATGTGAAAGCTCAAAACACTTCCTTAAATTTATTTTTGGAGACATGATTTTTGAAATCATTAAAGAGAAATTAGTCCATTCCCCATGATTTTTTATCATGCATGAACCCATATGGATAGGAATTGCTGCTTTTTATACTTTTTTTTTTCGCTTTTGATGAAAGTACCTTCAGGAATGAAAAGCAGTTTAAGCTGCATGCAATTCTCAATGAGCACTTTTCTTTTTGGGATATTTTCTCGCTCTCAAAAACTGAAAAATCCTCAAGTTTGTCATCGTTGGGCTCGTTAAACATATACGATGACGGTCTAAGCAACTCTTTTTCACTCTTTTTTTCACTCACAAAACCAAAAAAATTCCGAGTTTTTTCTTTAGGCTCGTTAAACATTTATAAAGATGACCCGAGCATTATTTTAGGTAGTTTTATCAATCGTTAAACTGAAAAATCCCGAGTTCTTGTCATCAGGCTCGTTAAAAATATACAGCAGTAACAAGAGAACTTGCTTTTTTGGGACCATTTCTCACTCTTAAAAATAAAAAAAAATCCCCGAGTTTTTCCCCTTCTTCGGGCTCATTAAATCTACGAAGAAGGAATGAGCAGTTCTTTTACCTCTTTTTCCTTGCTCAATAAACTAAAAAGGATGCCTTGATTTTTCATCATTTGACTCATTAAAATTTGATGAAGGTATTGAGTTTGCTGTCGCGTGACTCATTAAAAATTCACAACGAAAAACGAGTTTACTCCGTCTCCTCGTACTCGTAACAAAATGAGGTCAACATCTATTGAACATAGGTTTCTCTTTATCCGGATTGAATAGATTAACTTATGGAAAAGTAACCGATTAGGGTATACTATTAACCTTTTGTCTCACCTGGTTAACAACTACGACAAAGGCACCACCATGGAGTCTTTCCTTATGATCTTTTTAGACTTTCGAAATATGAAAAGACCGCCGAGTTGTCTAGTCTAGACTCATTAAATTACACAGACAAGATATAGAGTTGCTCTTTTTACAATCCTTTTCAGACTCTCAAGACATGAAAAGATCAACGAGTTTGCCTATCTGGACTCATTAAATAATCAAATAGGGCATAGAGACACTCTTTTCGCTGTCCTTTTAAGAGTCTTAAAATATGAAAAGATCGACGAGTTTACCCATCTGGACTCACTAAACTAATCAGATAGGGAAAGTAGACAATACAATTGCCTTCAGTATTAGAAAGCATGGTTTGGTAGTAGTCGTTCCCTTGAACATGGCACTCCCTCAGATAAACCTTCCTTGTGACAGCCTCTCAATATGAATCCTACCATCCTATGAGTTTAGCCTAAATACCCCGATGTTCTTGCATCTCTGTATCCTAACACTCTGTTGTGTTCATGAGTCTAGTGCTGCATGGTTAAAACCGTTGTCATGCCTTCTATTGTTCAAGGGTTAACCTTTTGTTTCCTTCATCAACCCATCAAGCATATCCTTTCATCATGCCCTCTGCTGTATAGACCCAATGCTCAAAGATTCCTCAAAAAACAAATCATTCTTGTACCGTTTCGTGTCAATTGATGTAGGAGACATTATTGCCTACCTTTCAATAGGTATCTTCCTATCGACTTCAACACTCTATCTAGGAAGACAACCTAGAAACACATTTAATGCCTTGGTACTTGCAGACATTAGTGGCAGGTTGCCTTGTTTTGTTGGCATTATGGTTCAAGTGTTGTCCTTGATGGCAACTCACTCAGTGGATGGTACAGGTGCTCAAAGGTTAGTACAGGTGATGGCAACTCAATCAGAAGACAGATCTCAGTACATCATGGCAAGAAAGCTCATACACGCTCTTTCGTTAAGCCCAAGTCGCGTGTACACGCAAGTTAGATTCAGAAAAAGCGCGTGTATGTGGAAAGGTTCCTTTGGTTCATGGTGGTTAGACCTTGGAAGTTGTGCCTATGATTTCGGACCATTATGTCTCGACGGGCGTGTCGATCCCTAGTTTTAAAGTTGATGGTATTGTGTTACTATGGTTTTGGCTCTTGGTATTGAGAAAGGCCTAAGGCTATATAAGGAGAAGAAGATCATTAGGCAAAGATCATCTTTCGACAAGGCATGAATATCTAAGAGAGAAAGAGATCTGATATGCAGGTTCTGAGTTGGTTGATCTGAGCTAAGGAGAGATCTCATCGGTTGATGGAGAACTAGATCTAAGGAGAGATCGGGATCAAATGGTTTGAAATGCACTATCATGATATGGTTGATTATGCGTATTTCTAGATCTGCATATTGTCGCAATGTTACGTTCTGAGTCTAACTAATATCTGGTACAGCTGCAAATTGAGAAAGTTTATTTTTAGATCTGTACGCAGGTTGGATTCGGTAAAAGCGCGTGTATACGCGGTTTCGGCTCATTAAAGTAGCGTATATCTTTTGAAGCTTGATTTGAGTTTACAGTGGGGTCTGACTGTTATTACAGAGTTCTGTAGTCTACTCTGTGTTCTGGTAACTGGTGATTGACAGGGTTCAGTGGTTCAGTGATTCAAAGTTGGGTTGTTTTATGCTTCAATGATCTGTTGTGAAAATTGAATGAATTGTGGTCTTCAGATTGTAATGTTGTGCTTCAGGAATATCCAAGTCTGAAAATGTATGAAAAGTGATACCTGGAAGAAGGAAGATTGTAGGTCAGCACCTACGTACTAGTATCTTGGCTAGTACAAAAGAAAAAGGGGGTTGGAGCTCCCTTCCAAGGAAGTTTGGAGAACGAGAGAAGGTTGAAGCCTTCTGCAGGTTGTAGCCTGCGTACTGGTATAAGGCTGCACCAGTACAAAAGATTGTAAACTGAAGTTTCATATTAAGAAAGATAGAGACAACTTGCAGCAGGTGGTTTTCACCCACATTGGGTTTCCACCTTATATCTTGGTGTTCATGTGTGTGGCCTTTTATCTGTTCTGTTATACTGCACATGTTTACTGTTAATATGATGAATAATGTCCTGATGCACTTAATTGAAGAATAAGCCAACTAAATTGTGAGTTTTTTGCTTATACGCTGTTTTACTTCGTCACAGTAGCGTGTACACGCTGGTTCACTTAACTGAAGTAGCGTATATGTTTTTGGGCATTTGAAAAGTTTGATTAATCTGATAATACTGATTCACCCCCCCTCTCAGTATTATTTCCAACAATTGGTATCAGAGCAGGTCCTTCAGAGAAGCTTGATCGCTTGAAGGAAGATCATTCATCATGAGCAACTACGAGAAAGAAGCATCAATCAGGCCACCGGTTTTTGATGGAACAAATTTCAATTATTGGAAGGTAAGAGTTACTGCATATCTTCAATCTCTTGGTACAGAAGTTTGGGACATTGTAGAAACAGGCTATGCTTTTCTGTCAGCTACTCCTACAGATCCAGCTGAGAAAAAGGCATATGAAACAAATGCAAAAGCAGTCAGTACTCTATTAGGAAGTATATCTCAAACAGAATTCATGAAGGTCATGCACTTCAAATCAGCAAAAGAAATATGGGACAAAATGATCACTAGCTATGAAGGAGATGAACAGGTAAAGCAAGCTAAACTTCAAACACTCAGGATTCAATATGAGACTCTCAAGATGTATAATGATGAAAGTGTGGCTAATTATTTTCTTCGGGTAGATGAGATTGTTAATTGTATGAAAAATTTGGGTGAAGAAATAAGAGAAACTATAGTAGTTCAAAAGATTCTAAGATCTTTATCTCCCAAGTTTGAATCCAAAGTATCTGCAATAGAAGAAAAAGAAAATCTCCGTGTTCTCACTATGTCTCAGCTACATGGAATTCTAACCGCTTATGAAATGAGAAAGGGAGGTCCATCTGACAGAAGGGAAGCTGCTTTTAAGGCATCAGGAAAAGAAGATTACTATGAAGCAAGCCATGTTCCAGAAGAAGAGGAAGAGGAATCAAATTTTGTCAGAAATCTTCAAAGGGGTTCTGGAAGGTTCAGAGGTAAGCTACCTTTCAAATGCTTTGCTTGTGGGAAAGTAGGTCATTATGCTGCAAAATGTCCTTATAAGGATAAAGGAAAAGAACCTGCTAGATGGAACAAGAAACAAAGTGCAAATAGGAAAAGCTACTACACCCATGAAGATAGTGATGGCTTATCAAACAGTGATGAAGATGAACAAGGTAATAAATATAAGCTGTTAATGGCATTTGAAGATGATGATTATGAGGATGCTATAGATGTGGATAATCTCTATAATGAAATCACTAGACTCAAGAGAGGCATAGAAGAAAAGAATGTGATCATTGATACTTTGCAATTTCAAATTGATGAAAAGGAAAAACATCTTGAAAAACTAGAAGGTGAAATTGTTGGTCTCAGAAAAGAAATTGAGAAAACAAAAGCTATTAATCTTAAATTTGTCAAAGGATCTGAAACTTTGGATGAGATTATCAGTGTGCAGCGGTCTCCTCTAAACAAGACAGGTTTGGGCTATAATGGAGAAACCTCTCAAGCATCCACCTCAAAAAGTTATCTTGATGCAGCAAGAGGAAATGAGCGGAAGAACAATGAAGATAATCAGGTAAAGCAGGGACGAGTTACAAACAGAAACTATCAGGGACAATCCTCCTTAAGGATGAACAAAAGCTACAACCAACCACAGGTAAAATCTTCTCAGTTTGGCTCAAGAATAGATGAAAATAGAAATTACAATCAGTTGGCTGGTAGATTCAATAACCGCAGAAGCTTCTTCAATGGACAATGCTTTTCTTGCCACAACTTTGGTCACAGAGCAGCTCAATGTGTTGCATATAAAACAATCATGACTAGGGAAGCTCAAAAACAAAGAAGTATGACAGGGATTACAAAAAGGACCTATAACAACTTTTCGGTGCTTGAAAATGAAGTTGAATGTTCTATTTGCAATAATTTTGGTCATAAAGACTCTGAATGCAGGAGCAGGTTTCAGGAGAAAAAGGAACAAGCCACAAGCACCAAAACATGGAGAATAAAGGAACCTCAAACAGAAAGATGTGGGATAGCATTTTATGCAGAAGGACAGGAAAATCTATGGTACATTGACAGTGGATGTTCGAAACATATGACAGGTGATAAAGAAAAACTTGAATCTTATTCTACTTTAGAAAAGGGAAAGAAAGTTTCTTTTGGAAATGATACTCCTGCAACTATAAAAGGAAAAGGTATTGCTCCTTTGAAAGAAAAGGTCAAGGCTGGAAATGTTTTGTATGTTGATGGATTGAAGCATAATCTTCTAAGTGTCAGCCAGATGTGTGATCAAAAAACAGAGGTTATTTTCAGATCGAATGGATGTCTTGTTCGTGATCTTGATACAGGTAAAACAGTTCTCAAAGGCAAAAGAACTCCAAATAATCTGTACATATTTGAAGAAGGACAACAACAATGCTATCTTAGCAAGGATGAAGAGCACTGGTTATGGCATCGAAGGTTGGGACATCTAAGCTTCTCACAAATAAGGAAAGCATGCAAATATCAGGCAGTTCGCGATCTTCCAGATATCAAAATTCCAGACAACACCATATGCAAATCTTGTCAGTTTGGAAAGCAGACCAGAACTAACTTTCCAGAGAAGGAAGGATCAGCTAGCTTGCCTCTTGAGCTAGTCCATACAGATGTATGTGGTCCATTTAGGAAAAGGACACCTCGAGGGGAAGAATATCTGATATTATTCATTGATGATTTCTCAAGGTTTGTTTGGTTAGGGCTTATGAAGCACAAAGATGAAGCATTCGAAAAATTCAAATCCTTTAAAGCATTGGCTGAAAATGAATCAGGACACAAAATCAAGTGCCCCAGATCTGACAGAGGTGGGGAGTTCACATCAAATGAATTTTTTGATTTCTGCGATGAACATGGGATAAGAAGAGAATTCTCTACAGCTAGAACTCCTCAGCAAAATGGGGTTGTGGAAAGAATGAACAGAACTATCCAACAAATGGCTCGTGCTATGCTCGATGAATCAGGTACTCCTGCAACCTTCTGGGGAGAAGCCGCACATGCTGCTGTTATCATTCTTAACAAAACAAATGTTCGAGTAAACAACACTCAAACACCTCATGAGCTTTGGAGTGGTAAAACTCCTTCCGTGAAGCATTTCAAAATCTTTGGGAGCAAATGTTATATTAAGAATACTGATGAGCAACTTGGCAAACTTGAACCTAGAGCAGATGAGGGCATTCTTCTTGGTTATTCTCCACATAGCAAAGCATACAAGTGCTACAATAAAAGACTTGGCAGAATTGTTGACAGTATTGATATAGTGGTTGATGAGAAGGGATATATTCCTAGGCAAGTTCATCATGAAGAAGATGAAGGTTACTCTCAAAGGCGAAATGATGAAGAAGAAGAACCTCAAGAAGAAGAAGAATCTCAAGAAGAACCAGAGGAGCAGACAAGAATAGAAGAGAAGACTCCATCCAGATATGTCCAAAAGAATCATCCAGAAACTCAGATTGTGGGGCAGAAAGAAGCAGGAGTACAAACAAGAAGGACACTTGCAGAAGCTTCAAGCTACTTGGCTCTACTCTCCTCCATTGAACCACAAAATGTGAAAGAAGCATGCAAAGATGAATGTTGGGTCAAAGCAATGGATGAAGAACTTGAGCAAATCGAAAGGAACAACACTTGGGAATTAGTTCCTAGACCAAAAGATAAGAATGTAATAGGAACAAAATGGGTCTTCAAGAATAAGTTAAATGAAAATGGAGAAGTAATTAGAAACAAGGCCAGACTTGTTTGTAAAGGGTATGCACAGCAAGAAGGAATAGACTTTGAAGAGACATTTGCTCCTGTGGCAAGACTAGAGGCCATCCGAATGTTCCTTGCTCTCTCAAGCTTTCAAAACTTCAAGGTATTTCAAATGGACGTGAAATCAGCCTTCCTGAATGGAGACTTAGAAGAAGAAGTATATATTGAGCAGCCAGATGGGTTCATTCTTGGGAATGATCCAAACCTTGTATGCAGATTGAAAAAGGCTCTCTATGGGCTCAAACAAGCTCCAAGGGCTTGGTACTATCGGTTGGACAAATATCTTCACCAACAAGGCTTTTCAAAAGGATCAGCAGATAGCAATCTCTATATAAAAGTTGAAAATAACAAATTGCTAATTCTTGTTGTTTATGTAGATGATATTATTTTTGGCAGCAATGAAGAGACTATGAGTCAAAACTTTGCCTTGGTTATGCAGAAAGAATTCGAAATGTCACTTCTTGGAGAATTGACATATTTTCTTGGATTGCAAATCCAACAAAATGAAGGAGGTATCTTCTTGTCTCAAACCAAATACCTCAAGCAGATCTTGAAGAAGTATGGCATGGAAGAGTCAAAACCAGTATGTACACCCATGGTTACAGGATGCAGCCTCAGTGCAAATGATGAATCAGCAGCAGTCCACCAACCCACTTATAGATCCATGATTGGGAGTTTGCTTTATTTGACAGGTACTCGACCAGATATTACACATGCAGTAGGAATGGTTGGAAGATTTCAAGCCAACCCAAAGGAAACTCATCTTCAGGCAGTCAAAAGAATCTTCAAATATCTTCAAGGGACCCAAAACTATGGCTTATGGTATCCTAGAAATACTGATCTCACTCTTCATGCTTACACAGATGCAGATTGGGCTGGAAGTGTGGATGATAGGAAAAGCACAAGTGGAGGTGCTTTCTTCATGGGTTCCAGATTAGTATCTTGGTTCAGCAAGAAACAAAGTTCGATTGCCTTATCTACAGCTGAAGCAGAATATGTAGCTGCAGCATCTTGTTGTACACAACTTCTTTGGATGATGCAGACCTTGCAGGACTTTCAAATCACTTGCACTCCACCTGTCTCTATCTTATGTGATAATACAAGTGCAATCAGCATTTCAAAGAATCCAGTCATGCACTCAAAGACCAAGCACATACCAATCAAGTACCATTTTCTTCGGGAACAAGTGCTTGAACAGAAGGTCAAGTTGGAGTATGTTCCTTCTAAGGAGCAAGTTGCTGATATTCTCACAAAACCACTGCCCAGGGAAACTTTTGAATATCTCAGACAAAAGCTGGGAGTAGTTAATGCTTCATCCTGTTGTTGAAATTTGTTTGTTCTACAGAAAAGTTGGTATACGCAGGTTACGGAAGTAATATGAGCGTATACACGCGGATTCATGGTGGGAAAGTCGCGTGTATGATGGACGCTTGTTGCAGAAAGAATATCCGCGTACATACGCTGTTTTATACAGGAGAAAACGCGTATATGAAGTTCTGAACAGCAAGGGAAAACTCTGAAGTTCTGAACAGCAATAGGAATGTCAGAATTATTCAGGCACAGTTTCAGGGAGTGCAACAGGCACAGGTTCAGGGGGAGCAGCTCAAAAGTCTCATAAAGCATTGTTGGCATTCAGATGTTTTTGGTTGTTGGTTTCAGGAGAAGGAGCTCAGAAAGAAATTCTAGTTGCTGATCTAACAAGATGTTTATCAGATGCTGCTGATGTCTTTCCTAAGTCTTGGTCTAGATCTGTTGTCTCTATGTCATGTATCTCTCTTGTCTCTTTTATGGTGTCAAGGTCATGTAACGGCCTTTGTTGGTTTCCCCACTATGCCTGGGATGAATGATGAAATGTTCATGTATTATCATGGTTAGGTGGATGAGTCAATATTGATGTATCCCCACTTGGTTGGGTGGATGAGTCATTTTTTTGTATATCCTCACTTAGTTGAGAAATGGATGTATGTATGAGTCTTTGGTGATAGGAAGGTCTTTTATGATGTATAGAGTCATGTTCTTCTTGAAGAACATCTTTTGCAGATCTTGCCTACAGTCAAGGGGAGCATGAACAGCACTTGGTGAGCAGGATGGATAGATTGGTACTCTTTGGCATTCACAAAGGGGGAGCACACTTGGAGATTTCAGCATGTACTCAGGGGGAGTATGGACAACAGTATGGACAGCAGAAGGATTACCAAGGAAGAGAATATCTTGGTCCTCCCTTTGCCCTTGATGTCAAAGGGGGAGAGTGACTTGGTGTGGTGGTTGCCATCAAGTCCAAAGGGGGAGATTGTTGGCATTATGGTTCAAGTGTTGTCCTTGATGGCAACTCACTCAGTGGATGGTACAGGTGCTCAAAGGTTAGTACAGGTGATGGCAACTCAATCAGAAGACAGATCTCAGTACAGCATGGCAAGAAAGCTCATACACGCTCTTTCGTTAAGCCCAAGTCGCGTGTACACGCAAGTTAGATTCAGAAAAAGCGCATGTATGTGGAAAGGTTCCTTTGGTTCATGGTGGTTAGACCTTGGAAGTTGTGCCTATGATTTCGGACCATTATGTCTCGACGGGCGTGTCGATCCCTAGTTTTAAAGTTGATGGTATTGTGTTACTATGGTTTTGGCTCTTGGTATTGAGAAAGGCCTAAGGCTATATAAGGAGAAGAAGATCATTAGGCAAAGATCATCTTTCGACAAGGCATGAATATCTAAGAGAGAAAGAGATCTGATATGCAGGTTCTGAGTTGGTTGATCTGAGCTAAGGAGAGATCTCATCGGTTGATGGAGAACTAGATCTAAGGAGAGATCGGGATCAAATGGTTTGAAATGCACTATCATGATATGGTTGATTATGCGTATTTCTAGATCTGCATATTGTCGCAATGTTACGTTCTGAGTCTAACTAATATCTGGTACAGCTGCAAATTGAGAAAGTTTATTTTTAGATCTGTACGCAGGTTGGATTCGGTAAAAGCGCGTGTATACGCGGTTTCGGCTCATTAAAGTAGCGTATATCTTTTGAAGCTTGATTTGAGTTTACAGTGGGGTCTGACTGTTATTACAGAGTTCTGTAGTCTGCTCTGTGTTCTGGTAACTGGTGATTGACAGGGTTCAGTGGTTCAGTGATTCAAAGTTGGGTTGTTTTATGCTTCAATGATCTGTTGTGAAAATTGAATGAATTGTGGTCTTCAGATTGTAATGTTGTGCTTCAGGAATATCCAAGTCTGAAAATGTATGAAAAGTGATACCTGGAAGAAGGAAGATTGTAGGTCAGCACCTACGTACTAGTATCTTGGCTAGTACAAAAGAAAAAGGGGGTTGGAGCTCCCTTCCAAGGAAGTTTGGAGAACGAGAGAAGGTTGAAGCCTTCTGCAGGTTGCAGCCTGCGTACTGGTATAAGGCTGCACCAGTACAAAAGATTGTAAACTGAAGTTTCATATTAAGAAAGATAGAGACAACTTGCAGCAGGTGGTTTTCACCCACATTGGGTTTCCACCTTATATCTTGGTGTTCATGTGTGTGGCCTTTTATCTGTTCTGTTATACTGCACATGTTTACTGTTAATATGATGAATAATGTCCTGATGCACTTAATTGAAGAATAAGCCAACTAAATTGTGAGTTTTCTGCTTATACGCTGTTTTACTTCGTCACAGTAGCGTGTACACGCTGGTTCACTTAACTGAAGTAGCGTATATGTTTTTGGGCATTTGAAAAGTTTGATTAATCTGATAATACTGATTCACCCCCCCCTCTCAGTATTATTTCCAACATGTTTTTGATCAGGGGTTCTCATTATTGGCTCTTGGTTAAGCGATTCTATGGGTGTTCGACGACGAAAACATCTTTCACACTCGTTATATTGTACTGTGCATCTTGGAGACCATCACCATTATTGGTGGCCTTCCTCGCATTTGTAAATGGTCTCCATTATTGACTGGTAATTAGATGATTTCGTGCAGATTTGACATCAATGCATATATTCACATGTATCGATATATGCTATTCGGTGAAGTGGAAATCAAGACCTTGGGTAGAGGCTTGCATCACTCAGCGTTGTTTCCTCTCCCAGGTTGTGTATATTTTTTTTTTGGAGATAGCTTATCAGGGTGATTCTATTATGACACCAGATCCGCATTGTGCTTATCGGTGACCAGCATCGCCATATCTCTTTGGAGAAAATGACTCTAACATAGCTACTAAGCATGGGAATGCCTGACTCAGGACATGATTTTAGTAGTTTTATATATGTGTGTTGTATTAGGTTTCTCGTACCACCTGAAGCTTCGATCCTATCTCTCTTTTTATCGAAGAAGGAAAATTATAGTTAAGTAAAGTATTTCATCCATCGTCAAAGCCTTTGATCTCACACTTTAGGGGGCATCTGTTATATAACAAATTGATCCCCTCATCAGCTCAGAGGGGAAAGACATGATAGTTGAAGCAAAGACCAAGATCACATGCCTTGTTTCCACACTAACACTGGCTATGCACTGACAACCTGCTTTATAAAGCTTCTTTACAAGCCTAAGGGTGCGTTAGTGACCCAACTAACTCTAGTTGCTAGTTCAAGAACAACGTTAGTGGACCCTAATGAAGTTCTAAGTGTCAAAGGAGCAGATTGACTCATAAATATCTAGATATTTTCTCTTAGATCTACTCAAGAAAAGAAAGGAAACATCTCAAGTTTGACCTATTTTGGGGATTTCTAATCCTAATGAAGGAGGCAAATGGGAAAGAGCTGAAAAGAATGGAAACTTCATTGCTTTTACCCTAAGGAATTCATGGAGGAACTTGGCAACCCTAACTCAATTATTACAAAAGCAAAGCTAGGGCTATCGTGATAAGGGTTAGATCATTTGAAAGGATAGCATACTTGATTGTCGATCATTGTCTCAAATCAGAAGAAGTTGGTAAGAAGAGAGAGAGAGAGAGAGAGAAGCTGGAGGGATAAGGGAAGGCTGATGCAATAGATGGTTGTAATCACTCTTTCGACATTAATATAGAACTGCAGTTGTACTGCCTATTTCGTGGTGTTGGTACTACCATTCATTAACTTGTTTGTCCAATACCTTTTAGCATGAGTAGCTTAGTTATGTGTAACTAGATTTTCTTTTATGTATTCATGTATTAGTTATCAAGGTTGTATGCTATGATTATGCTTGTCTCTTCTATGTGTAGGACTTGATCTGGAGTCGGCTCAGGGGACTTCCACCTAGCTGCATTTTTCTCTCCAACAAATCTATATGGAGGCTTGAGGTAATCTATTCGTCCTACTTTGATAGTTAGTTATTGTTTATGAACATGCATGTAACTTTGTGACGGTTGCAAATAATATTGCAGTCTGCCGAAGGTCCCGAGAAAACCTTTGAGGGTATCTTCATTCTCCATACACCGTGCATTTTATCCTATAGCAATACTCTCGTCTCAAGCCATAGAACGCCATTGGCCAACCTTGAAGTATGATATGAATTCGATTTGCACCTACAACCCTGAACTTCAAACTTCAAATTCTCTTCTCAGTATACTATTCACATCTTTGATACCATGTAGAAAATTTGATGGTAGGTTAACCCAATAATGAAATATAAATCAAAGCAGAATACTATAACCTACTTCTACTATCAATTTGCGGAAGCTTAAAGATCGAGCTGAACAATATAACCAAAAGAAGAAGAATCAATGGCACAATACACATGAAAATACTTTTGGGGAAAGCCTCAGCTAAAAACCCCACACTATTGTATTATCATACATGGTGGAAATACATAGGAATTATACAAAGCCTTAGCTCTCACAGCTAGCTAGCTCTCAGTACAATCCTCACAGATGCTCACAGGAAATCTTGCCTTCTCTCCAACCTTCCTCTCTGCCCTCCAAGCTCCTATTTCCTTGTGCTATTCCTTTTGGATTATTCTCTTGTTACCAAATGGATGATCTCCTCCAACCAAGTGGAAATCCTCTCTTCAAAACTACACAATCCTCAAGGATTTATCCTTAACTGCATGCATGAGTTTTCTCCATGAGAAAACACATGCAATTGATAGTACATTTTCCTTGACTTTAATCTCAACTGGGTCTTTCTCAGAATAGACACGCATGAGTTTCTGATGAGGGAATCTTCAGTTAACTGGAGTAGCACTAGTTGAGTGCATGCATGCATCAACTGACTATTAACTCTCTATTAGTTCCTCAACCAGTTTGGAACTAATTTAACTGGACTTAACTTAGTAAATTGAGTTAACTAATTACAAATCAAATATAACTCAATCTTATCTCCTTAATTTAATGGATAAATCTTGCATGACTTCTGAAAGACTTCTAACTTGAATTTCTCCAACTAATTAATTTAAGGTAAATTAATTAATTATTTCCAAGTAGTTGTTAAGACTAAATTCGATTTTAATTCACAATTTAATTCAAGGACAAATTAAATTGGAATATTCTTGTTGCCATATTTCAACATACCCTTATCTAACCCGCCTTCACCTTCTTCATCCCTCAAACCGCAAGTACAATACATGAAACTTCTCTCTATTGTTTCTTGTAGAAAAATATGGCCATGGATACACTGTAGAAGTATGTGGATTACACTAGAATGCCTATATAATTTCACCTAAATCATGTTTATCATTCCTTATCACATTTAAACGCACATTATATCTTGGAGATGTATTTTAGAAGTTAATATACCCATTAGAAGCTTTACCCTAGTAGTTGTAGCAAAACTACTTTCTTTCTGTAATTAGGGTTTATTGTTTGGATATCTTCTTTCAACTACAAGTTGATTTATCATGAATCATAAGATAGAAATGATTGTTCTATATATTATTGAAATGGTTTTCTTTTCTTTCTTGTAAATAGCATAGGTTTATTTCTCGTCATTTACTTTACTGCAGTCCTATAAAATAGAGTAGGTTCATTTCTCGTCATTTACCTTTTTGCAAATAGAGTGGTGTTACCTTATGTCATTTGATTTTCAACAAGTAGAATAGGGTTTCCATTTATTGTTTCCTTTCCTTCTAGCAATATTAGGTATGTTTGTCATTCCTTGGTTTTCTAAGCATTTTCTACAACCTAAATAGAAAAAGTGGTCTTTTTACATTCTATCTTTCCTTTAGATGCATCAGATCAACCAAGGAAGAATGCATTTCATGATACACACATAGTGCCGACACATCTTTAGTTTTCACAAACCCTAGGTTGATAATTAAAGTTGAGACCCTTAGGATTTTAAACATTTTTGTTGTAATACTGAGGGCCATCACACACTCTGCTCAAGACTCATCAATTTCATCTCACAATGATCTTTTCTTAGTGTCACATCCCCTAATAACAATGTCTTAGTATCATTCAAGGTTTTAGCTCCACTTTCTATGTCTTCTACTAGTATAGAAAATATAGTAGTACAATAAAATCCATCATAGTCATCATCATGAATCACACCAAACACATGTTCTTCTTTAGGATCTACATGAATAACAAAAATCATGACATCACATGAGCAAACCTAAATTTCACATAAAATAAATATCTCCATGAAACATGAAAGGCGTCTCAGTCCCCCTTTCCTTATTGTAGGGATTTATCATGCACCCTACTGTCATACTACTATGGTTTACACATGAACGTAAGGTCTCTTTTCCTATCAGATTTCTCTAAGATAATACAATGAATAGAGTACAATGATCACAAAATATACAATTGTATATCCTTCCTTATATGTGTACGATAGGAGAGGGAGGCTAGCATAATAAGGACATAATTCCATACAAATGAAACACCCTCCAAGCATAATCCTCCTTGGGATAAAAAAAACCTCCTCTAATATGGTGCATGCTTATTGGGTTGTCGATTTGTCACCATTATACCATCATTTAAAGTCATACATTTGACCATTTGTGTCCTTTGTTCACATATTGATCACCCCATTTACCATGATTTCTTGAGAAAACATCATGATACATCTCTAATGCTGAAGTGGTTAATTCTCATATATTTTCTTTTCTTTTGATGAATTAATTAGGATTATGCTTGGTTTTACTAATGGCAGTTTAGTAGTTGTAGCTGAAGGTAGTTTTGGTGGCAACCTTCGTGATGGAGATATCAGGACAGTTGCAAAATAAATTTGGGAAGACGATATTTGTTACTAGGGTTCACAATATGGATTTATGTTTTTCAAATCTATCCTAAGTTTCAGTTGTGAGACTCCAACACTTGACCAATCTCTTAGTCAAAGATTTCAATAATTTTCTAGGGAGTGGAATTACAGTGCAATTTTTGAGAAAATTAAGATAGATCGCAAAACACTAAAACATGGGTTTTTTGTAGAACAAGCCCATTTAGGTTATATGTGGACCGTTTCCTCAAAATGTGAAGGATATGACATATTTTTTTATTGTTTAAACCATATTTTCATGGATTTTATGTTATGACCAGTAAATATAGAAATAATAACAAGGATTTGATTTGCTCATCAAATCAAGGAGTAGATCATGCATTCTAAGTAGAAATTACTATAGTTTGTTGAGTTATCATTCTCTAGGAGAGATTTGAGCCCAAGAAGTTGTATTTCATTTTGTATAAATGCCTAAGGCAAGACTATAATGGGGATCTAAGGCTAGTTTTATGAACAATTGATATACAAAAGATGTTTTTTCTTGGTTATTGATTTCTCCATAATGGTGTGTCATTTATTAATGAGTCCGTAGTTGTAGCTACAATAGTTTAAGTTTTGATTTTCCTTTAAGCATGTGAAACTAAGCTAGGAAGGTTCCCCTACACCAAGGAAGCATGATGCTCTTTTTCTTTTGCATTCATTTGTTTTCATGCAAATCAATTTATTCTTTTTAAGTTAGATTATTAATTTGCAATTGATTAATCTCATTAGTAGTGATCACATCATTGTTTACAGTTAGTATATTTAGTTATTTTAAAGTTTAATCATCAACTTGACTAAGAAATGTGTATCTAACAATTTAAAAACCTTTTTAATTGATTTACAATATTAGAACTAGTGAAAATTGTTGGAACAAGACCTTGTTTATCTATGGAATTTGTGTCAACTAAATCCTTACAATTTGTTGAAAATATGTTGGCATGAAAACAGGCTCCAAGGCCTAGATTGACTACGAAATTACAACATTTTACAAGGCAATTTTACATCTATTTTTAACTTCAGGGGTGCTGCCCCTGATCCCCCACCAGGGGGGATCCTAAAGATCACTACCGCACCCCCCTTGCAGTGCAAATATTACAGCCAACATTGCCGCCACATTATGAATTGGGGTCCAATGCGGTGATACCTTTGAATAAAGAAGATAATCAAGCTCCACACCCAACAATTGGTATCACATCTTTGGATCAAAAGCCATAGATTGTGAAGAAAAGCTACACACTATTGGGTCATGAGAGATTTAGTGGATGAGGAGGATATGTTCCCATGGGTTAATTAATTGATGAACCATGTACTTGAAAAGAATGCGTAGATAATTGGTTGTTACAGCAATTGGTGACCCAGTTAATTCGGTAGATGGGTTCTTTTTATATGGACATTGATGTCATATGTACAAAGACAACAACAAGGGTAAATAAAAACAAAGAAAAAAAATTATTATAATGGAGTGAAATTTTTAATTTGCATGTAAATGAGCCTACTGTTGCAAGACCTGGTAAGGCATGTGTACCCCTGGGTAATTACTGGTAAATTCTGGGTTAGACCTAGGTAATACGGGGATGTCAGGTTAACAAATCCCAGGTAAAAACTTTGAAGGGGGTAATGGCTAGAGTGAGTGGGATTGTCTCACTTAGCAGGTTTTGGCTAGATTTAGTCAAGGAACACCAAAGTCAAGTTTAAGGGGGGAATTGTTAGGTAAAATTGACTCCGGGTTTGAGTCAAGGTTGACCTGGTTAAATAGTAGTGGTTTTGGGTACATGGTATAGTGTACCCATGGTATTATGGTACGTGCTATTGCATGTAATGGAGCCTATAAAAGGCTGGGAATACTTCATTGTAATGTAGGACTGGAGGTGAGTGGTGAAGGTTCACTTGGTCGGATTGGCCAGGGTTTTGGCCAATGCTAATGAGATCTCATTGGGTTTGGTTTTTTCTCAGATTAGGGATTTCCTGGATAAATATTATGTGCATAATATTTATGTGTATTGTTGCTAGTTATTTTATTATTCCTCTCTGTAAATCTCTGTAAATCTTAGTAATAATTTATTTCCCTGCCATAAATTTCTTAATAACTGGTATCAAAGTCGAAGGTCTATTTGGCTGATAAAAGTGCATGAGAGAAGGGTTCCTGGTTTGAGTGGGAGTAATGGCGGAATATGGTAGGTTTAGGGTCGAAAAATTTAACGACCAAAACTACAAGCTGTGGAAGATTCATATGGAAGATTATTTATACGAGAAAGATTTGTATCTACCATTGATCAGAAATACAAAGAAGTTGATGAGTATGACAAACAAAAAATGGGATATTCTCGACAGAAAGGCACTTGGAACAATACGGTTGTGCCTAACGGCATTGGCAACCTTTAATATTTGAAAAGAAACAACAACATAGGGTTTAATGAAGGCATTGTCCAAACTATATGAAAAACCCTCAGTCTCAAATAAGGAATTTCTTATGAAGCGTTTATTTAATATGAAGATGTAAAAAGGTGGATTTGATGCTGATCATTTAAATGAATTTAATATAGTTACCAGTCAGTTATGTTCTGTAGGGGAAAATTTTAATGATGAAGTTAGGTCTCTATTATTTCTATGCTCATTAGGAGAAAGTTAGAATGGTTTAGTTATGGCCATTAGTAACTCTGTCTCTAGATCTAGTACTTTAAAGTTTGATGATGTTGTTGGTGCAATCCTTAGCAAAGAAATGTGACGGAAAAGCTCCGGCGAGACATTCGGTAATGCTTTGATTGCAGAGACTAGGGGAAGAAAAATGGAAAGAGGAAAGAGCCTAGGATATTGCAGTAAGTCAAGGAAAGGAAGATCCAAGTCCAGATTGGAGATAATGTGCTAGAAATGTGGGAAGAAAGGACACCTGAAGAAAGACTGCAAGTCTCGGAAGAGAAAAGAAGGAGACGTGCAACAAGAAAACAATCATGAAGCGAATGTGACAGATGATGTGTTGCAAGATGCTTTGATTCTTTCATTAGAAAATATTATTTATGCCTGGGTGGTAGATTCAAGGGCCTCATTCCATGCCACACATGATAGGAAACATTTTCATGATTATGTTCAAGGAGATTTTGGGCAGGTTCGATTGGGTGATGATAAACCCTACAAAATCATTGGAATGGGTACAATTTTCATAAAATAGCAGAATGGAAATCAATTTCTATTGAAGGAGGTAAGGCATGTTTTAGATTTGAAGAAAAACCTAATTTTTACAGATAAAACTTGGAAGATCACTAAAGGAGCCCCGGTAATAGTGAAGGAGAAAAGGTTGGTACATTGTATTTATGAAATGGTATTTCTAATTTTGCTAATGCTTTAACCTCTACAGGAGCATATACAACATTGTGGCATCATAGGCTTGGGTACATGAGTGAGAAGAGGATGCTAATTCTTCACTCAAGAAATTTGTTGCCAGGTTTGAAGCATGTTGATTTAAAATTCTATGAGAATTGTGTTTATGGAAAATAGAAGAGAGTCAGATTCCTCAGAGTTGGGAAAGAAAAGAAGAGCGAAAAATTAGAGCTTATGCATACAGATGTATGGGGACCTACTCAGGTATCATCATTCAGTGGCTCTTGTTATTATGTTACTTTTATTGACAATGCAACCATAAAAACCTAGATTTATTGTATTCGAAATAAATCTAATGTATTTGATACTTTCAAGAAATGGAAAGCTTTGGTTGAAAATGAGACAGGAAAAAGGTTGAAGTGTCTCAGACTAGACAATGGAGGTGAATATTGAAGCAAAGAGTTTGATAGGTATTGTTTAGAGAATGGAATTCGCAGAGAGAAGACAATTCTAGGAACACCACAAGAAAATGGTGTGTGAGAAAGGATGACCAAGACAATAATGGAGTGTGCAAGGTGCATGAGATTGCATGCAGGATTGCCCTTACAATTTTGGGCAGATGCTGTAGATACTGTTGTTTATCTAATAAATAGAGGGCCTTCAACTGCCTTGGATGGGGGTATTCTAGAGGATGCATGGACAAGTAAAAAGATAAACTACTCATTTTTAAAGACTTTTGGTTGTGAAGACTTTGTCCACATTAATAAAGAAAATAGAACAAAGTTTGAAGCAAAATGAAATAAACGTACCTTTATTGGATATGGTGTCAATGATTTTGGTTATTGCTTTTATGATTATGAAACACACAAAATCATTAGAAGCAGAGATGTCATATTCAATGAAAAGGTTTGTATAAGGATCAACTGTAGGAAAATAATTAGGAAAAAGAAAACAAAGAATACATAGTGCTTGATGAGACCACAGAAAAAGTGATGGTGCCTGAAAATCATAATGATCAACAACCACAACAACAACAACAACCACAACAACAACAAACACTTGAAATTGGTGATAGAAGATCTACCAGGATAAGTAGACCTCCTGAACAATACTCTCCTTAATTATATTATGTATTGTTGACTGATTCTAGTGAACTAGAATGTTATGAAGAAGCAATGCAGGTAAACAGGAAGAAGTGGGAGCAAGCCATGAAAGAAGAGATGGACTGCTTAGCACATAACTAGACTTGGGACTTAATCAGGTTGCCTGCAGGTAAAACAACATTGGATGGTGGTGAAGTGGATTCTCAGGTATTTGACAGGTACCACAAATCAAGCATTATGCTTTGGTGGTTCAAAAATTGTTCTACAGGGATATGTTGATGGAGATATGGTGGGTGATAGAGATAATAGGAGGAGGACAACAGGGTATGTGTTTACTATAGGTGGAACAACTATCAGTTGGGTTTCAAAACTACAAAGTGTTGTTGCACTCTCTGTTAGTGCCTAAATCTACCTTAGGCTGAAGGAAGGCAGGTCTAGGGTAACATAAAACCATGCTTAACTTGGTAGTTGGCCCTACCAGGTCAGGAGAGGGCTCTCTCCTTGTCAATCTCAATTAGAATATGGCAACTAGGGCTTGAGATGACTGAAAATAAATGCTTATTTTAGGCTAGGTATATTAGGTCATAGGATTTTGTTTGATTTTCATGGTTGGTTGCTGGATCAATTGGAGAAGGCAGCTTTGGGTCGGGGAAATCAACTCAGATTTGCAGAGGTTTCTGTGGGGTGAGGTAGGCAAGTGTTTTGGAAATTTGAATTGAATGTGATGGTGAGTCTAAAGAGTGGTGAGGAGTTGGAGAGGGCATGAAAGGTTCATGAGTCCTCTTCAAATAGCAGAAAACATTAAAAACTAAATGTATCCTCAAGGCAGAGCACTGAATATCAATGGATTCCACCTATTTGTCTTGATTCATTTAGTTATGAAGAAAGAAATAGATGCTGGGACATATACACATAAGAGAAACTAAATAACAGAGGAAGAAACAATGCCAAGACACATTACCACAAGAATCCCACAAAATTCTGCAAAACCCTGGCTCATTTCCTTGCCAAACTACAAAAGTGATTTACAATAAAGTTCAATGCATCCATAAGAGTCCAACCTTTACAAATGACTAAGAAAGTACATAATATAGGCATTAAACCACCCATGCTAGCCATCAGGGGTCGGATCCATGAGTCATGGAGCTGTTTCAACAACATCTAAACTAGGAACTAGAAAATAGGTAGTGGAACAACTTGCCTCTAAAACGATGGAAACTGATTCATTCAATCTCAAACCACCTCTAATTGATGCATTTACCTCCTCAAGTCATTTTTCATCATATGTACATCATATTACATCATTAATTTACAAAAGAGAGAAGAAAAAGTCAACTGACAGTCAAACTAGGCGAAATTCTAAGTTTTTAGGCAAAATTGGCAAAAATTTCCCTGATGCGTAGCGCCTTGACCCTGATGCGCAATGCCACTTCAAGGCTGATTTTGGAGGCCTTCCACTTCACCAAATCAGGCCCAAGATAGCTTGTTGGAAAGATTTTCCTATCTAGTTTCTAGAACATTTTGAATTTTCTGATTTGTAGTTGATTTGACCCTTCAAAAATCATTTCTCCCAAGACTGATTCCTGTGGGTCCAAAAGTGGCAGAGAGGGCATTTTTTAGATTTTTTTTGCCCTTTAGTTGACCCAAATCTCCTCCAAATCTTATGAAACTTTCTTGGTTTCATTATTTTTCCATGAGGAATCCAAAAATGCAAGCCATTTTGCAAAATATTGAGCCAACTCAATGTGCAGCGCCGGTGGCGCTACGCATCAGCTGAAAATTCCTATGTTTTGAATTACAAAATTGTGAAATGAAAAAAATTTCCTAAAATTTCTTCAAATTTTGCAAGAGGAAAGCTTACTAATTGCTTTGCTAAGCTAATGAAGCTTCAGCCAAAATTTTAAGTTTATCTTGTTCCTTTTTGGCTCTCAAGGCTCTCTTTAACTTAGCTTTTAGGTTGTTTATCCTTGTCTTGCAAATTTTATTTTGAGCTAAGTAATGATAAGCCATATGGCACAGAATTTTCTTCTCTTTGTTAGCTTTATCAAGCATCTTCTCAAGGTGGATGTTCACTCTTTCCAACCATGATTCTCAGTCAGCCTCAATTTCTTGCTCAAGGGATGTCATCTTGATTTTTCTTCTTTTTGCCACTTCCCTATTTTCTCTAATTGTTTGCAGCTCCATAATAGCTTGTTTATCCTCTAGTTGCTTGTTCTCCTGCTCAAGAAAGTTAATGATCCATTTGGCCCTCTCAAGGTCAAGTGATAAGGCTTGTATTTTAGCCTCCTTCTCTTTGATGATCATATCCTTGAGTCTTGAGCTTTGAGAGCCCAAATAAGTGTCATCTTCCTCAACCAAAACAAAATCCATGTCTTGCCCTTCAGTAGGGCCTTCTTCATGCACCTGTTGCTTTCCTTTGTCTCTTCCCTGTACCTGTTCAGCTGAAGAAGAAGGCAAAGCCCCTTTCACCCCCGGTGAAGATAGCATTTCCCTGTGATCTGGTGAAGAAAATGAGACCCCTTGAAGCATTCATGGGTAATGAAAGTTTCCCATGACACTCCCAACTGAGTGAGCTGATGCAAAACCACAATTTTAATGACAAAAAAATGATAAATACTATTGAGCTGTTGTGGAAAAGGTTTTCTTTTTGCAATCACTGTCATCCTCTCTATGTTTTTACATATGAAATATGGAATGCTCATCATTCTGACCCAGGTGAAGTGCATAAGCAATCTGATGTGGTAGGCATAAAGTCTGGAGAACCTACCCTCACATGTAAACTATTTGATGATAAGTTTCAATAGTGGAACATATCAGTCCTCCAAGAATTTGAAAGGAAACACCCTGCTAAGTTTACCATGGTATTTGGCCTTGATATAAGGTTCATAATTCTATTTACTGATATTCTACCTTTTTTTCCACTTTTCCCCTACATCTGGCATTCTTGTAGCTTCTGCAATGATAGTTGGTGAAAGAGTGAAATTGATCCCAGCAAGGTGCACCACATTATTTTCCATGTTTATGACAAATTATCTGGCTAACTCATGATGGTATTTAACCCTCTCAACCATCTCACAAAACTCAAAACAAGACTGATATCTGAAAAATGTGGTGGAAAGAGGCAAGCAAGGAGTTTAGTCATTCTAATAGGTTCCTCCCTAATAATTTTTCCACCCTTGTGAGGTCTCCTGGGCTATACATTTTTTTCCCTTAAGCTATCGTTAAGTGTTTCTTCTTCAAAACTGGATTCACTGCTTCTTGCCATGATGTTTGACTTAGGGATGTGATGTGATGATGATATGGTGGAAAATGATAATGGGTGAGGACAAGGAAGATGAGTATGAAGAGATTTTTCAAATGTGGAATGGAGTTGGGGAATGAAGGGACAGGTTTAGGAAATTAGGGTTTTGACTTATGAGGGACTTAGGGTTTGATGAAGGGAGTGAGTTTTCTTAGGGGAATGGGAAAGGGAAAATGGAATTAATGGTTTGATTTAGGGAAATGAAGTGTGGAAAAGGGGAAAAAGGTGTTGGTTTTGTTATGGAGTGAAAGTTTTGCAATGAGAGGAAAATATATGAAGACAAGCTAGGGTTTGATTTTCAAGATGCAAAACTCATGAAGAAAACATGAAGAAGACCAAATTTAGCTCAAGATCAATGAAAACTTACTTGTAGGAGAGAAATGCAGCATTTGGGAGAGTTTTGGGTGATTTGGAATGATTTTGGAACCTTCCTGGCCAATGCGCAGTGCACTGGGCCCAATGTACAGCGCCCTCCTGATGCGCAGTGCCTTTGTATTTTAACATTGGTTGAAACTGGCTGATGTGCAGCGCAAACCCTCTGATGCACAGCTCCAGGCAAGTTTGTTGCACAAATAGGGTTTTCTTCCTCTTTTGCTCGATTACCCTCTAAATCGTGATTTTGGTTCCTCAAAGATGTTCTGCACAATGAAATGGATGACTAGCATGAATTCACTTTATAAATGGATGCACTTTTTATTTTTCCTCATTGCAAACCCACTTTTATAAAGTCTTAGTCACTTTTCTTAAAAACTCTGTTTTTCATTATGAAGTTTGACTTTTCTTGATCAATTGATGGACTAATGCATTGGTGCTTTTGTTTTTGCAGTGGCTGGAGTTGGCAAGGTGACCAAGAGCAGCTGTTGAACTTATTACATATATAAACACTTTAAATTACATGAAATTTGTACATAAAATGGGAAAACTTTGTTTTCACTTCAAAACAGAGTTTTGAGGTAAAAAAAAAATTATTGAGCATATCATCAGTGAATTTATGATTCTATGAACTTATAAAACCTCCTCATGTGCCTGCTGACCTTTTATTGAGTTTTGTATGACCATGATGACAAACCCTAGACCTAGTGAGACTACAACCCTAAAACTGACTTTTGTAAATGAAATGAAACAGAATGACAGTAAATGACCTAAAAATGTGAAAACAGGTCAGCAGGTGAATGTCATGAGGGAAATTGACATGAAACCACTACCATCAGTTGATCCATGACCTAATGGAATGCAGCTGATTGGATGGGACACCTAATATGCATGCAAAAAGAGCAATTTGATCACTGATGGAGGGATGAAGATACCGACACTAACATTGGCTCCAATGGGGATGGTAGATCCTGGTAGGTGCCAAGAACCATAGATCTCTAGAAAAGCAGATAAGTGCCTTCATCCATTGGGCAATATGGAGTTAATAACTTTAGAACACCAAACAAATACCTCGACTCAAAACTGGCTCAACTGTGACTAAAAAAACTGACACTAAATAACCAAAGATTAAAGCCAAACATTCAGCTTTATAGCCTTCACTTTGGGCCCCAAACTGAATGAATGATGACAGTGCAAACTTTGCAATGAAAGAAATAAAATGGTATGTACAATGACAAAATGTGATAGTAGAAAACTTCTCAGAGATAGTACCATTTTAGAAGCCGACCATTTACCGGCCCTCCTGGACAATCTTCCCCATTCATTTCTTTGAGTAGAAAATCATTTTGACCTCTATATGCAGCAATTCTATATGGTCCCTTCCACAGGTTCTCAAACTTGCCATGCTTACCTTTATCCTCATTTCTAGCATCCCACTTTAGCATTATGTCTTCAATCTAAAATTTTTCCGCCTTTGCCTTCCGGTCATAAATCTTCTTAATTCTTTCTTGCAGCCTGAACGTATTCTGAAAAACACCCTCTCTCGTCTATTGTAAATGGATCATTTGGCTTATTCTCCGCTAAAAATGATCTTCCTCGCTGCCAACTTCCTGTAGAAGTTTAACAACCGGGACTGCGAGAGATGTCGGGAACACCATGTCAATACCATATACAATCTCGAACAAAGACATGCCGATTGACTTCTTTTGACTTAATCTATCCGCCCATAGTGCATTAACCAATTTTTTATGTTAACTCTTCTTATTGGTTTCCAACAGTGTTTTAATGATGTTGACCAATGATTTGTTTGAAGATTCAGCCAATCTGTTACCTTGTAGATAATATGTAGTAGAATGTCCCAAGGTAATTTTGTATTTGCTACAAAAGTCAATCATATTTTTGGACTTGAAAGCGGTTGCATTATCTGTAATTAGTTTGTTAGGATAGCCAAAACATGACAAAATATTATTTTCAAGAAACTGAATTATTACCGAGTCTGTAGCCTGCCGAGTGGGGATCGCCTCAATCCACTTTGTGAAATAATTTGTCGCTATTAAGATCCACTTGTGTTGAGCTGAAGATGTGGGATGAATCTCTCCAATAAAATCTAGGCCCCATTGCTAAAACGGTGCACTAACTTCGACTGGCTTGAGAGGTAGAGGCTGCAACTTTCTCCTTCCCTGAAAAATCTGGCATTCATGACAGCTTGTGATAGTTTTATAAACATCAGCAAACAGGGTAGGCCAATAGTACCCTGCTCTCAAAATTTTGTTAGCCATCGTCTTCCAAAATAAGTGACCTCCACAGTCTCCCTTATGAAAATCACTCATGACCTGTTTTGCTTCCTCTTTGATCAAACAATTCAGCAAAATGCCTCTGGGATCCTTCCAATAAAGTGCATTGTTCAAAATACAAAATCTAGCAGCCTTTAGTTTCAAAGTTCTACCTTTATTTTTAGCCATCCCTGGTGGCGGTGAAAGGTGTTGAAGCACGTACACAATTTCTGAATACCAAGGAGAATGGAGAAAAAATTCAGATACCTGAATCAGTGAACTATCTTCATCTTCTTCAGACATGGCTGCAATCACGTTTATGTCCAATGCATGTAAATTAGACTCCACCATCAACTTTGCTAGACCCTGGCCCTTGATTAGCTTTGTTGGCTTTATCTCCAAGTCATATTCTAGCAATGCTACAATCCACTTACCTCGCCTACCTTCCGGATTTGTTTGTGCCAAAACATCTTTGACCACTATGTTAGGGACATAAGCAAGAATATGAGAGTGATGAATATATACCTGTAAATCTTTCAAAGCTTTCACCAAGGCAAGAGCTTGCTTCTCAATGATGTTATATTTCAAGGCTGCATCTCTTATTGTCCTGCTGAAAAAGGCAATCGACTTTTCAAGCTAATCTCTTTTCTGCATTAGAACTGCTGCCATAGTATGTTCAGAAGCGAATGAAAATAATATAAAATCCTGTGAATAATCTAGACTAATCAATATTTGGGCTGAAGAAAGAGCCAACTTTACCAGGTTAAAAGAC
Source organism: Pinus tabuliformis (assembly GCA_031772625.1). Classification (NCBI taxonomy): domain Eukaryota; kingdom Viridiplantae; phylum Streptophyta; class Pinopsida; order Pinales; family Pinaceae; genus Pinus; species Pinus tabuliformis. Next base: position 835,683,195 of record CM062804.1, read on the forward strand.
TTCATAGCTTCTTTGGTCCACTTGACCACACTATCCTTCCTCAACATATTTGTAATTTCCCTCAAGTGTTCAACTAGATTAGGCACAAAATGACGTAAGAAGTTCATCTTACCATTAAATGCTTGGATCTCTTTCTTATTATGAGGAAAATCTATTTTCTGAATACGTTCCACTCTAGCAAGATCGATGTGGATTCCTTCTTTTGATATTATGTGACTGAGAAGCTTCCTCTCATCCATGGAAAACAAGCTCTTTTTGGGATTGAGTGATATTCCATATTTTCTGCAACTCTGAAAAACAATTTTTAGATAGTAAAGATGCTCCTCATCTGAATTTGAAAAAACAGTCAAATCATCAAGATACACTACTAAAAACACATCTTTTTCATTTGCGAAGGCGATGTCCATGGCACACTGGAATGTTGCTCCAACATTCTTTAAACCGAAGGACATCTTGGCATAGTGGAATGTCCCCCAAGGAGTGGTGAATGTTGTCTTTGCTGCGCTATGAGTGCATTCATATATCCCCTCTGATATTCATCTGATTCTTCCTCCAAAATTGTTTCATTGGCTAGTAAATAATCCTCATCTTTCTGTATAAATGGGCTTTCTGAATATTCCTCATCCTCCGTGATGTAGATAGGCAAACCATTTGGTGTAAACAAGTGATTCTCCTCTCCTATTGGATTCTCATCATCCTCTGACTCCGGGCCATGCACATATGTCTGTTGTAGAGGTGTCTTGACTTGCTGTTGTGTTGATTGATCTTGCGCTCTTTGCTCCCGCTATTTAATCTTGAACTGTGGCTACTGCTGACCACAAAAATTTGTATTTCTAATTGGTGTCTCGGACTTATCTGCAATTGTGAGTCTATCAAACATTTTCTCAATTTTACGAAGCAAATGATCTGAGGAAGAAGCTTCTTCCTTTATGGTCACCTTCTTCTTGGTCTTTGTCCTAGCTCTCTTAGCTAACAGATTTGCCTCCACACTCACTGCAATTTTCTGCATATCCTCCAATGTAGTAGGATCTCATTCTCTCAATTGGTATGCCATGTCGGGATCAAAACCATTGGGGAAGTTTATCAAAGCCAGCCCCATCGGTGGCTTGATATCAGCTGGAATAGCATTATAGACAGTATTGAATTTACACAGTAATCTTGAACACTTTCACCAACATTCCTCTTTATATTTTCATACTCGGAAAGAATTTGGAGTGGATTTTTCTTTACCTCCCAACGATCCAGAAATTGTCTATGAAGAACCTGCAGTGTATTGATAGTTCCCGCAGGCAGTGCTCTGAACCACTTTCGCACCTCGCCTCCGAAACTTTGCACAAATAATCACATAGTCACATTCTCTTCATTTATCTCATGAAGATCAAAGAAGTCTCTCATCTTGTCCACATGTTGTTGTGCTGTAATACCTTGGGTAGCATCAAACAATGGTATTTTACTTTGGTAATCAGTAGGCAAAGCATCCAAATTCTGTGGCAAAATGAGAGGTGCATATCTGGCAACCATTGCTCGAGGTGGATTGGAAATTGGCCTTGGAGAAGTAGGAGGATTTGTAACAACAATGGCATTCGATGCGATGGGTGTATGAGGTGTCAAAGGAGGTAAGGAAATGATAGATGTTTGAGGTGTTGAAGGGGGAGAAGAAACAGAAGATCTCTAATCAGATATGGTGGGCTGAATGGGAAGGGTGGGAATAAAATAAGGTTCAGTATGAATTTCAGAACTAGACAAAACAGCAGATGAATAAAGAGTAGCAGATGTAGATTCTAAGAGCTTGGGAATATTGGTAGCCACAATAGAGGTTTGAAGATTCAAAATATAAGCATCAATTGATCTATTCGCTCTTTTAGTTTCAAGATATTGGAAAAACTATGAATTTAAAACAATATCACCAACTGCACTTTCAGATTTAGTTTCAAACAAAGATAGATCAAAGTGTTCATCAAACAGGAGATCTTCGAGGTATTGAAAAATGACTGGGCATGAATGAGATCTGAAAACCGGTGCTGGACTCAAAGAACTTTCTTGCCTGAGAATTCTTGGAATCAGATTTGGGTTGTCATACACAGGAGGATGATCAAGATTAGGATTAGCCCTAGTGTATCATCTGGAAGCTAGTGTGTTGAATTGTTCCCAAAATTCAAATGGACATTACAATCTGTTCAGCCTACTGAATTCTAAACCTATCATCCAAAAGTCTAGAATTGTTTTAATGTACTGGGGTAATATTTTTCAGTTCTACGCTTGATTGGTTGGTCTGGAATTATAGCATTACTTGATCCATTGATTTTTCATTAGAGTAGCATAGCTTTGTAAATAAATAAGCTGCCCAAGGCAGCATGCTATTTGTTTATGTACAGGTTGCAGTATGTGTATGTTTGGATTGGTTTGAGTTGTTTTGAGTTTGGAGCTATTTGAATGTATTGCCCAATGGATGAGGCACTTATTCTACGGTGTTCTTGACACCTCCAAGGAGCTTCCATTCCTAATAAGGCTGATGTTAGTGCCAGTCTTTGCAGCCTGTCACCAGGGATCAACATGAGCTCTTACTAGGTTTGGTTTGATTAGATGTTTTTTCACATAATATTCAACACAAAACATGTCACTAATGTGTCCATCAGAAGAAGCTCAGAAAAATATTTCCAATGGTATATCACACTCCTGTAACCGGTTTCTGGATCATAAGATATGATCGAAATGAATGATTGATTCTTGGTTATGCATGTTTTGAGGTCAGTTGTTGCACACAGGGACAAGTTTACTACAAAATTAGTTTGGACAGGAATTTTACAAAAGTGGAAGAGGCTTTTGTCCATCACATACCATATAATAAAAACCTCCTTCATTTTATGCACAGGTATTACTATGTGGGAGATATGAAGTGATATTTGAAGCCTACATTAAAACAAAACAAATTTTACAGTTATTTTATTGTTTTAGTCATTTTAGTACGGTGCCATTTTACAACCGATGGAAAGTAATTTTGAGAAACCCAAAGAGGTTTGTGTTAAAAACGAGCCATATCACAAAAACCTCTTTCAATTTATTCACAAGTGTCGTGAATTTGGATATGTGACTAGATCTTTACAGCTCATTTTCACAGATTTAAATTTTTAATGATTTTTTGTTTTAGAGATGATTTTGTGACACATATTGCAAGAAACTGGAAATGAATTTCCCAAATTTGAGAGAGTTTTTTCTCCAAAATGAACTTATATACAAAAACCTCTTTCAGTTTTGTAACAAATGCTATGGTTTAGGAGATACGAGTTCATCTTCAACACCTATTTTCAGAAATTCGGTCCAAGTTTAATGTAACTGATTCTATTTTGAAGAAGATGGTTGAGCTCAATTCCCTTAGTACAAGGATGAGAAAATGTATATATTTTATGAATTTCATAGTGTAGAGGTTTGATTTTGGCAGCAGAGAGGCTACTTGGCATTATGTAAAATTTTCCTGAATATCATTTTAATAAAGCAGTTTTCTGCCCTTTGGACCTGGGATCCATCATGGTATTATTGTTCAGTATGTTTTTCATGTAATTCACTTACACATTATGTTTTTTCTACTTTTTTTCAGCATTATCTAAATGATATGTTAGGAATTCATCCATAATGATGCTCCTTTCATGATGATTTTTTTGTTAGTTGTAATGGTTGTCTTAGCAGAATTCATCCTTTGCTAGATGCTCTGTTGAGCAACCTCATTATTCTCTTTCATCTAAAGTTGTTGCTGCAAATCCATCCTTTGTTTGATGCCTGTAGGGCAGCGGGATTTCTACCCTATGCTACTCACATTCACAATCTTTATTTGGCTGAACATGGTACTTAATTTTCCCCAAGTTTGCCGGCAGAAACTGGCATCGACTCCATAGTCCAAAATCATCCTTTCTCTTGCTATTTTGACCCAAAACTTTTTAAACAAATCCCCACACTCCATAGCTAGCCTAAAATTTTATTTATTGCAGCCACACTTTGTTGGCAAGGAGAGAGCCCTCACCCTTCCTGGTAGGGCTAGCTACCAGGTTAAGCTTGGTTTGTGGTTATCCTAAGATTGTCTCCCTTCAGCCTGAGGTCGATCTAGGATCTAACACTCTCAACAACGGAAGCACAATATGTTAATGCTACAGAGGCTCATAAATAAATTATTTGGTTACAAAGGCTTCTGGATGAATTGGGTAAGAAGCAGGAGTTGGGAAGGTTATACAGTGACAGCCAGAGTGCCATACATCTTGCAAAGAACTCTGCATTTCATTCCAAGACAAAACATATACAACTCAAGTATCATTTCATACGGCCAGTGTTGGTTTGTGGTTATCCTAAGATTGTCTCCCTTCAGCCTGAGGTCGATCTAGGATCTAACACTCTTAACAATGGAAGCACAATATGTTACTAATACAGAGGCTCGTAAAGAAATGATTTGGTTACAAAGGCTTCTGGATGAATTGGGTAAGAAGCAGGAGTTGGGAAGGTTATACAGTGATAGCCAGAGTGCCATACATCTTGCAAAGAACTCTGCATTTCATTCCAAGACAAAACATATATAGCTCAAGTATCATTTCATACGGACAGTTGAAGCTAGAAAAGATACACACTAGCTAGAATCCTACAGATATGTTAACAAAAGTTGTAACTAGGGAGAAACTGAGATTTTGCTCAGTTTCAATTGGTCTTCAAGTATGATGATGAAGATGAGAAACAACTACATCCAAAGTGGATTCATTGTCCAATAAATGAAGCAGCGGTGGAGTGGCTATAATCAGTCTCCAAGTGGGAGATTGTTGGGTGTGGAGCCTGATTATCTTCTTTATTCAAAGGTATCACCGCATTGGACCCTAGTTCTTAATGTGTCGGAAATGCTGCCTATAATATTTGCGTTGCAAGGGGGTCTAGGGGGGTAGTAGCAATCTTTAGGAGCCCCCCCCCTAGCGAGGGATCAGGAGCAGCGCACCCGAAGCTAAAAATAGATGCAAAATTTTCTTGTAAAATGTTGTAATTTTTTAGTCAATCTGGGCCCAAGATAAACACATAAAACACATAAAACAAGAGAGACATAGATATACGTGGTTCACCCAATTTGGGCTACGTCCACGGGAAAGAGCGAATCCTTCCTTTTATATTATCCATCAAACTAAAGAGATACAACCTACAACAGATCCACTGTAATTCCCTCTTCGTTCTCACACAATCTCCTCTCTCTTTCTCACTCAGGATACAAATCTACATAGATGTAATACAATTCCCTCATATATAGCGAGGGGTTGCCTTCTAGGGGAAAAAACCCTAAATTAAACATAACATCTACTGTCAAATCTCTGCCTAATGAATGGCTCAGATTGACTATGAAATTACAACATTTTACGAGGCAATTTTACATCTATTTTTAGCTTCGGGAGCGCTACCCCTGATCCATGCTGGGGGGGGCCTCCTAAAGATCGTTGTCACCCCCCCTGGACCCCCGTTGTAGAGGAAATATTACGGGCATAGTTTCCGCCACATTATGAACTGGAGTTCAATGAGGTGATACCTTTGAATAAAGAAGATAACTAGGCTCCACACCCAACAATCTCCCACTTGGAGACTAATTATAGCAACTCCACTGCTGCTTCATTTGTTGGAAAATGACTCCACTTTGGACCTAGTTGTTTCTCATCTTTATCATCATACTTGAGGACCAATTGAAACTGAGCAGGATCTCAATTTCTCCTTGGTTACGACTTTTGTTAACATATCTATAGGATTCTGGCTAGTGTGTATATTTTCCAGCTTCAACTATCCATCTTCCAACGCTGACCGTATGAAATGATACTTGAGTTGTATATGTTTTGTCTTGGAATGAATGCAGAGTTATTTGCAAGATGTATGGCACTCTGGCTGTCACTGTATAACCTGTCGAACTCCTGTTTCTTACCCAATTCATCCAGAAACCTTTGTAACCAAATCATTTCTTTACTAGCTTCTGTAGTAGCAACATACTCTACTTTCGTTGTTGACAGTGCAACAACAATTTGTAGTTTTGAAACCCAGCTGATAGTTATTCCACCTACAGTAAACACATACCCTATTGTGCTCATCATGTTATCTCTATCACCCACCATATCTGCATCAACATATCCTTGTAGAGCAATGTTTGAATCACTAAAGCATAATTCTTGATTTGTGGTACCTCCCAAATACCTAAGAATCCACTTCACTGCCATCCAATGTTCTTTTCCTGGATTGTTCATGCACCTACTTACAACTCCCACTGCATGTGCAATATCAGGTCTTCTCCATACCATTGCATACATTAAGCTTCCAAACACTGATGCATATGGAACTTTAGACATATAAGCCATTTCTTCCTGAGTCTTGGGACACACCTCCTTACTTAGTTTGAAATGGCTAGTGAAAGGTATACTAAAGGGTTTTGAATTCTGCATATTAAATATTTTCAGCACCTTTTCTATGTACTCACTCTGAGACAATGTTAATTTTTGATTCTTCCTGTCTCTAGTTATTCTCATACCAATGATTTGTTTTGTAGCACCCAAATCCTTCATTGCAAATGAGTTCGCTAGTTTTATTTTGGGCACATTTATTTCCTGCATGTTAGAACCTGCAACAAGCATATCTTTTACCTACAATGATCAGCGTTAGAACTGTCTTCATTTTAGAACTGTCATCATTTTGCCTTTTGAAATAAACACAATGATCAACGTGACATTTAGTATAACCTTGTTCAGACATAAACCTGCCAAATTTTAGATACCACTGCCTTGGAGCCTGTTTTAAGCCATACAAGTTCTTTCAACCTACACACTAGTTTCTCCTTCCCTTTTACCACATATCCTTGTGGCTGCTGCATATATATCTCTTCCTTCAAATCCCCATGTGTTATAGACATTTTTGGGCACTGCAACCCCAAGCATGAAATTTCCATAAACCAAGGGCTCCTAAGTCCCTAAAAGTGTTGTTCTAACCCCTAAAGGAACAAGGTCAACTGATTACAGCTTCTCCCAGAAGTTCTCCATGAAAAACTGCTCAAAACTGGTCAAAACAAGATCATTTCAGCTGCTCCATAGGCAAAGTGCGTTGCATCTCACCTAAGTACACTCTGTGGGTGTGTTGCATTTCAGAAAGCCCTTATATGGGGTGCGATGGGCGAGAAGTGACAAATGGCAGTGTCAATCCACAAGGTGGAGAGGCAAGGAATCTTCTAGAAACTTCTCCTGTGACACTTGCCTCTCTGAATTCAACCAAGGATGAGCAAGAGATCATCAATCTCCAAGTGGAAGCAAGAACTATCAGAGGGAAGACACTAATCAAATCATAAGCTGACTCATCTCCCTTACAGATATCTATATATGGATCCCTCATCCCAGAGATCTATAGGATGGAATTTTGCATCTTGTAAGGAATTGCTGTTGTTTACTTGAGACAACATCATAGTGTTGGGTGATCTAAGCTTTGTATGAGGTGAAGAAGGGCTTACTTGCTGAGAGGATGATGCTGGGTCAGAACAACTGGTTGTAACTCCCTTGGCTCTTTCTTGATTATCAATAAAAGCTATTCAAGTTTTTCCTCCATACTCTTGTGTCATTTATGTTTTATGCATTTGTATGGTCAATTTACATATGATCCTAGATTGTTTATGATTATAGATCCATATTCTTGTATAGTGTTATGCTACTTTGATCCTACAAGTACTTTGTGAAGCTGGGCATACAAGGGAGCAAGTAGCGAGGGACTATCAAGAGAGAGAGGAATCGAACTAGGAGATAAACGTAAGACAGAGGTTGGTCTTATTTGTTCTTCTCTCATCTGTATTTCATAAAGGAAAAATGAAAGTAGCTTTACTTTGTTTGTTTCTAAGGTAGCTACCACACCTTAGTGGGATAAGTAGTTCTATGTAGACACTTTTCCCTGTAACAAAATGGCGACTCTGCTGGGGACAAACTAGGTTGTTTGTTTATCTTCTTTGTTGTTTATTTTATAAACTTACAGATGGAGCCTGAAGTCGAGCCAGGTAGCTTTCGAACTGCATTTGCTATGCAAATGCAAAGTAGATAAATGCCGCTTCAGTCAATCTCTGGGATTTGTTTATGAATTAAACAACTGATTTACAAACTCTCTAATTGCCCTCGTGGTAGCTCTTGGAACCTCCTTAGATCTACCCCTGATTGTTGATTTACTGATTACCATTTGCTCGGCCAAGACCCCTGAACCGAACTACAAATTGTGACCCGGAACCCAAGCAAAGTCTCGTCTCTGGCCCAGCGTAGGCTCTGTTATGTGAATCTGAAATTCAGCGCACTTCCCGAGTGTAGTAGGTGCGCTGCATTTCAAGTTCCCTGTGTTACAGGTGGGCTGATCAGACTAGGCATTGTTCCTCAGTTTTGCTTTCTGTGTTCATTCTTTTCAGTTCTATTCATGAGTTTTGCTGTTTGTAATCAGTATATCTCTGTTTGAAACCCCTTTCCTTGCTGATATTCCGCCTCCATTGTGCAAAAGAACTGTAAATGTTTTTGTGTATTTGTTGAGTCATTTTCAGTTCTCCTTTGCAAAAAGTAATGTAATTGTACTGTCGTTCCTTGATTTGAAAGTGTCGCAAGTGTCGTTTTCAGTCATAGGAGAGAGTTTGGTTGCTCTTGATAGTCGATTACCCTGTTGCTATTGTATTTGGTCTGAATTTGTAGTTTTTCTAGTGTCGAAAGCAAGTATTCATTTCCGAATCGTAAAGTGTTGTTATTGTCTCCATTTTTTATTTTGAAAAGAAACTTGTTAGTAATTGTCACTTGAAAAGTAATTCAAATTTGCGCATTAGCTTTCTTTTATCATTCATGTTGTGGGGAAAAATGCCTATGCAGGACGATCCTATCCACCTAAGGTGTGACAGTGCCTTAGCAACAAACAGAGACAGCTATTCTGGTTTCTTCCTTTATGAAATGGGAAAGAAGAGAGATCAATGGACTTACCGGTGTCTTCCGTTTGTCCCTCGATCTAGATCCTCTTCTCTTTGGGTGTTCACAGCTACTTGCCTCCTCGCAAAAACACAAGAGAACAGCTACTTGCCTTCCTGCAAGATCACAAGAGAACAGCTACTTGCGACAAGAGAACAGCTACTTGAGACAAGAGAAGAACAAAACACAAAGGCAGATATTCATATTCATAAATGATTCAGGATTAGAAATAAATCAAATACACTAATGCAATCATACATCAAAGATACATCAGTATATAGGAGAAAACCAAGATAGCTTTATTGATAAATAACAAGGTTCAAGAAGAGATACAACCCAGAGGGCTCCAATCCAGCATCTCCTTCCTAGCAGAATGGAATTCCTATCTTCACCTCCCTTCAAAGCATTAAGCACCCAATGATTCTAGTCTCAAATCAACAGCAATTCTTTGCAATAACAAAATTCCAGCCCCTGGATCTCATGGAGGAGAGATCCATATATAGATGTTTGGAGAGAGGATGAGTCAGCTTAAGATCTGACTAGTGTCCTCTCCCTCTGTTAGTTCTTGAGTCCACTTGGAGGTTCTTGCTTCCACTTGGAGATTTGGAACCTCTTACTCATCACCAGTCGAATTCCCTGAGGCAAGTGTCATTTTGGAAGCTTCCTGGGTTTTGACACCTTGAGGAATGAGCCTGCCACATGTCCAATCTCGCTCAGCGCAGGTAGCCAATGTTGGAGTTGACATTCAGTGCAGGTAGCCAGTGTAGCCATTGACATTCAGCGCAGATGGTCAGTGGAGTAGTTGACATGATCCTGAATTGACTTGTTTTTGAGCAGTTTCAGGTGGAGAACTTCTGTGAATTGCTGTGGTTTGTTAGCCTTGTTCCTCTAGGGGTAGGAACAACACGTTTAGGGACTTTGGATCCCTAAGATTATGGACATTTCATGCTCAATGCTGTAAGGCACAAAAATGTCTATAACAGTTGCCCCCTAAAGTATGAGGCCGTTTATCGGGTGAAATGCTTTATCCAGGAGGGTCCGAAGTTCATCCAATTGCTGGGAGGAGACCTGTAATAAGATACAATACAATACATTATTTTTCATACTGCTTTCATGATCTAGCTGAGGCGGGCATTCCCATGCTCAGCTTTATAAATTCATTTTCTGTACATAGAACAGACAATCGTCTGATGGTAGACTGATAATTTTGATGAAATTATCATCCTTTGAGTAGGATGATCGTCTGCTGCAATGATGTACATGTCAAATGTCTTTATCTTTCCCGAATATATATCGCAGCCCGGATGGATGAAACTAGATCCGAGGTCTTCAAACTCGTTCGATCTTCACTCTAAGTACAAGTCGATCCATGTGAGAATTGTTCTGAAGTCGAACATGGAAAGACATCGCTTGATTACCGGTCAATGATGTAAACCGTTAACAAGCGCGAGAGGAATCACCGATAATGATAATGACCCTCAAGGTACTGCAGTACAATTCACGTGGTGTGAATAAAGGACTTGGCGTCGAACACCACACAAAATCTTCTGGTCGAAGGTCATTGATGTATACCTGTCGCCGGAAGTGAGAAACTTGCCATTGAGGCATGCAAGCTTCAAAGTACTGAAGGGGTTGTTCCTAGATCAACTTCTTGGATAATGAGCTGATGTCGACAAGAAGCGATCCGTCAAAGGAGGGCCTTAATGAATCCCACATCAGTGACACAGAACGGAGCTAATGATTTTGATGGAGGTGAAAACGATCTGTGAGATACGATTCAGGGTGGTGGTCATGAATGGATGAAGGATAATGTATGGCAGTGGATGGGACCCGGTTGACTCTTTCTAAACGACTTCTCTTGAACATATGGCGACACTGATGCGATGGATCGGTAGCATTACCCCAATTATGGATGGTATGGCGAGACCATGGTGATGTGACCGGTGAATGAAACAACCCAACCCGATTGTGGTACGGAGGAAAAGTGTCATGTTCAAGAGCGACCTGCTACCATCAAAGTTTTCTTTAGTTTCTCCCAATTTTTTCCCCAGTCATTACTGACCAGTACCTCTTTATTTTTGTCAAGCTTGAGGAGGATAACATATGCTTGTTCTATAACCTGCCCTTCGGGCAAGCCCATCGCTATGTTTTAACGAGCCTAGCGATAGTGAAACTCGTTCTCGTCTAAAGACAAGTTTGTCGCTATTTAGTGATTTTAACGAGTCTAACGACAAAGACGACTTGGTCCCTTTTCATTTTTAGAGAGTCTGAAAAGGTATGTAAAGTTAACTCCAAAATTCCTTTTTCGTCATCTAATCCCTTAAGTCCGAAAAAGTATAAAACAATACAGAAGGGATGAGTCTTCGATAGTTTTAACGAGCCGAACGAATCAAGTGCTCGATCTTTTTGTGCAATAATCCCTCAGGTCCAAAAAGATTAAAATCTAGAGGAGGGATAGCACTTCCGGTTGCTTTAACGAGCTGGAAGGCCAAAACTCGGCAATCTTTTCATATTTTACGAGTCAGTTGAAAAGAGCTTAAAGAAGACTCGTCTTTTGAGGAACGAGTGATAAACAGGGTTAGCAGCTGATTCCAGGTACAGGTTGGAATTTTCCAATCACGGCAGTGTCACAAGGATGGCTAGGTGAAATCACTCTTCGCAGCTGTTCCTCAAAATGGGTAATCAATCATATGGAGGTGAACGATCGGCCAAATGAAAAGTGGAGGTGACGGTGCAAACACGACCAAGGCTTTAATGGCTGATAGAGTTACATTCGCAATGGTTATTTACCGGGATAGGTTCATTTTTTAACGAGCTTGAACGCGGAAAAACACTGCTCAAACTTATGTTTATTTTTTAACGAGCATGAACTATGCGCTAAAACTGCTCGGATCTTGCGTTTATTTTTTAACGAGCATGAACTTTGTGCTAAAACTGCTCGATTATACCAGTCATATGATAAGAGTGTCTCATTGGAGATGCTATTTTTTATGGAGCTTCATCTCACGTAAGCTTTGCTCCGGATCCTTTCGTTATGCAAGTTCGGAAACGACTAATCCTACGAGTTTAAAGGGTTAGACCTACAGGTTTAAAGGGAGGACCTAAAAATTAAAAAAAAATAAATAGCCGCCCCTTGCTAGCACTCCAAAAGGTTTGCATGCCCCCAGGCATAAAGTATGATTTCAAGGTTACCTCTACTTCACTTCCGCCAAAACATTTGTTTTAACGAGAGAGACTTACCTCTTTCAGGTTACCCAAAGATTGTCTCGTTCACGGAGCAAACAAAACATTTCTTCAGTGATGTCTACCGAAATAGACAAAGGTGAGCGACGTAGCCCGCCAACTCACATAACTTTGACAAAAGAATCTTATTCTAGAACAACCCTCTTCCTAGATGGACGGGGTACAGACTAGTCATATTCTCCCGCGGAAACCTACCCTATACCCAAAGTTTTCCTGCTGAAGCAGACCAGGATGCATGCCCCCTGGGTTCCAGTCATATCCTCCCGGATTACTCACGCTCATTAGGAGGACGGACCGTGGGTTGAGACACTTCTTGCGTGAATAGACCATTTGGGGATGGCACATGACTATTTGCGATGCGTGATCCGGGGAATGAAAGTTGGTCCACGAGCTTGACCATTCTTCCTTCATGCGGAAAACACATTACTCTAAAGAGTGATGAGACGATGGCTCCCATGCAATATATATAGTCTCGTCCAAGGAGTAGGTTATAATCCAAGGGTCCTTGAACGACCATCACGTTCATTTGAACGGTCTTCCCTTTCAATGTTATGGGCACATTGGGGAGGATCCCTAAAGGTCAACTGGTTCCTTTATCAAAGCCTGATAGATTTCTTGTTTCAGGCAAAAGCGCTGGCGAGCCAAGCGCTTTCCAAGCAATAGAGGAAAGGATACTCACAGATGCCCCTTCATCAATAACTGTGCCAGCCATTACCATTCTGTATATTTGGACAATAATTCTGAATGGTATGCTAGTTGGCAAGCGGGTCTGCCTAGTTGGTTCCAGTCGAAGGACACAACCAGGTTGCTTGGTGGTGGGACCGAATAGACGGCCGGATATCGCTCTGATGAACTTCCTTCCTGCTATAAAGGAATGGTGACATTGCCCCCTTGATCATCAGAGTCAGTGCTGATGAAGAGAATTTGGACGGTGTCATCTTTATTCTCCTCTGCGATGGTGTCATTCGAAGATAGAGCCTCTGAAGGCAAAACCGGGTCAACTGCCGTTTCAACCTTTAGACTTTCGTCAGGTACGGATTCAGACGGTTCATCTTCAATGACAGGTGCTTCGGCTGACCACCTGGGCGGGTCAGCCGGGTTCTCAACTAGCGAAGGACTTGGCAGGAGTCTTTGATATCCAGGAGGAAGTTGCGCTCGTAAAATCGGGCGATCTTCCAGAACTCTTTTTGCCTCGTCTAAGAAGGGACAACAGTGGATGGCGTGATCGCCTTCACACAGTTTGCAGGGAAATTTAGCGTTCCCTCTTTGTCCTGTGGCTTCACTTCCACTAGTTGACGGTGAGCAGTCAACATGGCTATCAGAGGTCGACGCTACCGGATTGTGCAAACGGGGAGACCAGTCCCTTAGTATCCGAGGGATATAGGGACAATCTCTGTGGAAGTGGTCTTCCTTGCATATGACGCATGGCGATTTAGGCCTTGCCAGTGCTGTGTGTGGATTTTTGTCAGACGACACTTGTTTGCCCCCAGTCGCCTTTGGCTCCTTCTTCTTCTTTTCTTTCTTCTTCTTCTCCTTCTTCTCCTTAGGAACTCGGTTTTTTGCTTTACCAGTTCCGTCAAGCGAAGAGGAAGGAGGAGAGGAAGATGAAGTAGAAGGCTGGTGGGAAACTCTGGTCTGGGCTAACTGTTGACTCGACTGTTCAGGAATGGTGGTGTTTTGAATGACATTGGTTGAAAAGAGCCAGACTGGTAGGCCAATTGTCAGTCCTGGAAGCGACAATGTGGCCATGTGGGGCGCACCAACTTCTCCCCAAGAGGAGAAAGGACTAGGATTTCCACTTAAGGGAATTCCTTGGTTGGTGGGCTCCATCTTTTCAACCTAAAGATCAACGCGGGAATAAAGGGTGATTGTTCCGTTTAAAATAAATTGTTAACGACGCTTTAGACACAACTTTCTTTTTCACTTTTAAAGAGTCGAGAAAAAGCTAAAGATGACTCTAGTCTCCTTCGATGTTTTAACGAGCCCGAAGTGACAAATGCTCGGATGGACTTTTTCTGTTATAGAGTCTGAAAAAGGCCAAAAGAAACTGCTCTGGAGTTCTAGGTAGAGGGTGTGCCAAACTTTTCGCAAAACCGCAGAATACATTTTAAGGTACGAGCGGTCGATCTTCGTGAATGCTGTGTTCACTGCATTGCGATCAGTAGGGTGGCCGACACTGTTTCCTAAGGATAAAGGATATATGCCTATAGGGGTCTCCCAATATATACGCGACGGTACGTGGGAGCACAATCCGTACTAGTGCTATCGTCCCTCAGGAGGAATCACCCACCTTCCACGAGATCGACAGTCACTAGGCTTAACGACGCCGGAACACGTCTCTAGCCTAGACCTCTATGTTGTGCATTATGTTGCAAAGCGTTGTTAAGTTCATTCAGTTTATTTTAAGTTGATCTTTTTAGAAGTTTGCCTTTCAAGGTTCACCACGAGATGTATGATACAAATTCCTAAATGCAGTCTAAAGATGATAAGCAAGCTTTATATCTTTTCAACTTTGAAAATCCTAGCTACTAAGGGAAAAGAAAGACACCATCTTTTCTCAAAGAGCAATCAGCACACTCTAATGCACTTTTCCTAAATCAAGCATGCAAACTTATCAAAATGCAAATGCACAATGCAGGTGTTTGTTTTCCGCTTTCTTAGTATTGATGCCTACAAAGAAAGCTTTTTGTACAACTTTGAATTTGCTTTTAAATGACAGATACAAACAAGTTTACTTTTTCGAAATCAACAAGGGTAGAAGAGATTACAACACTTTGCGACTTTCGAAATGAACACTTGTTTCGACACTTAAAAGAGACAAACTCAAACCAATAAGCAAAAGCAAATGTATAATCAACTGTAAACAGCCAATGAACTCTCTCCTAAGATCACAGTCAATCTGATCTGAATCAAGGGCTACAGGATGATTATTTCACTCATGCAAAGGAAAACTATAAATGATGCCACAAACACATAAAAACACTCACAGTATTTTTGTACAAAAGGAGGCGGAATTTAAGCAGAGAAAAGGAGTTATCAGACTGGTACCTATGTTGGTTACAGGCTGCAAAAAATAGAGATCAAAACAGGGCAACAGAGAGCAGAGAACCCCAGCTACACAAGGCAAGACTGGTTCAGTGCAACCTCAACACTGTGGTTTTGACATTCAACGTAGGTAGCCTTCATGGGACCTGCGTTGAAATGCAGAATGCCTTCACAGCAGTTGCGCTGAAGGAGAAACTCACGTTTCTCACTGGGTTCTGGGTCACAGATTGCTCAATAATCAACGGTTTCAGGCCAAATCAGAAACACAAGCAAGGTATAATCAAAGGGATGCTTTGAGAGGGTACTAAGATCTATCACAAAGGATCATCAAATCATTTGTGAGTCTATTGTTCATATCATAGACAAAATCCAGTGAAGGATCAAGGCAGCAACTGTCTACTTTGCAACTGAGAATAACAGAAGCAGTTCGATTGTTGCTGTTGAGTCTATGAGGTAAACAATGATAGAAACATAAATAAAATGACTAAAACAAATCTTCCCTAGTGGAGTCGCCAATTTGTTGTGGGGAAAAATGCCTATGCAGGATGATCCTATCCACCTAAGGTGTGACAGTGCCTTAGCAACAAACAGAGACAGCTATTCTAGTTTCTTCCTTTATGAAATGGAAAAGAAGAGAGATCAATGGACTTACCGGTGTCTTCCGTTTGTCCCTCGATCTAGATCCTCTTCTCTTTGGGTGTTCACAGCTACTTGCCTCCTCGCAAAAACACAAGAGAACAACTACTTGCCTTCCTGCAAGATCACAAGAGAACAACTACTTGCGACAAGAGAACAGCTAATTGAGACAAGAGAAGAACACAACACAAAGGCAGATATTCATATTCATAAATGATTCAGGATTAGAAATAAATCAAATACACTAATGCAATCATACATCAAAGATACATCAGTATATAGGAGAAAACCAAGATAGCTTTATTGATAAATAACAAGGTTCAGGAAGAGATACAACCCAGAGGGCTCCAATCCAGCATCTCCTTCCCAGCAGAATGGAATTCCTATCTTCACCTCCCTTCAAAGCATTAAGCACCCAATGATTCTAGTCTCAAACCAACAGCAATTCTTTGCAATAACAAAATTCCAGCCCCTGGATCTCATGGAGGAGAGATCCATATATAGATGTTTGGAGAGAGGATGAGTCAGCTTAAGATCTAACTAGTGTCCTCTCCCTCTGTTAGTTCTTGAGTCCACTTGGAGGTTCTTGCTTCCACTTGGAGATTTGGAACCTCTTACTCATCACCAGTCGAATTCCCTGAGGCAAGTGTCATTTTGGAAGCTTCCTGGGTTTTGACACCTTGAGGAATGAGCCTGCCACATGTCCAATCTCGCTCAGCGCAGGTAGCCAGTGTTGGAGTTGACATTCAGCGCAGGTAGCCAGTGTAGCCATTGACATTCAGCGCAGATGGTCAGTGGAGCAGTTGACATGATCCTGAATTGACTTGTTTTTGAGCAGTTTCAGGTGGAGAACTTCTGTGAATTGCTGTGGTTTGTTAGCCTTGTTCCTCTAGGGGTAGGAACAACACGTTTAGGGACTTTGGATCCCTAAGATTATGGACATTTCATGCTCAATGCTGTAAGGCAGAAAAATGTCTATAACAATTCACATACTAAGAAAGCCAAAAACAAATACATGCATGTGCATTTGCATTTAGACTGTTTGATTGGTTTGATTTAGGACAGTGCATTTAGTGTGTGCTCTTTGCTCTTTGTGAAAGAATACTATCTCTCTTTCCTTAGTAGCTAGGATTTTCATTGCACAAAGAAGATAAAAGACTGTTTATCATCTTAGATTGCATTTTAGGAATTGTACATCTACATCTTGCGGTGAACCTAAAAGGCAAATTTCTTAGGCAAGATCAACTATAAAATAAATTTAATGAATCTAACAACGCTTTCGAACCTAACGCACAACATCTAGAAGTCTAGGCTAGAGACGTATTCCAGCGTCGTAAAGCCTGGTAACTGTTGTTCTCACTGATGGTTGGGTGATTCCTCCACTTTGAGACGATAAGTGCCAGTACGGACTTGTGCTCCCACATACCGTCGAGTATATTTTGGGAGACCACAATAGACTTAATCCTTTATCCATAAGAAGCCGTGTCTGCCACCCTATCGATCGTAATGCACTGAACACAGCATTCGGGAAGATTGACTGCCGTACCGTAAAAAGTATTCTGCAGTTTTCCGATTGGTTTGGTAATCCCTCTACCTAGATTTCCAGAGTAGTCCCTTTCATTCCTTTTCAGACTCCTTAATGGAAAAGGTCCATCTGAGCACTTTTCACTTCAGGCTCATTAAAAATCGAAGGCAACTAGAGTCATCTTTTGTTTTTTCTCAACTCTTTAAAATTGAAAAAACAAGTTGTGTCAAAGCGTCTAAAATTCATCTAATTCAGAAACATACTTCCCCTTGATTTTTAGTTGATCGAGTAATCCGCAATCATGGAAGAAAGTCAATTGAAACCCTGTCATTCGCGGAGGCTTATGAGTCAACCATCTTTGTCTCTGGAATCGTTGTCTCCGGAATCAAAGCTATTACAGATAAAGCGAACTCATTTAACCGGTTCCAAATCTCCTGGTAAAGTTAGAACAAGTGTTCCAACAACATCAGAGACTCCGGTTACTCCAAACATTTCTGGTATCCCTGCCTTTACAGAAGGAGTTCAGCAGCCACCGAATAGTAGTACTGATCCTAGTCTGAAGGTAAACACTTGTATCACTGAACCAGTTCCATCTACAACTGGTTCAGAGAGTGTTGTTCCCCAAACATCTGTCGCTGTAGATTCTATACCTTCTTCGGCACCAGAAATATTCTATGGACCTGACGGTCTACCCCTTCCACCTAGTCTGATTGCTATAGAAGAGATTGTGGAAGATCCTCCATCTAGTACTCCATCGCAATTTGGAGTCTCGATCACTCTATATCCTTCTTCATCAGAAATTAGTCTACCGCCAGCGGAAGCTCCTGTAGAATCGCTAGGTAATCTTTTGGATAGACTAGAAATGTCTGAACAACCGTCAACATCTAGGACTGTAT
This sequence comes from Pinus tabuliformis, assembly GCA_031772625.1. NCBI lineage: Eukaryota > Viridiplantae > Streptophyta > Pinopsida > Pinales > Pinaceae > Pinus > Pinus tabuliformis. Next base: position 835,701,497 of record CM062804.1, read on the forward strand.
CGTCTGACACAGCAACGGCAAAACTTCCTGCTATCACTCCAACAATGTTTGCCGGTATACCATCTGTCCCAACTAGCTCTCAATCGCTAGAAGGAGCCCACTCAGGGGCTATTTCGACGGTATGGTTCATTCCTGTTTGTTCATCCGGAATAATATCCAGAAACTCTTATGTTGAGTCTCAACAAATTGATCCATTTGGAGGTCAATTTGGGTAGTCCGGCCCTCAAGGGCAAACCATTCCCTTAAGTACCAGATTACCACCGTATGGGGGGTAGTATACCCTTTCATTGTCCCCTCCGGGAGGACAGCCATACGGGAGTTCACAACAAAATTCGGGTTATGCTGGAATTACGTCAAGTGGTTGGGTACCGATACTACCTCAACAACCAAGAGTTGTATATTCGATGCAACAATGTTTACCTATGTCAAGTATACCAGCTACGCCAGCTATTGTGATGGTGTCGCAAGTTCAAGCGCTACCTGTTGTATGCCAACCTCAAGTTTCTCAGGTTGTAATGCAACAGCCTCTTGACCTTGCAACTCAACCACAATCGCCGACTGGTGGAATGACACAGGTTCAAACGGGTACAATCACCCCTCATCTTGGTCAAATAGTTAGTATCGGGCAACAGCACATGGCTTCACAACCATGGCTAGTGCAATACCAACAACCGCAGTTCCAACAAGTATACCAAGGTTCTGAGCAACAAATCTTTGCAAATAGTGGGCAACCGTATATTCAAAATGGTCAAAATCAACCATTCTACAATGGTCATGCCCACCAACCTTACCAAAGTTACCAGCATCAAATGCATTATGCTGGTATACAAAGACCAACTACTCAGGCAATCCCATCTTATCCTGGGTATACTTCACCTAACCTGAATCAACAGTTACCCTTCATGGCGACTTTAGAGTTACCTGATTTAAATCGGTTAACAAACGATCCAATCGCTTACGCCCCTTGGTGGCCAGCAATTCCGCATAAACTTCCATTAGATATTCCTAAATTTAATGGAAATCCAGGTGAAGATCCGTCGAATCATGTGATGACCTTTCATCTGTGGTGTCCATCAAACACCCTAAACGATGATTCGATTAGGCTTCACCTTTTTCAGAGGACGTTAACTGGTCCGGTAGCAAAATGGTATATCAAATTGCCCAAAGCTTCATTTGACAACTTCAGTACCCTAGCCACAACCTTTTTAACCCATTTTCAGTTACCGATAAGGTACGAAACAGGAACGGAACTTCTTACCAATTTCAAACAAACAACAGCCACTCACATATCTGATCATATACATGAGTGGCGACGTCATCGTAGAATGGTAAAAATGTATGTTCCCGATCAGCTTTTAGCTGAATGGTTTATTAAGTCATTATTGCCTTCCATCACGGAAGATGTGGCAAAAGGAGGAGTCGTCACCGAAGAGCAGGTTATCGCTCGTGCGCAATATTTGGACTTGATTTACACTCAGTCTGGCACACTCTACGATAAAATACTTGACGCTCCTAGACCGAAATTCTCAGTCCCTCCTCCTCCTAAATCAAACAATGACTCTCATGCCGGCGATGGCATGATTGGCGCAATAGACACGAAATCGACAAAGGCTACATCTAAAAGGGCCCGTAAGATTTCTGGTCTAAAAGGGCCCGTAGGAACTTCTTGCCTCGGAAGTAAATGCCGTCTCGACAGATAAAGGCAAAGAAACCAAGCAACCAGGGGGCAAGAAGAAAAGCAAAGGGAAGAAGAAGAAACAGGAAGAATCATCACCTGAAAAATCTTCTGCAAACCCTCCTGGAAATAGGAAACCAAGAAATCCATGCTTTATATGCGATGAGGATCACTGGACCGCGAATTGTCCACACAGAGCTGAGCTTAAAAAATTCTTCAAGAATTCAAAAACCTCGGCAGTATTAACTGATCCGTTTCCAAATCCAGGAACAAATCTAGTTGACAGTGGAAATGCTTCCCCGTCTCAAGTGCTGATGTTTTCGGTTTCCAAACAACAAAATGATGCTTTGATATCGACAAGGAACAAAGATTATGGGAATCCACAGCTGTCGAACAACAAGGATAAAGATCAACCTAGTAGTTCGACAACAACTTCGACAGAAGTTGCGCCACCCATCATTCCTGAGTTGACAATAAAACCACCAAAGGGAGTAGTACACAAGTCGACATTTAATCCTCATGCTAGAGCAGCACAACATTATAATATAGTGGAAGATTTGGCCCAATCGCCATCCACTATGTCGACTCTTGAGGTACTACAAAATTGCCCATCCCAAAAGCAAGCTTTATTATCAGCCATCGGTGGGATAGACCCAAAGGATTCCAATCTTGTATCCTTTGATCATAAAGGATACGATCCTCAGTTACCAACTCAACTAGCTTTCCTCGTTCAAGTGAAAGCCCTCAAAAAAACTATTCATCGAACGATTATTGATGAGGGGGCATCTACATGTATTATGTCAATGAGTTGCTAGAAAAATTTAGGATCTCCAACCTTGTCGCGATCTTCGATGACATTAAAAGCATTTGAAGGACGAACATATACCCCATATGGTATTCTAAGTAACTTGAAGGTGGAACTAGGAGGGAAAACAGTAGAAATAGATGTTGAAGTAATCTACGGAAATCTCGATTACAACATCCTACTGGGAAGACCATGGATATATGCAATGGTTGCTGTTGTGTTGACCTATTTTAGGAAGATTTCATTTCCCTTTCAAGGAGGGATTACAATTGTCGATCAACAAAACTTCCTCCCCAATGGTTCTCAAGTTACGGGAAGCATTCCAATGATCCATGGAAGCCCCCATTCGCTTCAAAATATCGAAGTAGGCCTACTAAAAGACCCTATATTAATGGGAAATTTTGCCCTTCCACCTCCAATGAATTTGGCAGAAGTAGCATCGGTAGGAACCTGCAATATGATATCTTCAATTAAAAAGATCTCAGGAAACGATATCAACATGGATCATGCGCAGGTATTGCCTCCAAGCCCAACAGAAATATTGTAGCAATCAATGTTCCTAGCATGGGAGGCAAACCCAAATCAACGCTCATCAAGCGTTTGGATAGATAGGTCTAAGGAATATGGCACCCCTTCAGATCCTTGGTTGCGAGTGCATGTCACTGACGAGGGAATTGTTCAATCAATGATAATTGAAGGGGAACCATGGGAAGATTACCACCATCGTTCCCTTCTTCCGGATTGTGAAGAAAATACTCCTGATGACCTTTGTCATCCTTCAGTTTTTGATTTTCTATCAAATACTGTAAACACGGTGGATTCTGAGCGAAACTTGTCCAACATTGAAGAGACTATCGCCATAAATATCTCAACCAAAACAGATGTTGTAGAGAATATTTATGTTGGCAAATGTTGTTCTCCTTCAGAACTGGAAATATATAACGCTCTTTTTTGTGAATTCAGAGATGTCTTTGCTTGGTCATATAATGAAATGCCAGGCATTGACTCGAGTATCGTTGAACACGAAATCAATATGTATCCAGATGTCAAACCAGTACGAAAACGGCTACGGTAGGTGCACCCCAAGAAAGCCGCTGCCATCAAGGCAGAAGTTGAAAAACTTCTCCATGCTAGTTTCATTTACCCGGTTCCTCTAACCGATTGGGTATCGAATATTGTCCCTGTTATGAAAAAACAAGGAACAATTAGAGTGTGCGTCGATTATAGGGATGTAAATCAAGCTTGTCCAAAAGACAACTACCCTACACCCTTCATCGACCAGATAATTGATGAATGCGCCGGATGTGAAATCTTTTCATTTATGGATGGATTCTCCAGGTATAATCAAATAAATATCCGCCCACAAGACCAGTAAAAGACTGCATTTATTTGTCCGTGGGGCACATTCGCATATCGAAAATTACCCTTTGGTTTAAAGAACACAGGGGAAACATTTCAGAGGGCAATGAATTATGCCTTCCATGACATCAAAAACATCGTTCAACCATACCTCGACGACCTTCCAACTCATTCGCGAAAGCGGATTGATCATCCACAGCATTTAAGAGTGATATTTCTACATTGCCGACACTACAAGATACGACTCAATCCACACAAAAGTGTATTTTGTGTCAGTTCTGGTCGTTTACTTGGCTTTGTAGTCTCGAAAGACAGGATTCATCTCGACCCATGTAAGGTTCAGGCAATCATAAATTTGCCTCCACCTTCGAATTTGCTTCACATTCAGAAACTCCAAGGGAAAGCAAACTTTCTGAGGAGGTTCATTCCGAATTACGCTGAACTTGCTAAAGGTTATATGATTCTTTTAAAAAAGGAAGTACCCTTTGTCTGGGATCAGGTTGCGCAAGCTTCCTTTGATGCTTTAAAAGAATCCCTAATGAAAGCATCATTAATGTACGCTCCTGATTATGAAAAAGACTTTAACCTGTATCTAGCTACAGCAGATACAACCATCGCAATGGTTTTAGTTCAAGAAGACAACGAAATTGAACATCCTATATATTATTTAAGTAAGAACTTAAATGATACAGAAAGAAAATATTCTTATGTTGAAAAGCTAGCGCTCGCAGCTGTTCAAGCGATATAGAGATTTCGACACTATGTCCTCTTTCGAAAAACTACCATTCTGTCAGATTGCAACCCCATGACTTATATATTGTCGCGACAGTTGCTGGGGGGAAAATATTATAAATGGATAGAAATTCTACAAGAGTTTGATCTGGAATTTGTAAAATCCAAGTCAAAGAAAGCTCTGGTTTTCGCAGAATTATTATGCGATCTCCCATCGTCGTCCAACGATGAAAGATCTGAAGAAACGATCGTGGACGAAAATTTATTTCTGATATCTTCAAGAAATCTGTGGTATGGGGATATAATAATTTATCTCCAAACCAAAAAATATAGGCCAAATACCTCTCGCTCCGAACAAAAACGTATTTGATACCAAGCAAAAGACTACATGATCGTCGGTGATACACTTTACTGTCGTGGTGTCGATACAGTTCTGAAAAGGTGCCTCACCCATGAGGAGGCCAAAAAAGTCCTAAATGATTTCCATTCAGGCACGTGTGGGGGGCATCAATCCGGTTATGCTATAGCGCAAAAATTTTTACGAGTAGGATACTTCTGGCCAACAATGTTCAAAGATTGCATAACCACAGTCAGAAGTTGCCATGCTTGTCAAATTTTCGATAGCAAAACCAGAAGACCACCCGCACCTCTGCAGCCAATAGTTGCTGTTGGGCCATTCACCAAATGGGGCATCGATTTCATGACATGTAACCCCACCTCGACTGGGGGGCATGGGTATATCATAGTCACAGTTGACTATTTTACCAAATGGGCCAAGGCGATGCCTACATTAGATAATACTGGTGAAACAACTACCCTCTTCTTTTTCAATCATGTAGTTGCCAGATTCGGCATCCCACAAGCTATAGTCACAGATCATGGATCGCATTTTCGCAATCACATGATGGTCGAATTAGCTGCCAAATTAGGGTTGTCTCACGACAGCTCTACTCCATATTACCTGCAAGCCAACGGACAAGTTGAAGCAATCAACAAAGTCCTGAAGCGCATGCTGCAAAGGATGATTGGAGTTCACAAAAGAAGTTGGCACCTAATCCTGTACTCAGCCTTGTGGGCTTACCGAACATCGGTAAGGAATGCAACTGGGTTTACACCTTTCCAACTAGTATATGGCCTAGAAGCAGTCTTACCAATCCAGTGTGAAATCTCATCCCTCAAACTCACAATTGACCTTCTCCCCGGGACTTCAGAAGAGGAGGCTCGTTTCTTGGAACTAATCCAATTGGATGAAACCTGTCGTGATGCCGCTTTGGCTAATGAAGCCCATAAGAAATGAGTCAAGGCAAAGTTCGATAAGAATGTCAAACCCCGTGTCTTCTCAGAAGGTGACTTGGTCTTGCTTTATGACCAAGAATCCGATAAATTGGGGGCAGGTAAATTCAAGTCTTTATGGATGGGCCCCTATGTTGTTAAGCGAGTGTTAGCAAAAGGAGCCTACGAGTTAATGGATTATGATGGGATTCCACTGGCACAACCTCGTAACGGGTTGTACCTCAAGCATTACTATGCGTGATTCAGTATAGTAACCTATATGCTTTTGTTATGTTTTTGTTTTCGCTAAAGTATTTGTTTTGGTCAAGTAATCCACTTTTTACATTTATTGCAGATGTCAAACCTATTGGAGTCATGTGTTGGATATGCCGATGGAGCGAGTCGTAGTTCGCGGAACCTATCTTCCGCGGCCTGGGCCATTTTTGATCCAAGCGGCGAGTTAGTAAGTTTCAGAGGGGTATGTATTGGTCGACCAACGATTAACATCGCTGAATATAGCGCATTGATAGAACTTCTCTCTGATGCCATCAAACATGGTATACGCCGACTGATTGTCAAGCTAGACTCACAACTCGTCATACTACAACTCATTGGTATCTACTCTGTCCAAAATCCAGCTATTTATCGCATGTTCCTAAGGGTTAAGATTTTGGAAAGGCAATTTGATTTTATTCAATATCAGCATATTTCCAGAAGCTTAAACACATTAACTGACTCATTGGTAAATTATGTGTTAGATAGACATTTGCAACATTTATAAAAAGAAGCATACCATCAATATTTGCATTTGGATCATGTAACTTAACCAAAATAAAAAATATGTATATAACTGTTTATGGTTTACACATAATGTTCTATAACCAAGACAAAATTGGTCAAATGACCCAAAACTCAAAAAGCTAGGGGGCACCCTAGTCTAATGGTGCTCGTGATAGCAAGTCACAGCTTGTGCGATCATGTGTAAGAGCTGAGTCCATCATCTTGGCACACCAGTAGTATGCCGCTGCAACCTCAAGGGCAGCTCGTTAGTCCTCACATCTGGAATACCGAGAGTGAGGCCCTCGACCTGGTCTTGTAATGCTGTGAGAGTCTCGGCCACATCGAGGTCGCGAAGGATAGCCCTTCCAACAGCCTCTCCTGCTGGGGCGGCAGCTGGCACTCTCAGGCATACTACTGGCTGAACGGGATCGACATCTGCATGAACACATGAGTTTGATTAGTCTTGATAGAATAAAGCACAAGGACATTATAAAAGAAAAACGATAAACAGGAATATGGTCAAAGAATTTACCAATGGCACCCCACTGTTCACCAACCGGCAGTACTAAATCTGGGTCACCCCGGAAATCCATACCAGCATATGGATATTTAGAATAAACCATCTCCTAACGATCGAACCACCCGAAGAAGGTATCAAAAAAGGAAATCTGAGACTGACCAGCATGCCTAGACATATGGTCGACCCATCTCTGCATACGTGGTTCAGTCGCCGAAGGTAAATCGAGTGCAATATACTGCAGCTGCATCAGTGGTATTTTTTCCAAGGCAAAGGCGGTCAAGATAGAACCATACCCAAAGTTCTTCAACCTCCCACTCTTCACCTTGGTCAACTATTCTTTCATCATAAGAAGTACTGCGTCGCACCAGTTGAACACCTTCGGTTGGAGACATTCCAAGGCATACTGCATATAAGATCGGTTGGCTACATGAAGAGCCGCACCACCAACCATCCTACCAAAAGTGAATAGAATAGTCCTAAGGGACCTGTCAGTGACATCACGGATGATGATCTTGCCGTCTTTACTCGGCTGAGATCCCTCTCTGCAATACCGGCGAACATAATCTCTCACAGATTCATCTCCTTGGGCCGAACCTAATAAAGAGATGGGGGCACCCCGCCTTGACAAGCCAGTCAAGAAATAGATGTCCACTATAGTCAAGGGGATGGATTTGCCCCTAATCTGGAACACCTGGTTGGTAGGATCCCAAGCATCGAGCAAATACTGCAGCAAGTTGATTATTTGTCTCATGCTAGAAATGCGGAAAAACTTCAGCAAGCCACAGTTCCGCAGTGTGTTTACTGTAACCGGATCATGTAAAGCAAGCATGTCCTCTTTTTCATGCTCACGTTCCCGCCATGTAATAGTCATCTTGCTCCAAAAATATCTGAAAACAAACAAGAGAAGAGTTAGATCCTGATTTTGGTAAGAGACAGGCAAAATTTCCATCAAAAACTGTGCATAAACTTCCTTCCTTGCGCCCATCGCACCTATAGTAGTGTTCTGGGTGCATTGCGTGACAGTTAGCCAGTAAACAGTCTAACATCCAACACACCTTTTGATGCATAAGGGGTGCGCTGAAGCCAAGGCGAGTTTTTTAAACCCCAGAGGTTCAGAAAAACCAGGAATCAAGCTCAGAATGCAAAATGGAAAGCATGAAATGAAAGAGCTCAGGTTTAGCTCCTACCTGGTCCAGACGACGCCGAGAATCGTCCATAGAATCTCCCGGAATCAGCTGATGAAAATCAAGGGGGGAAAAGCACCTCCAAAGCTCCAACAAACCAAAGTTCAAATGAAATGGTAAAATGAGAGGTAAAAGCACTTTTACATTACTTTTTACGTAGTTCGAGTAAAATATTAGTGTTCTAACTCATTTTTCAAACATATATTGTTCATTTCTAACTAGTTTGATGAAGCAATTGAAAATGCAGTACAATCTTTGAAAGAAAAAAGCTATTTATGGTAAAGTCAAGAAATGGCCATTGTATCAAGCAGTTTTAGCACATAGTTCAAGCTCGTTAAAAAATAAACATAAGTCATGAGCAAATGTTTCTCCCCGCGTTTAAGCTCATTAAAAAATGAACTATTTCTCGGTAAATAACCATCATGAATGTAGTACTTCAGCCTTTAAAGCCTTGGTCTTGTTCTCATCATCACCTCCACTCTGTATTGGCCGATCATTCACCTCCATTTGATTGTTTACCCCTTTTGAGGAAAAGCTGCGAAGAGTGATCCCACTAGCCATCCTTGTAACACTGCCGTGATTGGAAAATTCCAAACCTTACCTGGAATCAGCTGCTACCCAATTTTATCACTCGTTCCTCAAAAGACGAGTCTCCTTTAAGCTCTTTTCAACTGACTCATAAAATATGAAAAGATTATGGATTTCAGAGATCTGTGGCTTGAATCTTTTGAATCATTGACCGGAGAATCCACAGTTTTATCATTTTTGTACCAACGTTTCAAATCCCAAATGGGATCCATCTTCAGGATATGAGAATGATGATGACAGAAGAGCAGCGGAGAAATAATAAACGTTGGTACAAAAATGATAAAACTGTGGATTCTCCGGTCAATGATTCATATGAAAAGATTGCCGAGCCATTGGCCTCTCCAGCTCATTAAAGGGACCGGAAGTGCTATCCCTCCTTTAGATTTTAATCTTTTTGCACTTGAGGGATTATTACACAAAAAGATCGAGTGCTTGTTTTGTTCGGCTCGTTAAAAGTATCGAAAATTCATCCCTTCTGTATTGTTTTATACTTTTTCGGACTTAAGGGATTAGATGACGAAAAAGGAATTTTGGAGTTTCCTTTACGTCCCTTTTCAGACTCTCTAAAATTGAAAAGGATCGAGTTATCTTTGTCGTTAAACTCGTTAAAACTTAATAGTGACAAACTTGTCCATAGCAGACAAGAACGAGTTTCACTATCGCTAGGCTCATTAAAACATAGCGATGGGTTTGCCTGAAGGGAAAATTATAGAACAAGCATATGTTATCCTCCTCAAGCTTGACAAAAATAAAGAGGTACTGGTCAGCAATGACTGGGGAAAAATTGGGAAGAAAACTTGAAGAAACTTTTTTGGTAGCAAGTCGCTCTTGAACATGACACTTTCACTCCGCATCCAAGTCGGGTTGGGTTGTTTCATTCACCGGTCACATCACCATGGTCCCATCACACCTTCCACATTTGGGGTTAATGCTACCAATCCATCACGTCAGTGTCGCCGATATGTTCAAGAGAAGTCATTCAGAGAATTCACCTGTGTCTCACCCGCTACAATACATTTACACTCCATTCTTTCATGACCGCCACCCTGAACCTTATGTCTTCAGATCGTTTTCACCTCCATTAAAATCATTTTCTCCGTTCCGTGTCGTTGATGTGGGATTCACTAAGGCCCTCCAGTGATGGATCGCTTCTTGTCAACATTAGTACTTTGAAGCTTGCATGCCTCAATGGCAAGTTTCTCACTTCCGGCGACAGGTTTACATCAATGGCCTTCGACCGAAAGATTTTGTGTGGTGTTCGACGCCAAGTCATTTATTCACACCACGTGAATTGTACTACAGTACCTTGAGGGTCATTATCATTATCGGTGATTCCTCTCGCACCTGTTAACAGCTTACATTATTGGTTGATAATCAGGCGATGTCTTTCCATGTTCGACTCCAGAACATCTCTCACATGGATAGACTTGTACTTCGAGTGAAGATCGAACGAGATCGAAGACCTCGGATCTAGTTTCATCCATCCAAGCCGTGATATATATTCAGGGAAATAAAGACATCAAATGTACATCATTGCTGCATAGATGATCATCCAATCAAAGGGATGATGGCTCTACCAGAATCATCAGTCTACACTCAGACGATTGTCTGTCCTATGTACATGAAAATGAATTTATAAAGCTGAGCATGGGAATACCCACCTCAGCTAGATCATGAAAATATTATGAAGATAATGTATTGTATTGTATCTTATTACAGGTCTCCTCCCAGCTTGAAAGAACTTCAGATCCTCATAATAAAGCATTTCACCCGACATCAAAAGATTAACGACCTCATGCTTTAGGGGGCAACTATTATAGACATTTTTGGCACTGCAACCGCAAGCATGAAATGTCCATAAACCAAGGGCTCCTAAGTCCCTAAAAGTGTTGTTCTAACCCCTAAAGGAACAAGGTCAACTGATTACAGCTTCTCCCAGAAGTTCTCCATGAAAAACTGCTCAAAACTGATCAAAACAGGATCATTTCAGCTGCTCCATAGGCAAAGTGCATTGCATCTCACCTAAGTACACTCTATGGGTGCGTTGCATTTCAAAAATCCCTTCTATGGGGTGCGATGGGCGAGAAGTGACAAATGGCAGTGTCAATTCGTGAAGTGGAGAGGCATGGAATCTTCTAGAAACTTCTCCTGTGACACTTGCCTCTCTGAATTTGACCAAGGATGAGTAAGAGATTATCAATCTCCAATTGGAAGAAAGAACTATCAGAGGGAAGACACTAATCAAATCACAAGCTAACTCATCTCCCTCACAGATATCTATATATGGATCCCTCATCCCAGAGATCTAGAGGCTAGAATTTTGCATCTTGTAAGGAATTGTTGTTGTTTTCTTGAGACAAAATCATAGTGTTGGGTGATCTAAGCTTTGCATGAGGTGAAGAAGGGCTTACTTGCTGAGAGGATGATGCTGGGTTAGAACAACTGGTTGTAACTCCCTTGGCTCTTTCTTGATTATCAATAAACGCTATTCAAGTTTTTCCTCCATACTCTTGTGTCATTTATGTTTTATGCATTTGTATGGTCAATTTACATCTGATCCTAGATTGTTTATGATTATAGATCCATATTCTTGTATATTGTTATGCTACTTTGATCCTACAGGTACGTTGTGAAGCTGGGCATACAAGGGAGCAAGTAGCGAGGGACTGTCAAGAGAGAGAGGAATCGAACTAGGAGATAAATGCAAGACAGAGGTTGGTCTTCTTTGTTCTTCTCTCATCTATATTTCATAAAGGAAAAATGAAAGTAGCTTTACTTTGTTTGTTTCTAAGGTAGCTACCACACCTTAGTGGGATAAGCAGTTCTGTGTAGACACTTTTCCCTGTAACACCATGGAGAAAGGTTGTCTTTACATCTAGCTGCTTAAGTTGCAAACCTTCAGCTACTACTAGACTTAAAATAGTTTTGATTGAAGTCATTTTAACAACAGGAGAAAATATCTCATCAAACTCTATACCCTTTTTTTGTGCAAACGCCTTCACCACAAGTCTAGCTTTATACATTTTTCTACCTCCATCTTCTTCCTTCAACTTGTAAACCCATTTATTCTACAATGCTTCTTTACTTGCAGGCAACCTGACTAAGTCCCAAGTCTGGTTATGTGCTAAGGATTCCATCTCTTCTTTCATGTCTTGCTCCCACTTCTTCCTGGTTCTACCTCCACTTCTTCTTCATAACATTCTAGTTCACCAGAATCAATCAACAATACATAATATAATGAAGGAGAGTATCATTCAGGGGGTCTACTTATCCTGGTAGATCTTCTAACACCACTTTCAGGTGTTTGAGGTGCTTGTTGTTGTTGTGGTTGATGTTGTTGTTTTGGTAGTTGATCATTATGATTTTCAGGCACCATCACTTTTTCTGTGATCTCATCAAGCATTGTGTATTCTCTATTTTCTTTTTCCTAATTCTTTTCCTGCAGCTAATCCTTATACAAAACCTTTTTCCTGTCTCATTTTCAACCAAAGCTTTCTAATTCTTGAAAGTATCAAATACATCAGATTTATTTTAAATACAATAAATCCACGTTTTTCTGGTTACATCATCAATAAAAGTAACATAATAATGAGAGCCATCGAGAGATGATAACTGAGAAGGTCCCCATACATCTGTATGCACAGCTCTAATTTTTCACTCTTCTTTTCTTTCCCAACCCTGAGGAATCTAAATCTCTTCTTTTTTCCATAAACACAATTTTCACATAATTTTAAATCAACATGCCTCAAACCCGGAAACAAATTTTTTGAGTGAAGAATCAGCATCCCCTTCTCACCCATGTGCCCAAGCCTATGATTCCACAATGCCATATCTACTCCCGCGGAGGTTAAAGCATTAACAAAATTAGAAATACCATTGCATAAATACAATGTACCAACTTTTCTCCTTTTTCTATTACCAGGTCTCCTTTAGTGACCTTCCAAGTTTTATCTGTAAAAGTAGTTACATAGCCTTCACCTCCCAATAGCCCTGGTGAAATAATATTTTTCTTCAGATCTGGAACATGCCTTACGTCCTTCAATAGCCATTGATTTCCATTTTGTTGTCTTATGAAATTGTACCCATTCCAATGATTTTGCAGGGTTAATCATCACCCAATCGAACTTGTCCAAAATCTCCTTAAACATAATCATGAAAATGTTTCCTATAAGGTGTGGCATGGAATGAAGATTATTATATCCATCAAACTTTAAAGTATTAGATCCAGAGACAGAGTTACTAATTCCCATAACTAAACCATTCCAACTTTCTGGCAATGAGCATAGAAATAACAGAGCCCTAAATTCATCATCAAAAGTTACCTGTACAGAACTTAACTGACTGGTAACTATATTAAATTCATTTAAATGATCAGCAACAGATCCACCTTCTGACATCTTCATATTAAATAAACACTTCATAAGAAATACCTTGTTTGAGGCTGAGGGTTTTTCATATAGTTTGTCCAATGCCTTCATTAAACCCTCTGCTGTCAATTCCTTTGAAACATTAAAGGCTATCGACGCTGCTAGGCATACCCATATTGTTCCAAGTGCCTTTCTGTCGAGAATATCCCATTATGTGTTTGTCATACTCATTGGCTTCTTTGTCTTTCCGTTCAATGGTAGGTACAGATATTTCTGGTACAAATAATCTTCCATATGCATCTTCCACAGCTTGTAGTTTTTTCCATTAAATTTTTCAACCCTAAACTTACCATCTTTCACCATTACTCCCACTCGAACCAGGAACCCTTGTCTCCTACGAGTTTATCAGCCAAATAGACCTTCGGCTTTGATACCAGTTGTTAGAAAATTATATATTACATAGCAATGGAACAAATAAAATATATTTCAGAAATATTAACACAGAAAACACTCAAAACAAGAGAGACACAGATATACGTGGTTCACCCATTTTGGGCTACATCCACGGGAAACAACCAATCCTTCCTTTTATATTATCCAACAAACTAAAGAGATACAACCTACAATAGATTTGTTGTAATTCCCTCTTTGCTCTCACACAATGTCCTCTCTTTTTCTCACTCAGAAAACAGATCTACATAGACGCAATACAATTCCCGCATATATAGTGAGGGGTTTCCTTCTAGGGAAAAAAAAACCCTAAATTAAACATAACTTCTACCATCAGATCTCTACCTAATGAATGACCTAGATTGACTATGAAATTACAACATTTTACAAGGAAATTTTAAATCTATTTTTAGCTTCAGGGGTGCTGCCCCCAATCTCCTGCGGGGGGGGGCTCCTAAAGATCGTTGCCCCCCCCCCAAAGACCCCCCTTGCAGCGAAAATATTACACGCAGCGTTGCCGCGACATATTGAACTGGGGTCCAGTGCAATTATACCTCTGAATAAATAAAATAATCAGGCTCCACATCCTACAGGTTTCCTCAAAATGTGAAGGATATGAGATATTTTTTTGATTGTTTAAACCATATTTTCACATATTTTGTGTTACGACCAGTAAATATAGAAATAATAACAAGGATTTGATTTGCTCATCAAATCAAGGAGTAGATCATGCATTCTAAGAAGAAACTAAAATAATTTGTTGAGTTATCATTCTTTGGCAGAGATTTGAGCGTAAGAAGTTGTATTTCATTTTGTATAAATGCCTAAGGCAAGACTATAATGGGGATCTAAGGCTAGTTTTATGAGCAATTGATATACAAAAGATGTTTTTTTCTTGGTTATTGACTTTTTCATCATGGTGTGTTATTTATTAATGAGTTCATAGTTATAGCTACAATAGTTTAAGTTTTGATTTTCCTTTAAGCATGTACAACTAAGATAGGAAGGTTCCCCCACACCAAGGAAGCACGATGCTCTTTTTCTTTTGCATTCATTTGTTTTTATGCAAATCAATTTATTCATTTTCAATTAGAATATTAATTTGCAATTGATTAATCTCATTAGTAGTGATCACATCATTGTTTACAGTTAGTATATTTAGTTGGTTTAAAGTTTAATCATCAACTTGACTAAGAAATGTGTATCTAACAATTTAGAACCCTTTTTAGTTGATTTACAATATCATAACTAGTGAAAATTGTTGGAACAATACCTTGTCTATCTGTGGAATTTGTGTCAGCTAAATCCTTACAAGTTGTTGAAAATATGTTGGCATTAATGTGAAAGGAATGGCACAACTCAGGTGGTTGTAAGTATATTGGTCAAAGAGAAGAGACTTTGGAGTTATTTTAAGTATATACTATTAGATCATATGTCTCTGCAAGTGGCCTAGATGGATAGAGTTCGGAAATATATTTATGAAAATATATCGAAGTCTAAAAATGGATTCCTAAATCAAACGATACGGTTGATCAAAGTTCTAATGTTAAATATAGTGTTTTTCGCTAAGGGCCCCATATATTAGCTGTCATACAAGTGGTATCCATGTGGGTGTGAAGGTGGGAAAAATCATAATCATAGGATGGGTTGCATGCTTCATAAATAAACTTGACAATTTCCAAGTTAGTTATGAAGGATAGTGGAGGTCCCATTTGTTAGAAAATCGTAAAGGAAGAAAGTTTTTCTTTATGTTGATAATTACTTGTGATGTCTCTATATTCTTATTAAATTTATTATGTTCTCTTTTATTTATGTTCATAAATTAATTACCAAAACCAAAACATAAAGATCAAGGACACCATATGTAGGCACTAATCCAGGGCTAAAACCCCTATATAGGGGGAAAATAATCAAAGAACTCTTCCTTTAGTAATTCAAAATGAGATGGACCAAGACCTTAGACCAATATACCTTCCTCCTCCACCAAGTCAACCTTCCAAAATGATTCAACAACCTTCAATAGTATTTGTTTCATTTAATTATGCAAGGAGCTATTGCTTCGCGATCTTGTGGCCGAGTGAGATCATCAGAAAGAAAAATTAAAGAACAATAGAGATATAATAGTGTCCAAACCCAAATGATTAGACATGCATCAGGAAATTGGTTCTATACTCTATAAGGAAATATGTGTGCACCTGCCATCCTCGCAGGTTGGGGAATAATTTTGGGTCTGATGCAGATTCTCGCGCTCCACTCAAGAAATCTAGCTCGTCCACACCTGCTGTCGAACCCTACACACAACCAAAAACAAATAGAGACAAGAAGTGACCTTCCTCAAAAGATTGTTAGATCAAAATATAATAGAATCAACCATATAACATGTTGAATAAAAATTCATACAGGGGAGGAACATGTGTTTCCCTTAATCATGAAAAACATATTACAATGCTTATACCTGCACCTAAAATCTTCCTTTAGAAGACTCGTTAGAGTTTCCCCACTATTTCCAAGAAATGAGAATGAAGAGAAAAATGCAAGCAAAAAATACCTCACAATATCTCTCATTAGCATCAAGATTGCAACATAGACTTAAGATCTATAGCCCAGAAATTCAGCTCTCCAAAACTATGTCTCTCTAACTCCTTCTCCACCTAGTCTGACCCTCTCAAATGATCCATTACAAATAGGCAGAAGAGAGGTCCAAAGAGGATGTATGTGGATTATCAAGACGATGAGAAGTCATGGAAACTTCTAACTGATAAGTCCTGGCCAACTCAAATAGGTGAGAAATTGAACTAATATCCTAGGGAATAAGGCACTCTAGAAGTAATCCCTAGTCGGTGGCATAAAAAGTAGTGAAAAAAACCCTAGATGCTCCCATAAATAAGGTCTGGGAGTGACTAGGAGGCTCCATATTCTCCCATAGGCCACCATCCATGCGTCCAGGGGTCAAAGCAAGAGTCGCTCCCATAAAGAGGGGCAAGGAGTGACTGGGAGGCTCCAGATGCTCCCATAGGCATATATCTAAGAGCCTGGGGGAAAAACTTGAGAAAACGTAGGTCCCAGGTCTGGAAAATTCAAACAACCATGAGGATTAAGGGTCACTGATACAAGGGGGTAAAATAAGCTGATAATAATATCTTCTTGTCTAACACCTATAACCTGACAGCAATCTTGAAATTCAACTTCCTAGCTTCAAAACTTTGACCCCGAACAATAGAATTTCAGCGAAGCAACAAAACATAAGTTTTGACCCTTCCAATAGCTTAGCAGCTTCACACATGTGTGTGTGTGAGAGAGAGAGATAATTTTGACTTCTTATGATTGAGATATACCTCCTTCTCCTTCGCAAGTCCTTTTCACCTTCTTCCTTGTATATTGCACTTTTTACTTCCCCAACAATTGCAAATTGAACTTGGTGAATGAGTGCTCCAAATGAGGTCAATTTTTTGCCTTTATATAGTATTTTCATCCCCTCTGTTTAGGGCGACTTGTCCAGTTTGAGGCCGACTTAGTGGAGGAGGCCTAGAATACCAAATTTACATGAAAATAATTTTCTTTCTTGACAAATAAATCCCAAGAATGGTTATTTACTTTATGGCATGGACAAGGACACTTGACATAAAACCTAGAAGCATGCAATCGAGGCTTTGACCTAAAAACGATTGACCAAATCATGAAATCAATGATTTAATAAGTCGATTTATTTAATAATAATTTTTTATTATTTCTTTTGATAAATACATTACATGATGAATTGAGTAAAATATGAAGACTGACACTAGTTACACTTTTCAACACTCCCTCTCAACTAGGGAGGTATTCATAATTACAAATATATAGAGGTACATGGAATATCTTCAAAACAGAACTATGAAGAGTTCTATCATACTCAGTGTTGCAGACTAGAAACTTAACCAGGGTATTCTATCCCTATGGGACTGAGATGGACTCAAGATTTTATCCAGTCTAGGTACCATCACGCTTACTTTCTAACCATCAACCCAGGGAACTAGGTGCATATCCAAGGTTAGAGATCCAAGGCCAATTCCACCCTCCCTCTTCGGGATCTATAAATCAACAAAAAGGTCGACTAGATGTCCTCCCAAGAAACCGCCATTAGATACTTCATCTCTCGCTAATAAAATAGATATATCCATTTGTCCAAACATGATTCCCAATTGTTCATAGTTCTTTATGGAGAGATTTTCCTGTTCAAACATAAACCCCAAACAACAATAAAATTAAAAAGATACATATACAAGTAAACACAAACCTTAGGGGTTCTCAATCATCTTGATGCCACTTAGTTATTCATATTCAAATATTAGGAATATTTTCTTCTTTCATTTCTTCAACAACACCAAGATATCCTCAATACATTGTAGATATATTCATTCTTTGATTTATTCTAAAAGGTATCCATCATGACTATAATATGCCCTCCCTCTCAAATGGGGAGATGTACTCTTTTCTTCTAACCATGATCCCTCTTAACTTAGGGAGATCAAAAATTTTCTTCTTCTATAACCTCGAAGAAGATTCAACCTTTCATGACTTCATCAAGTACATCTTGATCATCATCCTCCTTATAACTTCCTTCATCATTGTTTGGTCAATTTAACGTTCTTAAATTGCAAGCATAAACTATCGACCATAGGTGGTAAACTTATGAAGTGCAGGGGCACTATATATGCTAGAAGCCTATTCTTTCATTCAGTAACATGATGGTTATGTTTATTTTGATATTTTCATTGGTTATGTAGATTTTTATTAGAGATAAATATCTACAAATTAATACTTGAAAGTTAAGCTATTGTTAGAATAAATGGGAGTTAATCTTTTGTTAGATTAATCTACTAGATCATATTTATTTGAGTATCATTCTAAACTGTCTCATGTTATTCGTCCTAAAATTATGAATCTATATAAACACCTTGTTGCTATGAAACAAAGTATTGGAATTCAAACAAAAGCTTGTCTACAAAATATATATATACAAATTCTGATCTTAAAGAGCATGAAAGAAATCTCTAATTTCAAACTGCAGAGTAGATACAAGTTCTAATTCTAAAAGGCATGAAACTACTAACTGTAATGAAGCGAAAAACGTTGAAGAACTAAACTATTAAACGATTATAAGAATAAACGAAATACGAAATCGTAAATGAGATAACTGAGTTATACGAAATAATGAAAACAACGAAGTAAGGAAACTAAACTAGAATGCAGTAATAACAGAAAGTAATTAAATGAAAACAATCATATAAAAATGAATGAAATAAAATAAAAACCTTGACTGTCTGCAGGGGCCCTCTACATCCAGTAGGTGTAATTCACACTCACATACGCATGAAATCACAGAAAGGTAACTTCAAATTAATACAAGAACAAATGTCAATTTCACAATTCTTCAGCAATTAACTATTACGTCCTCCGTGCTATCATTTACAGAGGATACATATTTATATAAAATGTGTGTTCAATAGTTTGAGACTTCTACGCCTACATGTTTGTTGTTAAATCTTTATTCAAATTTGAAACTAAAGAGAAAAGTGTTATTTCGTCGATTTTCTATTTGGAAAGAAAATCGAAGAAACATGATGCACCTGAACTTTTGTTGTTAAGTGTTGACCCATGCCTTTGACCGCGCCACTGTGTGATTCCTTCGGTGAATTGGCTCAAGTGAATAGGAGGATATCCATGAGGGGATTTATCCTCAACTACCCATGTGCTTAGTTGCTTCATTGGCACACCAGAACCCCGTGAACCATGGAGGTAGTTGTAGATTTATAAAATAGTTGCAGAATCATATTAATTTCATAGCTAATGCAATATTTAATATAAAAATAAGGAACATTAACACATATGAAAAATAAGACATGTAAGATTTTTTAAATTATCAAAATCCATGATTTACTTCCTTTATTGAGTTGATAGTGAGGAAAAAGGGTGTCAAAACAAAACAGTTATGGAACTCTACATTCCCTCACAATGAAGATTTTATATGTCCTCATACAAAATACAAAATTTATATCTTGAACTACTGCATTTTCTTGGACAATTCTTCCAGTACATATAATTTTATCTCTTTCACTTTCTTTCCAGTCATTTCCATCCTTGGTTTCCTCACGAGGATCTTGTATTCCAAGTTTATAACCTATCTATGTAAAGCCTTATTTTTATTTTTCAGTTTCTTATTCTTATTAAACCACAAACTTAGATGTAAGAGGAGGTTTTCACTCTTAGCTATTTGGATTTCATTATGTGCTTTCAAGGCTTGATTTTCATTTTTAATGTACCTATTTAATGTCTCCAGTTCGAAGATTTCATGTTTCAATATATTGACTACTGGAGGTTCTTGTGGCTCATTAAAATGGACTTCTTCCTCCTCTTGAATTGGAATTGAAGTTCTTGTTGCGTCCCTTTTCCCCGAGGACTCAATATAACCATAGATCTCTTGCTACACTAGCTCAATCTCTGGTGTTCTTCGTCTTAGACTCTGATGAAGCGAGGTGAGAGTTGGAAATGAAACCCTCAGTGGTTAAACCCTTGGTGATGAAACCCTTAGAGGATTTCCTTAATCTTCTTCTTATGCTTATGAGTTTTCTTCTATTTCTATACTAACATGCTTTGTGCTCTTTGAGGGTAGTCCTTTTGCTGAGTTGAGTTTGATACTCCTTCTTAAACCTATGGCATGGGTCTTTTGAGTTTTCTTCCTTTTTGTTTTAGGCTTCTCTACTTGTGGTGAAATATCTATTTCTTTACTGGCTTTCTTTCTTCTAACATTTCTTTTGCTTATTTTCTGTAAAACTTCTGCAAGAGGGATGTCATCTTCTGACAATTTTTGTGGTTGTTGTGGTTCTTGCTCCTATTTCTTATCAATTTTTCTTTTCCTTCCCCACTTAGGTCTAATGCTATTTGGCTGCCCATGAGTTTCTCCTTGAAAGTGATTTCTTACTAAAAATATTTCCCAATTATCACCTATGTTTTGGAGATGAAATTCAACAAGTATTTTGACTAGACCATGGTGATACATTGTATTATCTATAAACTAAATTCTCCTCTGAACATTTCCTAACATCTTTCTAAGACCATTCAACAAGAAATACAAAAGGTTTATCTCATTTTCTTCAAGAAAATTCATTAGAAACCGAATATGATAGAAAAACATACATCCAAACCTTCCTTCACAGGGAACACATTTTTGGATTATTAGAAGTAGGTTCCTCCACTTACTTTTCAAATACATGCTTGGGATTCCCTTCTTGAAAATGGTGGTGTCCATGCTTGGTTTCTTCAGGAAAACCATCTAGTCTTTTGTTTCAATACCTTTGTCCTATAACCATTTCTCTCCAATCTGCGACAGTCGAGTGGATTCCGCTATAAATGACTCTGTCATTGTAAATTTGATGTCCCCTATCTCCACTTCGACTCCATCAAAGGCCCTAGTGAAGGATTTGGTCACTTCTCTATGGAAGCCATCAATTTTCTCTACAAATTATAGCCACTGCACTTTCTTCAATAATTCTTTTGTCTGTGGATACCCCTCCAAAAATTTCTTCACTGTTGGCTCTGTTCTAACTATCACTCCCATGGCTGAGAAACTTTGTTTCAAAACTGTTTTGTTTGACAGGGTAGGATGGCTTTGTAGGGTTTTAAGAGCGGAAAGGCCAAGAGTGTGAGTGATGGAATAATGAGAGCTTAGGTAGTGAGGTTATAATGGAAAGATTCAGAATCTAACCATTAAGATCATTCATGCTTATGTTTTGGGCAGACGATTCAATGGATTGGGATATGAGCTATGATGATTGGGAGTGAATGGCAGATTTATACAAGGGTTTTGATATGACACGATCAACTCTTTGCAATAATGATTTTGATTTTTCAGTAGTGCTGGGTCTTACAATTCATATATGTAATGTTTTGATCCCTATTATTAAATTAAAGAAGTGCATACCTTTGAATTATTTGCTTGCTAACCTTTGGTTTCCTGTTATGCTGCCTTCAGGTACTTTGCAGTGGAGGGAGTCAATTATTCCTTCAATTGTATGATCAGAGGTGTGTGTCAAATTGGGTGCAGAAAGTCATCAAAGCTGGAGAAAATCAATATTTCTGTAGCTATTTATTATTTTTTAGAAGAAAGGGATAAAAGAAGATGGATTTTTAGAAAATGTCATACAAAGAAAATTTAAGATGCCAAGAATTCTTGGTTTTCACCTTAAATTTTCTGCATAAAAATGCCAACAATTGTTGTTTTTCATGTTTATACATATATATATTTTTTATGTATATAGAAAAATAAAATTTTAAGGTGGAGAAGAAGAAGAAGAATTCTTAACCAACTTCAAATCAGATTTGTCCTGGAAAATCTTTACAAATTCCTCCTTTGTCATTGCCTTCTGAGTCGATGTCCATTCACTAAGAGAGGAAATTTTTCTTCATGAATAGTCCTAATTATGACTGCTCCATTATCAAAGACATTTTCAATCTCATAAGGCCCAAGCCAGTGAGTTTTAAAATTTCCTTGGAAATTTTTGAACTTTGAACTCAAAGAGTAATTCCTAGTCACTTGGATGGAATTTTCTTTCATTGATGTATTTATCATGCCATCTAGATCTCTGTTGTTGGACTAAACTAGTCTTCTGGATAACATCTTGCCTTGTTTCATCAAGCTCATTAAGTTGTCCCATTCTTTTCTTTTGTGCTTCTGATAAGTCAAGTCCCAACTTGACTGCTGTCTTGTAGGTCTGAATCTGGAACTCAATTGGAAATAGGACCTACTTCCCATATACAAGTTCATAGGGAGTAATATATCCTGTAGTGCTTATCCATGTGGTATGGTAGGCCCATAAAGATTTTGGAAGCTTTTCTGCCTAGTCCCTTATGTTCAAGTGAATTGTCTTGGTGAGGATTGCTTCAATTACTTTGTTGCTATATTCTACTTGTCCATTTGCTTGTGGATGGTATGGAGTAGACTTCTGATGCTTGATTTTATATTCTTCCACTATATTTTGCACTACTCTAGATGCAAGTTTCCTTCCTTGATTTGTTACAATTTCTTTTGGGACACCAAAACAAGTAAAAATATCCTCAAAAAGAAATGAAACTACAACATTTTATGTATCAAAAGAAAGTGCTTTAGCTTCTACCCATTTAGTAACATAATCAGTGCATACAAGAATATATTTTTTTTTGTTTTGAAGATGGATTAATTGGTCCAAAAAAATCCAAAGCCCATTTTTTGAAGGATTCGATGAGTACCTGAGGCTATAGTGGCATTTCTTCTGAAGGAACAGGTTTCCCCATTCCTTGACATCTATCACACCTCTTAACATATTACTTGGCATCCTTAAAAATGGAAGACCAGTAATATCCTAAGAGAAGGGATTTATAAGTAGTTCTTTTGTCAGCAAAATGACCCCCACATTATTCATCGTGGCATTCTTTAAGTATTTAAGGTATTTCATCTTCTCTTACACACCTTCGGTTGATGAGATCTGGTCCTGCCTTGTATAATTCTTGATTTATCCATGAATAAGATGCACTTGTTTGGATTATTCTTCTCTTTTGTCTAGGAAACAAATAGGAGTGTAAATTTCATGAAACTAAATAATTGGCAATATCTTCAAACCAAGGTGATTTAGTAGACACTGCAAAAATATATTCATTAGGAAACTTATCCTCTACAGGTGAATCATTGTTATCATTTTGAATTCTAGATAAAAAGCCAGTAATTGTGTTTTGTTTTCCAGGTCGGTCCAGAATGATGATATTGAATTCTTGTAACAGTAATAGCCATCTTGTTACTATACCATCAGTAACTGGTTTATTCATTAAATATATAATGGAATAATGGTTTGTATGAATCAAAGTTTCATAGATAGTAATGTAATGTCTAAATTTATTAATGGCACGAATGAAAGCTAAAAACTCCTTTTCAGTTACAGCATAATTTTGCTCTGTAGGAGTTAAATTTTTACTGTTATAATAAATGGCATAAAGAGTGAGGTATCTTTGTCCTAACACAACTCC
The DNA here is from genome assembly GCA_031772625.1 of Pinus tabuliformis. Lineage (NCBI taxonomy): Eukaryota > Viridiplantae > Streptophyta > Pinopsida > Pinales > Pinaceae > Pinus > Pinus tabuliformis. The sequence goes on from CM062804.1 coordinate 835,725,264, forward strand.
TAGAGTTGTGTCTAGAGCATTAGTTGATATAAGAAAAGGAAATTTCCAATTAGGTCCTTTTAATATGGGTGCTTCAGAGATCTTCTTTTTCAAAGTTTCAAAAGCCTTTTGACAATAAGAGTTCAAACTAAATTCAAAATCTTTGGTGAGTAATTTGAAGAGTGGAGATGAAATGAATTTTTATATGAATCTTCTATAATATCCAGTAAAACCAAGAAAAATCCTAACATCTCATTGACAACTTGGGATTGATAATTTGGAAATAATTTCTACCTTAATTCCATTTCCTGAAATATTATGACCAAAACAATTCCTTCATTGAACGTCATAAAACATTTTTCATGACTTAATGAAAGATTTTATTCTTTGCATATTATCAGAACTTTTTCTAAATATTCAAGTGCTTCTTCAAAAGAATTTCGATAAACTGTAAAATCATCCATATACACGTCCACACAGTCATGGATAACATCAGAGAAAATTCCTAGTACTGTTCTTTGGAATGTTGCTGGAGCATTGCATAATAAAAAGGGAAGTACTCGGTAAGCATAAGTCCCCCATGGATAAGTGAATGTGGTTTTTTCTTGATCTTCAGGTGCTACCTAAATCTGATTATACCTACTAAAACCATCCAAAAATGAGAAATATTTTTTTCCTGCTAATGTATCTAAGACTTGATCTATGAAAGGAAGTGGAAAGTGATCTTTCAATGTTGCTTTATTCAATTCTCTATAATCAATGCATACTATCCATTTTCCATTTTTCTTAGGAATGATTACTTGGGGTGAAACCCATTGACTGTCTGATATTGGATAGATGAAATTTACATTTAACAGTTTCTGCAATTCCTCTTTAACAATTTATTTTAAGTTTGGATTCATTCCTCTTTGTGGTTGTCGAACTGGTCTAGCATTTTCTTCAATATAAATATCATGCATGTAGGTTTTAGGATCAATTCATTTCATATGAGTGTATTCCCATGCATATGCATAAGAGTGTTTTTGCAATATTTTTACCAGTTTCTTTTTTTGTAATTCTTCCAGGTTTTCATTGAAGTTCAAGATTTTTGCTGGAAAAATTTCTATTCAAGAATTTCTAAAATTTTCCATAGAATGTAAATACATTTGTCTAGACGATAGATATTCAATATTACATTGTTCTTGAAAATTTTGACTATCGTCCCAATATAAAGAGGGTTCATTATTTTCTATTGAATTTAAAATTTGATCCTCCTCATTTAATTGTGCAATAGTGAAAATTGGTTTTATATCATTATCATCATCTATCTATTCTTCATTTTATACTTCTATCATTGTTTTTGTAGGTGGGTACAATGTAAATTTCTTTGTCGAGCTTCCATCTGAGATAAACATGTCTCCTGATCTACAACTGATAAAAGCATCGGCTGTAGCTAACCATGGCCTTCCTAAAATTAATGGATGTCCTCCTAAATTATTCTTGGGTGTTAGAATCATGAAATCAATAGGATATTCCCAAGAATCTAAGGATACATATATATCTTCTAACACACCATCAGGTTTAATTATAGACCTATCTGCTAATTGTAACAATGTTGGTGTGTATTGAAGATTAGGAAGCTTCAATTTATCCATAGTTTGTTTGCTCATTATGTTTATGGCTGCTCCTAGATCAATCAGTGTGTTTGGTATTTCAGTTCCATTGATGTGTGTTTTCACAATGGGGCTTCCTAGATCTAAATATTTTTGAATTATTTTTTTCCCCATCATGATATCTGCAATTTTCCCGACTAGTTGAATTCTTTTTATTTCTTTTCTTTTTCTTCTTGATCCTTTAGTACTCAATTACTTAATTGTTTTTCCAAAAATGGTATTTCTTTTAATGGTTGTAATAAAGGAATCTTTATACAGACATTTTTTAATTCATCTAACATATCATAATCCGGCAATATGATTTGTTTTTCGACTCCTTTATCGATTTTCAACCTTTCAGGAAAAGGTGGTCTTGAGATAGATACTGAAGGTTGTTCATTAATAGGAGTATTGTTAGAATGTGTGGGATTTTTTTCTCTTTCAATATTTTCTTTCTGAGGAAGAGAAATTTCTTCTTCAGATTTATTATTATCTTTTTGAGAATTATTTTATGTTTCTTGAATAACAATAAATGGTTTCTTCCTTTCTAATACTCTACCAAACCTTAATTGAACATTATTCAGATCTAATGGAGTTATCATATAAGTTTGAGGATTTTGTCCTTCTATTTTGTAAACATGTTGTGAAGTTTTGTTCTTTGAATTTGGGAGTGGTTGAATGGGTAATTGATTTGGTATTTGTGAAAATGGAAAAGAAAGTTGTGGATTTTCATTTTGAGCTTGAGCTTGAGGTAACTTGTTGGTTTGAGGGAAGTATTGTGGTGAAAAATTTGGATAAAGTGGAAGATATTGTTGATATTGAGAATATATTCCATAAGGATTTTTGCATCCTTGATTCCAATATTGTGGTGGTTGAGCCCAAGGCTACGATGGCATAGGTGGATTCCAATTATTTTGTGAAGACTGTGCAAATTATTGAGGATTAAAACCTTTATTTTGATTTGTTTGAGGATTTTTCCATGTTTTTTTGGCAATAAAGTAAAGGGGATCTACTTGATTTGCCATTCCTTCTTCACTAAACATAGCCTTAAAACTTGGTATAGAGGGACATTCTTTTGTATCAAGATTTTCTGCACATATAACACAGGTTCTATAATTTTTAAATCTAAAGGACATTCTCTCAGAGCATGTTTCTTTCTACACCTAGGACAAAAGATGGATAATGAAGCATTTTCGGCTTTCTACTTGTTTTATATTTTAAGGGTGTCAATTTTCTCAATGAGATTCCCTAAAATATATGTTTTAAAGTTATCAAGTAAACAACCTATTTTTGTCGTACTTACTCTCCCGACTGCAAATTTATTTACTCTTGATAAAAGAGGATCCCTTGAACTTTTTCCTGTTCTTGCTTTACCTCTTGAAATATGTACACATAGATCACAAATATCTGCAAATGGTAACTGAGAAATATCTCCTTTTCCCATTATATTGAGAAGATCAATCCACTCATCTTTAATGGATTTAAGTAAGAGAGCTTTCAAAGTTTCCTCATCCAGATTATTCATTTTTTCCCTTTTGATATTATAAACAAATATTTCGACAAAGTCTTCAAGATTCTCATCTTATTTTTGTACCATTTTGAAGACTACATCTTTGATGCTATGAGGCATACAATAATCCTTATATTTCTCTAAGAATTCATCTTTCATTTGTGCCCATGTCCTTATAGAATTTGTTTTTAACTAATAAACCACTTTAATGCTACATCCTTTAGGGTGGCAAGGAAAAATTTTAGTTTTTGAGCATCATGCAGATAATCATATGATCTACATAATACTTCAAATTCAAAGAGAAATGTCTCTGGGTCTTCACTTCTTATTCCATGAAAATTGGGGAGAATAGAGGGTGAGATTTTTTTCATTGTTAATGTTGTATCTTCATCAAGCATAGGGAACCCAAAAGGTTCTGCATTTCCTCTTCCTCTACCTCTACCACCCCCTCTTCCACCTCCTCTATTTCCTCCTCCTCCACCTCCAATCCTATGTTTTTCACCATTGACATTGTGTACTTCTCCTTCTCCTTCTTCAACCATGTTGGGTCCCTATAATACTAGTGATTACCCCATTAATATTGTAGTTGCATCCCTTATTAATATTGTTGTGCCCCTGTTATCCCCATATTGTTATTACTGGGCCCCATAGAATCCCTCTATTGTTATTTTTGTGGCTTTATATTATTATTGTTAGGTCCGCTGGGTTATATTGTGACTCCTTAGACTCCTATATATAGAAAGGAGGTTTTGTCATTTGAATCATCGAACAATTGTTCATTTATGTAATGTAAAGGAGGTTTCCCCCTCGAAGAGGCTAAATTCTAAGGTGTTGATCTATCTTTTCTTGAGCTGGTTTCATAACATTTGGCATCAGAGCTTTGGATTCTAGGGTTTCGCTGCTCCAAAAAGGTCATCGTGGAATTTTCGCAATAAATTTTTTTCTGCGACGTTTCAGAAGCTAAAAAAAAACCCATTTGAGAATAAATGGCACTGAATCTCGGGTCCAAATTTTAGAGCTTTTCGTTCAATATTTGCAGAGATATGATCTGAGGAAGTTAGTCTTTTTGCAGACTCCTGAATCGGATTGAAATTTCATAAGAAGGTACAGAAAGAGGACAGGTTGTAGTTTCTTGTATATATTTTTTAGAGCCAAATGTCGAAACATGGACACGTGGCACGTCGTACAAGTTCGCTCTACTGAACTAGTCTATAATCAGGTCACTGTGGGAGATTTGACATAACTCTTCCTTGGAGAATCCAATTTGGATCAGACTGGTGGAATTGGAAAGAGGACACAGAGGGCTACTACAAGTGGAAATTTCAGAACTATATGATCCAAAATTACAGAGATACATCAGAGGCAATATTGAGCTCCTACAAAGTGAAAAAAGGTGTGTAGATTCTTTTAAATTTTTGCTTAAGATTGGTTTGAAAGTTTATTTTGAAGGAATTCAAAGGGCATAGTAGAGCATTATTATTGGTAATGGATGCCCCAAGGAAAGAAAATGCAAACACCTAGTAAGCAACCTGAAAGCCCTAGCATGACTCATGAAGAAGAGGAAGAAATGCTACATGATATATCAATATTACAAGAACAAGTGCAACAAATGTCACGTTCACAAAAGCTAACAGAAGCTAAGATAAATGGCGTGGAATCTAAGATAAAGGGCATGGAAGCTAATATGGATGATTTGAAGATAGATTTGAAGATAGATTTGAAGAGAGACATGACAGATTTGAAGACAGACATGGCAGATTTGAAGACAGATTTGACAAATTTTCTACAAGAAATACTTACTAATGGTGAAAAGGTTGTAAAGGAAACTCATGATGCAAACAAAAGAAATGTTAATCATGATTTCATAGACTCTAATGTGGGATCGAAGACCCACCATATTCCAAAAATCGATATGAGGAAGTTTGATGGCAAGGATCCTGCAACATGGATATTACAGATGGAGCAATTTTTCGGTCTCAATATTGTGCAAAACACACAAAAGGTATGTATTGAAACTTTATATTTGGAACCAAATCAGTTTGTGTGGTATCAATGGCTTTGCTCTTGTAAACAAATTATCACTTGGGCAATTTTTACGGAAGAATTGACAGCACATTATGAGGATACAAAAAGCAACACTTTTTTTAGCCAATTGATAAGTCTCAAACAAAAGGGTTCAATAATGGATCACATTGAGGAGTTCCAAAAATTTAACATAAGGGTAAAAGATATTTCAGAGGAGCATAGGTTTGATGTGTTCATAGGGTCTTTAAAGGATAATATCCAACATGATGTTCGCCTTTGGGAACTTGATTCATTAGAGAAGGCATTCAAGTTAGCAAGAAAAATGGAAAGCAAAATTATGGCAACCAGGAAGCATACCACTCACAACCATAAAGATGGAAGTGTTGTTGCCCCTAGTCTTCCAAAACCTATAAGGTTGACATCATAACAATTGGAAGAAAAAAGAGCAAAAGGGCTTTGTTACAGTTGTGATAGCAAATACACTAAAGGTCATAAGTGTGCTGAGAAGAAATTATTCTACATAGATTGCGAAGAGGAAGAAGAAAAGGAGAAAGAAAGGTCAAAAGAAGAGGATATACTCTAGGAACAAAGCCTAGATAAAGAAGAAATGAATCCAACCATATCTTGTAATGCATTGGCTGGAATTACCACTCCTCAAACCATTAAGATAGAAGGACAAATCAAGAAGAAAAAGGTAATAGTGTTGATTGATTCAGGAAGTACCCACAATTTTATTGATTGTAAGGTAGAAAAAGAATTGAATTACTTCTTATATCCAGCACCAGAGTGTCAAGTGATGGTTGCAAATGGAGGAACAATAAATTGCTCTGGAAAGTGCCATAATATCAAGCTATTGATGAGAGAATATGTATTGACTAGCCCAATGATTTCCATTCTAATGGGAGGTGCTGATGTTGTACTAGGAGTCCAATGGCTACAATCCTTGGGTACAATAGCTTTTAATTTTCAAGAACTTTTCATGAAATTTTCTGTGGAAGGAAAGGAAGTTGAATTAAGGGGTATTGCAGGGAAACCAGGAAAGATAATCAGCTCTAACGGTATGACAAAGCTTCTAAAAAAGGAACAAAGGGGTGTAATTTCACAATTATGTTCGCTAGATGTTTCCACATTGGAATCATCTATTTCTCCAGATCTCCAAAAAGTCTTGAACAATCATTCCAAGGTATTTGAGACTCCCAAAGATCTCCCACCTATTCATGATCATGATCATGCTATTCATCTAATTCCAGGAAGTGTTCCTCCAAACATCAGGCCGTACAGATATCCCTATGCCCAAAAGAGTGAAATTGAACGTATGGTTGCAGAAATGCTAGAGGCTGGTATAATTCAACCAAGTCAAAGTTCTTTCTCTGCTCCAGAAGTATTAGTGCACAAGAAGGATGGATCATGGTGCATGTGTCCAGATTATAAGGAGCTTAACAAGCTCACTATTAAAGATAAGTTTCCCATTCCTGTCATTGATGAATTACTGGATGAATTGCATGGATCACTTTACTTCACCAAGTTGGATCTTCGTTCAGGATATCATCAAATCAGAATGAAGACTGAAGACATTCCGAAAACAACATTTAGAACTCATGAGGGTCATTATGAATTTTTGGTCATGCCTTTTGGCCTTACCAATGCACCTTCAACATTTCAAGGTTTGAAGAATTCCATTATCAAACCATTCCTTAGAAAATTTGTGTTAGTATTTTTTGATGATATACTAATCTACAACAAGTCTTGGAAGGATCATGTTGAACATGTTGACAGGGTGCTACAACTATTGGAGGACAAACAATTATATGCAAAAAGATCCAAATGCTTCTTTGGAGTACAAGAGGTGGAATATCTGGGTCATATTGTATCTCATGAAGGAGTTAAGGTAGATCCTAACAAAATTAAAGCCATTAAGGAATGAAAAATCCCCACATCCATAAAGCATCTGCGAGGATTTCTTGGGTTGACAGGGTATTATCGCAAGTTTGTTAAGAATTATGGGAGAATAGCAGCACCTCTAACAACATTATTGAAGAAAGATGCATTTTCATGGACTCCAGAAGCAACAAAGGCTTTCGAACATCTTAAAGAGGCAATGTGCCATGCACAGGTCTTAGCTACACCAGACTTCACAAAAGGCTTTATTGTGGAATGTGATGCTTCAGGAAATGGAATTGGTGCTGTTTTAATGCAAGATGAAAGACCCATTTCTTTTGAAAGTCGTCCAATCAAGGGAAAGTTTTTACACAAAGCTATTTATGAGAAGGAAATGTTGCCAATACTCCATGCACTTAAGAAATGGCGACCCTACCTAATGGGAAGACACTTCAAGGTAAAAATAGATCATGATAGCCTTAAATACTTTTTAGAACAAAGATTATCCTCTGAAGAGCAACAAAAGTGGGTCACAAAGATGTTGGGTTATGACTTTGAAATCATCTACAAAAAAGGGAAGCAAAATGTGGTGGCAGATGCACTCTCAAGAAAGGATGAGAACATGGAAGCATTGTTGTGCGCCATTTCTATTATCCGACTAGATTGGATAAACGAAGCAAGGGAGGAATGGAAGAATGACGAAGAAGTGTGGGCACTTATTTTGAAAGTTACAACAAGATTCCAATACATTTGATACATTTAGCTGGAAAAATGATTCTTTATGGTACAAAGATCGGTTATACCTCTGTAAGAATTCCCAACTAAAAAAAAAGATTCTTATGGAATTGCACACTTCTCCCTTAGGAGGGCACTCATTATTTTTAAAAACTTACCACAGGGTTAAGAAGGAATTTTTTTGTGATGGCCTTAAATCCAGTATTCAAAAGTTTGTGGCAAAATGTTTGGTTTGCCAACAAAATTAAGTTGAAACAATTAAGACCCCGGGTCTATTACAACCTTTATCCATTCCAAGCCAACGTTGGGAGGAGGTTTCAATGGATTTTATCATAGGTTTACCCAAGTCTGAGGGAAAGAGTGTCATCATGGTGGTAGTTGACAGACTTACCAAGTATCCACACTTTTGTGCATTATCACATCCATTTAAAGCCAGTACAGTATCTACTGCATTTATGGAAACAATTCAAAAGCTACATGGAAACCCAACAATTATTGTAAGTGACAGAGATCCCATTTTCACTGGAAATTTTTGGACAGAATTATTTTCTTGTCTTGGTACTCAGTTATTTCATAGCTCATCTTATCATCCTCAATCTGATGGGAAAATTGAGATAGTAAACAAATGTTTGGAAGGATATCTTCGTTGCTTTGTATCTGATAAACAGACACCATGGGTCAAATGGTTGCATCTAGCTGAATGGTGGTATAACACTTCCTTCCATACAGCAACAAAAATGACCACATTTATGGCACTTTATGGATATCAGCCACCATCCATCACATCATTTTAAGATAAAATTCTAAGGTTCAAGCAGTGGAACATCACATCGAACATCAACAACAAGTCCTCCAACTCTTAAAGGATAACCTCGTGTTGGCACAGAATAGAATGAAACAACAGGCAGATCAACATCGTAGCGAAAGAAGTTTTGATGTAGGTGATTGGGTATTCCTACGGCTACAACCATATAAGTAAATGTCCCTCAAGCAAGCTAAGAAGGATAATAAATTATCACCAAAGTATTATGGTCCATACAAGGTGTTGCAAAAGATTGGTAATATGGCATACAAATTGGAGCTTCCTGCAGCTTCTCGATTGCACCCAATTTTCCATGTTTCATGTTTAAAGAAGGTTATAGGCGAAAAGCTCCCAATTCAAACAATAATGCCAGAACTAGACGAGGAAGGAAAAATTATATTGGAACCGGAAGTAGTCACAGAAACAAGAACTCAACAGCTACGAAATCGATCAATTTCAGAGTATCTTATCAAGTGGAAGAACTTATCCGCTGAAGATTCCACATGGGAGGATGAGAATTTTATACAAAAGCATCCAGAACTACTCAAGCGTTGAGGACAACACTTTTTTGAAGGAGAGGGGCATGTTGGGTCCCTATAATACTAGTGATTACCCCATTAATATTGTAGTTGCATCCCTTATTAATATTGTTGTGCCCTTGTTATCCCCATATTGTTATTACTGGGCCCCATAGAATCCCTCTATTGTTATTTTTGTGGCTTTATATTATTATTGTTAGGTCGGCTGGGTTATATTGTGACTCCTTAGACTCCTATATATAGAAAGGAGGTTTTATCATTTGAATCATCGAAGAATTGTTCATTTATGTAATGTAAAGGAGGTTGCCCCCTCGAAGAGGCTGAATTCTAAGGCTTTAATCTATCTTCTCTATCTTTTCTTGCGCTGGTTTCATAACAAACCATGATGGATTCTTCATAATAGATATCTGGTTCTACAATAGAATTATCTAATTTTTCTTCTAGTTCTTCTAGTTCTTCTATCAATGGTTTGAAGTAAATTTCTTCCTCTTCCTCTTCAGAAGGAACTTCCAACTCTTGAGCTAGAAGTTGTTCTCCACTTGAAGATATGAAAATTATTCCAGTTGTTGGAGATGTAAGATCTACTTCTATTACAACATCTGTTGATGAAGTTGGTGAACCTTTAGATTAGATTTCGGATCTTAAGACTTCAGGAAGTCTATGCCGGCCTGTTGTGGATGGAATTCAAGTTTGTGAGGGTGGTGTGGAACTATGAGGTTGTGGTGGAGTGAGTGATGATGTAGGAATTAAGCTTCTTCCTCAACCTACAAACCTACCTTTAGAGTCTCTTTCCCTATGCATGTCATGTTTTTATTTGATTTTTTTTTAAGGCTTCTATTTACACTTCCTTGGCAATGGTGCCAAAATGTTTGGTCAATTTAATGTTGTTAAATTGTAAGCATAAATTATCGACTGGAGTTGGTAAACTTATGAAGTGCAGGTGTGCTATATAAGCTAGAAGCCTATTCTTTTATTTAGTAAGATGATGGTTATGTTTGTTTTCAGATTTTCATTTTTATCTAGATTTTTATTATAGTTAGATCTCTACAAATTAATTCTTAAAAGTTAAGCTACTACTAGAATAAATGGGAGTTAAGCTTCCATTAGATTAGTCTACCGGATCATATTTATTTGAGTATAATTTTAAAATGGCTTATGTTATTCATCCTAAAATTATGAATCTATATAAACACCTTGCTGCTATGAAACAGAGTATTGGAATTCAAACAAAATATTTTCTACATATATATATATATATATATATATATATATATATATATATATATATATATATATATATATATATATATATATATATATATATATATATATATATATATATACATATATATTTTCCCGTATAAAAAGTCGTAATTTTATTCATAAGACAAAATTACATTTTGTAGATGCTAAAGAGCATATGCAAATGATCTTTTCTTGTTTTCACAAAAACCGAAATAATGAACAAAAATAAAAATAAAAATAAAATGCTTTTCTCTCCTCCCTTACTTTTTCTCCGCCTTTCGCCATCCTCTAGTGTTGGGGGTAGCAGTTATAATGGATAGCTAATTTTCAGTTGTAGTTATGGGAGAGTCCTTGTCTAACTCAGATCCTTCTGATCCATGAGTTCTCTTGTTGCCAGATGTTTCCTTTCCTATTGGTTGGGAAGCTTGTTGCTACAAATGGTTGCTGGGGGCATCCTCTTTATTCAATGAGTTGTTCTGGACTTTTTGTTCATCTGCTTTATATTCTGTAGTCCCTGCTGTGTCTTCTTCTTCATCCAATGGCTCTGTATGTTGCCATCCTTTAGGCTTCCTCTGTTGCTTCTTGTTCCATTCAGGGGTGTTTCTTGCCTGTGGACAAGCACTGAGGAGGTGTCTTGTTTGTAGACATCCACGACATCGAAATGATGTGTTTTCGTAGTCCAAGGGTTGTATCCACTCTCTGTTGTTGAATTTCAGTGTTATGCTTTCTGATAGTCCTTGGCTGAGATCTACTTCGACACAAATTCTGGCGAAAGTAAATATTCCCTTAGAGAGTTTGTCTCCATCAGTCTTTAGAAATTTTCCCAAGGTATTCCCAATGGCTATTAATACCTTGTGGTGCCAGAAGTGTAGTGGAAGGTTGTGCAGCCTAACCCAGACTAACATCTTTGATACCACCATTGTATTGGCATCAAAATCTGGAAACCAAGGGGTCATGAAGAGCCCTATGCTTCCCTAGAACCATGGCCCCTTATTGAGGATATATTCCTTTTCCTGTTCTGTATTGAATCTTACTATAAAAAAACCCTTGGGGTATAAGTATATTTCACAGTTTGGTGTCCATGTAGTGTGAATCCAGTGGTGTAGAACATCAAATTTAGACCAGAATTTGTTAAATCTATAGATAACTGAGTGGGCATAAAGATCTAAGTACAAATCATTTACCTCAGGCATTGCAATGGTGAGAGTAGGATTCTCAGGTTTTTGCTCTACAATATAGGGCCCGGGGAGTTCAGGCGTTGTTGCTGGTTTGGTCTGCACTTTCCCTTTACCCTTGACTACATCTTTGAAGGATCCTGTGTTCTTTGAGCTGGTCCTAGAGCATCCACCCCGCAAATGGAGATTGATGATGATGGTCGAGTCTGAAGTAATATTGTAATCCAGAAGAGTGCAGTTAGCCTGTAGGTTGTGTCCCATATGGATTAGGTTTTGCTCATGCACTGGCATACTAATGAGGTTCTGTATTTTGTATCTTAGATCTTGGATCCTACAGCACTTCCAAAGCCTCAGGTAGTAATGCCTGCCTTCCTGAGTTTTGATAAAGATCTGTATGAGATCCGTCACTGTAGAGTGTGTATCTGACTTAGGATGACCTCGATCTATTGCCCAGGTCGTCCTGTTCCAAACCACTGGATCACCACCATTTTTCTTGCCTTTCAGGCCTTCTTCTGTGCTTTGGGCCTATGATTCAGGGTAGAGAGGTATCTAGGCATTTGCATGCCTCCAGATCTAAACTACGTGCTGCGATCCAGGGCAAAAAGGAGACTTTGGGTGAGCATGCCTCCAGATATGGGCTTGATGTGGGTTGTTCTGTCTGTTGTGTACCAAATCTATTAGATCCATGGTAGATCTGAGGTTAATATGCCCTTCCGTGGTGAGAGGTATCAACTCGGGTCCATACAAAAGCCTTTCAGGGTCTGCACTATCAGATTTTGATTTGTAGAGAAGGTACGAGTAGGACAAGTTGTCCCAGGCCTCAGATCTGGTATTATATTGGTCAGCAGATCTAGCACTGTCTTCGTTGATGTTTCCATCCCTCCTCTCGTCACTTTTTTTGCCCAGAGAAACCGGTACAACTGCGTATCATTGGAGGTATCGTGCTCTGGCCTACTCTGCGATGGGCTTGAACACTGTGACGTCATTGCTTCTGTTCGTTGCCTACCATCCTCCATGGTCGAGGTATAGTGCAGATGAGGGCACATGAGATTCCATGGCGCAGTCGCTAGGGTTCCTGGAGTTCATCCCATATATATATATATATATATATATATATATATATATATATATATATATATATATATATATATATAGATATATATATACAAATTCTGATCTTAAAGAGCTTGAAAGAAATCTCTAATTGCAAATTGCAGAGTAGATACAAATTCTAATTCTAAGAAGCATGAAAATACTAATTGTAATGAAGAGAAAAACATTGAAGAACTAAACTATTAAAGGATTGTAAGCATAAATGAAATACAAAATTGTAAACGAGATAACTCAGTTATATGAAATAATGAAAACAACGAAGTAAGGAAACTAAACTAGAATGTAGTAATAACATAAAGCAATTAAATGAAAACAATCATAAAGCAATAAAATGAAATAAACTAAAAACCTTGACTGTCTATAGGGGCCCTCTACATCTAGCAGGTGTAATTCACATTCACATACACATTGAATCACAGAAAGGTAAATTCAAATTAATACGAGAACAAAGGTTTGTTTCACAATTCTTCAGCAATTAACTATTGCGTCCTCCCTACTATCATTACAGAGGATACATATTTATATAAAATGTGTGCTCAACAATTTGAGACTTCAACACCTATAGGTCTGTTGTTCAATCCATATTCAAATTTGAAACTAAACAGAAAAGCATTATTTCATCGATTTGCTATTTGGAAAGAAAATCGAAGAAACATGATGCACCCGGACTTTGGCTGCTAGGTGTTCACCCGTGCCTTTGACCACACCACTCTGTGATTCCTTCGGTGAAATGGATTGAGTGAATAGGAGGAGATCCATGAGGGGACCGATCCTCAACTACCCATTGCTTAGTTGCTTCATTGGCGCACCAGAACCCCGCAAACCATGGAGGTAGCTACAGATTTATAAAATAGTTGCATAATCATGTTAATTCCATAGCTAATTCAAGATTTATTATAACAATAAAAAACATTAATGAATATGAAAAATAAGACATGTAATATTTTTTACCTTATCAAAATCTATGATTTACTGCCTTTATTGAGTTGATAGTGATGATAAAAAAGAGGAAAATGGAGGAAAAAGGTGTCAAAACAAAATAGTTATGGAACTCTACAATCATTCTCATCATTATTTTTTAATTACAAATATTTCCAATATCTTTAAGATTATGTACGTGGAAAACTTCAATAGCAAGTATAGCATGAGGTTAATTATGTCAAATTCTTATAATGGAATCATCAAAGAATTCAGAATTTAGACATCAAATACCTAAACCTAGTTAGGTTCATAATTGATAAGAGACACATGTATTAGAGTTCAACATCTTACTAGGGTTTTGTCATAAACCCTAGATTCCATCTTCGAGACAAAAGCCATATATATCAGTAATTCAATCAAATAACAATCCTCATATACATCTAAGGTTTCAACAATTTAAGACTCTACTATGGTTTGTTGCAAACCTTAGATATTATCATCAAAACTAAATCATGTCGGAAAAAAAATTCATTATATCCTAGAATATCAATCTTCTACTAGGGCTTTGTTACAAACCCTATAATTCACAAACTATGAGCATAAAAAATTAGGTTAGGATACTTGCATATACATATCTAGGATCACATTATCATGTAATACCATTTAATATCAATATCCATACCTACTACGTAAACATAAACATCAATACACCCAAGTTATATATCCACCATTTTTATTCAGACTAGAGTTTCATTCCTAGGATCCTACTATAAAGGTTTTGTTCCCCAACCCTTAATCACAAAATCCTAAAGATCTTGGGTTTCAATATATAAATTAGACATTAACAATAAACCCTAAAGAACTAGGGTTTCTATGATCACAATGCCAAAATCCTAAACATCAAAAGAATAGGATTTGTAGACTTCATCAACAACCCTAAGTAGATTAGGGTTTCATAATTAATATTGACACACCCCTAGAAACAAGAGGATATGGTTTTGTTGTGAACCCTAAAGGTTAGGGTTACACAAGAATGATCAAATAATATCATGAGGGTAGATTCAGTATAATGATTAATCACCCTAACAATAATTTTTGAGATTCAAAACCCTAGACATAACGATGTCAGTAATTTAAAGAAAACCTCAAAAGAATAATGATCATACCTTTTATATGAAGAGGAGTTTATAACAAAGATTATAGTTTATGGCATACCTTTGAGTTGTTCCCTAAAAAACCTTGTAGGACATCAATTCTTGAAGGGCTTCCATTACAACATAGCTTCCTCCATGCTTCAAGTTTATCTCTTGAAGTCTCCTCCATATCCTTTGTGTATTCTATAACCTTTTTAACCAAGGAAAATATAAAGAGAAATGTTATTAGCATACAATACAAACAAGTCTTGATGTGAGGAGGAAACCAAACATGAAAATATGAAACAAATAATAATATTCTTATCTTTTTGTAAAATGGTGGAGGCTCCCTCTTAACCTAATCCTTTTGAGGGATACTTACAACCTATCAAAATAATTCAAAAATACAAGAAGTCATGTTTGACCTACAAACTCTATAAATTGAAACAGAAAGGAGAAGATTGAAAAAATTAAAATAGAAGGATATGTAAGGGATAATGTCCCTAAGAGTCCCTAGCAAATAAATATTTGACTTTGGATTCTTTTGCCTTATTCTTATTTGGCGAAACTTCATTAGCATTATTCGTATTTTCTCTTTCTCTCTTCCTCTTCCTTTGATTCTTCGGACATTGATTTTTGTAGTGACCCATCTTGTGATAATTGTAGCATTCAATATTTGATATTTCAACTTTCTTCTTTGGTCCTTTGAACTTCTTGAAGGTTCCTTTCTTCTTGTGATGAACAAAATAGGAATTAGATATGTTTTCTTCTTCATCCTCATTCTTTTTATTTACTAACCATACTCGAGATTCTTCTTAACTGCAAGAATTCCACATTTGTTCAAATGTTAGAGTATCCTTCCAACTATTATGTCCTGATGCAAAAGCACTCCAAGATTTTGGTAGTCTTAGAAGAATAGTAATTACAAGTTCCTTTTTTGGGACAACTTCATTTATTCCTTAGAGTTAATCTCTTATTCTAGATATCTTTATAAACTAAGATGATACAGTGTCATCCTTTTTAATCTTAATAGTCCTTAATTCATTCTTGATACTTTCTATTCGACCAATGTTCTTGATTGTGAATAGTTTGGAAAGAGCCCCATACATTTCTTAAGAAAAATGTATGTTGGATATGTATGGGATGAGGTTTTCCTTTACTCGATACACTATTAGGTTCATATCAAATATTTTTATTTCTCTTAACTTTGCTTTCTCTGCTTCAATTGATTCAATTGTAGGCATCTTGATTTTTCGTTGAACAAGATCAAAAACTTTATTCTTTTCAAGGATGAGATCTATCCTCTTTCTCCATGCCCTGTAGTTGGAGGCTCCTTCTATTTTGTTTTATCCCTTCATTGAGTTTGAAATAGTTCCTGTATATGGTCAACTTATACAATCCATTTTCATTAATAACATTCCTTTGATATCCTTTTCTTATATGTCGCTTTTCAATAGATATTCAACCTACCTTTTTCCTTCTTCTTCACCTTAGCTCTGATACCATGTTATAAAATCAGAAAGGAAAAAATATTTTCTTTGTGTTTGTAATTACTTGTGATGTTTTTATATTGTTATTAACTTTCTTATGATCTATTTTATCATTTTTCATCAACTAATTACCAAAAACAAAACAAAAAGATCAAGGGCATGAGATGTAGGCACTCAACCAAAGATAAAACCCCTATATAGGGGAAAACCTAGTCAAAAAACTCTTCCTTCAGTAATTCAAAATGAGATGGAACAAGACCTTAGACCAATAGACCTTCCTCCGCCACCAAGTCAACCTTCAAAAATGATTCAACAACCTTCGATAGTCTCTTATTGTGCAAAAACTATAACTTAGCAACAATTCTGAAAAGAAACTTCCCAGCTTCAAAACTTTAACCCCTAGTAGTAGAATTTGTTCCCAGTAACAAAACAAAATTCTTTACCCTTCTAGTCACTTAGAAACTTCACATGTCTGAGAGAGAGAGAGAGAGAGATAGAGAGAGAGAGAGAATTTTCACTTCTTATGCTTGAGATAGACCTCCTTCTCCTTCGCTAGTTGTTTTCACCTTCTTCCTTGAATTTCACACTCTTTACTGCCCCAAAAATTGTAGATTGAACTTGGTGAGTGGGTGCTCCAAATGAGGTCATGCTGTTTCCTTTATATAGTAGTTTTTGCCCCTCATTTTAGGTCGACTCGTCTAGTTTGAGGTCGAATTGGTGGAGGAGGCCTATAAGACCTAATTTACATGAAAATAAATTTCTTTCTTGACAAATAAATCCCAAGAAGGGTTATTTACATTATGACATGGACAAAGACACTTGACATAAACACTAAAAGCCTGCAATGGAGACTTTGACCTAAATATAATTAACCTAAGCATGAAACCCATGCTTTAATAATTCAATTTATTTTTCTTTCTTTTGATAAATACATTACATCATGACTTAAGTACAATTATGAACATCGACACTAGTTACATTTTTCAACACCATTACGGGACACATCACTCATATGTTTTTCCCCTAGAATTCTCAATGGAGTGCAAGTAAAAACCTCCAGGGTGATGTGGCGCTAGGAGGATGTGGTGTATTGATAGCATAGACCAATTTAAGGAAGACACTTGGCATGATGACCTCAACATGATGTCCACAAGACACATGGCACTCTAGGACCATGACACATGGCATGCAAATTTGGAATTTTTGGGTGGCCAAGTAGGAAAAAATCAGGGGCCACGGGGCACTAGTCAGTCAGTGATAGATGGAAGAGGAGTACATGTGGAAGACATGGTGGCAATGAAGTAACCCTAGATATTTCAAATGGTGTGGTGGAATTGAGGTGGTGAGGACAGGTCATCCCAATTATTTTTTAATTCGTTTATGACTACAGCAGATGGTCCCATAGGGGGATGTAACCCTGACAAGTTAACCCCAATGGTTTCCAAGCAAGGTGGAAGTTTTATTGTTGGGGTGATAGGGTGTTGAGATGACATGGCATACGGTCTACCACAAAGGAATATGTGTGGACTAATAATAAGGAAACCCCACAAGACATGTAATATATGTGGCTTGACCCCAATGATATTATCCATAGCTCTAAGTTTTATTTATGGGGAAACACGGTTGGGGACTAAGGTAAACTCCATGACATGGTTATTTGTTTATTATCATGTGAATAAGGGCATGGGAATAATATTCTAAATGGGTCGGCACATTTAACACATATTTCATTAAATTTGGAAGTATTTTATTACAAGGCCTTCAACAACATTCATTCTTTTGTAAATTGCCATATTAACTTGATTCAACATTAAAATAATTTTCAAGTAATTTCAAACCAATTAGAGATCATGAATAGGTCAAACATGGGGTTGTTATGTACAATAGTATCAATACACAATAGGAGTGTGAAATCAAACTCTTAGAAGAAATTGATTTAAGATAAATCATATTATTATTTCAAACATCCAATAAAGATATTATAGTTATGGATAACATGTTAGATTCCTCGATGTTTAAATTTTATGTCTGGAAACTCTAACCCCCTTTCCCCCAACCTGCGGGGGATTTGTTGATTGAATGATGGTGATGTGAGGGTCTTATTGTAAATGACAAGGATAGGTGTCCCTTGCATTGCATTGAGACTAGTCTACTAAAACCTTAGTAAAATGTTCTTGTGCTCAATTTCCTATGGTCCCTTTGTGCCTTTATGAAGCACTAATGAGGGGGTCATCATTCATCTTCATAGCATGCAGGCATCCACTATAAAAGTTATACATTGTTGATCTAGGTATTTCAAGAAGGTTAGGTACCATTGATCTATCTCCACTCAAATCCAAGTACATCAAATGAGATTTCTTAAATGGGTATTCAAGTCATTCCATTATGATGGACAGTGTCACAAATTGAAGTAAACAAGAAACTTTAGTGGTGACTTCTTGTAAGTAGTGGAGGCAAGGGTTTTCAAATATTAGCACAGTTGATGGTAGTGTGGATATTGATCTCTCCTTGTAAACATTGTCAAAACCAATAATAGTCTCGATGTAAATTTAGTGTCAACCAATTGTATGGAAAATCATGATTGACCATTACTTTCACTAAGAAGAGAAAATGATAAGCATTTTTAATGGGGAAGAAATAAATGTAAAACATAACTCATGTATTTTAGTTGAAATTTATATAAGTCCCCGTGTTCTTTAATTACTAAAAACTTAATGTAAATACAAATAAATTATCATTAAGATATTGATTTTGAAGATTAAATATGTATTAAAAGGCATTCATCTATGACACTTGATTTTTCATGTAGCTTGAATAAACCACTTAACGCTGATTATCAATTAATCCTAAATAGTTATGTATAAGATAAATCTTTACTTGCATTAATAGCTTTATTTCAAAAATAAATCACATTTATAAACTTATATGAATACATATAACTAAATGAAATTCAATAAATAACATCTGAGTCTTGTTGGATTCTATGAGATTATTTTAAGTACAGATAGTTTATTTAAGAATTCAAATTTACAAAATGTTAATATTGATGGGAAAAGCATGTCATATGGTGTAAAAAGTTTAAAGGCATCCATTTATGGCCCATCTCTTGAATGAGATTAAATAGTCTACTTAATGCTCATGGTGAATTTATTAATCCATGTTTTATTAGAAAATTCATTTTCTTTACATGGTTTTTTATTCTAGAAATAGCAATTTCACATTTATACATTCATATTAAACCACATGATAATTAAATAAAAATCAATTAATGCTTTCTTGACTTATTGACTTATATGACATGATTACATATAGGAATAATTGATTTAATAATGCATAGTTAGAAAAAATTGTCAATTCAAAATAGAATAAACCAGTTAGAACTCATAAATAATTGATTTTAAATTATTAATTTTCTAAAAAATATATTTTTTACTTACATTGAGATCTTTATTTCAAAAATAAATTCCATTTATACATACATACATTCTAAATATAATTTAATGCATACTTGTCTTGTTGGTTTCTATGAGATTATTTCAATTACAAATAATTTATTTAAAAATTGAAATTTACCAAATGTTAATAAAGGTGGGAAAATCAAATGTCATATGTTGCATAAAGTTTAAGTACACTTATTTATGACCCGTACCTTGAAATAACTTTAGCAATCTACTTAACATTCATTACCAATTAATTATTCCATGTGTTGTTAGGAAAAACATTTCATATTACATGGAGTTTTATTTAAAAAAAAAAAAAGTGCCACATTTACACACTTAGATTAAACTTCATGATATGAAAATAAAAGTCGATAAATGGATTTATATAGACCACTTAAAACTCATTATCAATTAATTATAATTTGTTTTGTAAAATATATATATTTACTTACATTAAGAGTTACATTTAAAAATTGCATCACATTTATGAACTTCTATCAATGCATATAGCCAAATAGAATTCTTCAAGTCATATTGGATTCTATGAAATTATTTAAACCACAAATAAACTATTTAGGAATTGAAAATGACAAAATGCTAATATGGATTGGAAAATCAATGTCTTATGGTGCAAAAAGTTTAAATACAACCATTTTTTACCCATCTCTTTAATGAGTCTAGATGGTCCACTTAACACATTGTTAATTAATTATTCCATGTTTTATTAAGAAGAGAATTTTGTTTTTCATAGAGTTTTGTTTCAAAACAATACAATATGAGATTAATACAGTGTTAGTAGATTATTTGATAGACAAATAAAAGTCAATAAATGGATTCCTTATTAAATTAAATGAGATGAGATGATTGCATATACAAATAGTTGATTCAAGAATATATGAAAAAAATATGGGTTAAAAGTTGAATGACCTACAATTTAACGAGTAGTATTCACTTATAAGCCATCACCCGTTTGCCTAAATAGTCCACTTAATACTTTTTTTTTGCTAAATCAAGAGTCGTACCTTCTATTTCATTAAAACGGAAAACAAATTACATAAAATACAACAGTCCCAAAGGAACTGTGGCCAAAGAAATATAAATTGTTTAAAGCCTAGGTCACCGAGCTAAAGGCTTAAAAGTTGAGCTAAGGTCCCACAAACAAAACTACAAAACCCATGAAATACAAACAAAAGCCGAGATTGTTCGATCCCCCCTCAGAGATCCGACGGACGAGGCTCAAATTGGGGCGAGAACATGCAACCACTTTAACATTAGAATCGGACCCGCTGAGGAAATAGGGACCATTCTAAAAGGATTTCCGGTCCGAATGGGGGGATAACCCTCGAGCATGTAGTCTGCCCGAAATCCACTGATTCCCACCATGAAGCGCAACAAGCACAAAAGAAAACGCTCACCCAGACCTGCATAGTTTTCCTTGATTGTCGAATCTCCTCGCCAGATCCAACGACAGAGGATAATATCGCAAGACCTGAAATCATGGAGAATGACCGCGCGATAAATGCCCTGGACCCACCAACATGCTCGCTTATTTTTGACCGTAGATTCGTCGTGTTTGATCCAATGGCTGTGGAACATATTGCACGAGCCAAAAGCACCAAGAATTATCGCGCGATGAGGGCGATATTCCTTCCCGTCCCTTGGCCACATGTTGCTTTATGAGTGGAATCGCTCCCAACTCTGAAAAACCACTTTCATCTTGAAGGGCCTGCAATAAACTAGAAACCACCCCGCGAGTGGTATTGCCACCATAGAAAGAAAACCTGGGGTTTGGAGTCTATTGAGAAAGCCAGGATTCCGGCCCCTCGCACTAACCCATCTCCTCGAGTGACTGAACCAAAGGAAGATGCAAATTCCTCTGTCCAACCATCTATCCAAGAAACAGCGTCTGCCGAGCAACATCCTCCAGAGACTTCTATGTTTGTTCTTGCGAGGGTTGAGGAGGCTGACAGTGACCTGCATCCCAAAAATGACCTCACTTCGAAAATAACACTTCATAAATAAACCAAATCAACTAGACTGCGTCTCTGTGGCTCTGTTATGAAACACCACTCTGTCCTCATTTACCTGATCTTGACAATATGCCTTTAATCTATTCTGAGGCATCTCTTGCCACCTCAGCTTGACCCTGCTTTTGGTGCAGAGCACTCCTTGATTGGCCAGGATGTCCGCCAATTTATTTTTCGTCCTTAGCACATGGGTAAAACTCACAGTACGTAAGCCCAATAGGTGAAGCTGAATCCGTTGAAAGACCTAGAGCAGCCTCCAGTGTTTTGAGACCTTTTCTAGCTCCATGCCATAACTAATTCTCTTGACCGAGTTAATGATTAGCTCATAATCAACTTCAACTATTATATTCTGGAGATTATTCTGCTTCAGGAATTCTAAACAATGCTCAAGAGCCATTAATTCCACCATATTATTAGTGGCTCTTCCCAAATGGCAATGGAAAATAAAAAGGATGCAGCCATTTTCATCCCTTAACACCCCTCCAAAGCCAACAATACCTGGGTTGCCTTTTGAGGCCCCATCAATGTTGTATTTCAAAAAACCCTGCGGGGGGGGGGATGCCAGTAATCCTGCTTAGTGTCCAGTTTCATTACCTTCCTATCCAAGCCCTGTGGTATGAGCCCCTGCATACCCAACTGAAGAAGTATCTACATTTCAGCTTCTGAAGGTGGATTCTTTGGGGAATTTCTCACAATAGTACCTACCGTCTCCTTAAGCTGTCTTAGGATCTGCTCAAAAATGCGTTGGGAGGAACTTTTTCTATTTTTGAAGATTCTGTTGTTCCTTTCTTTCCAGACATTCCATATTGTGAAGCTTGGCATTAAAGCCCAAGCTGAGCAAAGAAATTCATAATCAAAGAAGTTTTGTCTCCATTTATTTAGGTTGTTGATAATGCTTCCTTTGTCCCTGTCTGTCTGTTGGAAAATAGTGGCAAAAGTATCCCACAAACTGGAGGTGAAAATGCAATTATTGAGAAGGTGCTCCATTGTTTCCTCTTGGGCTTCACAGAGCTAGCATCTGGAAGGACCCAAAACACCCCTCTTCCGAATGTTTTCCCAAGTTAGAATTTTCTTATGATGAAACAACCACATGAAGAGTTTGATCTTCATCCATCTTTGATGCCTCCATAGGTTTTGCCAAACCCTGTACGGTACATTGGAGTCTAGCTCAAGGAGTATGTGTTTTGCCTCCTTAAGATTGAAGGTACCTTCATTATTGTTACCCCATCTAAGTTGGTCATGCCCCCCTGTCACTAAAATTTTCCTTTGGTCCAACATTTTCAGAAGTGCCTCAGCTTTTGCTTTCAAGGGGCTATCATCCTTGTAATCTATATTCTTCTAGGTTCTCCATTTTCCTTCACTATTGGTTTGATCCCAAAAATATTTTACCCTAAGTAACCCTTTGGTATCAGTTTCTTTCTTGAGGTTCAGAAAGTCCTCTCTTAACAGTGTAGGTTCTTGTTGCCATTTATCCTCCCAAAACAAAGCAATATCTCCCTCTATGATTTCCTAGAAGCTATTTTTTTGTACTAAGCCTCTATTCTCCTAGGCCTTATTCCAAATGTGTGAGCCTTTTATGATGCCAAACATCCTTATGTGATCATTATCTTGCCAAGTGATGGCATATTTTTCTTTCCAGATACTAGCCCACTGAGCCTTTGGATCTTTTACCCAACACCACCATAATTTTGCCCCTAAAACTTTGCTTAGTACTTCTGGATCATCCAATCCAAGACCCCCATGGTTTTTAGGTTTGCAAATCTTATCCCAGGCTACCAAGGCCCATTTCTTTCTCTGCTCCCCCTTACCCCGAAGAAATTCTCTTTGAATGGTTCTAAATTTTTGCAAAACTCCTTTTAGAGCTAGAAGGGTTGATAGCATGAAGACGAGGATTGATTGAAGAACAGATTTTGTAAGCACTAATCGACCAACCAAGTTTAAAGATCTAATAATCCATTTCCTGATTTTATCCTGCATCTTATTAATCACCGGCTCCCAAATGCTCTTGTGCAAAGGTTTATCAGTTAGAGGAACTCCCAAGTATTTGGAGGGAAGGACATCCCTTTGAAAGCCCAGAATTCTGGAGATATTTCTCTGAATAGCAATATTGGTATTAAAGAAAAAAATCATAGATTTAGAGAGATTAACTTCCATACCTATAGCCATGGCAAAGTCACACAGGATTTGTTTATAAGCTAGGGCTTCTTTGACCATGGGGATACCCTGCAGCATGGTATCATCAAAAAATTGTTGATGGGTCAAAGCCTGTCCAGTCTCAGAAAGTTGGAAACCCTTGTTGTTACCAACTTCTTTCGCATGCTTGATTGACCAACCAAGTCCTTCCATCATGAGGATAAATAGAAATGGAGAGAGTGGATCTCCCTACCTGGGGCCTCCTGAAGGAGTAAAAGTCTTGGAAGGAGAACCATTAATCAGAATTGAAAAGCTAGAAGAAGTAACTAGGGCCATGACCCATCTTACCCAGTTATGATCAAACCCAAAAGCTATAAGGACCTTCCTGATATAGGTCCAATTCAACTTATCGTAAGCTTTGGCTAGGTCCAATTGCATGATCATGCCAGCCTTCCTATTGCTTAACAATGAGTGCACCACCTCATGCGCTTGAATGATGTTATTGAGAATTTGTCTGCCCTCCACATGACTACATTGCTCCACAGAAACTAGAGTAGGAAGAAGTGGTTTGAGTCTATTGGCAACAAACTTGGATATTATCTTGTACACCACATTTCATAAAGCTATGGGTCTAAACTTGTCTGGAGTCTTAGCATTGTCATGTTTGGAGATCAAGGAGATGAAGGAAGTATTGAGCACCTTCAAAATGGTTCTATTCATTTTGAAATCCTCCACCACATTCAGAATGTCTTGTTTAACAATGTTCCAACAAGCTTTAAAGAAATCCACATTGAAACCATCAGGGCCTGGCGCTTTACCATTCCACATTTCTTTGATAACTTCACTAACCTCCTCTTCAGTCACTGGCCTATTAAGATTGAAGTTATCCTCTCTTGTTACAAGCCTAGGTATATGCCTTGTTAAGTCCCTGATAAAATGATCTCCGTCTAAAATGGTTTCCTTTGCTATACCTCGAAAGTGCTAAACTAACACAGTTTCTATATCTTCATGGGAATTAAGAAGATGACCTCCCTCATCCTTGATCTAAGAGATCCTATTATGAGATCTGTTTGCCATGGTGGATCTGTGGAAAAATCTAGTGTTTCGCTCCCCTTCTTTTAACCATTGAACTCTAGATTTTTTTCTCCAAAATATTTCATCTTGTTTACATAAATTCTCCAAGTCTTGATGATTTTTGGTAACTTGATCATTTCTAACTTTGTCAAATCCATCCGTGATAAGGGCTTTATTGAGTTCCTACATTTTGTCTTCAACAGTTGTTTTTTCTTCAAAAATATTGCCAAATTCATTCTTGTTCCGATCTTTAAGTCTGAGCTTGATGTGCTTTAGTCTTTTGTGTAGGAGAAAGATTCTTGTACCCTGAATATGCAGATCTTTTGTTCACCATTTTGCAATGTTGCTGATGAAATCTGGGTGGGTGAGCCAGATATTCTCAAATCTGAAAGGTCTATTCTTCGAGGTAACAATGCCCTGAACCTCAAGTTGTACAGGCCAATGGTCTGAGCCTCTAAAGGGGATAATTCTTGCTATCATTTCCTTGTCGGTGAGAATAATGTCCTATGAGATTATGAATCTGTCTAACTTTGAGGCTGCTTGAGACTCTCCTCCTCTTTTATTGTTCCAAGTAAAGAGGCCATTACTCATATCAGTGTCAACTAGCTTCATATTATATATAAAAGTTTGAAATGATGTGGAGTCTTTGCTTAAAGTTCTAGTTCCCCATCTTTTCTCCAAAATTGATTTGATCATGTTGAAGTCTCCACCCATGATCCATGGTACTCCTACATGTCTATCTCTTAGGTCCACAAGAGAATCTAGAAACATGAGTTTATCATCCATTCTTTGAGGGCCATAAACATTTGTGACCAGATAAGTCTCCCTATCTCCCAAAAGCTGAATAAACACTGATAAATAATTCCTAGATGCCTCAGCATCTATTATGCCAATATTTTGGGGGTTCCAAAGAGTGAGTATGCCTCCTGCTGTATTATCTCCTTTAACTTCTAGAAACTCAAAGCTATTGAGCCATTGCTGTGAATTTCTTTTATTTTTTGAATGGAACATTTAGTTTCCTCGATAAAGATCATATCTGGAGCTTCTTGTTTCATTCTATGGCTAAGTATTCTTTGTTTTCTTTTACTACCTAGACCTCTCATATTCCAAGATGTGAACTTCATTATTAAAGATTTGTAAAGGAGGAACTAGTTAGGTCTTTCATCTTACCTGAATCTATCATTAGCTTTCCACATTCCATTAATAACTCGTTCTTCTTTTTTTGCCTCTTTTCTTTCCTGGGTTTCTGGGAGCTAATCCTGGTGTGGTTTTCATAGTTTTCACACCTTCGTTTCCCTGCCTCTCATTGTTTCTTTTCCTTTCCATCCCTTTAGCCTGAGTTTTCCCTAGGAACAGTTGTTTTACTCTGTTGAACTCTTCTTGAGGTAATGAGTCTACCCCTCCCATGGTTCCCTATTTCACGAACCCTTCTAGATCTAGGTGTTCTCTATCAAGAATCTCCTGCAATTCATGATCCTTCGTATCCATATCACTTTGGGTCATTTCTTGGTCCATATTAAGTTCTCCATCACTCAGCATAGTCTCTTTCTGTTTATTAATATCCTGTGTTTTTTCCCTATCTTCTTCTTTCTCCTTCTCCCCTGGGCTTCCTTCCATTACCTAATCTACTTTTGTTAGCTCTTCCTCTTGTTCGAGAACTTGGAACCTGTTCAGACTGGCCTTTTGCCCTTCTGTTTGCTATTTCTTCGGCCCCCTTTTGCCCCCTTTTCCTCTATATCCCACTTTGTGAAAGCTTTCAGTATCTTTCATTGTGGTTGCTTTACTTCTGTTCTCTATTTTACTGAGAGGGCAATCTCTAAATAGGTGTCCATGCTCATGGCACCTACGACATCTGAAAGGAATATGTTCATAATATACTATTTGCACCCATTCGTCATCGAAAACTTCCAAGATGACCTCATTCGGAAGAGCTCCAGAGAGATCCATCTCCACACATATTCGTGTGAAGGAAGTGTATTTTCCCCTTCTAGTGGCCTCAGAGGCTTTGACAAAACGCCCTAGTTTATTTCCTATGGCAGATAACAATTCCATTTGTCAATAATCAAGAGGTAGGGAGTATAGTCTTACCCAGACCGGGACCGAAGTGAAAGTCTCTCGCTCTGGGACAAAATTCATAATCCATGGCCGCATATAGAGGCCTGCTATTGCATAAAAGTAGGGCCCTCCTTCAAACACCCTGTCTTTGTCCTCAATATTTGTAAATACCACAGTGAAGAAACCCTTTGACCCAAGATGTAGTTCTATGCTTCCTTTTGGTTTCTAGTGGTATTTAATCCACGCTTGTAATGCATTTTCAGTGGGCCATAATCCCATGAATTTAAAAATGATAGCATAGGTCCGCATGTGGTCCCTGTGCGCCTGCAGATCAGGATCATTTAAAACTACTCTGGGAGTGACCTCAGCCTTGGGTTTACATGGCCCCTTTTGTGCCTTGTTTTCTTCTCCCTGTTTCTTGTCTTCTTACTCATTTTCTTTTGTGTTGTTGTCCTCCCTTGGTATGATTAAATCTTGATCCTCTTCCATGTTCCTTTTCCCTTCTCCTAAAGGACCTCCGACAGATTCTATTGGTTTATTACCTTGCCTAGCCACTGCTTGCATGTAGGAGGGAGTGGAGCTCCCCCCTTTATGCGCCTCCATGGAGCTCAGAAGCCTGAAAGCCTAGCTCTTCATCCACGTCCTCTGTCCGTAGATTTTCCTCCAATATTTTGGATCAACAAAAAGTTAGCTCTAGTCCACTTAAAACTTATTATCAAGAAACTAAAAGACTTATTTTTCGAAAAACTGCATCATAATATATGGCTATTATAAATCACATTTATACACTCATATTAATGGACATAACTAAGTACAAGTCAATAATATAATTATAGCTCAAGCGATATGATTTCAGTTTATTTAAAATATAAATTTACAAAATAAAAAGACTTTAAATAATGAAATTAGATGCCTTACAATTCAAAAAGTTCAATGACATAATTCATCCATGATAGTATGTAATCAAACCTTGATAATCCACTTATCAATCATTATCATCATATATATGTTTTTTTAAGAAATGCAAAATTATTTACAATATATTTTTATCTAAAAAATTACATATCACATTTATGCATTCATATTAGTGCATTTTATATGTAAACAATGAATAACTGACTTTGTGCCTTGTTGATTTTCAATATGATATGATTGCAGTTACAACCATTAATTGATTTTAGCATATAAATTTATGAAAACTATCGATTGAGAAATCACATATCTTATGCTTCAAAAAGATCAAATCATTTACCTATGACACATTTATCATTATCCTTAATAGTGAATAATGCAATGTGAATAGTGAATAATGCACATAACATTTATCAAGTAAATTATTATAATTTCTTTAGTAAGAATAACACCTTTGTTTGCAAGGAGTTCTAATTCAAAACTTATATTTCACACTTATATATGATTATTGATACATATAAGGAAACATAAGTCATTAAAAATAACATGCCTCGATGGTTCATGTAAAATAATTTGAATGGCAAACAATTCATTTAAGAACACATACGCGCGCGCACACAAATCTTAGAAAAAAATCGATACAACAAAGTCATTGCAAAAACATTTATAAATAATAAGAAATATACATATTAATATAATTGGCAATTCCCATATATTTCAAAAAATATAAAATCATACAAATTGATTCAACAAAAACTATGTCCAAAATGTATTGAAAAATTGGAATGTACTTTTCAACAAATTTATAAAAGAAATTATCTCCATGAACTACAATGAAGTACATGTTCTATTGAACATTCGAATGTACTCATGTTTTTGTTTGATACGATGAAGTGTCTTAAGAAAGGGGAATAAAACTTGCATAAGCCACGTATCTTGCTCTTTTCCTATATATGATTTTATCAAGATGTGGTTTCATCGATATCTGATGAAATGAGAAGTATGCTTTTTCTGTATCTATTAGCAATACATTCGATTCTTCATAATTATCTCCATATTGGGACCACACATCAATCAACTTTTTCTCATAAAATTGTCTTGCTCTCCCTACTTCCAATTTTGTTTGCAAATGACAATGAGACCTATCCCATGCAAATTTAAAGTCCTCTATATCAACATTTGATTTTTCAATACTTTTTGAATGTACTTGTCAGTGACATTTAATGTCCATATTGCGACATCATAATTTCTTAAGCAATATTTTAATACTTCTTACTTAAAAGGCCTTAAAAAATAAGACCTATCACCAAACTGCCAATCTGGTTCTCTTTGAATATGAAAATTTTGTTCATCTTTGGTATATGATTGGAAGAATACTCTTCCATTTCAAATATCAACAACATCTTTTGACTTGTAGTAATTCCCAACTGCATCTACACTACAACCACATGTATGATATTAATATATCTCCACTTCAACACTTCATTGCTTAAGGACATAAAAACCTATCATTTTAAAAATGATGTTAATATTTATTATGAACTATTTCCATTTGTATGCAAACGTAATTTTACAATGAGTTCAAAGTATCACAAAATACAAATACAATTGCCCTATTAAAATGAATAAACAAATAATATGTTTACTTTATACATAGAGCCTAATACCTTTATTTAATTTGTATGGAATAAAAGTCTTATAAGAATGCATTGACCCACCATTTAAATCATTGCTTTTAAGACTTGTAACGATTTATTTAATTGCAATTGAAAAATGTAATTACAATGGTCTAGTGCAAGTAAAAAAACTAATTATATATTAATTTTCACATACAATATAATGAAATTTTTAAATTTCAAACCTAATTAATTATATGTTAATTTATAGAGTTTCTACCTTAGTTTTTTTTTGGTGCTTCTTTTAGTACAAATTGTATGTTTATTGTTGGTGCTACATACAACTTAATATAATTTTTCAACTTATATGGAATAAAAAGGGTTATAAGAATGCAATGGGCCATCCTTCACATTGCTAATTTCTAAGAGGTATAATGATAACTTAAACCACATTTAAAGCAAATAATTGTAATGATCTAATTAAAACAAATAGACTAGTTATCTATTAATTTTACATACAATGTAATCCATTGTAAAAAATATATATATAGCATGGGAAATTTTGATATGAAAACATTAAATGACCATTCATCTCACCAAAAATAAAGAAAATCAAAATATTTTATTTCTAGTAATGACAAACCAAATCAACAATTCTTTTATTAGTGTTGTGAAATAAAAGTAATAATTCATGATGTCATACATATAATAGCATAATATAAACATCTGTAATCTTAAGGTACTTCTAAAATAGCTCGCACGTCCGTAGCCTTGTTGAGTTTATGCAATATTCTCCATAGCTCATTGATCAACCAATTATCCCCTTGATTTGCTCCAATGAATGGAGGGGCAAAAATCACATTTTCTTTTGGATTCTCTTTCACTCTCTCAATTAAACAAACAACTATAATAGTACTGGTTGCATCATATTGGGTATGCATTTCCCACAATTTTTTCAATGACTTAGTGTGTATAACTTTTGTTGGATTGTCAATGACCTTATGTCCCTTTTGTGGCTTACAATCTGAAGCAGTCCACTTAAAGACAAGTTTATCTTGTAATGTTTTTGAAACCAACTTTTTTAGAAATCTTGTTGTGCTTTGTTTCAAAGCTGTCATCCAAATTGGAATGTCAAGAGATTCATTTTTAAAACACATTTCAAGAAATGATTTTGCATGTGGATGAATCCAAAATAATTTTTTCTCTATTGTGTAATCAGCATCAGCTCCCATTTTCTCAATATGCCCTTTTTTTGTTGCTTCATCATCGATGCTATGATAAAAAAATGTCTTTTAGTTCAAAAATAACTAGTTTCTTTTTAGTTATTTTGGTTGCAACACAATGGAAAACAATATAGTCAAACCATTTTATTCATGTTACAAAAATTACTAAAAAATTGTTGAAACGATACACTTACCTTGAGTGGGTTTTTCACTATTTATAGATGAAACAATAATTTCTTTTATCATCTTGATAGGACCTGGAGTAAACATATTAAACCTTCAATCAACTACCAATTGTACTTCTTATTAAACCTTCAATCAAATACCAATACCAAGAAAAACATTAGTAATGCAACCTTTAAAAGGAAACACACACACACCTTTAACATTACTTTGATTATTAATTTTATCCTTTTTATTTGTTCCTATAATAAAAATATACAAAGTTATGGTAGTTACAAGCATTTGAGTTTGAAGAATAATAAGATAAACAAGAAGATAAGTTATAAGTATCTGATATGACATTATCTTCATACTTGTAGTGTTGCACCTCATCAACATCTTAGTTACCTTTATTTGTTTCCAAATTAAACATGTAAAATATTTTGAATTATGAAAATGAATAGAATCATTAAATAACAAGGAAAACAAGTGAACAAATTATAAGTACCTGATGTTATATTTTGTTCTTGATTAAAGTTTTGCTTAACTTTCATTTGATCAATGTCTTGGTTCTCTTTTTTTGTCACTATAATAAACATAAAAAAATGTTATAAATTGTGACAATGAACAAAATTCATTAAACAACTATACGAAAAAAGAATCATATATAATCGTACATAATAATATTTTGGTCTTGATTGTAGTTTTGTGGGATAGTAACCTGGTCATTATATGCATTCTCTTTATTTCCAACTATAATCAACATATGAAATGATATGAATCACAATAATTTAGAATAATAATAAAATAAAAAAAGATAGAGTTACAATGATTAATACCCATTTCTATCTCCATCGTTCCATGGTCATTGTCTTGATTAATTTCATTCATCTCATAATTCCCTATAATAGTCATCCAAAAATGTTATGAATATGGAAATTAAATAAATTGAAAAATTATCAAGAGAAAAAACCAAACAAATTATGTACCTGGTATGATAACTTCTTCCTCTCCTCCTTCTCCTCCTATTTCCATCTCCATACTTTTTTCAACAACATAAGCACTATGTTGATTAATTTTTTCTTCCCACTTTCATCATTCTCTATTTTAGAATCTCCATCATTAGTTGTTTTAGTAAACACTATGACAATTAAGAAATATGAAAAAAAATAGTATCCAAAGTATTATAAGAAGAAAAGAAAAATGAATTGTAGTACCTGAATTTTCCAAGAAGTTAATGGATACCGGGTTTGATAGTTGAAAATATTTGTAATTATTTAACATGATTGTCCTTTGTGACTCTGTTTTCAAAACACATGAAATTCTTCTTCCATATGTACAACAAGCCTTGATTAAATTTTTCCCCACATAAAGAGAAATAACCACTTTTGCATCACTACATTGTTGGTGTTTTTCCACTAAATCCATCCAGAAATCATAATCTCTCTCATTTTCATCAAATGTGTCTTCAAATGTGTGAGAGTATTTTAGAGCCTCCAAAATTTTTAATTCTGAAGTATAGAAATGTATAATAGGAACTATATCATAACTATAATTGTTTTAGGACTTATATTCATACATGCCACTAGTCATTTTATAGTTGAACTTGGAGTTCTTTATGGAAATTTCCAAAGACTAGCGTACATCATTACAAAACCAAAGTTCTACTAAGAGAACTGTAGTAAAGTCATTCAACTCATTTTTGTCGATAAGAAATCGAAAAAATTCAATGTAATATCCCTTGTGGAATTGTTCTTTTTTCAAAGCGAGTGTATCCAAAACAACAAGGTTAGTATGTAAAATTGGTTGCAACTGACATGGAAAAGAGTGCAAAAGTGTTGACAAAAGATGAGGGCCCCCAAAATGACAACCAAATTCAAAATTATTATCAACCTGTTGAACACTCGTTGATCCATTTATCATTTTGTCAAGGACTCCACATGCTTGCTGAGAAAGGCACTCTATCTTTGTATTACTTGTTCATTTGACATAAGTAGACCCCTCCACCGTATTGCAAAAATTTGTAAATATGATATCATTAATTTCATAATGCTCAAGAATGTTGAATGTGGTAAGAGTCATCTCATTCAAGTTTTGATCATGACATTAACAATATGTAACCATTGCATCCAATATTGTTCTGTTGGTTTTCAATTTAGAACAATAATATTTTAATTTTATGGCATTTGATGGATGATTAATTGGAATAGAAAACCAAATGGTTCCATCCAATAGCTTATATGCTATTGAAGCAATTTCTTCCATGGTTAATCCCTAAAGGGGCCAAAGAGTAGCTGGTGTCAAACTGTGTAGACTATTTCTCTTGTAGTTCTCAAGATCAAGTTGGCTTGGAGAACAATTTAATGTGCCTAGTTGGTAACAATTAAAAACAGTGTCCCATTTATCCCAAATAGGTTGATCAAGATATAAGAGATTTTTTTTATCAGAAAATTTTGTAATTGGACAGTCAAAGAATGAGCACAACATTTCATCATCAACTGATAAAATAATAAATATAAACTAATAAGAATTCAATGTAAAAATGAAACTAGAAAATGTATGATAATCTAATGTGAAATCATTATAAATATTAAAAAATGACTTATATTATCATCTTTAGTCATTTATCTACAATAAAAATAGATACAATAATAAAATTTTAAATATTAAAATAATTAAAATTACATACCTTGTCTTCAGCCATCTTAGAACATCCAAACCTCATTTTCTTTAATTTGTCATTGACAATTAAGAGATGTCTTACTGAGCGCACATAATCAATAAATGGAGTTTTGAAGAATACCTTATTTGCATAATATAATTGAAAACAAATGCAAACCACCTCAGTGGGTTCAACTGATAGATGCAACAATCGATCATTACATTTTTTATAATTTTTTTTCGCTTCTCTCAATACATTATATTTAGGATTTGTTAAAATTTCTTTCGCTGCTTGAATGGTAAGTTGACCATCAACTATCCAAAAATTGATATTCTTAGAATTTAGATCTGTCTCATTTATAATTTTTATAGAGTTGACCAATGGATCAGGCTCATTGATGTCAAATGGAATCAGAAGAGCATTGGGTAATGAGGTTTGAAATTTTTTTAAGAATGATTTCACTAATACTTGAACATTTAAATCATCTCGTGATCTTAATTTGAACACTTTGGGGGCTTCTTTACATCTTTCAACGACCACTTTTCTATTAAAGGAGTTTGAAAATAGATAGCAATGCTTGAAGGCTTCATGAATCTCATCACATTGATTTGCAAGGTTAGTTGTCTCAAATTCAACTTTCCTAGTTTTTTGAAATTCTCTAGTGAGCTTGAAATCACTTTTTGTTATGTTCTCCTCCAAATCAGATAAATATACTCTTCTCAAAGCAAGTAATTGAGAATCAATTTTATTATCTCGTATTTTATCAAGAAATTTACTTTTTTGTTGTAAATGAAGAAGTATAGATGATGTTTTTTTCCTTCTTACATAGCGATATCTCAAAACGGTGGCGATGCATTTTAAAAGATCTACACAACTATTTAGTCTAGATTTAGAGAAGATCTCAAAGTTATCCAACTTCAACATTGAATTCTTTATCATATTTGTTGAATCAGTACTTGAAGCTTCAATCAAATCTGGTCTAAAATCTGTATACTCCACTTGACATGAAATTAATTTTACCTCATTTTCTTTAATCATTTCCACTTGAAAGTCAATGTCATTTTCATTGTAAGCATAACAACTAATTATTATTCCTAATATCTCTGGTTCAGTTCCATCTATTGATCCAAATAGATACATATCAGGAAACATATTCATGGGAGCTTCTATTTGGATGTACCAATCTTGCACAAACTCATATTTATTATATGTATTGTATTTTTTAATCATTTCAAAAGTAGAAGTAGAAGGTGTTATTGATACTGCCTTTTGAGTTGAATAAATTTTCTTTTTCTTAAGTGATGTTTGTAACATTTCATTTGCTTTTGGGCCAACCAATTCTGCAAATAACAACAAAAAAATATTTGCATTAATCAAAATGAAAATATAATTTCAAATATTGTCACATAATGTTCTTATAAATACTGAAAAACCACCTAATCTAACCATTTCTAAGAGAGTGTACATAAAATATAAAACCACCATACGAGTTAAAGGAGGCAATGTTTGTATATCACTTTTTTTTTTGTTTCTTCTTCACTACTTTACTTCGAATTTCATGCACACCAGATTCCGCAATTTCTAGAAAAAAAATTATGGAATACATGAAATACCAAATATTATTAAACAACCTTATAATACACGATTTCCATTTACATGCACAATAATAAATGATTACATATGCTATGCAAGTTTTACTATATGACACCAAAAGTTATCACGTGGGTAAAATTGCTAAGAAAAGAAACCACCTAATCCAACCATTTCTAAAAGAGTACATAAAATATAAAACCACCATACCAGTTGAAGGGGGCATCATTTGTATATCACTTGTTTTTCTTTTTCTCTTTGCTACTTTACTTTGAATTTCACGCCGAGCAGTTTCCATGGTTTCTAAAAAGAAAAATATCATGGAAGACATGAAATAACAAATAGTATTAAACAACCTTATAATACATGATTTCCATTTACACTCACAATAGTAAATGAGTACATATGTTATGCAAGTTTAGCATATGACACCAAAAGTTATCACATAGTTAAAATTTCTTGGAAAAAAAAATACCCATGTTAGTATGGGTTGTCGTCATTAAAACCCCACTCCTAAGGCTATTTCCATAGGTTTTATTAATCAACAACGAGTTATTAACACAATTTCTAACGATTGTAACAAGTTATAAACTAAAATTGTCATACCATTTAAAGAATTTGGTGTCGTGTTTCTTGAACTTCCTTTTTCCTTGGATGCTTCCTTTGAATTCTCACTAGCTTCATAGTCCATAGTATCTGAAAATAAAGTAAAAAATTGTTATCATAGTTTCGAATTATTGAAGAAAATATGAATTTATAAATACTATAACTACTCGCATCATTATATGTGTAACAAAATGAAGAACAATAACAAGTGTAGAACTCACAATAATAGCTAACCAAGGTTAGAAAAAGGGCACCCCCAAATAATTTATTATGTTCTTTTAATCGTGAATATATGAAAGCAAACATCTACTAGGTTTCCTTCTAGCACGAGCATAAGAACATTTCCAAAAGACATTACATTGTGAATAAATAAAAACAATTGTAGAAACTACAACAAGATCATATATACACAAAATTTATCTCTTATAGTCATGTATATTCTTAGTTTGCTTTAGAAAAAAATAAAAAAAAAACACAATGAAAGAACATTAACTATGGCGATCATTAGATTTTCTTCTAGATCTTCATCTAGCACAAAGACAAATACATAGCAACTTTGCAAGGTGAAAGAAATATAGAATGTGATATAATTACTTCTAACACGAACAAAAGCATATTGCCAACAAGAATCTTGCAAAGCAAAAGAAATATTCGCATCTTAGATTTATTTCTATTACAAACACATGGATATTTAAAAAAAAAAACATTGTAAGGTGAAATAAATTTAGCACGTGCTAGAATTATTTTTAGTACGAACACATTCATATTTCCAAGAAAAACATTGCAAAACAAAATAAATATAGCACAAGCTAGATTTCCTTCTACCACAAACACAAACACATTGTCATTAAAAATATTGCAAGGCAAAGGAAATGTAACCCATGCTAGACTATATTCTATCGCATAAAAGAAGATTGCCAACAACAACATTGTATTGTAAAGCAAATCTAGTGGATGCTAAATTTCCTTCTAGCAAAAACATAAACACAATGTCAATAAAAACATTGCAATAATAATATTTCTTGGGACATTTGACCTTGCCTTTTAGAGACTATGAGGTTTTAGTCCATACCTGCATATACTGTTGTTACAATATAAAAAATGTTAAACCCTGAAATGATTAAAAGGCCCTTCATATGGAATATGTGGTCTAAGAATGGGATGGTGTACAAATATTTCCTCCTATAAAAAACACAAGAACATTGCAAATAACAACATTACAAGGTGAAAGAAATATAATGCATACTATATTTCCTTCTAATGGAAACATAATCACATAACAACATTGTAGGGTGAGAAATATTTAGTCTGTGTTACATTTACTTATAACACAAACATATAAATATTTTGAATGACAACATTACACGACAAAAAAAATCTAACACAAGCTAGATTTCCTTTTAGCCTAAACAGAAACATGTTAGCATTCGCAACATTGCAATGTAAAATAAAATCTAACATGTGTTAGATTTCCTTTTAGCACAAACTTGAGCACATAGAAACATTGTAGAGTGAGAAGTCTATCAAGTGCTAGATTTATGTCTACCACAAATACAAGCACGTTTCCAACAACAACATTGTAGAGTATAAGAATTCTAGATTGTGTTAAATTTTCTTCCAACACAAACACAAGCACATTTTAATTTGAAAGAAATTTAACACATGCTATATTTTCTTTGAGCACAAACACAAGAACATAACAACATTGTAGGACAAAATAAGTTTAATGTGTGCTAGATTAACAACATTGCAATTTAAAATAAAATCTAACATGTGTTAGATTTCCTTTTAGCACAAACTCGAGCACATAGAAACATTGTAGAGTGACAAATCTAGCAAGTGCTAGATTTATGTCTACCACAAATACAAGCACGTTGCCAACAACAACATTGTAGAGTATAAGAAATCTAGCTTGTGTTAAATTTTCTTCCAACACAAACACAAGCACATTTAAATTTGAAAGAAATCTAACACATGCTATATTTCCTTCTAACACAAACACAAGAAAATAACAACATTTTAGGAATAAATAAATCTAATGTGTGCTAGATTAACAACATTGCAATGTAAAAGAAAATCTAACATGTGTTAGATTTACTTTTAGTGCAAACTCAAGCACATAGAAACATTGTAGAGTGAGAAATCTAGCAAGTGCTAGATTTATGTCTACCACAAATACAAGCACGTTGCCAACAACAACATTGTAGAGTATAAGAAATCTGGCTTGTGTTAAATTTTCTTCCAACACAAACACAAGCAAAATTAAATTTGAAAGAAATATAACACATGTTATATTTCCTTCTAGCACAAACACAAGAACATAACAACATTTTAGGACTAAATAAGTCTAATGTGTGCTAGATTAACAACATTGCAATGTAAAAGAAAATCTAACATGTGTTAGATTTCCTTTTAGTGCAAACTCAAGCACATAGAAACATTCAAGAGTGAGAAATCTAGCAACTGCTAGATTTATGTCTACCACCAATACAAGCACATTGCCAACAACAACATTGTACAGTATAAGAATTCTAGATTGTGTTAAATTTTCTTCCAACACAAACACAAGCACATTTTAATTTGAAAGAAATCTAACACATGCTATATTTCCTTCTAGCACAAACACAAGAACATAACAACATTGTAGGACTAAATAAGTCTAATGTGTGCTAGATTAACAACACTGCAATGTAAAAGAAAATCTAACATGTGTTAGATTTCCTTTTAGCTCAAAGTCAAGCACATAGAAACATTGTAGATTGAGAATTCTAGCAAGTGCTAGATTTATGTCTACCACAAATACAACATGTTGCCAACAACAACATTGTAGAGTATAAGAAATCTAACTTGTGTTAAATTTTCTTCCAACACAAAAACAAGCACATTTAAATTTAAAAGAAATCTAACACATGCTATATTTCCTTCTAACACAAACACAAGAACATAACAACATTTTAGGACTAAACAAGTCTAATTTGTGCTAGTTTAACAACATTGCAATGTAAAATAAAATCTAACATGTGTTAGATTTCCTTTTAGTGCAAAGTCAAGCACATAGAAACATTGTAGATTGAGAAATCTAGCAAGTGCTAGATTTTTGTCTACCACAAATATAAGCACGTTGCCAACAACAACACTGTAGAGTATAATAAATCTAGCTTGTGTTAAATTTTCTTCCAACCCAACACAAGCACATTTAAATTTGAAATAAATCTAACACATGCTATATTTTCTTCGAGCACAAACACAAGAACATAACAACATTGTAGGACTAAATAGGTCTAATGTGTGCTAGATTAACAACACTACAATGTAAAATAAAATCTAACATGTGTTAGATTTCCTTCTAGTGCAAACTCGATCACATAGAAACATTGTAGAGTGAGAAATCTAGCAAGTACTAGATTTATGTCTACCACAAATACACACACGTTGCCAACAACAACATTGTAGAGTATAAGAGATCTAGCTTGTGTTAAATTTTCTTTGAACACAAACACAATCATATTTATATTTGAAATAAATCTAACACATGCTATATTTCCTTCTAGTACAAACACAAGAACATAACAACATTTTAGGACTAAATAAGTCTAATGTGTGCTAGATTAACAACATTGCAATGTGAAAGAAAATCTAACATGTGTTAGATTTCCTTTTAACACAAACTCAAGCACATAGAAACATTATAGAGTGAGAAATCTAACAAGTTGTGATGGATTTCTCACACAAAACAATCTCATACTCACCTCCATATCCCTCCACATGCTCCTCCCCATCTAGGAGATGCATATACATGTTTATAAACCACATCAAGTAAATTGTCTCTCTCACTCATGTGAAATCCTGGGTCTTTGTAAGATTTCCCAAACTATGCAAATAGAACAAACTCTAATATTATCATCAAGAAAAAAATTATCTCTCTATGCTGACTAAATCTAGAGTTAAGATGGATCTAAAGGAAAAGCTTGTGCCTTGAGAAATTTGATCCCTTTGTAGGCTATCTAAATCTAGAGTTAAGATGAATCTAAAATGGTTTAATTATTAATAATTATAAATCTTATTTTATTTTATTTTATATTTATGTAATTTGACTAAATTAACAAGTTTAAATAACATTACATAACCTTAGAACATCTCATTCACTTTGCGCTAAAGTCTCCCATGTAATCATTCATGTTGGACTAAAGTCTCTCCATGCAATTATTTAAATTTGTAGATATTTATTTTTATCTTAATCAATAATATTTAATATAAAGTAGAAAATGTAAACTTGGAAAAGCACATAAATATTATAAATATCAAGTGTATTACAATGAAATTTGAACCATTTAAAATTATAATTTTATATTTTTATTTTGGAAAAATTTCAAACCATAAACTTGATAATAATAAAAAAATTATTAGATATATGGTTATTTTATTTAATTTTATAGATATTATATACAATAATACATGAAAAATGTAATATAATTTATAAAATTGTAATTTATAATTTTAAAATTACTAATAAAAAAAAATATTAACATACCAAATTGTTTATTATTATTAAAATTTGTAGATATTTATTTTCATTTTAATGGATAATATTTAATATATAATGGAAGGTATAAATTTGGAAAGGGCTACCCATATTATAAATATTAAGTTCATTATAATGTAATTTGAACCATTTAAATTTATGATTTTATATTTTTAATTTAAAAATAAAATAAAATTAAAACACATAATTAATTAAATTTATGATTTTACATTTCTAATTAAAAAAAATTCAAAACATAGAATTGAAAACATATTGAAAAGAGGGTCCTCTGCATGGATCTGGTAGAAATGTTCACTGCAAATAAGATAAGGTGTCCTTGAAATCACATTATACACTTGTCTGATTCATCACTGCAATGAGCCAAGGTATACAAATTTTAGGGATACCCAAAGAGCAGCCAGTAGCTAAAATTCTTATGCCAACACTATGGAACTAGAGGGAATGGATTCAATGGAGATCAAGGCCTTGCGTTGTGTTTTGCTATGTGGAAGAGGTCCCTATAATTTAAAATTTTCCTAGAGATAGGGACAAGCAACTAATAACAAGCGGAAGCACTAACAATGTATCAAGGAGTCAGGTTCCTCAAGGACATTGTGCAAAGGGATGTAGTTATTGTTGAGGACTCCAACATAATCACAAGATTTACTTTAAGGGAAATACCATTGTACTATGAGGAGCATACAAGAGTATGCTTACGTATTACTA
Source organism: Pinus tabuliformis (assembly GCA_031772625.1). Lineage (NCBI taxonomy): Eukaryota > Viridiplantae > Streptophyta > Pinopsida > Pinales > Pinaceae > Pinus > Pinus tabuliformis. The sequence goes on from CM062804.1 coordinate 835,766,188, forward strand.
CTATACTCAATGCTAACCCTAAAATTCATGAATGGTATATGTTGAACTAGTCTTATGATTTATTATCTATGTTGTTTATAATCAAGGTAATAATGAGAACCAACACCTTGCACAAAAAGAACAATTATCAAGAAGTATATGGAAAGTGAACCAAATGGTAGCATACCCTCCTAGTGGAATTATGCCTTTCATAGTTGAATATTACCTTGTAATTGAGTCACAAGTGTAATCACTCAATCAAATGTTGTAAACATACCATTGTCATTTTGGAACTAGATTGGTAAGCCTAATAATAAATGTTATGTTAATTTATAAATAATATTAGATGCTTGTTGAGTAGCAATGACATGGTACACTAATTAGAACCAGTCTAGATCCATCTTAATTATGAATTTATTAAATGCTAAGAGGGATCAAATTTTTTGGCATGCAAACATTTCTTCAGGTTTTGCACTAAAAAAAAGGTTTTCACTTCAAAAGATTTGACCTCTCTCAATACTTGATAAATGATTTAGGCTAATATGTTAAACGATTTAAATAGTGGAAATTCACATTGTATTAATATAAAAAGTTTTTAAATCATTTATAATTCAACTTTATATTTCTTTTAATTTAAAATATATTGATAAATTATACTCGTTAAATAATTTATAATTAAATATATCGTTATATTATATTTTAAATCTAATTTTTTTTATATTTAATGATAATTTTGTCTAACTTATATTAATTTCATTATTTTTATTAAATATTAAAATTTAATTATTTTTTAAAAAGTTTACTAAAATCACTCTTGAAATTTCAAAACTTTAAAGATATTAACATTTATACACAATTCAATTAAAAAACTCAAACTTATATAACTTAGAAGGATCTCTTATATAGAATTTATTTAGTTAAAAAACATTTAATTTAAACAATTTGTTAAACTGTCTATCATTAATGCCAATCTAGAACCATTTTTACTCTTTATCTACTCAAAAGGGATTAAATCACCATGGGTTCTCATAAACTTAGAGCTCAAAAACTGACTTGAACAAGTCAAATTTACCATAACTACCCAATAAAAATTAATTAAAAAAAAATAACTTTTTATTTTAATATAGGGTTATTTTTATTTTTATTTCAAATTTACCTTAACTACCCAACAAAAATTGATAAAATAAATAATAACTTAGAATTTTTATTTTAATAATGTTATTTTCATTTTATTTTATTTTAAGTAACCAAAATTATAATATAATATATCAAACATTTCACCCAAAAATAATGAAAAAAATGTAATTAAATTAATTACATTTTACACCATTAATATTATTAAACATTTACCTAATTACATTGTACACCATTGAACATTTGAAAAAAACTAAGGAGAAAGAAGAGTATCAACATGAACATTAAGGACCAGCACCAACTTTGAAAGAATCTCTTCGCTATCAGGAGCCAACTCTAAATAAAGCCACTCCAGATTTAGTGACATGTGCAGGTGTGTCGTAGCTTTTATTACTCTGCCATATAGTGCATACATCTCGCTCAATGTTGGGAATTGATATGTAATTTGCAACCACCTTGTCTCTTTCATGATAAGCTCCGGGGAAAATATTGTCACAATAGTACAGTTTTAGGCACAGGAAATATTAAAAGACTCGCTGTAGTAAACAAATGGCAAAAAATCTAAGTTATTTTACACTGGTTATTTTTATTTTAATTAGATTTCAAAACTATTTTAAAATTTGACTAACAAAATATTAAATAATTGACATCGTTTTTATCAATCAAATTTAAAAATATTCTATATGCAAAAAAATGTACAATCACATTAAATTCAACTACTATAAATACTTTGCAAGAGAAGTTTCGTTATTTGTTTAAACACTTATATTGGACTTTGACGGAAGAAATGAGAACACAAGGAGTCAGGACACGTTCTATGGTGGATGTGCAATAACCATCAAAGTTGGCATCCTTTTCATTGTGCAATTTGTTTATCGAAAACCCAAGTAAGATGTTGTAGAGCTTGATATCCACTATTTAGGCATTGAACCATATCACTCTCTATTTGATTTTTATTGTTGATTTTATTAATAAACAGTGAGTTAATACAACATCAACCGCTAGAACAAAGATAAGGAGTGGTGAGAATTTTTTATCAAATGAGTGAAAAAAGTACCTGGCCTCTTTCTTATTATTATACCTGCCCACTGCTAGGTATATAGCGATCGATAAATTGCTGAAAGCCTATTATTTTCTTTCGACTTTTTCCATATGGCTTGATTTAAGCCAATGTTTTCTAGAAATTTTTATTTTAAATTATTTTAATTTTTTTTTTATTGGACAAGCAACTTAGCAGTCTTATTGCAGTTTATTACAGGGTTTGCAATTTTAAGTTGGGCTAAAGAGTCAAGTTTAGATATAATATATAGAATATGACGGAAACATTTAATTTCAAAAAACTAATGCTAAGTCTCACGTAGCATTAATCTAATAACATTTTTTGTTTGGAATTTTTTAGCCTAATTACATACTATTGCATTGCTTAATATTACATAGCCATCTGGTTCTTTCGTGTTAGTGAGCACTAACTTTCTCTGTCCAGTGAACTTCTTGTTTTAAGTCCTGTGCACCCAAACCTGGTCATGTACATTCTCTGTCCTGTAGACTTCTGGTTTTAAGTCCTCTACAAGGATACACATTCTCAATGAATTGCTATGTTTCGAGCCATCAGAACAGCCGTAAAAATCAACCCTATGATCCACCCTAATTTGTCCCTGATTCATACGCCTGTGGCCTGCATAATGACTCGCCAAACACTAGTTAATTCAGGCATAATTTTTGAAGTACCAGATCTTCAGGTACTAGATGACGATTATTACTGTCTCGTTCCTTCAGTTCCTCAGCTCTTCAAGCCTCGCACTATTCTTATTACAACATCATATCAACGCTCTCTTCCTCTTCATACATGTTGGGTACATATAACAGGCTGCCCCATATACAATTTGATGGCATTGTTTGAGGCTTCAGTGCCTGTGCACTTTGCATCTTCCTTTTTTTTTTCTCCATAGAACAGAGGGAGGGACAGAAAGGAGAGTAATTGTCCATCTATGCTGCATTTTTCCTCTATAATCTAATGTTTGCCAAAATTTTATGTGCGATCCTCCAATAAATGATCCTGTTACTCTTAAACACTTGCTTTGTCAACCCCCAAAACTGCTAATGCAGTAAACAATAATCGATTCCTTTCTACTCGTGTTTTGAATTTCTGGAATTTTTGTATAAGAAGTCCCATTTTAACTAAAGCTCACCTAAGGGGGAGTCTCCCTAAGCATCCTAGCATTTCCTCAACTCTTGTTGTTGCTACTTGAAGTCTTTTTGCAGAAGTAAAACACAGTGGCATAGATTATCTTGTGTTCTATGTTCCAAATCCCAGTTTTCATAAACACTATTTTTCCATTGTTTGCAAAGTTGGTATCCATCTTCTAACAAGACTAATTTGAACAGTTATAGTCAACGCAGAGTGTTACGTTGGTATCAGAGCTCCCCCCTACATAAATAAATCTCACAATTTGGAAGACGCAAGTGGAATCGGAAAACCATCTCAATAATTGGCTAGTCCTCTGTGCTTTTATTCAAGTTACTATAATATGTTATTTGATACAATTATGTTTTGTTCTAGCTCCTTGAATCTCTTGGCTGTGTTGACTAAGTTGTTATTTGCAGCATCATGGTAGTTCATTGTGCACTTAATTTGAATTCCTCTTACTTAGGATGCACTCTTTCATTCATTTCATTTGCTTTATTGATACAACCATATCTGGATTAAATCTCAACTAGTTAAAGATTAATATCCAAAACTTACCCTTGATATTGACTGTCCATGGACAACCCAAGAGGGATTCCTTTCTGTGCTAATTATCTCGGGCAACCCAAGAGGGATTCCTTTTTGTGGATTCCTTTCTGTGGTAATCTTTGAAATGCATGGCAGCAAATAGCATTTAGGGACCTAGTGCCCAACGCATCCATGAACCAACGAACACTTAACCAACCTGGAATTGCATCCGTGTCCATTGTTGAAGTCAGTTGCAACCTCTATAAGAGTAGCTTCTGACCATGCTCACTTTATCCATTGCGCTTCCACTAGCACCTTTAGTTAAAAGAGACACTTACGCTGAGCCTATGATAGAACCATTTCAGTGCACCATATAGTGTTACATCCAGTACTGTAGTGCTTAATCTAAAGGAACCCTTATCTGCAGTTCATATCTTGGGCCTGCAAAATTGGACCTCAGCTTCTCTATACCAAGCTCCTCACTATCGTATGTCACCCCCGGTATAAACGAATCAAGGGCGATATGCCAAGCTCCTCACTATGGTATATCACCCTCGGTATAAACGAATCAAGGACGATCTTAGAAGCAGACAGTTTAGTAGGATAAAGAAATCATGTTTGAAGCCACACTTGGGTTTGAACTACCACCACTCTACTGGCCCCTTGATATTGTACCAGCACTAAAACTACTAGTACTTCCTCCTACTACTGCACCAGGCTGACTACAACTGCTAGGATAATGATTGTACCAAGGCAAATAGAAAGCAAACCCAGAAAAAGAAAGTACCATATGACTTATGGATGTTAGAGGAGTGGTCGACACTGGGCTAGCTCTGTGGTTTCCTGACATTACCTCTTCGAAAACGGGGGTTCAAAATCTCATCTTCCTTCATTGTCAAGAAGCAGACAGTTTAGTATGCTAAAGATTCAATCAAGATTGTCTTACAGTTCTCGATGATAGATTTTTTCTTATGAAAAGTAGTTTCATGTTCTAACTCTAACCAGGGCACTATGATTTGCTAATCATAGCACTATGATTTTATACACCTATAGGGTGTTATAATATATTCTTTAGGTTCTTTGGACTTCTTTGGAGAGAAAAACTCGTCTGAAGTTCTTTAGTGCAGTGTGTTACTATCCCCGATCTACTCTCAACATATGGATGGAAACTTCCCTTCTGTAGATTTGCAACTTGAGGTCACATTGTTCTCCACTGTTATTTATAGGTTTGAGGTGTGAGGGCCTTGCCTTTGAGACAAACTACGCCAAGATATACAGTGTAGAGACCCATATGCTTCTGCATGATCAAGAGAAATAAAACAGTTCCACATGCCATTGTTCAGGTAGAGTTTGTGACCCATTCACTCTGGCTTGAGACCATTTTTATATTGGTCTAGCTGTTACATCATATTTGCTATATCTTTGACACAATATTTTGTAGGGAGTGTTGTCCATACTTCACTTTTTATACCTATTAGGCCATAGCCTCGAATAGAGGCCCATTGATTGGCTTCATTGTTGAAAGCAGAATCGAATAGACCCATTGATTGGCTTCATCATTGATGCTTTCATAGGTTTTAGACCATCGTAAGTCAATTGGCATCTTGGTGGATAGCTTCCACATATATAGGCAGGATGTCTAGGCCTGAATTGACCTACCAAGTGGGTTAAAGGCCAAAATGGCCTTTTTTGTAGAGATTTTTCCCTCATATGGTATGAGGTATTCAACCTGGATTCTCGATGGATCTGTCAATCACAGTGTATGGTCTCTCCATTTGAGCTACAAGGTCTAGGTCTTTGTTCCGTTGGTAGTTCAAGGGCTTCCCTCCAAAGTTCGCCATGCCAAAAGGAAGCAGTCAGATAGTTTATGCCCCTTTCGTCATCGTTTAAAATCCTTGAAGCATCTCTTAAGGGATTGTAGATTTTATAGATCATGCTGGAGGTTGGTGCAGGGCTGGAATTTTGTTCTACTTCATGGGCAGCTTGATTCGTGCACACAGCTTCATTGGTGTGCAGGTCTTCTTGGGGTTTTTCGGTGCTTGGTTTCATGCTTTCAGGGGTTTGGGACTGTATTCAGATTTCAATTTTGATACACATTCTAGAAGCTTCAATGCAAGTATGCTTGAGGTCAGTTTCGTCAATTCTTTTTTTCACTTCTGGCGAAAAGAAGCAGGTATGAAATTATTTTTCAAAGGATACCTCCTAATAAAGGATGTCGAAGTGCTCAGTGTTATCACGTACTGAGGTTATTGATGCCTTAGTTTCTCTCAGGAAGAGGATATGATTCATGTCTATATACACTCTTTTCTTTTGGTTGGTTTTTCTATTTCAGATACTAAGTACAATAGAGAAAAATTTTATCACTCCTTCTGGACTTCCATTAATGAGGCGAGGTAATTTGCCTATTCTCGATTCTACACTACATATTAACAATGTAAAGCCCATTGCACAATTTGTATAATAAATTATACTACATATTAACAATGTAAAGATGATTGAAAGTGATGCAGCTTGGAGGAAATTGCATAGGACCCTGAACACCATGGATGAAGGCGACTAGCTAGGGTTACAGGCTTTTACAGAGGTTGTTCTCCATGGAAGGACGCAAAGGAGGGAGCTCCACTCCCTCCTACAAGCAAGCTATGGCCAGCAGGGGTAAGAAATCAATAGAAAATGACAAAGGTTCTTTAGACGGAAGGAAAAGGAACAATGAAGAGGAGCAAGATGGTACTAAATCAAGGGAGAATAATAGCACTACGGAAAATGAGGAGAAAGACAAGGAACAGGGAACAAAAGACAAAGCACAAAAGGGACCATGTAAACCCAAACTTGTGATCACACCTAGAGTAGTTTTAAATGATCCTACTCTGCAGGCGCACAGGGACCACATGCACACATATGCAATCATTTGTAAATTCATGGGTTTATGGCCCATTGAAAAAGCTTTACAAACTTGGATTAAATACCACTGGAAACCAAAAGGAAGCATAGACTTACATCTTGGGTCTAATCGATTCTTCATTGTGGTCTTTGCAAATATTGAAGATAAGCACAGAGTGTTTGAAGGAGGGCCCTACTTCTATGTAGTAGCAGGCCTCTATATGCGACCATGGATTATGAATTTTGTCCTGTAGCGTGAGACTTTTACTTCGGTCCTAGTTTGGGTAAGACTCTACTCTCTACCTCTTGATCACTGGCAAACATAATGCCTATCTGCCATAGGAAATAAATTAGGAGGTTTTGTCAAAGCTTCTGAGGCCACTAGAAGGGGAAAATACACTTCCTTTGCAAGAATATGTGTGGAGATGGATCTCTCTGGAGCCCTACCAAATGAGGTAATCTTGGAAGTTTTTGATGAAGAATGGGTGCAAACAATAGATTATGAACATATTCCATTCAGATGTCACAAATGCCATGAGCATGGGCACCTATTCAGAGACTGCCCTCTCAGTAAAATAGAGAACAAGAATAAAGATAACACAATGAAAGATACTGAAAGCTTTCACAAAGTGGTACATAAAGGAAAAGAAGGCAAAATGGGGCCAAATCTACATCAAACGAAAGGGCAACAAGCTAATCAGAATAGGTTCCAAGTACTCAAAGAAGAAAAAAAGATAACAAAAGCAGATCAGGCAAAGGGAGGAAGTCCAAGGGAGTAGGAGAAAGAAGAAGATGGTGAACAAACATAAGATATTGATAAACAGAAAGAAACTATGATGAGTGATGCAAAAATAGAGATGGACCAGGAAATGAACCAGAGTGAGATGGAAATGGAGGACTACGAACTACTGGAGATTGTTGATAAAGAAAACCTAGATCTGGAAGGATTCTTGAAACAAGGAACCATGGAAGGGGTAGACTCGTTACCTCCAAAGGAGTTCAATAGAGTTCAGTAGCTGTTTATATGGAAAAATCAGGCCAAAGGGCTGGAGAGGCAAAGAAACAATGAAAGGCAGGGCAGTGAAGGGGTGAAAACTATGAAAACCACACCAGGATTAGCACCTAGAAACCCAGGAAAGAAAAGAGGTAGGAAAAAGCAGAACGAGCTATTGATGGAATGTGGAAAGCTAATGATAGATTCAGGTAAGATGAAAGACCTAACTAGCTACTCCTTTAGAAATCTTTAATAATGAAGTTCACTTCTTGGAATATCAGGGGTCTAGGTAGCAAAAGAAAACAAAGATTACTTAGTAATAGAATGAAACAATCAGCTCCGGATGTGATCTTCATCCAAGAAACTAAATGTTCCATTCAAAAAATAAAAGAAATTCATAGGAAATGGCTCAATCGATTTGAGTTTCTAGAAGTCAAAGCAGAGAACACAACAGGAGGCATACTCACTCTTTGGAACCCCAAAAAATCGACATAATAGATGCTGAGGCATTTAGGGATTATTTATCAATGGTCATTAAGCCTGTGGGAGATAGGGAAACCTACCTGGTCACGAATGTGTATGGCCCCCAAAGAATGGATGATAAACTCAGGTTTCTAGATTCTCTGGTGGATCTTAGAGATAGACATGCAGGAATACCATGGATCTTGTGGGGGGGGGGGGGGGGGGATTTCAACTTGATCAAATCACTTTTGGAGAAAAAAGAGGGAACCAAAACTCTAAGAAAAGACTCTTTAGCATTTCAAACTTTTATAGATAATATGAAGCTAGTGGACATTGTAACGAGTAATGGTCTCTTTACTTGGAACAAGAAAAGAGGAGCAGAGTCTCAAGTGGCCTCAAAATTAGACAGATTCATAATCTCAGAGGACCTTATGCTCATTGACAAGGAAATGATAGCAAGAGTTCTCCCCTTTGGAGGCTCAGATCACTGGCCGGTTCAACTGGAGGTTTAGGGCATTGGTACCCCCAGGAATAGACCTTTTAGATTTGAGAATATCTGGCTCTCCCACCCAGATTTCATTAGCAACATTGCCAACTGGTGGTCAGAGGATTTGAATATTCAGGGCACAAGAATGTTCCTTCTTCAAAAAAGACTAAAGCACATCAAGCTCAAGCTCAAAGATTGGAACAAGAATGAATATGGAAATATTTTTGAAGCAAAAAAATCTATTGAAGGTAAAATGCAGGAACTCAACTGAGCTCTTATCGCAGATAGCTTTGATAAAGTCAGAAGTGATCAAGCTACCAAATATCATTAAGACTGGGAGAATTTATGTAAACAAGAGGAAATATTTTGGAGACAAAAATCCAGAGTTCAATGGCTAAAAGAAGGAGATGGAAACACTAGATTTTTCCATAGATCCACCATGACGAATAGAGCTCATAACAATATTTCTTCGATAAAGGACGAGGGGGGGAATCTTCTCAATTCACATGAAGAAATTGAAGCTGTGCCAGTTCAGTACTTTCGAGGTATAGCAAAGGAAACCATTTCAGATAGAAAACATTCCATTAGGGACTTAACAAGACATATACCTAGGTTGGTGTCTATTATAGCCTAAATCTACCTCAGGCTATAAGAAGGTAGAATTCAGGGTAACATCAAACCACGCTCAACCTCGTAGCTAGCCCTACGAGGATAGGAGAGGGCTCTCTCCAGGTCAATCTCAGCAAAAGATAATCGATGGGGCTTGAGATGACTGAAATAAAAACTAATTTTAGGCTAGGTATGAAGTGCAAGGATTTGATTTGATTTTTTGGGGGTTTTGTTGGAATCAAGGGAAAGGCAAATTTGGGTCCGGGGATGAAGGCCAGTTTTGCAGAGTTCTGATTGGGGCAAGAAAGGCAATCATTTTGATGCTTTGATTTGTAAATATGGAGGGTTCAGACTGGTGAGAAGCTGAAGAGGGCAAGAGGGTATCAAGAATCCTCTTCAAACTAAAGAAAACATTGAAAATTAAACAAAACTAAAAGGCAGAGCACAACAAGCTAATGAATTCTACCTTTGTCACTCATTTGTTTAATTTCAGAAGCAAAGAGAAAGGAAATGGTACACATAAATATCAGTGAACTTACAAATTACATAGAGAAGAACATCATCAAAACGCAGAGCCACAATGATCCCAAAAAGTGTTGCAAACCCTGGTCTTTCCTTTGCCAAAAATGCAGAAATCAAATGTACAATGGAGTGCCAAACAATCCCAAGTGTCCAACCCTGAAAATGACTGAGAAATTACATGATATAGACAAGCCTAACTCCTTCCCATGCCTCTAGGGATCGAGCTCATCATTCTAGGAGCTGTTTCAACCCTATCTAAACAAGGAACTGAAAAATAGGCAATGAAACAACTTGCCTCTATATGAAAGGAAACAGATTCATTCACTATATTTTCACTTTTTAGTGAATGAATCTACATGGATGAGTAACAGTGTGCCAAAATTACATCAAAGTCATGAATTTACATCAAGATAAATCAAGAGTTACATGAAAAAGTGAAACTAGTCAAAACTAGGTGAAATGCTCAGCTGCTGAGTGAAAAATAGGCCAAATTTCTCTATGCGTCGCGCCTGAAATTTGTATGTGTAGCACAACTTTGAGGTTGATTTTGAGGGCCTTCCCGAAGTCCAAATTGAGCTCATGATAGCTCGTTGGAAAGCCCTACTTGGCTAATATCCAACCCAAGTGGAATTTCTAGATTTGGTGTCCATTTTCCCCTCCAAAAATCCAATCTCCCAACACTTCTTCCTATGGGTGCAAAAGGTCGTAGAAAGGTCATTTTTTTGTGTGTTTTTGACCCTTTAGGCAACCCAGAACTTGATGAAATCCTTAGGTAATTCATGAGCATGCATAAATTTTCATAAAAAATCCAGAAATGTAAAGTTTTCCTCCAGAGGATCTCCCAATTATAAGTGCGCGCCAAGTGGCGCTACGCGTTGGGCAGGAAAATCTGTTTTGAAGCCAAAAAAATTCAAAATTGACAAAATTTTCTCCAAATTTGCTGAAATTTGGACTGAAGGTCCATCATCAAGTATCATGCTCAGCCAAAGAAGCTTCAGCCAAGATTCGGAGCCTATCATGCCTTTTGCGTCGTTTTAGTGCCCTCCTTAGTCTTGCCTTCAAGATTTTGATCCTCGCTTTGCAAACATGAGTTCGTGCCCAATAATGATTTTTCATGTGCTTAAGCATGTCCTTGTCCTTGTTTGCCTTTGCCAACAGCTTCTCAAGATGAATGTTGACCCTCTCAAGCCAAATCTCTCGATCAGCCTCTATCTCCTGCTGAATGGGTGTCATCTCATTTAGGTTTCTTTGGGCAGCTTGCCGGTCTTCACAGATGTTTTGCAACTCCATGATTGTATGCTGATCCTCCAATTGTTTGTTTCACTGCTCCAAATAGTTTATGACCCATTGAGCTCTCTACAACTTGTCGGTCAATGCATCTATCTTGGCCTTCTGCTCCTGAATAATCTCCCTCAGCTTTGAGCTAGGAGAGCTCACATCATCATCAATGAGTATGAAATCAGTGTCTTGACCTCCTAAAGGGCCCTCATCCTGCATAGGCTTCTTTCCTTTGTCCAGTACTTGTACCTATGCTACTGATGATGGCAACGAGACCCCTTCCACCCCAGGTGGAGATAGTACTCATCGGGCTGCTACAAACAATCCTCTCATGCCTCTTTGATAGGTGACATATGTCGGCACACTAGTAGTCTCTGCCTCCTGACCTCCATACTGATGTGAAGGTTCACTCGCATCATGGAAAACCTCCTGATGAGCTACTGAAGCTGTGAAGAACTCACGGGAAATGAAGTCTTCCCATGTGATACCCTGCAAGCCAAGCTGATGTACAACAATGATCTTTATGAGCGCATAGTGGTAAATGTTGTTGTATTGCTATTCAGGAGTCTTCTTCTGTACAAGAGTAGTCATCCTCTCGATGTTTCAACACATGAAATATGGAATGTTCATCATCTTCACTCTCATGAAATGCATCAATAATATAATATGGTATGCATAGAGGCGTGAGAAACAGCCCTCGCAACTAAAGTATCTGATAAGGAGTCTCATCAACGGTGCATAGGATTCTTTCAAAAACCGGAATGGGAACACCCTGCTGAGCTGTCTCACATAGCTGGGCCTGATGTATGGTTCATAATGTACTCTTTCTACCTGTTGTCTTTTGTTCCACTCCTCACCTACATTTGGTATTCCTGTTGCTTGAGAAATGGTCTCTGGTGTTAAGGTGAAATTTACACCAGCAAGAGTTACCCGACCATCATGCAAATGTAAAACAAACAACCGAGCCAACTCCTGATGATGTTGAATCTGAGCAATCATCTCGCAATACTGAAAGCATGACTATTGTTGGAAACACACCATGGCAAGTGAGCAAGCCTGCAATTGAGTTAATGAGGTGGGCTCTTCTCTGACATGTTTGCCACCCTTATGAGGCCTCCTCAGTGCATGAAGCTCTGTGGTAGAATCATTGTCTTGTTCATATGATGACTCAGTGTATGTCATGGTGTTACAAGATATGCCAAGTGAATGTTTGACTTGTTGAAAATGAGAATTTGGTGCTTTGTTTCCAATTTCCAAATAGGAACGGACCATGGGAAATATGGACAGTGGGTGTAGTGGAGCTTTGTCAAGTGAGATTTAAAATGTAATTACAGTCAAATGTAATAACAGTCACTTGACTGTATTTAGGAATCTGGGGTTTGGGGATTTTTTGCAAATGATATGGAAAAGTGATAGTGATGGGAAATTGTAGGGTTTAGGGATAGGGATAAATGGGAATGAGTGACTTGGGATTATAAGGGAATAGGGGATTGAAAATGATGATATGATTACAGTGATGGGAAAGGGAAACAGGAGTTGGATTATTTTGGCACCAAAGTCAAATTTTAATACTCAAACTCAAACCCTAAGAGCAGTTTTTCATAAGAGGATAGGGTTTAAATTTCGACATTCAAATTCTCCAAATCAAACTTTGAAACCACACCAAACACTATTCAATAACAATTGCAAGATCAGTCGGACTTACTCGGGGCAAATGGGAGCGAAAGATTTGAAATTTCTTTGAAGGCAATGACAAAATCTGCTTGTTGGCTCTGTGCGCTGCGCGCACAACCCAGTGCACCGCGACCAGTATGTGCGTCGCGCACATTGTAATTTACATAGTGATGTGTGGCTCTATGCGCCGCGACTGAATTTCACCCACAGTCGGTTCTTCAAAACCCTGTTTTCATTCCTCCACAATTTGACTCGGCTTAATAATGTCTTTGGCATACCAATGGATTGTTCAAACACCACAAATATCTTATATGCCCAATGACTTTGATTTTTAATTTCAAATAACCCACTTTGTAATGTTTGCAGAACTTTGGCACTTTCACTTTTTAATACAAACTCTGATTTTGTTTCCACTTGATTTTTTGAGCTGAATGACGAAATTCTTGTCTATTTTTTGCAGGGATAGCTGACATGGAATTTGGCAAAGGTGACCAGGGCTGCACCTGAAGAATTTGACAACTGATTTTTTTTTGAAATTACATGGCATTTATTACAAAAGACGAAATTGACGATTTTTCTTCAAAACAGAGTTTTGAAGAAAAGTCATGATCGAGCATTATTACGATGAAATTTTTACAATGAAATCTTATTTGAAACTCCCTCATGTGCCTGCTGGAATTATTAGACATTTTTCAGACTGAATTAAGCGAAACCCTAGACCTAATGAACCCTAAAACCTTAAAATGACTCTTTAGCGAACAGAAAACCAAGCATGACTACAACTGACTTGAAAATGATTTTGATGAACTAAATTAGACCAGCAGGTACAAGACATGAGGAACATGAGTGAAAAACCTCCTCCGTCAGATGATTGATGCTCCTAGCAGAATGCAGTTGATAGGACTGAATGAGACACCTAAGATGAAATGCAATAAATGATATTTTGATCTCTGACAGAGGGGTGAAAAGACCGACTCTAACAGTGTCTAGAGAGGACAATTTCAATCTTAATAGGCCAGTGACTGAAGAAGAGGTTAGTGAGGTCCTCAAAGAAATGTAGAATGGTAAGGAGCTAGGCCCTGATGGTTTCAATGTGGATTTCTTTAAAGCTTGCTGGAATATAGTCAAACAGGATATTCTGAATGTAGTGGAAGATTCCAGGATGAATACAACTATTTTGAAGGCGCTCAATACCTCCTTTATCTCCCTGATCCCTAAACAGGACATTGCTCAAACTCCTGATAGGTTTAGACCCATAGCTTTGTGCAATGTGGTTTACAAGATAATATCCAAGGTTGTGGCCAATAGACTCAAACCTCTTCTTCCTACACTAGTTTCTGTGGAATAATCTGGTTATGTGGAAGGTAGACAAATTCTCAATAACATCATTCAGGCACATGAGGTGGGGCACTCATTGACTAGCAATAGGAAGGCTGGAATGATCATGCAATTGGGCATAGCGAAAGCTTATGATAAGTTGAATTGGACCTATATCAGGAAAGTTCTTATTTCTTTTGGGTTTGATCACAACTGGGTTAGATGGGTCATGGCCCTGGTAACTTCTTCCAGCTTTTCAATTTTGGTTAATGGTTCTCCCTCGGAGACTTTTATTCCTTCAAGAGGCATCAAGCAGGGAGACCCGCTCTCTCCCTTTCAATTCATCCTCATTATGGAAGGACTGGGTCAGTCTATCAAGCATGCAAAAGACGTTGGTAAGATTAAAGGTCTCCAAATTTTTGACAATGGACAGGCCTTGACCCATCAACAATTTGTTGATGATACCATGCTACAGGGAATCCCCACGGTCAAAGAAGCTCTTGCATATAAACAAATCCTAAGTGACTTTGCCACGGCTTCAGGTATGGAAGTTAATCTCTCCAAATCTAAGATTTTTTTCTTTAATACTAATATTGCTATTTACAGGAATATCTCCAGAATTCTAGGCTTTCAAAGGGATATCCTCCCTTTAAAATATTTGGGAGTTCCTCTAACTGCTAAACCTTTGCACAAGAGCATTCGGGAGCCGGTGATTAATAAGATGCAGGATAAAATCAGGAAATGGACTATTAGATCTTTAAACTTGGCTGGAAGGTTGGTGCTCACAAAGGCTGTTCTTTAATCAATCCTAGTTTCCATGCTATCAGCACTCCCAACACCAAAAGGAGTCTTGCAACAATTCAGATCCATATAAAGAGACTTTCTTTGGGGTAAGGGGGAGGAAAGAAAGAAATGGGCCTTGATTGCCTAGGATAAAATCTGCAAACGTAAAAACCATGGGGGTCTTGGATTGGATGATCCGGAGATTCTTAGCAAGGTTTTTGGGGAAAAATTATGGTGGCACTAGGTAAAAGATCCAAAGGCTCAATGTGCTAGTATTTGGAAAGAAAAATATGCCAGTCCTTGGCAAAATAGTGATCACATAAGGATGTTTGGAAGTATAAAGGGCTCACACATCTAGAATAAGGCTTGGGAGAACAAAGGATTGGTACAAAAAATCAGCTTCTGGGAAATCAGAGAAGGAAATCTGGCTTTATTTTGGGAGGATAAATGGAAACAAGAACCCATACTGTTAACAGAGGACTTTTTGGATCTCAAGAAAGAGACAGAAACCAAAGGGTTATCTAAGGTAAAAGATTTTTGGGATCAAACCAACGGTGTAGGAAAATGGAGAACCTTGAGGAACATTGATTACAGGGATGACAGCCCCTTGAAAGCAAAAGCAAAGGAACTTATGAAATTGTTGGAACAAAGGAAGATATTAGTGACAGGAGGGCATGACCAACTTAGATTGGGCAACAATATTGAGGGTTCCTTTAATCTTAAGGAGGCAAAACACATACTCCTTCAGTTGGACTCCCATGTTCCGAATAGGATTTGGTAGAACCTATGGAGGCATCAAGGCTGAGTGAAGATCAAACTTTTCATGTTATCATAAGAAAATTTTGATTTGGGATAACATACAGAAGAGGGGTGTTTTGGGGCCTTCCAGATGCCAACTCTGTGAAGCCCAAGAGGAAACAATGGATCACCTTCTCAATAATTACAGTTTCACCTCCTGGTTGTGGGATACTTTTGCTTCTATTTTCCAACAGACCGACAGGGACCAAGGGAGTATTATCAATACCCTAATCAATTGGAGACGTAACTTTTTAGATTATGAATTTATGGGCACTGCTTGGGCTCTTACGCCAGGCTTCATTATATGGAATGTCTGGAAAGAAAGGAACAAAAGAATCTTCAAGAATGAAAAAAGTCCCTCCCAACGCCTTTTTGAGCAGATCTTAAATCAGCTTAAGGAGACGGTTGGCACTACAGTGTGGAATCCCCCTAAGAACCCACCTTCAAATGCCGAATTGTGGATTCTTCGTCAGCTAGGTATGCAGGGGCTCATTCCTCAGGACCTGGACAGGAAGGTAATGGAAATGGATAATGGGAAGGATTTCTGGCACCCTCCCCATCAGGATTTTTTGAAATACAATATCGATGGGGCTTCAAAAGGCAACCCAGGTATTGCTGGCTTTGGAGGGGCATTAAGGGATGAAAATGGAACCATTCTTTTCATCTTCCATTTCCATTTAGGAAGAGCCACTAACAATATGGTGGAACTAATGGCTATGGAACAATGTCTAGATTTCATGAAGCAGGATAACCGCCAAAATGTGATTGTCGAAGCTGATTCTGAGTTAATTATTAACTCGGTGAAGAGAATCAGCTGTGGCACGGTGCTGGAAAAGGTCTCTAAACACTGGAGGCTGATCCAGGTTTTTCAATGGATTCAGCTTCATCTCTAGTGCCTTCGCACAATTAGTTTTAATCATGTGCGAAGAATGGCCAACAAATTGGCGGATATTCTGGCCCATCAAGGAGTGATCTGTACCGAGAGCAGATCAAGGAGTGATCTGTACCGAGAGCAGGGTCACAATGGGGTGGCAAGAGATGCCTCGGAATAGATTAAAGGTGTATTGTCATGACCAAGCGGATGAAGATAGGATGGTGTTTCGAAACAGAGCCATGGAGGTGAGGTCTAGATGACTCAGTTTCATTATGTTTTGCTTCTTTTTTCACAGTTTGGTCTTAGCAAGAGGCAAGTCATTGTTGGCCTCCAGATCCCAGGTAAATATAGATACAGATGCTCGAGATGGAAGTTGCTCAGAAGACTCTGGTTATCGGATGGTTGGCTGAATGGTTGGCACAGAGGGAATAGTACGAGGGGCCGAAATCTGAGCTTTCTCGGCGGTCGTATTACCCTTGGTTCTCTTTCAATGGATGCATTACTGCTCTCAGGGTGGTATATGGTTTATCGCATGCATTTTAAGTGGGAAGCGATTTTTCCGAAATGGGAGCGATTCCATTCATCAAGCTACACGTGGCCAAGGGGAGGGACTGAATACCGCCCTCATCATGCGCTAATGTTTGGTGCTTTAGACCCGTGCGATATGAGCCTATGCCGTCGAATTAAGCAAGGTGGATCTATGGTCAGGAATGATCGTGCATGTAGGTGGGTCCAGGGGGTTAAGCGTTGTGCTTCTAGGTACCGCGATATCTTCCACTGCCATTGGATCGGGAGAGGAGATTGGATGGTTGAGATTAAAGATGCAAGTCTGGATGAGGAATATATCCCGTACTTGTTTCGTTTCATGGCGGGAATCGATGATTTTAGCACGTTCAACAAGTTCATGGGTTATTTCCCCAGGTGGACCCAATATCCTTTCAGATTGGTACCCTTTTCTCTTCGGGTCCGATCTTAAATGTAAAGTGTGTGCTTGGTGCCAGCCCGAATTGATTTTAGAACATCGGATTTCTGTGGGATGATTGAACGGTCTTAACATTTTCTGTCTTTTGAAAGTTTTGAGGTTTTGTTGGTAGGGTTCGAGGTTTCTACCTTTAGCTTGTTGCCCTCGGCCCACAGTTCCTTATGGGCTGTTGTATTTTATGTAATTTATTTTCCATATTAATGAAATAGAAGGTACGACTCTTGCTTCAGTGAAAAAAAACAATGTAAAGCCCATTGCACAGTTTGTATAATAAATTTGCAATTTCTAAATTCTACACTGCATATTAACAATGTAAAGCCTATTGCACAGTGTGTATGATAAATTTTCAATTTATGTAAAACATACTTGGGTAATTGTAGAGATCTTATAGGTAATTTATAAACCTTGAGTGAGTAATGTGAAGTAGCATTAAAGTCATTTTTTTCAATATAACAATAGTGTTTTCAATGGCTAAGAACAAATGGGAGGTGCAAGTCATTTAAGCATTCAAATATTACTGTTGTAAAAGCCTTGCAGGGGCTGGGGGCCAATGTTATATTGCCTACTTCACTGTTCAACTATATGCAATTGTTTTCCTCTTACTCATATATTTAATATCTGGGTTTGCTCTCAGAAAGGAAGGTTCTCATCTACATTTACATCGAAACTTTGTTTTCTGGCCTAAGCACAATTTGAAGAATGAAAAAAACTCTTGTGAAAACAATACCTATTTGTATACACTATCATCAATGCTAGTTATTTCCATGATTTTCCTATCTTACATGTAGTATATCTTTCCGAGGGCTTTTTTTTTTGAGATTTTTATTTGAGAAATGAACTGATTAGTTAGTCCTAAACTACCTTTGAACTATATATATATATGTGTATGTGGGCATTAAACTACCCTTGAGGTGTATATATATGTGTAAATGGGCATTAAACTACCCTTCAGGTATATATATGTATGTGGGCATTAAAAAGTAGCTTTAGAAAGTTGTGTTGTTCACAAAATCTAAACATGATCCATTGGCAAAGCTTGTAAATAAATGTTAAGGGATGTAATGGCTTTGATTGTGTCAAAAAATTTCAGTGAATAAAAATAATGGTTAGTTTGAACATGTTTGAACGTATAAGAAAATGATCTTTGCTTTTGAATACCGAATTATTCTGAGATGTTTTGTCTGGTTTAATAATGTGACCATATTCACACAGGTTTATTGTATAGAACATCTATAATCTATTAAGCAAATAAATTATTTATTGGGCAGGCATGTTGTTGCATCGCAGCCTTGTTGTTCTATCGAAATCGTTTTCACTCATGAGTTAAACAAATCACACATTTTTTTTATGGTCTGGGGATAGATATTAAGCAACCTATAAATTAGTTAGCCATACCATCGTATTTACTACTGGCTATAATATTTGACTAGTAATTATACCTAGAGTGTGCAGTTTATATGTAGCACACTTGATACATATCTTAACTTACAACCTTGAACACTTTCCAATTTTGCAAAGTAAAAACGTCCTTGCTAGCTACTAGTTGAGTCAGGTCACAAATTTTGGAGGAAGTACTCTATTTTATTCCATTTTATTATATTTTGTCAATAAAGCCATAAAATCTTGTTGGAAACTAGGACTTCTATTGTTGATTTCACATGGTTTAATTAAAAACAATGAACTACATTATATTTAGATGTCGGCATTCTCAATAATTGATTAAGATTGAAAACTTTCTTTGAATCTTGCACTTGAGACAAATCAGATGGAAGAAAAAAGCAATCATATTACCACAGGAATTTAAAGGGTTATGGTAAAATGGGATCCAACTATATGAGCAAATCACAGTAACAAGTACCTAACAAAAATACTTTCAAGAAAATGTTTTTAGGGCTTAAAATGCATTGGGAGTAAAAGGGCTAGTTGGCCTCTTTTCCATGGTGGATGCCTTCGAAGTAGTATTCCACATGGTAAGAACATTCTCTGGCCTCTCTGCAATAAGATATAAATTTGCTAAAAACCATTAGAATTTCATAAAATCTTCCTTTTCCTCCCATTAATCCCCACCCTAAATCCATTTCTATCTCGCTTCTCAAATCAAAACAATTTAAGACCTCCTCCAAAATATGAGTTTTTTCCCTCAGCATAATAATATAGTTCTAAGATGACACGCAAGAGTGATCTGAGAACTTCACGTGCGATTCCTTAATTTACCACCATATACTTTGCCTTATATCACTCATTACGTTGTACTTTTCCTTATATCACTTACTGCGATGTAATAGACTAAGCCATGCCTATAATTCTAGCTAGATTTAATTTTATGTATCATGAGTAAACCACTCGAGCTTAGTGCAAATAACAAGCTTGATTAAACTCAACAAGTGTAATTGAAAAATAGACTCTTACACATGCACAAGACTATCAATCGTCCTGAAGATAGGGCTGTAATTACATAAGACATATATCTTATCATATTTAAATTGTTGTTAGATAATTATGCCTCTGTAAATGCCCAGACTCAAATTGTTGTTAGATAATTATGCCTATGTAAATGCCTAGACTAGTGTGATTAGATAAAGTTAATCCATAAGAGTGATATGAACTCCATGCTACACTAGCAAGTAAGATGTAGCTGGTATTATTACTATGTATTTAATCTCTTGGCCAAACCAGACCTACTCAACGTCGAGACGCTCCTGGCTCTTCGGGGGCAGTGTGGCTTCTAGGGCATCGAAGAGGATGAAATAATGGTTCAGAGCTTCAACGAAATGGTCTGTGAAAGTGGGGTGGTTGTGGTCTGCTTCACGTTTTTCCAAAGCAACGACCTTCGGCTCCAGTGATCGGATTCAGACGAGAAAGTTCTTGAGCCTCTCGTTGTGGACTTCATCGAGGAGTTCTTGGAGGTGGAGAATGCAGTTGATGGTGAGAGACTCACCCAGGCGGGTATAGTTTACGAGGGAGCTGATGTCATCGTCGACAATCTAGGGGTTGAATTCGAATCGCACGCCGAGAGTGTGTGCAAATCGTTCGAGCCATCGCCCAGTCTTGCGCAGCTCTTCGGTGTCGGCTCCAACGCCGATGAGCCGAATGTGACTCGGTGGACTGCCCGGGCACTCGGCCAGGGCTTGCATGAAGGGAGGCCACTGCACACCCTACATTATATTGATGTCGACGACGTGAATCAAAGGCGAGTTGGTGTCCAGCTCATCGAGTATTGCCTGGTTCATCATCAGATGCACGAAGCGGATGAAGGGCATCACTTGGTTCAAACAAAGATATGCTGACTCAAGCTCCCATTCAGTTGCTCCATCCGGTGGTGGCCAGTGGGTGAGGGTGAGATCGGAGTGGTGTTTGAGTGCACGGGTGAATTGGGCAACTAGGCATTCTATCGAGTCACCCCGTGGCGAACCCCGAGTCGAGAGAGAGATCATCTGGTTGGCTCGCTGCAACTCACATTGAGCAATGAACTCCGCGCATTCTGTCAAGAGATTTCTTAAATGCGCCGCACTGGATTCGGTGATGCCCGTGTCGATGACGCCCATCTGCTCGGACCTCTCGGGCCACTTGGACTCTTCTTCTTCATCGTGAGAATCTGAGGAGCCGAGCATTTCATTGAAAGACAAAGCCGTCGCATATAGCTGCAGGCTGTTGTAGAATATATTGTAAAAACTCTGCCCCTAACCCTGACCCTTTTTATTTTCTTTCCTATAATGTTCCTATAGTTTCTGTTGCTCTGATTTTTGCTACTGCTGCATTTGTATTCTTTGTCTCGGTCTATAAATCCCAACTACTTCTAGTCAGAACTGTAACTCGCTTAGCGGAATAACCTATGAAACAGAGTGGAACCACACAAGCTCTTCTGATGAAACGTTGGCTTTCTGAACTGAGTCACATATGTTAGCTTGATGCAACATTTAAGTGGCGTGGTTAGGGATTGCATGCTATGTAATGGTGATAGAGGATGGAGTGGTAAGGCATGTGGCTCTCATGCTAAGGCCCACATAGTCCACTAACTTCATTTTTATTTTTATTTTATTCCACCCATTATATTTATTTAAGTTATCAGGTTGATACTCCTCCTTTACAACTATGCCTTTTTAAGTTTCTGTTTTTGCACACTTTCATTTCAATCTCTAAGCATTCTCTTGTTCTTGTTCTTCGTTTTGATTTTTTTATTTTTTCATTGTCAAGCCATGAAAGGTAAAGCTCAATGAACAATGTTGATGGCATATTTTGGCTTCCCTAGATCCAACAAGACTGAGCAGGTAAGTTGATGAGCTTAGGCCTTCTTTCACTGTGCTTTTCATGCATTTTTACCCTCCTATTTTGCTATGTTTAAGGTCCAATGTGATATTGACTTAAGGCATCAGAGGTCATTGTGCATTCAATGGCAAAATATGGTTTCCCAAAAAATTTTGTAAGATTGTTAAGGCAATGTCTTCTAAGATTCTTCCTTTTGACTGTAATATTGTTGTACTTATATGTACAGAAGGCTTACTCTAGTTCTGTGTCAGGGAATGGTTTCTTGGTTCTTTGCGGGGGTTTTTCATTGAATTCTGGGATGCACAATTTAGATTTGTTTCCAGAAGTTCATACTTGTTTCCAGGAGTTATGAAGATGGTGATGCCGAGCGTCCTCCACTCCAAATTTATCTCTCTATATCTCCTCTTGGAAGTTGGACAATATATCTGTTTTTTTCAAATGTTAATCAATTATATACACCATTTCCAAATATTCAATAGCTTCAAAAATCCGAGTGCGCTTGAATCTGTATTCTGTGTCGATGCCCAGCTCTTCAATTTGGCTTTAATCCGAATATAATACCACCGTAAAATAAATTATCAATATAATCTATTCCAACTGTAGATCCGAATTCAATTAGAGCAGTCCTAGATTCTGGTGCAGGTGCAATGCTTGTCATGAAATTAAGAATTTACTATACTGTATAAGATTAGAAATTTATAATATATTAATCTCTTATTTTCCTTTAATTAGTTCACTCTTGTGTCGTGATTGGATTACCAAGAATTACCTGTTTCGTAACTATTAACAGAGTTTTATGATTTTGGAGCTTAAATGTTCTTTTAAATCTAAGAACCATTGTGTATATGGGATTGATGCTGTTCAGGGTCACAACAATGTCTATGGGGCTACCATCTTCCCTCACAATGTTGGGCTTGGAGCTACCAGGCAAGTAGAGTATCAATACCATTTTTTCTTCACAGCATTTCCTTGCAACTAGAAAATGTCATGGCTAATGATTTAAACAAATGAGTAGGTTGAGTGGTTGGTTATATTTCATGAAAACCCTTAATCTCTGGACAATACTAGAGAGCCTGGGCCTATATCCATAGGCATTATTTTTTCATCGTAAGTAGTATTATGATTTGGAGAGTGCCAAGGGCCACTCTAATTGCAATGAGCAAAATGTTAGGAGGCAATGATTTGAAAAGTAACTAGGGTTATCTGAATGATTATGGGAAAAATCTTGAGTAACTGAATTGGGATAATAACAGAATCAGGGTGAAAATTTTGGTGTTTAATATATCATGGGAACTCTGGCTTCTGATTACTGCCCTCAAAATCAAAATCTTCTAGAAAGTTTGGCTAACAATTTGTATCAACGTTTTATGGATACAGGGATCCCAATCTGGTTAAAAGAATTGGAGCTGCCACAGCTATGGAAGTTCGATCTACTGGCATTCAATAAACATTTTCTCCATGTGTTGTTGTAAGACTCTGGCACAGATGTGCTCGATGGAAGTTCATTCAAAAATGAGAGTCAAGTTTTCACTATTTAGAATGTCTTGTTTGATGTGAGCAAGTTTGCAGAGATCTTTACAAAGGGGGTGTTGTATGTAGCTGGACAGTAAGTTTTAGACTTTTTGTTTTATTCCTAATTAGAACATAAATTTCTTTGATCAATCAATTGTACCACAGTTTTCTATATAATTGGACATTAAGCTGCAAACCTTTTGCTTTATCCATGCTTAGAATATGAATTTCTTTGATCAATCAATTGTACCACAATTTCCTGAAATAGTTTTCTAACCATGTGATTTATTGATGTTTTTCAGGTCAAAAACTGTAGTGTGTGCTAAGCACTTTGTGGGCGATGGTGGAACAACCCAGGGTATCGATGAGAATAACACTGTCAGCGATCATAAACAATTAGTCAACATCCACATGACCCCCTATTTTGATGCCATTGCCAAAGGAGTCTCCACCATTATGGTTTCTTATTCCAGTTGGAATGGACAGAAGATGCATGCTAATCGTTTTCTCATTTCTCATCTTCTAAAGAAGAAATTTAGCAAATAGAATTCCCAAATCTATTTTATATCATTTTGCATATTATAGATTAGTATATTGATCTAGAATTTAATTTTCATTATTGGTCAAAATCATGTACATACTTTTATGACAAATCAACTTTCCTGAGAAGCATCAGTTAGTTAAAAAAACAAATGGAAGCCATTAGAATTCTCTGTATTTCAAATATCAGACTAAATCATATTTGGGCTTCTTAATGTATTTGAATTCTATTCCCTGTGCTTCAAAAGATTTGTAGGCTCCAGGTTGTGATATATATCTAGTGCTTTAAGCAGAGATGCGTTTTCAGTATACCTGGCCTCATTTCTCTAGTTCAAAGCGATGCAATTGGGAGTGGAGTCCCATTAATATTCTATAGTTGCACTTCAAAGCTAAACTCCTAATGAATTCTGAGTGCAGGCATTGAGGGTGTCTTCAATCTCGTATATCACTGCATGGTTCATTATATTATTTTCAAATGTTTGTTAGGATTCCCATTCAGCTTAATAACAATGAATGTAAACACATAATTTGGGAAATTTTAAGGTGTAAATTTCAATCTTAAATTAATTTTGTATTTTCTAAAATGATTTGACTAGGATAAAAATATTTTACATTAAAAATCTCCAAATCTTTTTAAAAGCTATATAAAATCCTTAAGAATTCTATTTTTTTAAAAAACTACATGATCAAACATGTTATAATTAGTATTTTAAAAATTAATATTCATATATTTGGAATTAACTTATATCTATGCTAATAGACTTGCCAGCTTGAAGCATTGGCTTCTTTGAAAGCTGATATTCAAAGCCTTTCACACATTCATATGGTTCCTTAACCAGAAAACCAAATCCAGGTATTTGGCAATGTATCTACCATATACTTTTCATTTCAATGGCTTGTTAACATACTTGCTATAGGGGTGCAGAGAAGGGTATAGAAAGTATAATTGGATCCTGTTATAGGGTGCAGGGTGGGTTATAGAAAATATAATTGGATCCTGATGTGGTTTTCCTATTTCATAACCATAGAAGGCAAAAACTATAAAGACACTTGTATCTGGTTGGTGTATAGAAATTTCATTAGATACATGAATTGTCAGCACTGTGTGCATATATTTGCAGGGAAATGATAAAGGCACTCAGTACAGATCTAGCATATATTACTATTCAGCTGAGCAGGAAAGAGCTGCATGGGAATCAATGGAAAGGCACCAAAGGTCACTGCATAAAGAGATCGTGACAGAGATCCTGCCAGCGAAGAAGTTTTACAGAGCAGAGGAGTATCATCAACAATACCTGGAAAAGAGATCGGCTGGTGCCAAACAATTTGGGGCCAAAGGATGCAATGATCCAATTCGATGTTATGGTTGAATAGTGACTCGATCAAAATTAACTGGACTTCTTTCAAAATTAGAGTATTTGTAGCTTTTTGTTTAGTTTAGCTAGATATTACAACAGAGTGCCGTATAGGGGAATAGGGGAGTATTATGGTGGTGAAAATTTTGCATCATGCCTCAACCATCCATCTTGGATAGTGTCATCCGATTTCAAGCTCTTAAAGATGATTTTGATTTCAAGTTGGTAAAGCTCAAGGCTCAAGTATAACTCTATACTTATCTTTATTTGTAATCCTGCTGTCAAAATAAGTTTACCTTATCTAGTTAGCTATTTTGTTAAATGTCATTTGGATTTTAGTATAAAGAAACAGAGGAAGAGATGAATTGTTTCTGTTCTCTGCGTATTTATTGATATAATTTGATTCTCTTTAAAAGAAACTTTATGAACAATGATAGTTAATAGTTCATAACTTTAGGACTATTATCTTCTCTCAGGAAATATGGTTTCTAAGAAAGAGTACAATGTACTTATATTCTACTCTTGTACAGAAGGAATTCCTATTAGACATTGGAAGACTGTTTGTGGGATATGGAGTTAGACTTACTTACTTTTGATTAAATGTGCCATTAGAAGACTGCTTGTGGGATATGGAGTTGGACTGTTTTCATTGTTTAGATGCAAGAATTGACAGTCTTTTCTCTTGGCATCATGCCCTTGGGTAGGGACTGGTTGCTCGCAACCCATCTTGTTAAAATATCAATCCACAGTCCAAGTGTATTTTACCAAAAAGGGTAAAACATAAACAAAACAAGAGACATGACTACATGGTGAATAGAACAAGAAATAGGACTCAAGGTTTCTGGTGAATAATAAGTGCAAATCACCTCCATGACGGCGTACATTACCACTATAAAATTGAGTTTTGGAGATACAAACCTACTTTACTAGAAATAGGAAACATAAACATAACCAGAAACAAAACAAAACTAGAATCGTGACTATAGAATTTTGATGGATAAGCAACTTGAACCCACCCATATCCTTGAATATATCATGCACTTAAAAACTAGTGGTGTTGTAGAAGTGTAATCCCAACAGAGGAATGGAAATGATAATAGGAACAAGAACTGAATGGAAAAGAGGTATACTAGTCACGCCTACACTGACATTGATCTAAACAATGTTGCCTGTCATCAAATGGGTATGTAGCATAGGGTAGATAAGTCCATTGGTTAGGGGTAGACCTAATCTTCCATTCATTTCCCATCATAGTTTTAACAAAAATTTACTTGGGAATATCGACCTCCAACCTAAACCATTCTATTGAATGAAATATGGCAAGCTATTAGTTATTTCAAAAGTGAAAATCTCTACATAAGCCACCAATAAGGCATTGGTTCACTAGTGAGGTCAGCAGAGTTTAACCCAACCACCAGGATTCACTATCACTGTTTC
The DNA here is from genome assembly GCA_031772625.1 of Pinus tabuliformis. NCBI lineage: Eukaryota > Viridiplantae > Streptophyta > Pinopsida > Pinales > Pinaceae > Pinus > Pinus tabuliformis. The sequence goes on from CM062804.1 coordinate 835,792,784, forward strand.
CCACGCCACCTAAATGGAATAACAGGAAAGCACTAGTCGATTTTGGTAGAAAATTACCATCCAGAATTATCACCTAAACCAACGGAAGTCACTCATGGGCAATTTTCTTGCATTAATTCTTATAATTAAACAATAAAAATAAAATGTAGTTACCTACCTCTTGAGTGGGTTTAGTATCCTCTGGAAACCTCTCCTTTGGCAAAGAGCCTCGATCCTGCTTGTCTCATCTCACATCCATTTCCTCGGAATTTGATTTCATTGCTCCAAAACTCTCGGAACCCTGTGGTACAGGCAAATCCGAGGCCTTTTTGGAGTCTCTGACATTTATAGGGACAACTAGATCATCACAATCCACCTATCGCAGAGCATCTAGATGGTGACCTCCTATAGTCTTGAGACATTTTATTTCCTTGTCTTAATCAACGCATTTTTGCTCTCTTTTCTGCTTAATTTCTTCACTGATTTCAGGGTTGGAAAGACACCTGTCGTCTTCTTTGGCACATAACCCATACCTTTGGCTCCATCTTCCATTGTCGAATCTTGTACATACAGCCTCTTGCACTTGTCTAGAAGTATTTTAAAGTTGCAAAGAGTGACGGAGGCTTGGGGATGGGCCATCGCACAAGAGTGTGGGGAACCTTGTGCAGATCCCTTCGTAGAATGAAACCACCACGATTGGAGGCACCTAGAATCCAATTTCTTGTATTCAACCAAATGTATCAAATAAAACCTGCGACAACATGGCCAAAACCTTCCTCTTTCTTCCCTGGAAAAACCCTGCAATGTGAGGGAAATGAATAAATTTTGATATTTGAGAAACAAAATGGGATGATATGGTAACCTTCCTCCCTGGAACGCGAGGGAAATGAACAAATTTTGATATTTGAAAAGTAGAAATGCCGTGAAACCTTGAATGGAACTTAAATGAAATGCTTTTGTGTTTTTCAATTGGAATTAAATTCCATTAAATGAAATGTGTAAGTATTTTCTTTGGCTTAATATGGAGGTATTGCTTATGGTAAAGAATTATTAATCATATGATGCTTGTTTCGATGCGTGTTTCTATGTAGGAAAAATTATTCGAGGGGATTTTGGTTGATTATTTCTAATAAAATGTTTGGTTTAGTAAGGCTAACTAATCTATGGAGATGCTCCAATATTAGATAAAAAATTGCAAATAGAACAGAAATCAAATGGAAATAAGGAATTTGTCTAGAGAAGATCATATGGAAGAATCCGAGAGGAATTTCCATGGCGGTCTAACCCTAGGGTTTTTTCTGGTGTGAAGATGGGTTTTCACCTGCACCCGGGAGTGATAACAGCATGAGGGAATGGTCACAATGCTAGAAAAAAAGGGTCAGTACACCTGGTTTATATTTATTTGTGGCGGTTTGGCAGCTTATGGTCTCGCGGGTTTTCTCGGTCAACTAGTAAGGGGATCGAACAGTGGAGGTGAACGTTTTGTTCAGTTGGGCCAATGTCTCTCAGAGGGTGCCATGCACAGCATCACATAGGGATAGTATAACGGAGTACATGTGAACATCATTTTGTATCGACAAGGAACTTGTGGATTATTCTTCTCATTCTATGGAGGCTTCCCAAATTTGGGTTAAGGGACCACATCAACACTAAACTAGGGTTTCACGGTGATACACCATGAACCGGAAGTCCAGGTCAATGCATTTACCTTAGAGATGGACGATGTGAAGGTTTCCTTAAATGCCCTAGGGTTTTCCCACCCGGGCTCAATGGTAAATCTGAACTTTCTTCAACTACAGGAGGACTAGGCTCAAACGGTATTGAATATCCCATCACCATCGGAGTTATAGTACTGGGAACTCGAACAACAGGGTCTTGCGACAAATGTACAGGGGGCATCTTATGTGGCAGTTGGGGGCATGAGCGTTCATGGGACTGATACATATGGTGTCATAAATATTGGGAATAATGCACCATGCTCATCAGGAGTAGATCCCCAAGGTTAGCGACTTGCTCCTACGGCTCGCACTTTAGGACATTTTGATGGCATCACTCGTCAGGAACCTAGTATTGAGGATACTAGAGCATCGGATTCGGATGAGTATGAGTCAGTAGAGGACAAACAACACCCGATAGCCATGCATAGAGAACGGGGGGAGAAGAAAAAAACAAAATGCACCAATGTGCATGAGAAGGGGCATCAATTGGTATTCGGAAGGTATCAATATGGCCCAAGATGCATTTACTGAGAGTATTGTGCTTGTTGGAAGGGTTCGTGGTCAAAATTATACCCTTGGGCGATTGAAGCATTGGACTGTTAAATTTGGGGACATTTATTGAACTAGTTGCTAGCGGTTATTACCATGACAAGAGGTTGGTTTGCACTCATAACGCAACTAGACCAAGGAGGAACCATTTTGGTGGAACTTGGCCATAAAAGGGACATGTATATTTGCATAGTTTTTTTAGAGAAAATACACCTGGTGGATTATGATTGTAGGCACATCACTTTAGTATCTATACTGCTGTGTAAACACTGACCAAAGGGTATTTAGCTAAACCCACAAAATTATTATATGTGCTTCTAGAGAAGTAGGTGTTCTTGTGCTCTCATTAGTTAGGTATGGGCAATGAAGGTAAAGTAAGTGAAGGATTTGGCCACTAGTCTTTCCTATAATTTTGGTCCAATTTTTCAACATCACCATTTTTAAGGTAGTTGTACATTTAGAATTGGGAAGGCCAACGTCAAAATTGAGATAAGCTTTGATGGATCCTTTTAGTTGAGAACTACAATTGGGAGGAGATATCAAACATATTTTGGGAAGAGTATCTAGTAATGTGGCTAAGATGAGGGTTATGATTGCCTAAAGTAGGTATGTTGCACGTGTATATATTTCCCCATGGTTATTCTAGTTATCATCATGTGCAATTGTAATAAAAAATCCACAGGGATATTAGAGATCTACCTATGTATGCTAGTCCTACCATAATAAAGTTACACATGTAAAGGCTTCATAAAGAAAGTTACCTACTTGTGATCATCATAATCCAATATTTAGATAAGGGGAGTTATCATAGGTACAAGCCATACTTACTAGGTGAAAGTTTGATATGTGCCATGCGATTCAAATATTGGTCATAAGAGGAGGACATATATGAAGCATAGAACCCAACTCAAGGATGAGTTGTAAGGCATGACCGAGGCATTTTTGTGTATCATCTTTTACTAAGTTTTGGCACAGAGAGAAGCTCAACAAAACTTGAAAAAATAAGAATTTGTAGAAGTAAACATGTAGAAGGTTGAATATGTGGATTTATATAAGGCTAAGTACACAAGGCTAATGAGTCATCTCATATATTCTTTGCACCTACTTTTATGGATAATTTGTGTATCTCTCTAAAGAAATAAACTCTTTTGTACTCTTTTTTTTTGTTAAGTGGCATATGGTTGGTTGATTCTCTATTATAATTTTGAATCTTTTGCAGCTACTCTAGTTTCCTATATATACGAGGTTTGTAAGGTACTTAAATAGATTCTATATTAGGGATAATTTGTAAGAGGGGTTACATTTTTTATCAATTTTTGGTGTTCACTCTACATTAGAGTTATGTAATACCATGCATGTTATTAGTATAACGAAATACTATTCTATTGATGTGTTTGTATTTGTACTATATTTGGGTGATATATGCTTGTTTTTATTCATTTGAATGATGTTAGTTCTAATGGTTTAAATTGGCACCAATAATATCATAATGAATGTGATCCCCGCTAAAATATTTGACATTTTGCCCATTACTTAATGGGAATTATTATATGTGCCTCAAGTGAGACCTTCTTGCCCCTAGAAGATGGAATATTTTAGGAAATTAGACAATAATAGGCCATGTTTGGAAACATTCCATTAACCTTGAGTGTATCATAGAGCCAACATAAAATAATGGGAAATAATTGTCTAAAATCTTTGAACTATGTTAGATAAGTTAAATTAGGGTTTAGTGATTGAGGGGGTAGGATTAACCTACAAAATGGCTTCAAGTGATTTAAATGATTTTAACCATGGCCGTAAATTTCCCCTAATCTTATTTAGCGATGCTAAATTACTTGGAAATGGGTTGGGAAAGGTAGAAGGTGACATTAGGAAGAGGTGCTTCAAGAAAAAATCTATTTTAATGGCTTTGGGAAATGGAAAAGAAATATTACTTCTAGGAAATTTTTTGGTTATGTTAGTGTATAGTTTTTACCTCAGAAAAGATGATTTTCTACTAAGCCACGATGGTAATTGGAGTAGTTAAAGACCTCTCAAGTGTTGTCTAAGTGGATAGAGGATGATATGGTGTACTTAGTCATAGTGGGGTACTAAGCTTGGCATTTTATTTTGAGATGAAGGTGGTGTTGTAAGCCAAATACCTTATAATTACAAAAGTATTAGCCTTACTTTGATATTAGAACAATTGATGACATTGTAGTGTAGAGTATGTTGCTTGAGTGAATCTTTAGGGAGTTAAAACCCTATGTACTAATTGTAAAAAAATCATTTCTTGGATTGAGTTGGTCACTCGGGGTATGGGAGCTACTAAATGTAGTTGTCCAATCTGCCCAGTTACTTCCAAAACCTGCAAGTTCTTTGGTTGCTCGCAAAGTGTTTGAAGAAACACCTGAATGAGCTAAGTGGGGTAGCACTTGGGGCATTTGGGATATGTTTGTCAAAATGTTTCGCCATGATGAAGAGGGTAGGCATGAATATGTCCCTCACTTCCCACGGAAAAAACTAGTAAAGCATGGATCTTCAAATTCATAACTACCCCTTTTCATAATATTTATAAAACCTCTCTCACAAGGGACTACCTATATCATGATGTTAGTAGCTAACTTGGTTTTCATTCTTGCTACCAAACTCCGTGAACGTACAAGAATTCTAGTTGCGCTTTCAAGGCCTATGTAGAAAGGCAAGATGCTACAAGAGGAATTCCGTCTAAGCGACTATGGCATTCAAAATGAGGCTTTAATCTCCCTCATTGTAGAGATGAAAGGGGGAGATAAGGGAGAGGAGGATCCTTCTACCAACAAGTCAGAAAGCCCACAAGCCTGGTCCCAACTCTTTAAATTTTAAGGATTATTCAGGCTTGGCCTTTGTGGTTGCGCACTCTCTAGCCACTTCTAGCCTGGAACTAACAGAGGTTGGCATCAATTTGAGGGCTGAATAGTAACTCAATCAAGCAATCATATGTCGTTTCAATGGTTTTTGACCCTCATCATCTGCCCTTAGGGATTGGATCTATCAAAACTAGGCTCATAACCTAGAATTGATATTTTGCTCAAAGTTTTTTTTGTGGTGATCTTCAAATGTCTTGAGGATAAGCAAAAAATCCTTGACCAAGGTCCATGGTTTTGGCGATGAGTTGGTCTTCCAGTGAAGCCATGGTTTCCCAACTACAATCCTTCCATTATGTCATCAATGACTACTCTAGTATGGGTAAGATTGCCTAGTTTTCCCATTCACTTTACCCATCCAGGTCTCTTAGAAAAAGTGGGCAATTTAATTGGAAGATTCGTCAATGTAAACAGGGAAAGACTTTTAAAAGGAATTTTCAGCTTTGTCTGCATATGTGTTTAGGTAGATCTCAATGAAGGTCTACCAGATAAAATGGAGCTCCAGTGGATGGGCATTGTGTATTCCCAACCCTTGGACTATGAAAATACAACATTTTGATGTAGGAATTACTAACAAGCCAGACACCTTCAAACTGTATGTCCCTTTCCGAAAGGGGCTTCCTCCTTACAGTCATCTAAGAACTCTAACCACAGTTGGAGGGATCTTAAGGAAAGAAGGGGATCCAAAAATTCAACTAGACAGGGAAGAGACAACCCACAACATCCTAATACATTGAACAATAAATCTTAATGCATTCAGAGCATATTCTTTTGGATTAAATATTCCTCTACTCGTTTCACTATAGAAGTAGATATGTCCCTCTAAAGTTGATTGAGTTTCTACTAGTAGATCTATGCTTAAGGTTGATTTCTACCTTGTTCCATGAATTAGGATAAAATTTGGGTCCTCTTTTAGTAGACACTCAAGCAACTTTGGAGGGACATATCTGCTTCTATAATGAAATGCATAGAGAAATATTTAATCCAAAACAATATAATCCCAATGCATTAGGATTTATTTCTTAATGCATTTATCTATGCTCAATATCATCTTTCTATTCATCATGGTACTCATAACTTTGAGCCCAAGAACTAGCATGAGGATAGGGGATATTGGCCCACAACGTGGATAGCATAGGAGGAAGAAACCTAGCGATTAGGTCAATTTTGAATAATGGATTTGGCTTATGACCATTATTAGCTTAGTGAGTGTTATCGGGAAATCTAGTGTCCACTCGGAGCTGCTAGTCCCACTAAGACTGGTAACTATCTTAGAAACAAACAAACTAAAACTACTTTTGCTTTCCTTTATGAGAAGTAGATAAGAGGAGAACAAAGGACACCAACCTTAGTCTTGCGCTTAGTTCCTTGCTTGGTTCCTCTCCCTTCCAACAGATCCTCGCCACTTTGTCTTCATCTACCTAGCTTCAAAGAGCACCTGTGGAATCAAAGCAGCATAATACTATCGAAGAATAGAGATCTACAATCATAAACAGTATAGGACCAGATATATATTGACCACACAAATGCATATATCATCAAACATACAAGAATGTGGAGGAAAACTTGAATAGCTTTATTAATATCAAGAATAGCAAAGAGGATTACAACCAATTGTTTTGACCTAGCATCATCCTCCCAGCATGAAATCCCTTCTTCACCTCATGAAAAATTAGATCACCCAACACTATGATATTCCACCAAGAAACCAACAACACTTCCTTACAAGATACAAAATTCCAGCCTCTGGATCTCTGGGATGAGGGATCCATATATAGATGATTGCAGGGGGGTGAGTCAGCTTCTAGGATTTTGATTAGTTTCCTCTCTCTAATAGTTATTGATTCCACTTGGAGATTGATGCTCTCTTACTCATCCTTGGGCGAATTTAGAGAGGCAAGTGTTATAGGAGAATTTTCTGGAAGATTCCATGACAATCCACCTTGCAAACTGTCTCTGCCATTTGTCTACTCTCACTCATCGCACCCTACAGAAGGGCTTTCCAGTATGCATCGCACCCTTTACATTGGGTAGGTGAGATGCATCGCACCCTCTGCATTGTGCAGTCTGTATGGTCCAGCTTTGACCAGTTCTAAGCAGTTTTCTGTGGAGAACTTCTGGGAGATGATGTAATCAGTTGAGCTTGTTCCTTTACGGTGTGAAGCAACTCTTTTAGGGACTTAGGAGCCCTTGGTTTATGGACATGTATGATTGGGGTTGCAGTGCCCAAAAATGTCTATAACAGTTGCCCCCTAAAGCATGAGGTCGTTAATCTTTTGATGTCGGGTGAAATGCTTTATCATGAGGATCCAAAGTTTTTTCGAGCTGGAAGGCGACCTGTAATAAGATACAATACAATACATTATCTAAATAATATTTTTCATGATCTAGCTGAGGCGGGCATTCCCATGCTCAGCTTTATAAATTCATTTTCATGTACATAAGACAGACAACCGTCTGTGTGGCAGACTGATGATTCTGATAGAGTCATCATCCTTTGATTCGGATGATCATCTGTGCAGCAATGATGTACATTTGATGTCTTTATTTTCCTGAATATTTCGCGGACCAGATGGATGAAACTAGATCCGGGGTCTTCAAACTCATTCAATCTTCACTCGGAGTACAAGTCAATCCATGTGAAAGATGTTCTAGAGTCGAACATGGAAATACATCGCCTGATTACCAGCCAATGATGTAAGTTGTTAACATGCGCGAGAGGAATCACCGATAATGATGATGACCCTCAAGGTACTACAATACAATTCGCGTGGTGTGAAAAAGGGACTTGGCGTCAAACACCATGAAAAATATTTCAGTCAAAGGCCATTGATGTAAACCTGTCACTGGAAGTGAGAAACTTGCCATTGAGGCATGCAAGCTTCAAAGTACTGAAAGGGTTGTTCCTAAGTCGACTTCTTGGATAACGAGCTGATGTCGACAAGAAGTGACCCATCGTAGGAGGGCCTTAATGAATCCCACATCTACAACATGGAATGGAGTAAATGATTTTGGAGGTGAAAACGATTTGATGATACAGGGTTCAGGGTGGCGGTCATGAAAGAATGGAGCGTGAATGTATTGCAGCGGATGAGACACAGGTGAATTCTTTGAGCGACTTCTCTTGAACATACCAGCGACATTGACATGGATTGGTAGCGTTAACCCCAAATATGGATGGTGTGATGGACCAATGGTGGTATGACCAGTGAATGGAACAACCCAACATGACTCGGATGTGGAGTGAAAGTGTCATGTTCAAGAGCGACTTGCTACCAATAAAGTTTCTTCAAGTTTTCTTCCCAATTTTTCCCCAGTCATTGCTGACCAGTACCTCTTTATTTTTGTCAAGCTTGAGGAGGATAACATATGCTTGTTCTATAATTTTCCCTTCAGGCAAATGCGTCACTATGTTTTAACGAGCCTAGCGACAATGAAACTCGTTCTTCTCTATATGGACAAGTTTATCGCTATTTGGTTTTAACAAGTTTAACGACAAAGATAACTTGGTCCTTTTCAATTTTAGAGATTCAGAAAGGGACGTAAAGGAAACTCCAATAATCCTTTTTCGTCATATAATCCCTTAAGTCCGAAAAAGTATAAAATAATACAAAAGGGATGAATTTTTGGTAATTTTAACGACCCGAACAAAACAAACGCTCGATCTTTTTGTGTAATAATCCCTCAGGTCCAAAAAGATTAAAATGTAGAGGAGGGATAACACTTCTAGTAGCTCTAACGAGCTAGAGAGGCCAATTTCTCGGCAATATTTTCATATTTTACGATTTAGATGAAAAGAGCTTAAAGGAGACTCGTCTTTTGAGGACCGAGTGATAATTTCAGGTAGCAGCTGATTCTAGGTAAGGTTTGGAATTTTCCAACCACGGCAGTGTCACAAGGATGGCTAACACGATCACTCTTTGCAGCTATTCCTCAAAAGGGGTAAACAATCAAATGGAGGTGAATGATCGGCTAAAACAGAGTGGAGGTGATGATGAGAACACGACCAGGGCTCAAAAGCTGATGATAATGCATTCACAATGGTTATTTACCGAAAATTGGTTCATTTTTTAATGAGCTTAAACTCTGGGGGAAACATTTGCTCATTGCTTAGGTTTAATTTTTAATGAGCTTGAACTCCGCATAAAAACTGCTCGTGGCGGGTTTATTTTTTAACGAGCTTGAACCCTGTGGTAACACTGCTCATGGCTAGGTTTATTTTTTAACGAGCTTGAACTTTGTGGAAACATTGCTCATGGTGGGTTTATTTTTTAATGAGCTTGAACCCTGCAGTAACACTGCTCGTGATAAGTTTGCATGCCCCCAGCATAATAACGCAAATCGAGGTGCATGCCCCCCAAGCTTCATTGCATTCATTGCGGTGGTTGGAATGAAGGTTTACCTTCGAGATCTTTGAAAGACTCGACTTGGATTTTACGAGATCGTAATCAAAGACTCGATTTGGAAAGGGAGTTGTTTCATTTTTTAATGAGGTTGACACAAGATAGGAACTGTCCTCAGAATCCACTGTATTTACAGTATTTGATAAAAAATAAAAAACTGAAGGATGATTAAGGTCACTAGAATAGTCTTCGTGGTAATCCGGAAGATGGGAACGATGGTGGTAATCTTCCCATGGTGCCTCTCCTAACATCATTGACTGAATGATTCCTTTGTTTGTAGAATGTACATGCGACCAAGGATCTGAAGAGGTACCATATTCCTTAGACCTATCTATCCAAGCACTCAATGAGCGTTGATTTGGGTTTGCCCCCCAGGCCAAGAAAATTGATTGCTACAATATTTCTAAAATGGCGATGATCCATGCTGACAAAATGTTTAGGAATCTTTCGAATCTATTAGATATAGAAGATATCATATTGCAAGTCTCCACTGTGGCTTCTTCTGCCAGATTATTTGGAGGCGGTAGGGCAAAAGTACTCATCAATGTAGGGTCTTTCAGTAGGCCTACTCCCGTATTTTGAAGCGAATGAGGGCTTCCGTGGATCATTGGAATGCTTCCCGTAACTTGTGAACTGCTGGGGAGAAAGGTTTATTGGTCGACGATTGTAATTCGTCCTTGGAAGGGAAATGCAATCTTTCTAAAGTACATCAACACAACTGCAACCATAGCATATATCCAGGGCCTTCCCAGTAGGATGTTGTAATCGAGGTTTCTGTCGATAACTTCAAGATCAATCTCTACTATTTTGCCCCCCAGTTCAACTTGCAAGTTACTTAAAATCCCATATGGGGTGTATGTTTGTCCATCAAGTGCTTTTAATGTCATCGAAGATCGCGACAAGGGTGGAGATACTAAAGTTTTCCAGCAACTCATCGACATAATACATGTAGATTCCCCCTCATCAATAATTGTTCGATGAACAATTTTGTTGAGGGCTTTCACTTGAATGAGGAAAGGTAGTTGAGCTAGTAACTGAGGGTCATATCCTTTGTGATTAAAGGACACAAGATTGGAATCCGTTGGGTCAATCCCACCTATCGTTGATAATAAAGCCTACTTTTGAGAGGGGCAATTTTGTAGTACCTCAAGTGTCGACATAGCAGATGGCGATTGGGCCAGATCCTCCACTATATTATAATGTTGTGCTGCTCTGGAACGAGGATTAAATGTCGATTTGTGTACTACTCCCTTTGGCGGCTTTATTTTTAGTTTAGGAATGATGGGTGGCACAACTTCGGTCGAAGTTGTTGTCGAACTACTAGGTTGATCATTAGCCTTGTTGTCTGACAGCTGTGGATTCCCATAATCTTTATTCCTTATCGATATCAAAGCATAATTTTGATGCTTCGAAACCGACAACATTAGTACTGGGTATGGGGAAGCATTGTCACTAGCAACCAGATTTTTTCCTAGATTTAGAAACGGATCAGTCAATACCCCCGAGGTTTTTGAATTCTTGAAGAATTTTCTAAGCTTGGCTTTATATGGACATTCTCTTGTCCAATGATCCTCATCACATATAAGGCATGGAAGATTTGGTTTCCTATCTCCAGAAGGGTTTGTAAAAGATTTTTCAGGGGACGACTCCTCCTGTTTCTTCTTCTTCCCTTTCTTTTTCTTCTTGCCTCCTGGTTGCTTGGTTTCTTTGCCTTTGTCTGTCGATACGACATTTACTTCCGAGGCGAGAAGTTCTTCATTTTTATTTTGACCTGAAACCGTATGGGCCTTTTTCGACTTAGCCTTTACGGTTTTCGTGCTGGCCGTTCCTATCACGCCATCCCCGGTATGAGAATCTTTGTTTAATTTAGGAGAGGGAGGAACGAAAAATTCCGGTCTAGGAGCATCAGGGATTTTATCGTAGAGAGTGCCAGACTGAGTATAGATCAAATCTAAATATTGCGCACGAGCAATGACTTGCTCTTCAGTGACTCCTCCTCCTTTTGCCACATCTTCTGTAATAGAAGGTAATAATGACTTAATAAACCACTCAGCCAACAGCTAATCAGGAACATATGTTTTTAACATTCTACGACGACGTCGCCACTCATGAATATGATCGGATATGTGAGTGGCCATCGTTTGCTTGAAATTGGTAAGAAGTTCTGTTCCCGTTCGTACCTTATGGGTAATTGAAAATGGGTTAAAAAGGTTGTGGCTAGGGTACTGAAGTTATCAAACGATGCTCTGGGCAATTTGATATACCATTTTGCTGCCAGACCAGTTAACGTTTGCTGAAAAAGGCGAAGCCTAATTGAAGCATCATTTAGAGTGTTAGATGAACACCACAGATGAAAGGTCATCACATGATTCGATGGGTCTTCACCCAGATTTCCATTAAATTTAGGAATATCTGACGGAAGTTTATGAGGAATCGCTGGCCACCAAGGGGCGTAAGCGATTGGATTGTTTGTTAGCCGATTTAGATCTGGTAACTCTAAAGTTGCCACGAAGGGCAACTGTTGATTCAGGTTCGACGAAGCATACCCAGGATAAGATGGGATTGCCTGAGAAGTGGGTCTTTGCATACCAGCATTATGCATTTGATGTTGATAACTTTGGTAAGGTTGATGGGCATAACTATTATGAAATGGTTGATGTTGACCGTTTTGAATATACGGCTACCCATTACTTGCAAAGATTTGGTGCTCAGATCCTTGGTAAACTTGTTGGAATTGCACTTGTTGATATTGCACCAGCCGTGGTTGTGAGACCATGTGCTGTTGTCCAATACTGGCTGTTTGACCAAGATGAGGGGTAATGGTACTCGTTTGAGCTTGGGTCACTCCAGTTAAGGAGCCACTAATCGATGATTGTGGTGGCGTCGTAAAGACAAGGGGCTGTTGGATTGCGACCTGAGAGACTTGAGGTTGGCATACAACAGGTAACATTTGTACTTGCGACACTGTCACAATAGCCGGTGTAGTGGGGATATTTGACATAGGTTACCTTTGTTGCATTGAGTATACAAATCTTGGTTGTTGAGGCAGTATTGGCATCCAACCACTAGATGTAATTCCAGCATAACCTGAATTCTGTTGTGAACTCTCATATGTTTGACCTCCCAGAGGAGACAATGAAAGGGCATATTGCCCACCATACGGTGGTTATCCAGTGCTTAAGGGAATGATTTGCCTTTGAGGACCGGACTGCCCAAATTGACATTGTGAAGGATCAATTTGCTGAGACTCAACATAAGAGATTCCAGATATTATTCTAGATGAACAAACGGGAACAGACCATACCGTCAAAATAGCCCGTGGATGGATTCCATCCAGTGATTGAGAACTAGTTGCGATAGACGGTACGCTGGCAAACATTGTTGGAGTGGTAGCAGGAAGTTCTGCCGCTACTGTGTCAGATGACACAGTCCTAGATGTCGACGGTTGTTCAGACATATCTAGTCTATCCAAAAGATTTCCTAGCGATTCTACAGGAACTTCCAATAACGGTAAAGTAATTTCTGACGAAGAAGGATATAGGCTGATCCCAACTCCACAATGCGATGGAGTACTAGATGGGGGATCCTCCACAATCTCTTCTATAGCGATCAATCCAGGTGGAAGAGGTAGACCGTCAAGTCCGTAAAATATTTCCGGTGTCGAAGAAGGTGTAGATTCCGCAGTGACAGATGTTTGGGGAATAACACCTTCCGAATCAGCTATAGATGGAGATGGTTCAGGAATAGAAGTGTTTACCTTCACACTAGGATCAATTCTATTGTCCTCTGGTGGCTGCGGAACTTCTTCCATAGAGGCAGGGATACCAGAAATGTTTGGAGTAATCGGAGTCTCCGAGGGTGTCGAAACACTTGTTCCAACCAAACTTGGGGACTTCGAACCAGTTAAATGAGTTCGCTTTGTTTGGAATAGTTTTGATTCTGGGGACAAAGACGGTTGACTCGTAAGTCTCCACGAACGACGGGGTTTAAATTGACTTTCCTCCATGATTGCGGACTACTCGATCAACTAAAAATAAAGGGGAAAATGTTTCCGAATTAAATGAATTTTAGACGCTTTGACACAATTTGTTTTTTCAATTTTTAAGAGTCGAGAAAAAACAAAAGATGACTCTAGTCGCCTTCGATTTTTAATGAGCCTGAAGTGACAAGTGCTCAGATGGACCTTTTCCTTTAAGGAGTCCAAAAAGGAATGAAAGAGACTACTCTGGAAATCTAGACAGAGGGATTACCAAACCAATCGCAAAACTGCAAAATACTTTTTACGGTACGGCAGTCAATCTTCTCGAATGCTGTGTTCAGTGCATTGAGATCGATAGGGCGGCAGACACGGCTTCCTATGGATAAAGGATATAGCCTATTGTGGTCTCCCAATATATACTCGACGGTACATGGAAACACAAGTCCGTATTGGAACTTGTCATCTCAAAGAGGAGGAATCACCCAACCAACAGTGAAAGCGACAGTTACCAGGCTTTACAATGCCGGAATACGTCTCTAGCCTAGACTTCTAGATGTTGTGCGTTAGGTTCCAAAGCGTTTTTATGTTCATTGAATTTATTTTACAGTTGATCTTTCTTAAGAAATTTTCCTTTCAGGTTCAGTGCGTGATGTAGATATATAATTCCTAAAATGCAATCTAAGATGATAAACAAAAGTTTAATCTTCTTTTTGCAATGAAAATCCTAGCTACTAAAGAAAGAGAGACGATATTCTTTCAACATAGAGCAGAGAGCACACACTAGATGCACTGTCCTAAATCAAACCAACAAGCAGTCTAAATGCAAATGCACATGCATGTATTTGTTTTTAGCTTTCTTAATGTGTGAATGACAAGAAGAATGCTAAGTACAAATCTGAATAATCTTTTCAGAGTGACAGTACTAACAAATTTCTCTTCAAAAATGAAAGGAAGATAATGATGACACTTTGCTATTTTGAATTGAAAACTGCTTTCGACACTTGAAAAACTACTAATTCAAATCAAATACAAGAGTAACTATATAATTGACCATCAAGAACAATAGAATTCTTTTCTTTGACTGAAAACGACACTTGCGACACTTTCAAATCAAAAGACGACAGTTTGATTATGCTACTTTTTTGTAAAAGAGAACTGTAAATGGCGCACAATACATAAAAACATTCAAATTATTTGTACTATGGAGGAAGAATCATGCAAAATAAGGGAGTTTCTACAGTGGTATACTGATCACAGACAAAAAAACTCCTGAATAAAGTTGAAGAGAGTGAACACAGAAACCAAAATCTGAGAGCAGGAGAGGTCTTGTCTGATCAGTGCACCTGCAACACAGGGAAAGTGCGATGCAGTGCACCTACTGCACATGGGAGGTGCGATGCATCTAGATTCCCAAGAGGAGAAAGTGCGATGGTCCAGGGACGAGACTTCAACTTGGTTCCGGGTCACAGTTTGCAGCTTAGTTCAGGGATTTAGGCTGAGCAAGTGATGTTCAGTAAATATAAATCATAGGGGTTGATCTAATGAGGTTACTAGAGCCACCACTAGGGCAATTAGAAGGTTTGCAAATCGATTGTTCAGTTTATAAACAAAACCCGGAGATAGACTGAAGCAGCATTGATCTACTTTGCACTTGCATAGCAAATGCAGTTCGAAGGCTAGCTGGCTTGACTTCAGGCTCCGTCTGTAAGTTTATAAAACAAACAAATGTAGACAAGCAAACAATATATTTGCTCCCCAGTGGAGTCACCATTTTGTTATCGGGAAATCTAGTTTCCACTAGGAGCTGCTAGTCCCACTAAGACTGGTAGCTATCTTAGAAACAAACAAACTAAAACTACTTTCGCTTTCCTTTATGAGAAGTAGATAAGAGGAGAACAAAGGACACCAACCTCAATCTTGCGCTTAGTTCCTTGCTTGGTTCCTCTCCCTTCCGACAGATCCTTGCCACTTTGCCTTCGTCTACCCAGCTTCAAAGAGCACCTGTGGAATCAAAGCAGCATAATACTATCGAAGAACAGAGATCTACAATCATAAAAAATATAGGACCAGATATATATTGACCACACAAATGCATATATCATCAAACATACAAGAATGTGGAGGAAAATTTGAATAGCTTTATTAATATCAAGAATAGCAAAGAGGATTACAACCAATTGTTTTGACCCAGCGTCATCCTCCCAGCATGAAAGCCCTTCTTCACCTCATGAAAAACTTAGATCACCCAACACTATGATATTCCACCAAGAAACCAACATCACTTCCTTACAAGATACAAAATTCCAGCCTCTGGATCTCTGGGATGAGGGATCCATATATAGATGATTGTAGGTGGGTGAGTCAGCTTCTGGGATTTTGATTAGTGTCCTCTCTCTGATAGTTCTTGATTCCACTTGGAGATTTATGCTCTCTTACTCATCCTTGGTCGAATTTAGAGAGGCAAATGTCACAGGAGAAGTTTCTAGAAGATTCCATGACGATCCACCTCGCAAACTGTCTCTGCCATTTGTCTACTCTCACTCATTGCACCCTACAGAAGGGCTTTTCAGTATGCATCACACCCTTTACACTGGGCAGGTGAGATGCATCACACCCTCTACACTGGGCAGTCTGTATGGTCTAGCTCTGACCAGTTCTGAGCAGTTTTCTGTGGAGAACTTCTGGGAGATGATGTAATCAGTTGACCTTGTTCCTTTAGGGTGTGAAGCAACACTTTTAGGGACTTAGGAGCCCTTGGTTTATGGACATGTATGATTGGGGTTGCAGTGCCCAAAAATGTCTATAACAGTGAGAATAAATTAGATTATGTGGGAAATGTGTGGGTTAACCCAATGAATTGTGGGCACTAATAAGTCTTGATTATGGTTTGATGATTTGTCATCATGGTTAAGTAGAGATCTATGCTTAAACACAATTGTGGAGCTCAATGCTAGTGTATGAATTATGGTGCATGTACTAAAATAACTCTGGATAAAGAGATAGAAAGCGAGAGTGAGAGGGATAAGGATATGTATAGAGGGAGAGAGAGATAAAGATATAAAGAGAGAGTGGGCATGAAAGAGTAGGAGATAAAGAGAGAAGTAGAGGAAGAGATAGAGAGGGAGGAAGGGAGAAGGAGAGAGGGAGTGAGGGAGAGAGAGGAAGAGGGAGGTAGCGAGAGATCTAGAGAGTGGGAAAGCGTGGGAGAGAGAGGGAGAGTGAGAAGGATACGGTTCTCAGATATATTTGAGGTCATTAGGTCATATTAGATATATCATATTCTTTAGGCCACTCACATAAGTGTACCTTCCATTTTTGTTTGGCCTCCAATACCTCAAATACACAACAATACCCTTTTCCAAAAGATCCGAGAGAGAATGACCATGGGTAGAAATATCACCAGTCATCCAACCCGTGAAGGGTAGATTTTTAATAACATTAAAATAAAAATAAAAATAAAAAATTAATTGCTAGAAAAAACTCTGAACCAAAGCCTTATTAATTCCAGCACAATACCCTTTCCAACCCGAGAGAGAATGACCCTGGTTAGAAATATCACCATGGTCATCCAACCCATGAAGGATAGATTTTTAATAACATTAAACTATTAAAAACTAAATTAATTACTCAGATGAACTTTGAACGAAAGTGTTACTAATAGCAGCACGTGAACGCTTAATATCTTTTCATCAGTGAAAATCACAAAGTCTTAAATAAACCACGAAAATAAATTCAAAGGCTTCTATATATCGCTTACTCGACTTTTTCTCAGTCTTGGACATTGAAGCTTCATTTCTATGGAAATTTGTTCAAATCGTTGGGATTCGGCCATAGCTTTGAGCTAGCCTCCTTCTCCCCTATCTGTCGATCTTTATTTCGCTAGATTTGTCGACAATTTCACTATCAAACCCTCAGCGCTACGGTTTTTACAAATATATTTTCTTTCAATTCTAAGCTTTACCAGGCTTGTTAAGCTAGAGTGGGTATGCAAAGACCAAAAAATTATTAGATTTAGTCATAAGTCATTGTTCTCGGACCCCGTGTTGTTCTAGGTATCCAATGATGTTTTTTCCTATGGGAGGAAGAGGGCATCCGCAACAGGGGGCTAGTAGCAATAATACTCATCGCAGTAATAGCAATCACAATGCGAAGGTGCATTAGTCCTGGGGATTTAATGGACCAGGAAATTGGTCCATCAGGAAGACATCCTCAAATATGGGGAGTGAGTGCATGGCCTAGATAGGGAAGAAACAGGACAACAACAAATTTTCTAGAATGGGAGGTAGTGGAAGTGGCCATAATTTTCATCTCAGAAGCCCCCACCAAGCGACAGTCTCCAGGTAAGGAAAATTTAGAGCCTATCCACATTTGTTAGGATCTTATATGGCATTCCATATATTTTTTATTTCAATATCTATTTATTTTCGGTTGTTACTAAGTGAATGAAATTTGCTGCTCAATTATTCAGATTTTGCTACATTGAAAGTTATTTTGATTGCTATATCAACGAGCATAAGATATCAATTTATACAAAGACGAGAATCATTGTAAAACCCCTGAGAACCAACAGATAGAAGAGACATAACAGATAGAATAGACCCAAAAGACGATCTAAACTATGGCTAACCTAAATATTGACCCTCGCCTAGCAAAAGATCTAAACAATAACTAGCCTATTTTCTAGCCTTTTGCAAATTTGCAATCAGCTAGCCTGCATTCTGTCAATGCAGTAAACAAGAAATTGTAATAGCGCTCTTATACATCCCCACTGACAAGCAAATGTTGTTTATCAGCTAATAGGTAATAAATCATCAAGTGGCATCCATCGGTGGAGAATTGTCATCACATGGTAAAACAAGTTAATGTCGCCACATACTGCACATATCTTCAATTATAACATTATTTGGGCACGTTTCTAGTAGCAACATGGTTTAGATGAAAAATAGCTTGATAAGAGGTTCAATTTCATACTTTATTTGTATCTGGATTTTTCTCAAGAGCAAAAAAGCCAAGGGACTTGAGAGGTGCAGGCAAAGGCCACTACACAGTAAAACTGGACAATTATTATTTTAAAAATCAGTGCATTGCACCTTAACATTACTGTCCAAAGATTAAAAGTTGCAACACTATTGGTAACCTTAAGTACACACCAAATTTCAATACTTTCAAACAAGGAAATACCTAACACAAAAAATCATATGCCAAGAAAACTGAAGCTTTCTAGCCAAAACACTATACATCAAAGAGAGAGCAACTAGAATGTAAGGGACCACAACAAGAAGTAGATGCTTAATGTTACCATATTACTTTCCAATCAGCTATATCTTGTTATTGGCTTGCATATGATGTTCCATTTTTATATAGCTTGAGTGGGCCTAAAGGTTAAAGGTTAAGAGCTTGTGTTTCCTCCTAAGAGCTCCCAAGTTCAAATCTAGGGGTAGAGAATGTGTTGTCCTATAGACTTTAGCAGTCAAATCACTAGGCGGAGGTGGATCCCTTGTCTCACAAATAGGGGGGTCTCATGAACCCATTTGGGGTTTACTTTGGTTGTGTCTTACACCAATTTGATGTCTGGCTTGGCAATGACCTTAAAATTAGATTATTATTATTATTATTATAAATAGTAGATAATGTAACACAATTCTCAAATAAATTGATTTTCCTTCAAACTCTATGTCGTGAAAGAAGAAGTAAATCACAAATATCAAGGTTTAATTTCCAAACCTGGTTTCAAAAGTTCTTGCATAATCTTGAACCAAAACTCAAAGAAACATGGAAATGAACCAAAACTCAAAGAAACATGGAAATGGATGGAGTTGTTTTAAAATTACATAAAAATATGGAGATGATGTATACCAAAAATGCCAAGTTAAAGAATAAAGAACTAAGAAATATTCTTTTCTATGCCCAATCCAAACATTTTGTTCCAATGATCAAGAATAATGGGTGTTCATGTAAAATGAAGGCAACACTGAAGGACAAAATAAAGAAAAGAAATAATGGTATACTAATTCATCTGAATGCTCTACTGTACATTTTTTTTAATAAGGTATGGCAATTTTATTGTTGTAGCTAGGTCGATAAGCTTCCATGCACTATTGTCCTGGTGTGCAATTTCCGTACAATGGAAACTAATAGAAAATGCTCCATAGCCAACTTGTTCTAAAGGACATGAAACACCATTATCATTCGAGGGCCTACGAGTGGTTTTAGTGGGTTAGTAATAATACAGACTATGCACATGGTACAAAACCACCTCCCAGTGCCTCTAAGGTGAATGGTTGGCCTAGTGGTGCTCATCGCCAACATCAAGGTTTCTTGTTGGTGGCTAGGGTCCTACTTACTAATGTCTACTACCCAATATTGTGACATTTTGATAGGTCAATGTACAAACAACTAATATATTGCATTAGTGTTGGTTGACCTTGAGGTGTCCTTGATACAGTTAGTCCGAAATTTGACCTCTTGATGGACTATAGTCCCCAACCATGGAGTGAGAGTCCTTGAACCCTCTATCTTGATGAGCTAATGGATAATGTAGGGTGATATGCTAATATCGAGGACAAGTTTGACATGGCATCTAGGTTAGTTGGGGCTTTTTGCACAATTTTGTGATGGGGAGCACTATTTGCCATCATTATAAACCATAGGTATATAGATGTTGTATGGTTGTTAATGTGAGGATAATTTTTCCCCACAAGGATGGCTTTGTTTTGTTCCTTGGACATCATCTAAGGAGAAACACCATTATCATCCCAGGGCCTATGAGTGGTTTTGGTTGGTTCAGTAATAATATAGACTATGCACATGGTACAAAACCACCTCCTAGTGCATCTAAGGTGAATGGTTGGCCTAGTGGTGCTCATCGCCAACATCAAGGTTTCTTGTTGGTGGCTAGTGTCCTACTTACTAATGTCTACTACCTAATATTGTGACATTTTGATAGGTCGATGTACCAACAACCAATACATTGCATTAGTGTTGGTTGACCTTGAGGTGTCCTTGATACAATTAGCCCAAAATTTGACCTCTTGATGGACTATAGTCCCCAACCATGGAGTGATAGTCCTTGAACCCTCTATCTCCATGAACTAATGGATAATGTAGGATGATATGCTAATATCGAGGACAAGTTTGACATGGCATCTAGGTTAGTTGGGGCTTTTTGTACAATTAGGTGATGGGGAGCACTATTTGCCATCATTATAAACCATAGGTATATAGACGTTGTATGGGTGTTAATGTGAGGATAATTTTGCCCCACAAAGATGGCTTTGTTTGCGGCCCTGGACATCATCTAAGGAGAAACACCATTATCATCCTAGGGCCTACGAGTGGTTTTGGTTGGTTTAGTAATAAACCTAACACGACTTCCTAAGAATAATAAATCCTCCTTGCTACTGCTACGTGGTGATCCAGGAAACAAGATCTAGGTTTTTATTGCTTTTTGGACGGAAAGCATTCCTCCACTCAAGGAGTTTTCCTCCTATCCACTTGTACAAACAATAGGCTTGAGTAGCATAATAGGATTAGAAGAAAATCATAGGAAAACATGTGAATAATACGAGAGGTTTAAATTTCAAGTAGTTTTTGTAACTTTGTCATGTACAAACAAAATGTTTGTTAATTGAAGTGATATTTGATTTCAGCTCTTAGTTTAGCTTTCTTCTAAGGTTTTTAAGTTTCCTTGTGTTAAGGCCCATTGACCTAGGTGGTCAATATCCCTCTTGTATCATTTATGTTCAAACATTTGTTTATGAGCAATTTTTTCTTATAGCTTATCTTAACATTTGTTGATGATAGTTGTAGCACTGTTACATTAGTTGTATAGAATTTTTACTTTCAATTTAGTTCATTTCCATTACTATTTTTAATTTTTTGTTCATTATGTGTTATTCATTGTTTCTTATACTCTACTCTATTTTGCAACTACATGAAACACTACAATCTTGCATTTCGGTAGATTAACCCTACCACAAGTTGTTTTAATGCATTGGATATGTGCACTTTTCAATTTTCCAACTTCTCATTAGCATCATTGCCATCCAATATCACATTTAGCATATTCACCTTCACATTAGACTGTTTCTTGTACAAAAATAAGGACACTTCTAGTAGTTTTCAACCTAACTTCTAAGCTTGCCCAAATTCACATGAAACACATGATAATCCGTGATTCAACGATTTGGGAAACTTTTGAACAGATAGATAATCAGTGATCTGTGTGCTTTGAGGAGCAGATGCACACATTATCTCCAATATGGTCAGGGAGTATTGATGAGCCCCAAAAATGTACAATTGTTTGGGCTCATTCAACCTCCTAATTTGGCTTAGTCCACCATTCTCATTTGTTCATTGCATGTTTTTGATTATTTTTATGTTAATAGAGTGAATTTGGTTAGTCATTATGCCAACAAGTCTAATGGGTGCTTTGTGTAGCCTTTTTGGTCAACTTGGAGACAAAATTGAAGGTCTTAATGAGCACTTGGCAGCCAAATTCGTGGGAGAACAAGCTAGAGGATTTGTAGGAAGGTGTCCCCCTCATTTATGGGCCCTTACCTCGAATTCTCCACCATCAGCTCGGAGTTCAAGGGCCACCGAATCAATCAGCTCAAGGGCAGCCAAGCAAGTCAAGTTGGACTGCTGTTAACTACAAGTCTTGGGCAGCCAAGTCCCTAAACTTTAGGAGGACTGTTGGGTCCTCAAATTGTATAAATAAGAAGGCTTAGGGCCTCATTTGGGTTAGCTAGTGGTTAGTAATTTTTGTAGCCAATAGTTAGTCATTTCATAGTCTTGTTGTAGTCATTTTGTAGTTCGATTTGTAGGCCATAGATTAGTTTTGCTGTCAGCTCATTTTCAAGTTCTCCTTGTGGACAGTTTTGATGTAACTCTTCATTCTTGTTTAATAAAGATGAATCCAGCTTTGCACCAGCTCTAAATCTCTCTTGGGAGGCTGTAGCTCTTGGGGTTGGGCCCATCTCAAGCGCCCAGTACCTCCCTTGTTTATCTTTATGTGTTTGCTGCGTTCTCAAAATGAAATCTTCTCTTTAGATCTTGCTTTGTTATTGTAGTTGGTTTTGATGGGTAACGTAGCTTTTTATGCTTAGAATCGATTGGTAGGAGTTTGTATGCATTTAGATCTTTTGGCATGTTCTTTCTCACGTAATGTATATGGTTCTCTTTTCAAACAAGGCTGCTGTTCATTCATTCATTAACAGTTGGATTGAGTTAGCTAGGACTTGGTTTGTTTGCAAGAATTCATTGATTTGTTTGAATAAGCATTGTGCAGGGCATCTCTATCACCTTCATCACCTCCTCGTTCATCTGAGCCTCGTTCAGGTTAGCTCCTCCATCACCAAGTCTGTTTCTTCATCTCCCATCTGCTCTTTTGCCACGCAACCCTACCTTCTTGCTTTTCCATTGCCTAAACCTTCGTTGATGCAAGTCAGCCTTCCACATCATCTCACCACTCCATCCATCAGTTCCTTGGTCACTTCAGACCCCCATCCTACCTCCATAACCATCCATGCATCTTCCATCAACCATCCATCCTCAAAAATCCAATTCGTAAACATCCTGTAGAAGAATTACAGAACATCCTGTAGAAACTTCCTGTAGAAGCCCCTGCAGACTTCCTGTAGAAGTTCATGAACACGGTTGCATGTCGTCCAGACTTTGTGAAACTCTCAGAAAGAATACTGGGGATCCCTTAGACCCTCTCTGTACCATCCCAACCTTTCCCAAAGCATTTCATCCCTTGATCCATCCCTGCACAGTGGAAAACTAGTTAGAAGCACATGCATGACAATTTCAACAACTTAATCAAAAATACAAAAAGATGTTTTCTTCAGATAGTGATAACTTAGACACATGCATTTTACCTTCCTAGAAGTAATGGCATCTCTTCTCGTAGTTTGCATTCTCATTTTTTGCATCAGTAGGACTAGTTGGTAGAATTAGGTTTTGCTAGGGTTTGTGTTTCTTTTTGGCTTTCAATTTCTTTTCGCAAGTAGATTAGCTTCCTTTGAGTTAGCTTTCGTCCATCAGTTAAAAAGCTTCTTCTAAGAGCTCATAGAAGTTGGCTTGAGCCCCTAGCGGACTTGTGCCAGCTGACCAAGTGACAGCTGCGGCAAGAGCTAGTACTTGTGCATACAGCACCGTCGCTTCCAAGTTTGTTACGAACTACCGGGTTGATAAAATTAAAGAAGGGAGTTCCAGGAGTTGTAGCATTATTGCTACAATACTGGGGCCCACCATCTTTTTGGCGCCGTTGCTGGGGAAGCAGCAGAGTATTGGTGATTGTTGCTATTCTTCTATTTTCTACTACAACCTTCTGCTAAGTAGTTTATTTCATTTCCATTATGCAATTTCATTTATGCAAAAGTAGATTAGCATTTCTTGCTTTCATAGATTAGCATTTCAATTCTGCAATTTCATTTCTGCAAGCGTAGATTAGCATTTCAATTCCGCAATTTCATTTTTGCAAGCGTAAATTAGCATTTCAATTCTGCAAGCGTAGCCTAGCATTTCATTCCTGCAATTTCATTTGAGCAAAATAGATTAGTCCTTTCCTGCTTTCATTTCAATTCCGCATTTTCGTTTTCGCAAGATAGTTAGTTGCAGTTCAATCTATTTCAGTTTTGCAAGTAGAAGTAGGAAAAAGCAAAAATCAACCAAAAAGATTTCATTTCATGCCTTGTAGGAGTAGAGATAAGTTAGAAAAATGATTGCACAACCCCCCACTGCTTCACATAGCCAATGTTATCTCTTCTTCGATGGCTGTGATTAAAGAACCCCTGGGTGGACATCAAGGCATATTTAAAGAACCTCTAGGGGAGAAGAAGAAGAAAACATTCCTCTGGAGCAAATGGCTACAATTAGAGATGTTGGGAGCAACATCTTGTCCAAAGATGAATTTGAAAATCAGATTAAAGATTTCAAGAGTGATATGAGGCAGTTTCTCGCCATGCAACTGGATACCTTGCGGATCCAAAAGAAGCAAGAGGAAGCCAAGAGGGCTTTGGTCATCTTTTGTCCTAGGTGCACTAGAAAGCATCCTAGGAACGAATGTCCAATGCACTCCCTAGAAGTGTGTTTCATCTGTGAAGAATACCATCCTACAGATCAGTGCCCTTCCTTGCCCAGAATCAAAGCTGCATATCAAAGAGCCAAGGGAGCCACTGAATCACTCTACTATATGAACCAAAGTTGGCCGCATGAACCTAGATCTTATCAGCAGGAACTGCAAGGGACACCTGAGACCTATTATGACCCCTACCAAGCCACTTTCATGCCTTCTGGGGTCCCCCTGCTCATCCTTCCTGGTTCACACCTCCTCCTTGTTCCTTCACAGATCCATATTATACCCAACCAGTTGCTCATTCATTTCACTCTTATGCTCAGCCACAGCCTCAGTGGAATGCACCTTATCAGGAGTGGAGGCCCCATTACAACTCTCATCCCGCTCATTTTCCTCCACCACCTGCTCATCCACAACCATCGCCTCCTCCTCCACCAAGGCAACCCCAAATGCTTACCCAACCACAATGCCATCCATCTCCATCTCAATTTCACACCTCCACTCAACTACCCGTACCATTTCCAAAGCCATACAATGGAGTAGCTCAACCCAATTGCAAATCTGAGGCGCAACATATCCAAACAACTCCTCTTGAGCCCAATGATCTTCACCAAAGCTCAGGAAGAGTGTTGCAAAGCAGAGATTATATTGACAACATTGAAGGACCAAAAGCAAAAGAAGATTCCAAAGAGGAGATCAAGGAACCATAGGCTGCACTTGATGAAGAGAAGAGATCTAAATCAGAGATCGAGAGAGTTCCCTCATGGTTACCATCAAATCTTCCATGTATTCAAGAGAAAGATCAGCAAAAAGAGGAAGATCAAAAGGTCATGATAGAAGGTGACATGAAGAATGATCCAAATTAGCAAGATGACCAAGGATATCAAAGCTATATTGAGATATGGTTTCAGAAGGTCACTAAGTTGCAGCAGTACTCTCCTCCTCAGCTATGTCTTGTACTTTCAAAGTCAGATCATGTTGTCTCTGAAAGTTGGATAGTTATCAAAGCATGCATTCCGAGCCTTTACATCATCTTGTCTCTAATCTCGATGTGCACATGGCTCCTTTGGAAGTATTCTTATACTTGAAAATGATTTTGTTTTTCAAGTAGGTTAGGGTAGAAAAAAAAAGAAAAAAAAAGAAAAAATGAAAAAAAAGAAAAAATGAAAATAAGGAAAGAATAAAAATCTAAGGTGAAAACCTCCTCGGAGGCGCCTTAGATTAGCTCATTGATTGAAAACCTCTATGAGGCGGTCAATGGGTTGGGAAAAAAGAGAAAAGAGAATAAGATCTCTGGGTGAAAACCTCCCTTGGAGGTGCCCAGGGCAGGCAATTAGGGTGAAAACCTCCATGAGGCGCCCTAGTTGTTTTTCAAAAAAGAGAAAAAAGAAAAAGAAAAATAAAGCTAATCTCCATTGAATAATTTCATGTTGCAGCAATGACATTGCAGGTTGCAAGAAGGACGTTTCATGACAGGAGGAGCACTCAAATCAAGGTCAAAGGAATTTTCTTGTGCCTTCTACAGGAAGCTCTATATTTCTACAGGAAACATCCTGTAGAACCTTTGGACGAGCCAAATCCAATTTCAAAAGTGAATCTGATGGTGGGAATCTGTTGATTAGGCCTACAAGCACTTGTGTGTCCATCCCTTGCCTTTCTCCATCATTTTTTCACCTCCTTGTGCTTCTCGTTGTGCTTCTACAGGAACTTCCTGTAGAAATTGTGGGAAACTAGGCATGCATTTCAAAAAGTGGTTTGGCAAGCATGGTAGCTTCCTCAAAGGTTCAGAAGTCCTCTTGCAATCTTCCAACTCCTCCTCCATCATCTCCATACCTGCATCACAGCCAAAATTCATTTTGTCATACCATGCAACCAAAATGCAAAGTGCCTTGAAGCAAAAACACATAGAGCAGAATTTGTTTATGCCATAACTTGAGAACCATGCATCCATTTGAAAAATCGTTTTATGGGGAATTGTACAAGGTTGATGACAACATGCCTGAGCAGTTTCATGCAATTCCAATGCACGGTTTCCAAGAAATCAGCCTCCATCACCATCAGCCATTTTTGCATTTTCTCCATAACCGTGCATCCGTTTCAAAACCTGTTTCATGGGGAGATGCACGTGGGTGATAGTAGCCTACCCAAGCAGTTTCAACCGATTCCGATGCATGGTTTCTGAGAAATCGACCTCTGAAATCTTCAGCCATTTTCCATTTTTCTCGAAATCCGTGCATCCATTGATCACGAATTTGCTATGGGAGATGCATAATGATGATAGGAACATGCTCACCGAGTTTCAGATCAATCCGATCTACCGTTTGGGAGAAATGGCAAAAAGAAGTTCTGGTTTTGTGACCATGTAGCAGCAGCAGCTTGAACGGGCAGAGTTGAACGTGGAAACGATTGCATGCAGCTCAGATCTAGCCAGAGGACACCTGCACAAGGAAAAGCAATCAAAAAATCATTAGCCAAGCCTCATGCAATCAAAAAAACTAAGCATGTAGCAGCAGAAACAGAGCAGGCAGCAGCAAAAAGCTCACGGCAGCCATTCAACTTCGAGGTATGTGACTGATCTCATTCTTCTATTGCATAGATTTAATTTGGAAACTGCATGAATTGATGGAATGGTGGAATTAAGCCATGGATTAGCAAGGCTCAACTGATTGTCTGCTTTAGAACTCCGCCGGCAGTCACGCAGTGCACGTGGACAATGGACTCACGTAAAAATTAAAAAAATTAAAAGAAAAAAACAGTGATAAAGAGTTTAACTCTAGTGCAGTTGATTAACGGGGAGAGGACATGCAGCTTCACAGCACTGCCATTTCATGTGGCCACGTACACTTGGCCCCTTCACTCTCTCATGCAAATCACGCAGCAATTAATGATGGCTCGGCTGAAGACTCACGTTCACTGCTGATTCATTTACACTTGCAAACCTCTTCAGCTGAATCCTCTGCCTCTGAATTTTGTTAAACTGACGTCCTTCGCCAAGTTTTTCAGCTTGTTGAAAATTCTCCCGCATACCAAGATCATTCAAAGACGCAGAGACACCCTACAGGCGTTTCTACAGGAAGTCTTCTACAGGAAACGCAGAAAACAACCATGCAAAAAGGAAACCTGGGATTTTTGGCGAATTTCAAGCTCCAAACAAGGTAGGAGTGGGGAAACTTCTTTGTGCATGATTTGTTGGTGCAAAATGGTGAATTGAACACGACATTAAATTGAAAAATGAGAGTAAAAAGTCTGCCTGTGCATGGAGAACAGTGGAAGTCTGCCTGCATGATTCAATGAGTTTACCCATTCTTTTCTTCTGCTTCCGAAATCTCTTCATCAGTTTTAAAAAGAAAAAGAAGAAAACAAAACATTCCCTTGCAAAGAAGACATGCAGCAGTAGAGACTGACCTGTGTGTGTGGAAAAACCTGAATTTACACATCTATCAATGTGTTGGAAAAAATCAATGTCCTTATGCTCTATTCTGTAAAAAATTTCTTTCATAAATAGACAGACCAATTCTAGGTGACAGCAGCTTTAACACAAGGGGATTACTGTCATTTGATGTTGTAAGGAGCATGAAGAATTCCTTATTTGGTCCCAGAAAAAGAAGAGAATTCAGCTATCCTCTGTCGCAGTGAAATGATTGTTCCCATGAACAATTTTCCTTTTTTTGGTTAAAACACAAACTCAACACCATGCCAACTAAAGAAATTGAGAAGAACATTGATGAGGGAGCACAAGGCATTCAAGCAGAGGGTAAAACAGAGGAAGAACAGAAGGAAAAAGAGGAATTTGGCATGACCGCTAAGCATGAGACAGAAAAGGAGACAACAACAAAAACAGAGAGGGCGAAAAAGGAAAAAAGGTTGGAAAAAAGCCAAGAAAGCCCAAATGGGAGTTGGCACAACCAAGGCAACCACACCACAATTAAAGGCAAGACACCCCCAGCCAAGCAGACCGAAACAGTGACGACAGTTTCTACAGGAAGACAGAAAACAGTCAGCACAGGACTTTCTACAGGAAGTCTAGAAACAGAGGAACAAAAAGGGAAAATCGCCTGAGATTTTGGCCAAGGAGGTAGCAGCCATGCTTGCCACCATTAGCACACCTCCAAGACCAAAAAGGAAGGGAAAGAGGCAAACCTTCATGCACTTTAAAGTGAAAAAGGAGCACATAGAAAAAGTGGGCAAACCCAAACCACTGTCAAAGGAGCAAATTGTCATTAAGGACACAAAAGCTAAACAAAAGGAGGAACCTCCTTCAAAGATATCCATCAGCTATGAACAGGGAAGCCCGAAGACATCCACTTAGAGAGAAAGAATGAAAATGTTGGACACAAAGACTGTTCTACAGGAAGACAGAGGACTGTTTCTACAGGAAGCCAGCGAACAGTTTCTACAGGAAAGTTTGAAAAGAGGGAAGCCAAACGAGAAGTCAGCCGAGATGTTAGCCAAAGAAGCCACCAGGGCCATCAAAGACAAGGAGAGAGATTTGGTTGCTCAGAGGATGAGCAACACTTTCAGTAGGGGGGTGATGATGAGCCCCAAAAATGTACAATTGTTTGGGCTCATTCAACCTCCTAATTTGGCTTAGTCCACCATTCTCATTTGTTCATTGCATGTTTTTGATTATTTTTATGTTAATAGAGTGAATTTGGTTAGTCATTATGCCAACAAGTCTAATGGGTGCTTTGTGTAGCCTTTTTGGTCAACTTGGAGACAAAATTGAAGGTCTTAATGAGCACTTGGCAGCCAAATTCGTGGGAGAACAAGCTAGAGGATTTGTAGGAAGGTGTCCCCCTCATTTATGGGCCCTTACCTCAAATTCTCCACCATCAGCTCGGAGTTCAAGGGCCACCGAATCAATCAGCTCAAGGGCAGCCAAGCAAGTCAAGTTGGACTGCTGTTAACTACAAGTCTTGGGCAGCCAAGTCCCTAAACTTTAGGAGGACTGTTAGGTCCTCAAATTGTATAAATAAGAAGGCTTAGGGCCTCATTTGGGTTAGCTAGTGGTTAGTAATTTTTGTAGCCAATAGTTAGTCATTTCATAGTCTTGTTGTAGTCATTTTGTAGTTCGATTTGTAGGCCATAGATTAGTTTTGCTGTCAACTCATTTTCAAGTTCTCCTTGTGGACAGTTTTGATGTAACTCTTCATTCTTGTTTAATAAATATGAGTCCAGCTTTGCACCAGCTCTAAATCTCTCTTGGGAGGCTGTAGCTCTTGGGGTTGGGCCCATCTCAAGCACCCAGTACCTCCCTTGTTTATCTTTATGTGTTTGCTGCGTTCTCAAAATGAAATCTTCTCTTTAGATCTTGCTTTGTTATTGTAGTTGGTTTTGATGGGTAACGTAGCTTTTTATGCTTAGAATCGATTGGTAGGAGTTTGTATGCATTTAGATCTTTTGGCATGTTCTTTCTCACGTGATGTATATGGTTCTCTTTTCAAACAAGGCTGCTGTTCATTCATTCATTAACAGTTGGATTGAGTTAGCTAGGACTTGGTTTGTTTGCAAGAATTCATTGATTTGTTTGAATAAGCATTGTGCAGGGCATCTCTATCACCTTCATAACCTCCTCGTTCATCTGAGCCTCGTTTAGGTTAGCTCCTCCATCACCAAGTCTATTTCTTCATCTCACATCTGCTCTTTTGCCACGTAACCCTACCTTCTTGCTTTTCCATTGCCTAAACCTTCGTTGATGCAAGTCAACCTTCCACATCATCTCACCACTCCATCCATCAGTTCCTTGGTCACTTCAGACCCCCATCCTACCTCCATAACCATCCATGCATCTTCCATCAACCATCCATCCTCAAAAATCCAATTCGTAAACATCCTGTAGAAGAATTACAGAACATCCTGTAGAAACTTCCTGTAGAAGCCCCTGCAGACTTCCTGTAGAAGTTCATGAACACGGTTGCATGTCGTCCAGACTTTGTGAAACTCTTAGAAAGAATACTGGGGATCCCTTAGACCCTCTCTGTAGCATCCCAACCTTTACCAAAGCATTTCATCCCTTGATCCATCCTTGCACAGTGGAAAACTAGTTAGAAGCACATGCATGACAATTTCAACAACTTAATCAAAAATACAAAAAGATGTTTTCTTCAGATAGTGATAACTTAGACACATGCATTTTACCTTCCTAGAAGTAATGGCATCTCTTCTCGTAGTTTGCATTCTCATTTTTTGCATCAGTAGGACTAGTTGGTAGAATTAGGGTTTGCTAGGGTTTGTGTTTCTTTTTGGCTTTCAATTTCTTTTCGCAAGTAGATTAGCTTCCTTTGAGTTAGCTTTCGTCCATCAGTTAAAAAGCTTCTTCTAAGAGCTCATAGAAATTGGCTTGAGCCCCTAGCGAACTTGTGCCAGCTGACCAAGTGACAGCTGCGGCAAGAGCTAGTACTTGTGCATACAGCACCATCGCTTCCAAGTTTGTTACGAACTACCGGGTTGATAAAATTAAAGGGAGTTCCAGGAGTTGTAGCATTATTGCTACAATACTGGGGCCCACCAAGTATCCTGTTACCTATAGAATTAATATGTGAGGTGCATCTGTCAACAACCCTTCCGGACCGCAAGGACAGTTTTATAAGTTCTGCATTTACTACCATTTTTTTTTCTGTGAGGCCGATCCTCCATAGTTTTTGCCTAAAACAGGTATATGTTTAGGATTTCTGTTTGTTTTATTAAAAAATAGCTCTTTGAATAAATTATTATCATATCCTGTTGCCTATTCAAATTGTTGGGG
The DNA here is from genome assembly GCA_031772625.1 of Pinus tabuliformis. Classification (NCBI taxonomy): domain Eukaryota; kingdom Viridiplantae; phylum Streptophyta; class Pinopsida; order Pinales; family Pinaceae; genus Pinus; species Pinus tabuliformis. Next base: position 835,824,125 of record CM062804.1, read on the forward strand.
CTACCTTTAGATTCTATCTTTTTGATTGTACAGACTTTAAACACATATCCAACCCATTTCCTTGTAAGCTTTGCTAAGCATAGGATGATAATATCGGGCATTTTCTTGGATCAGATTCCATCTTATATTTCCTTTGCTTTTGGGCATATGTAAAGTTAAGTGCATTTTAATGGAATTTGATTGCTTGTTTCTTTGTTTTAAGATATTTGCAAATTTCCTTGCTGACACTTTGACATCAATGTAAGTTCATCCATATGGCACCAATAGGATTCTCATCAAACCGAGTCAAGCATGGTCAACCCTTGACCCAATACAGCTCCCAAAAACACTGATAACTGCTTGCTGCACTAGCTGTAACTGCTTTATGAGATATGGCGTCAACATTCAATCCTCTTCCTTCACACAGTTACCAATCCATGACTTCGAGGTGCAGCTCCACCATTGTCACGCTTTCACGTCAATACCTTTACTGCTAGCTATGACCTGTGGTCTAGCCCAGTAGTAAGTCTGGCCTCTGATCTTCAGTCAACAAATAATATCAATGTAGTAGTATAAGTCGTACAAGGACTTTACTCAATCTGAGTGTACTAATTTGAACTTCGGTCTAGGACAGATTCCATTAATAGAAAATGACTGGAGGTTACCAACCTTATAAACAGTCATCAGGAATAGTTTCAATCACAATGCTATCATCATCATGTTGCCACTGAAATACTATGTTGATCCTTCAAGTCTCGATATGCTGTTAGGGCTTCTTCCCATCAATAGATTGGGGTCTCTCATTGATGTGGCTTAGGACCTCATCATAACTGTGAAGCCTTCCTTTATAGTGGTATATAGTTCCTCTAGCCAGCATAGTAGAGCCCTCCTTAACTGCTGGTTAAAACCTCTTTTGACAGCGTATAAGTCCTCCTCATAAGACAACTGTAGAGACTTCTCCTTTCAACGCAGTTGGGCTTCAAAACTACAGCTAAGACGTGCTAGGTCTCCTTACTTGAACAACACCTAAAACACATCCTTTAGGACTGTGTGTTGAGTCTCTTTCTTATTGTGGATTAAGGATTCATTTAGGCTCGCTTTGATTGCATCTTAGCTGTGAATAGAAGACTGCAACTAGGGATCTTTTGGAGCTTCCTTTGATAGCGTATGGAAGCCTCCTTGTTGTGATGAAGAACCTTCTTTTGGGACATCGAAGGAGCCTCTCTTCACTATGATTTAATCCCTGTGAGTGCACCTTTTCCAGGCCCCAAAATTTTTCCCCAGCATTGACTTCATGTGGATTTGTTAGAGGTTTGTTGTCTACATTTCCTTTTAGAAATCTATTGCATGAATGATTGTCCACATGTTCTAGGAGAAGAGAACATATTTGCATTTGATGTGGTCCAGAGAGAATTTTTTTATTTGTTCAAGCCTGTATTCTTCATCAGTGATTTTCTTGACATTGTTTTCATTCTCAACATTGTAGTTGTATATGTCATAGAGGGTTTCATTATAGGTTTAATCAATCTTCTAGGGCTGTCCAACTTTGTTATTGTCAACAATAGAGCTATCTATAGGTGGAAATGGATTTGTATGACTTAAAGCTTCAATAATTGTGTGTTTATAACATACCCTTTGTTTGTCTACCAAGGAATATCCATCACATATGTCAATAACTTTGTCTTCCAGATGAGTATTGATAGTAAAAGGATGAGACTTCCCTATCCCATCTGGCTTGAGGAATAAATTCAAATCGTAGGCATAAAAAATAGCAGGACTGTCGGATTCCATGATATAGGATATTTTAGGATTGAACTATAAAATTAATTGTTTCTTCACTCATATAATCATAATGGTCACATTATTGCTTTGCTGGCTTTGAAAAAGTATATTGACCTCAAACTCTAGGAAACCATGATTACTTCCCCTTATTTCTTACACAATCATGATCAACATCAACGTGCAACATGGGGGTTACATTACTCCTACTCAAATTCACAATGAAATGTTGAGGTGCCAAGTGTATTATCATGAAAGTCTACAGCTCCCTTACTTTCAGTGTCTGTGAAAATAGGATTAGTTTATTGAATTGTATTTCTGTGACCTCAAAAGTGTATTCAGGATTTAAATTATCAGAAAGGAAAGCATGATCTTCATCATCCTTTTCATATGGTTGATCTTTTGGGGTAAAATCATGGTTTCTACTTGCCTAGAACTGCATATGAATTGTATCAATGGTGGAAATATTCAAAAAATATTCATTTCCTCTGTTTATCACTTTGTCATGTAGGAAAACAGAGTACAGGAATATGGGTTAATCTTACTCTTAACTGTAAAGTTGCTGAGTCTCAATTGTGATTATGTGATCTTGGAAGGTTTTGAGAGTATATAAACTCTTCTCAATGTATGTCCTTTCCTTGCAAGACTTGGAGAGGGGGATATAAAGTCTTCTTATTGGAATGCAGAGGTTGTTTGACTTTGTATAGTTGCTTATTATCTAATCATACGAAGAAAAAATAGAGTTACAAGAATACAAGTTTAAATGTCAGGCCTTCTTATACTTATGTTTTGGAGAACACATATCACCTGATCATTCCAAACAACAAAACACAATAGCCAAACTCATTCCTATACCTCTTTTAATTTTTCTCCTTTCCAAATAGGTTGAATGATCCTAAATTCAGTGGCAAAGTACCAGCCTTCTCTTCATGCAATCTCAAAACAACTCTAAGGGCCAACCCACCTTCATTGGATGAACAGAAAGGTATTAGCACATCTATTTAGGGTGCATCTTTATGTTCATTTGTGGCTTCTTTAGAGCAAGCGTACACCACAGAGATGATTCAGTTTTGTGCTTGTCCTGAGGTGAGAAATGGCATTTTATGAACAATGTTGCGTAGTATTACTTGAACAGAGTTTATATTGTTATAATCCTTGTGCAATTCAGTACTAGTTTGGAGAATTGATGGCTATTTCATATTTGTACAGGTCATGCTCGGAGGCTATTTTGCTTTGAAAAGAGTTGAATATCCATCTACAAATTTATTGTATCCATTTCCATTTGGAATCAATAAACCATTAAAAAGTTTTTTCACCGCCTTTGGAAGTAATAAATACGCTATTGATATTCATTTTTATCTCTAGTATATCAGCATTATTTATGGAGGAACAGAAAAAGGGACTGATGTAGTATGGTTGGATGTGTGCCAGCATTTGCTTAATTATAATTTATCATTTATATTCCCAGAATGATAGTCTGCAACTTGGTAAAACCTTGAAGTTGGACCAATGAACTAATTAGGCTAGTGAATTGGGGTCTCTGAATTATTTTTGCTGTCTTCGGAAGCAATTACCAATCTATTTATTTTGATATTTATCTCTATTATATGAACATCATATATAGAAAGACAAAAAAATAGGACCCGTCTAATATGTTCGTGGTATTTTTTAGTTATAATTTAGTTTTCAGCATGGCACTACTACTGTGTGCAATTCAGTACTAGTTTGGAGAATTGATGGCTTGAATTCCTTGATTGGATATGCTATGCCAATAGAAATTTGGCATGTTCTGTGATGATTAAGGCTAGATGTAAGAATTATTAATTAACTCTATTTCATGCCAAGCAAATCTTCCCACAATCGTATTTAAGGAGGGCTAACCAAATACATTTGAGTAGTGAATTTCCTTTAAAGCAGTCAGGGTAGTGATTGTACCGTGATTCAAATAGTTGAAAGACATTTATTTATCATAATATGTGAATGGAAATGCCTCATAAATCACTGAAATAATACTAGTATTCATGCTATCATAAAGGTGAATCCAATTTACCTCATTGGTCAAGAAAATAATTGTTCTTCTGACAACTAGTTGAGCCATCTTCACCCAAGCTTGTAAGGGCACAGTCTATGGATTCCTATCATAGCTAATTCTAGGTGCCCATGTAGTATTTGCATGAATAGTTAAAGAATTCCTCTTCCTCTTTGTTTTGCTCCCTATTGACAGTCCATGAAACAACGATGCTGATCATTTAATTTCTGCAAGGTGGAAGAAACACAATACCAAACTCAGGTAGTGGAATTACTTCCTTGCCATTCTCATTTTTTTCTTGGAGGCCTTTGAGAGACGACATGGTTCCTTTATTGAGACTACCGAATGCAGAAGAGGTAGACTCTTCTTGACATCATTAACAACATGTGCTATCTATTTTCTAGACTGTAAGTTATCATAGACATTCTCCTGTCTCCCCTCTACCCCCTGGCCGAAAGGTTTTCTTACTTCTCATAAAGACATACACATATAACTAGATAGATAGATAATTCGAACAGAAACTACCTTAATGTATTTTGTAAATTTTAAAGCGATTTTTCCCATATCTAGCCTTTAGTTTTTACTAGAGATGCATGAAGCATTATATAAACACAATGCAATGTTTTGGGAAGTCCATTCAAATGTGGAACATTACTATGGAAGCCAAGTTAAGCATTGATTTTAGACCTTGCATGCACATTTCATGGATTGTTGTAGTAGTGACATAAAAATAGACTAGGTTAGTTATATCATATATGTCAAAGATAGTTTAACTCAAAGAATGAAACTGCCATTTAAGCTATAAACCTGACTAAATGGTCCAAACCTGAAACTGTGACCCTTCCTTGCAAATTGTATGTGCTACCAATTAATCATAGTTAAATGGTTTTAGATTCAATATGAGAGTAATCTTATGGAGGAGTTATTAGGTTTGGAAAGTCACCACAGAACAAAGCCCAGTGGGTTAATCTCCTAAAACAAGGTGTTAAAATAGTCTGCTGAGATGTACATTTTGCATTAGGATATCCCCTAGACTGATATCTTTTTATGAGGAGGCAAAACCATGGAAAATGTTTGGTTAGGTAGGAATACAGCTTGTCAATTTGGTCTAGCTTGAGTGATTAAAAGAGAAGGTTGTTAGGCTCTCCACCATTTCATGGATTGATCTAGAGATGAGACAAAGGAGGCTCTCTCTTGAGAATATATGAAATACACCAATCTTATCTATGCATTCATAAGCAACATCTGACAAACACATTTGGCACCTAGCCTTTAGTTTTTACTAGATATGCATGAAGCAATATATAAACACAATGCAATCTTTTGGGAAGTCCATTCAAATGTGGAACATTACTATGGAAGCTAAGTTAAGCATTGATTTTAGACCTTACATGCACATTTCATGGATTGTTGTAGTAGTGACATAAAAATAGACTAGTTCAATTATATCATATATGTCAAAGATAGTTTAACTCAAAGAATGAAACTGCCATTTAAGCTATAGACCTCACTAAATGGTCCAAACCTATAACTGTGACCCTTCCTTGCAATTGTATGTGCTACCAATTAATCATAGTTAAATGGTTTTAGATTCAATACGAGAGTAATCTTATGGAGGAGCTATTGGGTTTGGAAAGTCACCACAGAACAAAGCCCAGTGGGTTAATCTCCTAAAACAAGGTGTTAAAATAGTCTGCTGAGATGTACATTTTGCATCAGGATATCACCTAGACTGATATCTTTTTATGAGGAAGCAAAAACATGGAAAATGTTTGGTTAGGTAGGAATACATCTTGTCAATTTGGTCTAGCTTGAGTGATTAAAAGAGAAGGTTGTTAGGCTCTCCACCATTTCATGGATTGATATAGAGATGAGACAAAAGAGGCTCTCCTTTGAGAATATATGAAATATGCCAATCTTATCTATGCATTCATAAGCAACATCTGACAAACACATTTGGCATCTAGCCTTTAGTTTTTACTAGAGATACATGAAGCATTATATAAACACAATGCAATCTTTTGGGAAGTCCATTCAAATGTGGAACATTGCTATGGAAGCCAAGTTAAGCATTGATTTTAGACCTTGCATGCACATTTCATGGATTTTTGTAGTAGTGACATAAAAATAGACTAGGTCAGTTATATCATATATGTCAAAGATAGTTTAACTCAAAGAATGAAACTACCATTTAAGCTATAAACCTTACTAAATGGTCCAAACTTGAAACTGTGACCCTTCCTTGCAAATTGTATGTGCTACCAATTAATCATAGTTAAATGGTTTTAGATTCAATACGAGAGAAATCTTAAGGAGGAGATATTGGGTTTGGAAAGTCACCACAGAACAAAGGCTAGTGGGTTAATCTCCTAAAACAAGGTGTTAAAATAGTCTGGTGAGATGAGACAAAAGAGGCTCTCTCTTGAGACTTGACTAGGTCATTCATAACAGTTGTGGTGTTGGTGCCTTAACTTATCCAGAAAATGCCAAAACTCTATTGATGAACAAAATTTATTACTGAATCTACCTCAAAGTATCCCATAGTCACTGAATATGACATGCATGGTTTTACCAAGGAGGCCCTAAACTTTTGAACAATGAAACTTTACATTGGTATGGTCAACCTACATGGGGAGAAATGAAACTTTTTTTAATAAGATGCTAGCAAAACCTAGACACTGCTGTGTGGGATTATTGCTTGGTACCTGCAGATTGCACAACAACCTCTGTTGGTTGAGCCAACAGGAATTGATTTCTTCAGGTGGATCTTCCTGGTACAAATGTTCCTTTCCTTGTAAGACCTTCATAGGGGTATATAGATTCTTGTCAATAGAATGCATATTTGTCTGTATAGTTGTTTATTACATAATCATCTAAAGGAAAACTGATTACATGAATATGGGTTAGGCTGCCTCATCACTGTATAGTTGCTGAGGCTCAATTGTGATTACATGATCTTGGAAGATTTTGAGAGTATATAAACTCTTCATGTATTATGATTTCTTTGGCAATTCTCTCAAGGCAAATATTCCAAAAATAAACAAAAAAATATCTTTTGTCATTAAACAGAGATTGTTTTCCTTTAGAAACAAAGAGAGATTGTCTTTACAATACCTTCTTTTGTTTGTGGCATGTAAGGAGATCTTGAGAGTAATCTAGAATAGGAAAACTAGGTGGTCAACTTGTGATAAAGGTGTGTAACTGTTTGGACACTAACTTTTGAGCCTGCCACATTCTTCTAAGAACATTGGATCCAGAAATCTCGAAGGCTTCAACTACATTTATTATGTCATAGAAGTTGGAAGAACCAGAGATGTCATGGATGTGTAACTGTTAAAATTATGAAGATGATAGCACGTGTGTCTTTCAAGGTACATTACCAATCATAGTGGAAACAACAAATTTTACCACTAATATAGTTCATCGGTGTTAATTTAGGCATGTTCTATGCTTAGAGAAATTTATTTCAATTTTCACAGTTAGCTCAATATCTTTTCCAAATTAGCAATCACATCAACATTAAAGTAAACTGCAGATAGAACATAAACATAAATCACAAAAGACAAGCCAAGATAAGAGGACACAAGATGTGGTGCTAGCCAGCGACAAAACCCAATGTGGGGAAACCCTTGATCAATTCTTCTTATATGTTCTTCAATAGTTCAGTAGAGAGAGCGAGAGATAGTACGTTTACAACAAACGTCAACATTTTGACTTATCTAGATAAGTGCATAGATCATCTCTAAGAAGATGATACATGATATCAGTTGAAGACATGTTGCTTCAACTGATTCTCCAAGGTGACTCCTTCACCTATCGTTGTGCTGCATTTCGTCATCATGTTGCACCTCATTGTGCTGCAACATGCTGCACCCATCATCACTATGCTGCATCTCATCATGCTTCATTAAGCATGATTGTACCCGTCATTGTATTGCATTATGTGCCATTGTTACACCATGTTTCCATACTGACCTATGTGCTGGCTGCATCTTGCTTGCTTGTTGTCCCTAGCTTGCTTGTTATCCTTAGCATGCTTGTTGTTGCATGCTAGTTGTAACATTGTATGCTTGGTGTATTTGCTGCTAAGTACCATAAAACTGTCCCAATGTTAGTTAGTTGTCCCTTGCATGCTGCTATCCTTCAAAGACAGATGCTCTGGCTGTTTTGGCAGTTCCTGACAGTTCTAGTAGTTCCTGGCAGTTTCGGCAGTTCTAACTATTCCTGGCAGTTCCGAAAATTTCAGTTGTTCCCAGCAGTCCCAGTAGTTCTAGCAATTCCGGTTGTTCCTGATAGTTCCCAATAGTTTCAGCAATTTTGACAATTTCGGCTGTTCTCGGCAGTTCTGGCAATTCTGGCTATTTCCGGCAGTTCCGACATTTCGAACTATTCCCAGCAGTTCCAGCTTCTACCCTCTGCGTCAGCTTCCTACCTATTTTAGCAGTTCCAGCTGTTCCAGACAGTTCCGACTATTCACGGCAGTTCTGGCAATTTCGGCTATTCCCATCAGTTCTGACAGTTCCGGCTTTTCTAGCTATTCCCAGCAGTTTCGACAATTCCCAACAATTTTGGCTATTCCTGGCAGTTCTGCCAGTTCCGGCAATTCAGGCTATTTTCGATAGTTCCGACAGCTCCAACTTTTCTGGCTTTTTCAGCTTTTCCCGGCAGTTTCGGCTTTTCCCAGCAGTTCCAGCTTTTGTCCTCTACGTCAGCTTCTCGACTGTTCCGACAATTTCAGCTGTTCTCGATAGTTTCAACTATTCCTGGCAGTTCCGACAATTCTGGAAATTCCAGCTATTCCCGGTAGTTACGGCTTTTTCGGATATTCCCTGTAGTTCCAGCAGTTCCCGACAGTTAAGGCTTCTACCCTTTGGATTAGGGTAGCGCTATCCCTTAGGATCTCTCCTCCTACTAGAACCCAAATACAAGTAGAGAGGAAGAGATCCCAAGTGTGTTAAAATGACTTGAAGGCCACCTTTATTTATACTAAAACGTTGAGCACAAGTGGGGTTTATTTGGTTGCTAGCCGACCTTGACGAATTGTCCCATAAAACAAATAAATTCATATCTCCATGAATACTTATCGGAATCGGATGATATTTAGATCAATCCTACACCTCTCAATAAGACGGATCCAAGAGAAATATCAGCTCCTGGCAGTTCCAATAGTTCCCGGTAGTTCCGGCAGTTTCGGCTGTTCCTGACAGTTCCGACAATTTCAGCTGTTCCCGGCAGTTCTGGCAGTTTTGGAAATTTTTGCTTCTGCCCTTTGTGTCAACTTTCCCACCTATTCTAACAATTCCTGCTAGTTTCGGCAATTTCGGCTATTCCCAGTAGTTCTGGCAATTTTGGCTATTCCAGGTAGTTTCGGTAGTTCCAGCAGTTCTGGCTTTTTCCAATAGTTCCAATAGTTCCAACAGTTCCAACTTCTGCCCTTTGTGTCAGCTTCCTAGCTATTCTGGTAGTTCCAACATCCTGCTATTCCCGACAGTTCCGACTATTCCCGATAGTTCCGGTAGCTCCAGCTATTCCTGGCAGTTCCGATAGTTCCTGCTAATTCCGGCTATTCTTGGTAGTTCTAGCAATTCCAACTATTCCCAACAGTTCCGACTTTTTCAGCTTTTTCGGCTATTCTCGGTAGTTCTAGCAGTTCTAGCAGTTTTGGCTTCTATCCTCTGTGTTAGCTTCCCGGCTGTTTCGATAGTTCCGGCTGTTCCCAACAGTTCCGACTATTCCTGGTAGTTCCAGCAATCCCGACTATTCCCGACAGTTTCGGCTTTTCCGGCTATTCCTGGCAGTTCTGGCTTCCGCCCTTTGGATTAGGGCAACATTATCCCTTAGGATATCTCCTCCTACTAAAACCCAAAAACAAGTGGAGAGGAAGAGATCCCAAGTGTGTTAAAATGACTTGAAGGCCACCTCTATTTATACTAAAACGTTGAGCACAAGTGGGGTTTATTTGGTTGCTGGCTGACCTTGACGAATTGCCCCATAACACAAATAAATTCATATCTCCATGAATACTTATTGGAATTGGATGATCTTTAGATCAATCCTACACCTCTCGATGAGAGGGATCCAAGAAAAATATCAGATTCCATTAATAAGGTGACCCACATGGGTATTGTGATGTGTGGTTTGATGGTAAGCCTACTTGGGCGAAGCCAAGGAGACCGCAGTTCAAATCTCATTGAGTACACTGACCTGCTGTGGTGGCAGCTCGAGGAGCAGATTCCCCACCCTCGCCTTGGCGGCATGAGATTCTTTTTCTTGCTAAAATCATAGGGTCTTAGTATATCGACTTGCAGGGAGTTGGATGTACTCTTGGTGTTATAGAGGCAGCTACGAGGATTGATCATGGGTCTCCCATAGATTAGGACGGGCAGTTACCGATTCACCATGTAATTAAAAAAAAAAGAAAAAAGATGACCCACATGGAGTTTGGCCCTAGTTGCCAATTTTAACAAACGGGCATGGATATCAATCAGGCCTAGTTAGCCTTACTTTCTTGGTAAGGAGATGAGGCTTCATGTTTTCCACCCTATTTTCCCCAAAGAAATTTATTCTAGCAGGAAAAATTATTCATTACTTTCCCCTCTTACAAGCAAACACTCGGCAAAAAAAGGATTTCACACCTGGGAGTTTTTGGTAGGATAAAGGTAAAGGTGAGTGGGTATCATGCAGTAGTTGCATTGGTCTTATTAGCATTACGCCACTTTTCATATGGGTCCTCACAACAGAGAATCACCATTACACTTTGTTGATTTGTTTTAAAAATAAACATAACACGCAATAGATTTCTTTTGGGATGCAATGTTGTTGTTGGTAGTATGATTGTATTTGTGCCACATGTAAAGCTAATATGCATTAAATTTCTTTCACCTTGCAATATTTTTATTGGAAATGTGCTTGTGTTTGGGCTAGAAACTATGCTATATTTCTTTTGCTTTGCAATATTGTTGTTGTTAATTTGGTTGTTTATGATAAAAGGAAATCTAACAAGTGTTAGATTTCCATCACCTTGGCAATGTTATTGGAAATGTTATGCTTGTGTTTGAGCTAGAAGTTGTGCTAGATTTCTTTTGCTATGCAATATTGTTGTTTTCAATTTGGTTGTTTATTATAGAAGGAAATCTAACACGTGTTAGATCTCCTTCACCTTGGTAATGTGCTTTTGTTTGTGTTAGAAGGAAATATAGCATGCACTAGATTTCTTCTAGCATGAAATGTTGTTATTGGTAGTATGCTTGTATTTATGCTACATGTAAAGCTAGCATGCGTTAAATTTATTTTACCTTGCGACGTTGTTATTGGAAATGTGATTGTGTTTGTGATAGAAGTTGTTGGATTTTGTTGCCTTTTGTTTTCCCCACAATGTTATTGTTGGCAATGTGCTTTTGTTTGTGCTAGAAGTAAATCAAGCATATGTTAGATATCTTCTACATTGCAATGTCATTTTTGGCAATGTGATTGTGTTTGTGCTACAATAAACTCTAGAATGTGTTAGATTTCTTTTACTTTGAAATGTTTTTGTGAATAATATGTTTCTATTTACGTTAGAAGAAAATTTAGCATGTGGTGGATTTCCTTCGCCTTAGAATATTGTTATTGGCAATGTGTTTGTGTTTGTGCTAGAAGGAAATCTAGCATGTGCTAGATTTATTTGACCATGTAATGTTGCTTCTAGCAATATGCTTATGTTTGTAGTAGAAGGAATGATATTGATTGTTAGCTTTCATTTGAGGAAACAATGTTTCATTACATACAATATGACTACCATACTATTTTTATTTTTGCATCTATATTACTTTTTCGTAAGTTGTGTGTTTTTGGGAAAATATAAAGTCACACTTTACACAGTTCATCCTTTTAATTACAAGTTACGATTTAATTTTTGTTACAGAATTGATACAAGCTACAATGGAAAATATAATTTTGGCAAAAGGGGACTATGTTGATCTCCTTATTAATGATCAAGTCATTGGGCTAGGAAGGGTTGAATCTGCAGAGTCTGGAACTTATTATGTTGGAGAAAGGGTTAATGCTGGTTATGTTGCAATTTTGATAATTGATGTCATTCAACCACATTTGATTGATGACGATGTTAATGAAGGGGACATACATCCATGGAAGATTGTGGATTTGAGACACCACATAGGTAAATCAAAATATTGAAGCATGTGTTATATATTATTGATACTATAATAAATGTTTTTCTTTTGAGTAAATACTAACATTATTTACATTCGTTTATAGGTACAAATGTTTCTTCTACATTTTCTATTGGAGACAAGGTAAATCTTTTGCAACATGGAGTGAAGGTGGGAAAGGGCTCCATATTCAATACAAAGCTTGGGCATAAAGTGCATGGAAAGATGGTAAAGAAAGGATGCACAGTGGTTAAAATTGAAAAGGTGTTAAAACATAATGCTCCTCTACCACATCCAATTGGATTTGAGCATACACTTGGGGGTGCATTAGAATCTTATGAAATTTGGCCAGAATCAAATTTGGAGCCTCACTGTCATGATCATGCCATAAATATTCCCCAATATAGGGTTAAATTCATATGTGCAGAGGTTTCTCTTACACATGAATGCATGGGAACAAGCATGTGCATTGCCGAAGGAATGCTAGTTAATGTCCGCGAGGATGACATTGTTGAGGGTGAAACACTAGGTGAAATGGATTTTGGTGTTTTTCTAGAAGAGATAGATGGAAATTGTGAGATATGCAGAATTGGGGATAAGTTTATACACAATTTGGTTAGATGGCCAATAAATAAGTTGGTGGACAACAAAGGTGTGATATTAAGGGTCAAGGAAAAGTTCAAGGAGCCACCCAAAGAAATGATGATATGGGATGTTATAGAGTACACAAATCCCTTAAACAAATGGGATGGGTACCTTTGTAATGAAAAATATAGAAACTCAATTTATATGCATGTAACAAGGCCATATAAAAGGATTAAACGAGTTATGGCTACAAAAAAAATTGCAAAATGTCAAACAAAAATAGATGAAGAGAGAAATTCGACTTTTTGCAGCAGATGTATGTTGTAGAAAAGATTGTCTTCAACATGTGGATAGGAAGGCCATTACAGGTGCTAGAAGGGGTATGAGACAAATAAATAGAAATGGTATTAGAGAATTTGTCTTGAATTCACTCATGTCAAACATAGTCATGTCAAAGGGCCATGGCCTACCACCTATTGATAGAAATGTAAAGGCCATGAGATTTAATGGGAATATTATTTGTAAGAAAGCATGGTATAAGATACATAAAATTCCTCAAAGCACATTCTATAACTACCAGCATTATTTCCAACATGGATAGATCAAAGCTATTCATGGTAACACCAACACATGCAAAGCACAAGCTCACACAGTAGCAGCCATAGAAATATTGCACAAAATTGTAATGGATAATTCAGATTTTTCACCAAACCAAACACGTCAAGTTGAATAAGATGGAACATCCACTCCTTTAAGACTGCTTCCTTCGACTTACACACAAAATTCTTTCTTAAAAGAGATCAATGAGGCTCTTCAAAAGCTCAATTACCCATCAATATCACAGCTAACAATGAGAAAGATCTGGAATACTAAGTTCCAAGATGTGGCATTTTCAAAGAACACCAACTTCAGTAAATGCAGTGAATGTATTGTGTTGAAAGAACAAATGAAGTCAGCAGCTACAAAAGAGTTCGAATAAAAGGCACAAGGTAGGTTTACAAAACATAACAAGATTGTTATGTGTGGAAGATATTGCTACTATGCCCATAGAATTATGTCAGAGCAGTTTCCAAAGGAGTATTTGAGCATTATCCATGATAAAATGGACAAAACAAACACTTCAATCCCAAGGCTACGTGTCAAATCAAAATCTATTGTAGGAACAAATTTAGGTTTGTCATTGACAGGTATGCTTACACATGGGCATAAGGCTAGGGGTTTTGGTCATTTCTCCTTACCATTTATCCATATGGGATCACAATTTACTATTACATCCCTTGTAAAGTGCTTAAGGGACCTTGAAGACCCACAAATGGATATGTATGGTGATCTACTTTAAGAAAGTGGAATTTCAAGAAACACACTTACAAATGCATTACTTGACACCTCTATTTACTCAAAATGTCAAGGGTACAAGGATGATTTTATATCTCATGGAAGTTCAAAAAGTAAAAATGTTGATTTTAAACCTCTTCCTCCACATTTGTTGTTACAGTTGGACAATGCAGCAAGTGATAATAAGAATCGCTATCTTTTCATGTTTCTATCACTTTTAACTGCACTTGGGTGTCTTCATCACTATTGAGGTTGGGTTCTTGCCTGTGGGACACACCCATGAAGACATAGATGGAACCTATGGAAGAATTTCTTCCAACATAAAAAGTAAAGATATTTATTCTTTACCTGAAATGATTGATACATATCGCATAATTGAAGAAAATAGAGTGTTTCCACCTACACTTATTGACAAGGTCTATGACTTCAAAAGTTTCCTTAATGGATACATTAAGGAGGGAAAAAATGCTCTAGTTGGACATCTTAATGTCCAATACTTCCAATTTCTTATACTCAATGATGTTCTAGTACTAAGGTACAAAGAATCAATTAGAGATATTGAGTGGTCAGAACCAGTTGAGTTATGGAATATAGATGATGAAGGTCGACCTATAATTCCCATAGGGAAGCCATCTTTCTTAACTTCCAAATAGAATGATGTCTATTTAAAAGAACTAAAGAGAGGGATAACATCATACATAAAAATGTGGAAAGACACTTTTGGGAATGAGGATTCACCAATTGTTACAGAGGAATGGAAAAATAAAGTAGTGTATTGGGAAAAGGTTCTTGATACATTATATGGAATCTATAATGATCATAGAATAATAGATGGAAGTGATTCATCTTCTGAGGATTTCTGGCCCAAGACAAGGCACATTGTTGATGTTGATCGTAATGCACTCCAAGTAATCTCAAGTATTATGGATGGAGATTTTGATAATGCGATAGATGAACCAATATATGCTGGACCCAAATGCAACAAGCCAAAGCCAACATTCAATCTGATGATTGATGTTGAGAAAGGAAAGATGTTGCTAGTTAGATCAAGAAATGAGGATGCAAGCGAGATGATTTGGATGGAAAAATCCATCTCAGATATCTTTAGGGATAATGAAAGTGAGAATCTTCATGTAAAGGTTGATTGGTGGAAGCCTATGTTAGGGAAATACAATGGAAAAATTTTAGAGCAATATTGGGTACCAAATCTTGATGACAAATGACTTGGCTCTATTCCAATGAATACCATAGTGTGGGCATGGATGCCAAAGAAAGAACATTGCAAGAAGACCAAGATAAATAAATATGGTGTAGAAGCCATTCTTGATCTACTTGAGTGAATATCTTAAGAGTAGGTTTATATGATTCATGAATGTAATTTTTTTTGAAGGATCTATTAATATAAATTCAGACACACTTTTCCATATTTGTTGTATAAATATTCTCTTCATATTTTTTTTGAAGGAGTTTTATATTATTTAATATTTCAATGTAATCATGTGTTATACAAATTACATGACAATGCCATAAAATATTTAAGTTTTCAAAGCTTTATTTGACCAACATGACTTCTCACCATATCAAATATGCATAATCAAATTCAATAATGCACCTAAAAACATCTTCTAAACTTGGTATATTAAAACAATAGTGGAGTACCTAATTAGTATTCTATTTAATATAAACCATTTAAACACTTAATGAATAAATGCTAGACACTTGATATAATGTTTGAGGTGAGTTTTCCTTAATTTTCCTTATTATAATTGATATAAATCAAATTCGCTATTTTGTTGCACTCTAATTTATAAAAAAAATATTTTGATCATTGAACAACACAACTAGAATTATAAAATATTTCCTCTTATAGATTTTGAAGTGGTGCCAACATTATACTAGTATAATTAATTTGTACTCAACTTAGGAAAAGTAGTTAGTGTCAATTTAAAATGGTCAATAATAGTAAGAAAAACAATATTAATATATTGTTAAATAACTTTATAGGTAAGATTTTTTTTACACAATCTAGTATTCACGAGTCAAATTTAATACATAAATATAAATGTTAATGATAATAGAAATAATGTAAGGAATCTAAGTTTTAGATGAATGTTAATATGTTCTTTTCAATATAATATCCTTAAACATTACAGGGATAAAAACTAAACATTTGTAATAAATATCTTAGTCATTTTTCTCTCTTTCTTGTTGTATTTGAAAATAATCAAATTGTACTACTTTGTTACTATTCTAATTCATGATTGATTTTGATCATTAAAATGATTAGTAATTGAGACAAGAGGCTCATTTTACAGCCCAATATGGGGGGATGTGTAAGTTTGTCTGTCCGTCTGTGCCCTTTTAAAATAAAAATTATGTTCTAAATAGAAAAATATAAAAAAGAATATTTTGTAAAGTAATTAGAAGTAAAAAAAAATGTGTGAATTAGATGTTTAAATCTTATACTTTTCAAAAGTAACTATTTGAAGATTTATGTTAACTAATTTATGTCAATATCAACTTCATATATATCTATATAAAAAAAGGTTTTTTATGGTTAAAATTATTATTTGTTCGTATATATACTCTATTTAGCATTCAAAAATACAGTTTCAACAATTAAAAATAACACATTGTATCTTTCACTCTAAAAATGTTTGCACTTGAAGAAATTTGATCCCTACATTTGCACTTAAAATGGATCTATGATGGTATATATTGGACACATTACTATGATCATTTGTCATTAAATAACTTTATACTTAATATATAGCTTGCATATTAATCTATTATTCATTAAGTAAGTCTCAACCAACTTTGTTTTTTACATAAAGGTACAAATAATAAATAAAAATAAATTATATTCAATATTTAATTTGATCCTAAAAAAATATTTTCTCCTTAACTCTAAAATGGTGCAAACTTCCTACAATAGTATGTAATGATGATGGTGATAATGATGATTATCATCCACTAAGACCAAATATGGTATATACGAAGGTAAAAAGATATTACTAAAAGTTATTTCGAATTTCACTGTTATGCTAAAAAAGCATTAAAAGAAGTGTTTCAAGATCATCATAATTTTGTTTAGGTAAACAATCAAGAAGGTTGGTAGCATCACAAATATTTTGAAATTTAATTCCAATATTTTAAATTGTGCCAACGTTGTCTTAGTAATAATCGCAACTTAACATATGCATGATATTTACTATATCGGATTATAATTAAATGGGTTAATAATAGTTACATACACATCATTATTTTCATAAAATAACCTTAACAAACTTATCTTTTTAATATAAACCATAAAAAATATTAAAATAGATAATGTAAGGAATCCAAGATTAATATGTGAAATATTTTCTTTTTCAAGTTTATATAAATTTGTTTTATAAAGTTTATCATGATAATTTTTACACAAAAAATGGTGAATATCTACATAAAAATTAGTGAACTAAGTGACTTTCTAATTCCTCATTTTGAAAAAATTTAATCTAGTTAAAGTTCTAAATAATGGTATATATTGGACACATTACTAAAAATTTCATTTGTCATTAAATAACTTTATACTTAATATATATCTTGCATATTAATATATTATTCATAAAGTGAGCCTCAATCAACTTCTTTATTAACATAAACGTACAAATAATAAATAAAAATAAATTATGCTACTACTCACATTCAACATTTAATTTGATCCTAAATTTATTTTTCTCCTCAACTCTAAAATGGTGCAAACTTCCTACAATAGTATGTAATTATGATGGTGATAATGATGATTATCATCCACTAAGACCAACTATGGTAAATAAGAAGATAAAAAGATATTATTAAAAGTTATTTCGAATTTTATTGTTATGCTAAAAAGCATTAAAAGAAGTGTTTCAAGATCATCATAATTTTGTTTAGTTAAACAATCAAGAAGGTTGGTAGCGTCACAAATATTTTGAAATTTAATTCCAATACGAGTATAAATTGGATGATCTATGAGAGTTTTTTAATCTTCAACCATAATATAACTAGTGTTTCAAAGGTGATAGACTTTTAAATTGTGCCAACATTGCCTTAGTAATAATCGTGACTTAACGCATACATGATATTTACTATATCAGATTATAATTAAATGGGTTAATAATAGTAACATACGCATCATTATTTTCATAAAATAACCTTAACAAACTTATCTTTTACTATAAACCATAAAAAATATTAAAATAGATAATGTAAGGAATCCAAGATTAAAATGTGAAAGATTTGCTTTAGCAAGTTTATATGAATTTATTTTATAAAATTTATCATGATAATTTTTACACAAAAATGGTGAATATCTACATTAAAATTAGTGAACTAAGTGACTTTCTAATTCCTCATTTTGAAAAAACTTAATCTAGTTAAAGTTCTAAATTCTAGACCCACTGAATACTTCCATATTTAATGAAATATGTGTTCTTTGGTCATTCTATGAAAACTTTGGTGCTTTGGCAACAAAATTAACAGTGTGCTAAATGATTGGATACACCACATGAACGATTTGGAAGCAAGGTTGGTGGAATGTGAAAATTTGGTGACTTATTTGATAGTTCAAGACAAATTTGGTAGTTATCCAAAATTAGAAGTGTAGATAAAATCCCAGTTAACCCTGTAAAAATTCTAGAATTGAAGAAATTGGCAGTTAAACTATGTTTCTCACCTCAGAACAATAAGAGAAGAGATTGAAGACAACTTGAAAATGCCAAGAACAATTAACAGAAGTAAAACATGAGTGAAAATATGAAATTATGCAAGTTAAAGATCTGAACTTAACTAAAAGGAAAAATCTAAAAATATGAACTCTAATTCTTGATAAGAAGAATTGAATTAGAAAGAAGGTTGTTGTTGATGCTGTGTGTTGGTGAATTAATCAAAGATCGAAGAAGGTGTTGAAAGTATTGAAGGTGATTTTTCGTGATTACAAGAGGTGATTTTATTTATTTATTTTTATTTTATGAGAAAGAGTCCTTCATGATTTGACTTTTAAAATGGAATGAAACATGAATCAAGAAGGTAAAGAAAGTGGTAGCTTGCAAATAAGGGGTTGTATCCTTCTAGTAGTGATTGGTAAAAAATTAGCGGTTGGAGCTCCCTTCAATTGTAGTTGATAAATAAGGGGTAGTAGGTATTTTTATAGGTAGCTGATAAATTAAAGGTAGTAGCTCCTTTTAGTGGTAGATGATAAATTAGGGAGTTGTAGCTTTCTTCTAGTGGATTACAAAGAACATTGTAATAGCAAGTTGAATCTTGCCTTTGTGATATTAATTTAAGAGAAGAATGAAGTCTTTACATCTTTAATATGTGCTTCTTGTGTTCATTCTTGTGATGCTTCTATATATGGTCTCTTAATTGTTTTTTTTTTGTGTTCAATTATTCTTTACTTTATGAAAGAAAGTTTTAAAATTCTTGCAATACTGATTCACCCCCCTCTCAATATTGTCCTTGTTTCTAACCATTTGTATCAGAGCCAAGTTTAATTTAGATTAGTTTAATGGATGGAAGAAAGATCTGGGACTATGGAAAACCAGGAAGGAGAATTCACCAATAAGGCACATAGGTTCATGGGAATGAACTATGTGTTTTGAAAGTAAGGATGAAAACCTATATTTAATCTCTTCATGTTGATATGTGGGACACACTGGAAGAAGAATATAAAAAGCCTCCAACCATGATTACTAGAGATCACAAGATGGAATTCACATGTGATGCAAAAGCTATGAATGGTTTACTTGTTGGCCTACCTAAATCAGAAGTAGTCAAGGTCATGGATTGCATTGCCACAAAAGTAATATGGGTCAAGATGAGAAGTTTCTATGAAGGTGATAGAAACGTAAATAAAGAAATAATTCAAGGTTTTAGAATGCAATTAGAGACTTTCAAGATGCATGATGATGAAGATATTGCTAAATAATTTTTTAGAGATGATGAAATTGTGAAGACAAAAAGAGGTCTCTATGAAAAGCTAAAAGAGATAGTATCATTTCGAAACATGTGGAGATTTCTCCCTGAAAGATTGAATCTTAAAGTTTCAACCATTAAGGAGATGAAAAATCTCAAATATCTCACTTTGGATCAACTACACACTCTTACTGCCTATTAAATGAGGATTTCTAATGGAAATTATATAGCAAAGGAACCAAACTTCAAAGCAGACAAGAAACCTAAGGAAGAACATAATGAATTGTGTTGTGAATTGGATGAAGAGGAATCTAATTTTGTGAGAAATATTAAGAGAGGCTCAGGAAAGTATAAAGGTAAAATACCTTTTAAGTTCTTTAACTATGGTAAAGTAGGTCACTATGCTTCTAAGTGTACGAAAAAGAAGAAGAATGGATATGACCTTTGACAGAAGTTTAGAAAAGTGAAAAATGATAAAAATAAGTCTAAGAAGAAAATATTCTACACCCAAGACTGCAACTCCTTTGAGAGAGAAGGCAACCAATATTTATATGGGGACATAGCGTATGAAATCTCAAAAGAATTTATGCTCATGGCCATAGAATATCTGGAAGTAAAAGTTGTAGATTTTGATGGAGAAGAGGCTGAAGTTTACTTATAAGGAGAGTTGATCAGTGCTCTTAATTAAATTCTAAGGCTGAGAAATTTTTACAATAGAAAACATCTCCTCATCAACTCAAAGGGGAATACCATTTTTGACTAGAATAAAACCCTAATTTATAGGCCTATTTTCCCTAGTAATACACCCTCAAAAACTACCATAGGGCATGATAACATTGGCCATGAACTAGAAAACCACGTTAACCTAGATATGCACACTTTGTATCCTCAACAAGGGAATATTACTTGACTTTCACTTGCTCATGAGTAAAAATAACGAGTTAACTCACAATTACTTCATCATTCACTCAAAGTTGACTCTAAAACGTTGGAAGAGATCACCTCCAGCTCATCTATAGAAGTTTACTATCTTGACTAAGATAATTGAAGAAGGAGAAAGAATCAAAGAAAGGAAACATCCTATAGCTTTTTGGCTTTTCCCAAAGTGAACTGGTGAAGGAATTGAAAGAATAAGGGCCTCCCATTGCCTTTACATTGGACACTAGACCATTGTAATGGGGAGGAAAATACATGTATTTTTATGCTACTAAGATACTATCTGAGAAAAATATTGAGGATATAGGAGCTAGAGGAAGGCCTATTTCAAAATATCATGGTTACAATATTCCTTCACTATTTAATAGATATACTGTTGTTCTATCTATATGATGGTCTAATGCCAACATTTTATATGCTTATGCTTCTATGATTTAGACTAACACTTTAATATTGGTGCATTCAGCAATTATACTTTGTTATTTTTTAGTATGCTGAATTGATAAGGTTTATGTATATGTTGTAGATCACTTGTTTCTATCTTGTGTATGTCTCACTCTTGGAGTTGGCTCAGGGTTCCTTCTCTTCCACAATGACTGCTCCAGCATAACTGTGTAAAGGATAAATAGGTCACTACTCATCGTTTCTTTGTCAATACTTGGCTAACATAGGTATGGTTTAATGTTTCTTTCTTTCACAACTTTAGATCCCTTTATCCATATGCCTTAGGTTTTGAGAAAACCTGAGAGGTTTTCTTGTCCATCTATCTGTGCATTAATCCCTAGAGTAGAATTGGAAACTCCGCTAGGGATTATTCTTTGATTCCCAGCTATAATCTCCTAGATCCTGGATCTTTGTTCCTCTCTAATCTTATCTTTTCTTGTCAACTTTGATTCTCATATTTTTCCTGATTGCATACTAGTACATTTAGTCTTAGCCTTAGCCTTGACTTGGATTTCCATTTTTTTGAGTAAAACCTTTGTAACAAACCCTTATAGTGCCTTCCACAACATTTTAATGTGCTTCCCCTTATAGAAAAAAGTGTTACCCTAGCTGATAATTCCTTATGCAGCTTTGAGACATGTGTTATAGTGTCAAACCTCTGTTGTGCACCTAGTTCTAGATTTCATTGTCTGAAAGTTTCACTTGTTGGTTGATCCTTGAGTTTGTTTATTCTTTACTTTTTTTTTACTAGTTGCATGTATGTATTTGTTTTCTTTTGAAAATGTAGCTTAATTTCATTATTTTGGAAAAAGAAAGGAATATTGTTTTTAATTATTTATGTCATTTTAGTTGGTTCGATCAAGCTTACTTTGGTTTTGTTATCTGAGTATTGTATGTCTATATTTATTTATGTGTGTTAGAGCTGTATTATTTATGTTTCATTCTGGAAAATAAATTTGGTTACTCTCTCCTTGTAAAATTTCCTTCTCATCAAATTGAAATTGAAAAGCATATTTTTTACATGGTTTGAGTCATGTCTCACAAACTACATATGTCAACACCCTTTCGAAGACATTAATCAAGTACCCTTAAAACTAATATCATAATAAAATTGATTAGCAATTCCTTTTTAGGATACACACATATTAGTTTAGGGTAGAGTTTTGGTTTAGGCTATGTAAGTCAATTCCCAAAGACTAGAAAACTAAACTAGTGTCATTAAAGAAAGAAAATCTTGATGCACTCACACCAACTGGAACCAATCCTCTAATAAGGGATTGAAGTGTGAGGAAACATCAAGTGTGAGAGAAGGTAGCCCGCCTTCGATCTCATTTCGGTGGGTATTCTGTGTAATGGGGATCCTTTCAGGGATATTGGAGCTAATTCAGCGACTAAGGTTTACTACCCACAACCGTGATGCTCCTAGTGGTATCTATGATTTGAGGTGAACTTAGTGGTCATACTTCTAGGGAATTACAAAAGGTGAATGGGGTGTGCTTCCCTGGTACCTAGACAGATGAACATACTCCGTATAGTATTTTGGGACAATACTCATCTTCATGAGAGTGCTTGTCCCATTCTTACCTAGGTTTAGGTGAAGCTCAGGAGTAATCACAACTATCACTTTAGACCACCTCTCTTTTAACCCTTTGATGCTGGGTTTCATCTCTAGCTAGTTGTGACTATCAGACCTAGTTTTTCGTTGCTTATTTATCTCTTTTAGAGTTTTTTTCCTTCAGGTGTTTACTCTTGTTAGGTCTCTAAATCTCTATTGTAACCCCTTATTGTTATTAGTGCAACCCCCTTATTATATTGTTGTGCCCATGTGTACCCATATTGTTATTATTATGCCCCATAGAAGCCCGCTATTGTTATTGTTGTGCCCTTACATTATTATTGTTATGTTGGCTCTAATTATATTATGACCCCTTAGACTCCTATATATAGAAAGGAGGTCTTGTCATTTGTATCATCCAAGAATTTTTTATTTGCGTAGTGTAAAGGAGGTTTCCCCTTTGAAGAGGTTGATATATAAGGTGTTGATCCATCTTTTCTATCTTTTTGTGAGCTGGTTTCATAACATTTCATATCAGAGCTTTCAATTCTAGGGTTTCGCTGCTCCAAACAGGTCTTTGTGGAATTTTCACTATAACATTTTTTATGCGATGTTTCAGAAGCTAAAAAAAATACCCATTTGAGACAAAATCACACTAAACCTCGAGTCTGAACTTCAGATCTTGTCGCGCTATATTTTCGGAGATATGATCTGTGGAAGTTAGGGTTTTTGCAAGCTCTATAATTCCATCTCAAATAGGTCACCATGGAATTTTCACTATAATTGCTTTTCTACAACATTTCAGACTCTGAAAATAAAACCCATTTGAGTCGAAAACGTGTGAAGCTCGGGCCTAAATTTCAGATCTTGTTTCTTTATGTTTTCGGTGATACAATCCAAGACATTTAGGGTTTCTGCAGGATCCCGAATTACAACCCAAACAGGGGACCTTGGGAAAATTGTCATAAATTTGTCTCTGAGCATTAGATTGAAATGTTCTAAGAAGTTATAGAAAGAAGAAGAATTGCGATTTTTTTGTATATTGGTTTCAAGTCCTAAGGTCAAAACAGTGACACGTGGCACTTCGTACAAGTTCGCTCTATTGAACTAGTCTATAATCAGGTGATTGTGGGAGATTTGACATATCTCTTCCTTAGAGAATCCAATCTTGACCCGACTTGTGGGTTAGAAAGAAGACTCAGATGGCTACCATAGGATGAAATTTCAGACCCTGGAGACCCTAAATTACAGAGATACAAAAGATTCAACATCGAGCTCCTAAAATCAAGAAAAAATGATATGAGAAAGTTTGATGGAAAGGATCCTGTAAATTGGATACTACAAATGGAGCAATATTTTGATCTACATGGTGTACAACTATTACAAAAGGTACATATTTCATCTTTATATTTAGAACCGAATCAATTTTTATGGTATAAAATGCTTTGTTCTCGTAAATCACTTGTCACTTGGTCAATTTTCATGGAAGAAATGATAGCACATTATGAGGATACAAAGAGTAACACATTCTTTATCCAATTGATAAATCTCAAACAAGACGGTTTAATGGTAGAGCACAATGAGGACTTCCAAAAATTGAATATAAGGGTAAATGATATTCTAGAGAAGAAAAGGATTGATGTCTTCATAGGGACTTTAAAGGATAACATTCAACATGAGGTTCGTCTTTGGCAACCTGATTCATTGGAGAAGGCATTCAGGTTGGTAAGAAAAATTGAAAGCGAATTATGGAAACAAGGAATCCTACCACTCACAACTATAAATATGGAAGTGTTTTTTCTCCTAGCCTTCCACAACCTACAAGGTTTACATGACAACAATTCGAAGAAAAAAGAGAAAAAGGGCTTTGTTAGAGTTGTGATAGCAAATACACTAAATGTCAAAAGTGTGTTGAGAAAAAATGATTTTACATAGATTGTGAAGAGGACGAATAAAAGGATCAAGAAACGTCAAAATAAGAGGATATAAACCAGGAACCAACCCTAGAGAAAGAAGAAATGAATCCATCCATATGTTGTAAAGCATTGGCAATAATTACCACTCAAACTCTCAAGATAGGAGGACATATCAAGAAGATAAAGGTTCAAGAAGCGAAAGATCACATTGAGCATCCATAAATGAATCTAATAATATCTTCTAATGCATTGGCCAGAATTACCACTCCTCAAACTATCAAGATAGAAGGACATATCAACAAGAAAAAGGTAATAGTGTTGATTGATTCAGGCAGTACCCATAATTTTATTCATTGTAAGATAGCCAAGGAATTGAATTTCTTCCTATATCCAGCACCAGAGTGTCAAGTGATGGTTGCAAGTGGAGGAACCATAAATTTCTCTAGAAAGTTCCATATTATTAAGCTATCCATGGGAGAATATGTATTGAATAGCCCAATTCTTTCCATTCCAATGGGTGGTGCTGATGTTGTACTAGGAGTCCAATGGCTACAATCCTTGGGTACAATAGCTTTTAATTTTCAAGAACTTTTCATGAAATTTTCTTCGGAAGGAAAGGAAGTTGTATTAAAGGGTATCACAGGGAAACCAGGAAATATAATCATCTCTAATGGAATGGCAAGGCTTCTAAAGAAATAATAAAGAAGCGTAATTGCACAATTATGTTCACTAGAGGTTCCCACATCGAAATCATCTATTTCTCCATATCTCCAAAAAGTCTTGGATAATCATTCCAAGGTATTTGAGACTTCCAAAGGACTCCCACCTATTAATGATCATGATCATGCTACTCATTTTATTCCAAGAAGTGTTCCTCCAAACATCAGGCCTTACACATATCCATATGCCCAAAGGAGTGAAATTGAATGGATGGTTGCCGAAATGCTAGAGGTTGGTATAATTATCGAACCAAATTCAATAAATGAAGCAAGGGATGAATGGAAGAATGACAAAGCAGGGTGGGAACTCATTCAAAAGTTGCAGAAGATCTCAGTTCAAACAATATTGCAAGAACTTGAAAAGGAAGGAAAAATCATATTGGAACTTGAAGCAGTCACAGAATCGAGAAATTGACATCTACGAAATTGACCAATTTCAGAGTATCTCATCAAGTGGAAGAAATTACCCACTGAAGATTCCACATGGAAGGATGATAATTTTATACAAAACCATCCAAAACTACTCAAGAATTGAGGACAACACTTTTTGAAGGATAGGGGCATGTTAGGTCCCTATACTACTATTGTAACCCCTTATAGTTATTATTGCACCCCCCTTATTATATTGTTGTGCCCATCTACTACCCATATTGTTATTATTGTGCCCCATAGAAGCCCACTATTGTTATTGTTGTGCCCTTACATTATTATTGTTATGTCGGCTCTGATTATATTATGACCCCTTAGACTCCTATATATAGAAAAGAGGTCTTATCATTTGTATCATCCAAGAATTTTTCATTTGTGTAATGTAAAGGAGGTTGACCCCTCAAAGAGGTTGATTTCTAAGGCGTTGATCTATCTTTTCTATCTTTTTGTGAGTTGGTTTCATAACAGGTATTTTGTATATTGGGGATCCTTTCAAGGACATTAGAGCTAATTCAACAAATCAAGTTTACTTGCCACATAATGCACTACCCACAACCATGATGCTACTGGTGGTGTTTATGATTTGAGGTGAAATTAGTGGCCATACTTCTAGGGACTTACAAAAGGAGACTGGGGTGCACTTCCCTGGTACCTAGACAAATGAACATACTCCGTATTTAGTATTTTGGGATGATACTCATCTTCATGAGAGTGCTTGTACCATCCTTACCTAGGTTTGGGCAAAGCTCGGGAGTAATCACAATTGTCACTTTAGACCACCTCTCTCTTATAACCCTTTGATACTGTGTTTCATCTCTAGCTAGTTGTGGCTATGAGGCAGAGTTTTTTGGCTACTTTTTTTTTTCTTTTTTCCCAGGTGTTTACTCTTTTCTACTGAGACTAATATATATATCACACTTAATTTAAAATTTTGTTAAAATATATCATTCACCGTGGCTTCCCAAGGCCCTTATTGTTAGTCTCGTTGACTAGAAGGCCTTCCTCCACTTGTTGTTGAGGAATTTTTGAGTGAATCAGATTCCCATGCTACACAAGGGAATCAATCTCAAATGCCTAATACTTAATCACATATTACTTCCCAAAAGTCTCCTTTAGCATAAGTTATTTTTACTAAATGTTTCATAGCTCATTTTAATCCTCCATTTACTCACCCTCTTGGGCTTCTTTTAGTTCATCTTTCACCTTTTCCTGTTATGTGTTCATCATTTTCCACTCGTAATGTCCCGATGACTACTAGTGGGTCCTAGTGTTTTATGGACAACTTTTCTCCACCCCCATTTACCCCGCGTACAACCAGTTCAACATAGTTGATTGGTTATCCTACTATTCATACTATGCCTAGACCAGATATCCCAACTACACTTGCTATGGACCTATAGCTATCACCCCTATGTGTGATGTTAGGTCAACTACCTTCAACAACCTGTTTGGTTGGAACCCTTTGCTAAGTTCTAACCCCCATACAATTATGTCTCAGAAAAATATTTCCAGCATGCATATACCTATTAGGGGCATGTATTCCCCTATACCCTCTACAGTAAAAGTTGGTCCTTCACTAATCGATATTTTTCCTTACGGTGGATATGTTACCGGTAGTGGTCCTGCACCCAATGCACCTTACGTGGCCAGTAGTATCCCTCCTCCCATCACAACTTACCACCTTTGTTGTGTATCAAAATATATTATTGACGATAGTATTCTACTTAGACTCTTCCCCCAAACCTTGACTAGCAACACAACCAAATGGCACATTGATTTACCATGAATTTCTGTGAATAATTTCAACACCCTTTCCATGGAATTCTTAAAGAACTTCTAGTTACCTATCCACTATGAGAAAATAATGAAAATTCTTACTACACTATGCCAGGATACCCCCAACCACATCTCTGATCATATCCATGAATGGATATGTTGACAAAGTCTAGTCAAGGTCCCCATTCCAAATTACCTCTTAGCATACTAGTTTTGCAACTCTCTTCTATGTCCCATCGCAAAGGGCATTGTTATGTCTAGCGCAAATACTTAGGATGAATCTTTTTGATGTGCCCAACATTTAGAACTGATTTATTCACAATATGGAACACTTTATGATTTGAGCCCTAATGCCATTAGAACTCCAATTGCTCCTACTACTCAATAGCTTGGTGCCCATGTTGATGGTATCATTGGCACTACCACCAGAACTATTGTAAAACATTTGAGAGGAAAATTGACCCAGTTATCTATTACTACCAATCTCATTCCTACTACCCAATATGTTGCTTCTCCAACCATTGCGATCAAATTTGTGCAGTCTACACAAAAACCAGAGCTAAAAATAACAAGAATAAGAAAAATACCGCTTCTTCTGAAGAGAAGCAAACAACCCAGAACAACCAAAATCAAAAGTCCCTTGCTAAAACTAAATCAAATAAAGGAAAGGAAATCCTTTCAAGTTCCCTTACAATAGATGTGACGAGGACCATTTAGCCTATAAATTTCCTCGTGTTGGCTTAAGAGGGCCTGACCCAGGTTCATAGTTATTCATGCC
The DNA here is from genome assembly GCA_031772625.1 of Pinus tabuliformis. Taxonomy (NCBI): domain Eukaryota; kingdom Viridiplantae; phylum Streptophyta; class Pinopsida; order Pinales; family Pinaceae; genus Pinus; species Pinus tabuliformis. The sequence continues at coordinate 835,852,469 of CM062804.1, forward strand.
AACCAACAAAACCCTAACTGTTGGCCCTTTCGACAACAACCTGCATAGCACAGGCTGCAGTCTCACCTGAAGTAGTATTGGGGGATGCTAGAACTACTTTTCTGGATCTAGAGATCATGTGATATGTATTCTAAATCCCTCGTAGCTCAGATCTACCTTTGCACAGATCTATATCTTCCTATGGTTCACTATTGCAACTCTATTCAAATGGCTCCCTAACCTTCGCGAAGATAGACGCTAAATCTATTATGATCTCTATTTGAATCGGGTAGATTTGCATGAAGGCAGATCTAGGGTTATTAATTATTAATTGAAAGTCATGAGTCTGCTTCATTTAGGTTTGAAACGTCTGATCGTAGACCTTCGTGAAGGTCAAGGAGCCATTTGAATAGAGTTGTAGTAGTGAACCATAGGAAGATATAGATTTGCATGAAGGAAAATCTGAGCTACAAGGGCTTCATAATACATATCACACGATCTCTGGATGCATAAACCTGATTCTAGCATCCCCCAATACTATTGTGGGTGAGACTGTAGCATGCATTATGCAAGTTGTTGCTGAAAGGGCCAATAGTTAGGGTTTTGTTGGTTGGAACAAATAACTTTGAACCTAGGTTAGGCCCCCTTAAGCCAACAAATGGTTCCGCTTCCAAGACTAATATCTATCTATGAGATGTGTGATAAATGCTTTCCTACAAAGAAATAGATTGAGAAGTGGATTGACTGGAAAGTACATGCATTTGCGGCTCAAGAGAACAAGAGTCCTAAATTATACAAGGAGTAGTGGTTGCAGAAATATTTATACACAAATGAGGTAGTAGCATTCTTTTGTTTCTTCCCTGACAAATTACATGAGTGGTTGTCTAAATTGGCCGATAGTCAAGGGACGTGGAGGCTTGACGGCACTATAGTGTGGACTCCAGAACTGGTGCGATGTTTGGAAGCATCAGGAAGAAATATCATGCAGGTCGTGGATCATTGGATTGATCACACACTTGGAAGTTTTGTGACTGAGTTCGCGATCGATAGAAATATCAGCTATAACAAAGAAGAATGTAGGCTCTTTAAGGGACCACAAGTTAAGTATTTTAAATCATTAAAGACTTGAATTAAAATGTTGTTATGTGAAAAGAGGGTTATGCAGTTACCTTGATGTTTGGGGCTACGCAAAGTGGGAGATTCGTTAGAAGAAACAAAGGATCGAGCTTAGAATATAGTATGCTCATTGAACCCCCTTCAAGTGATGATGAAGGGGCGGTGTTGACTACACCACGAAGTACAGTTTAGTTAACTAAGTAGGGTATCTTAAGGATACCTCATCCATCCACTCCACCTCCACCTCCACCTCTACCACCATTGAACATGGAGAATGCGATGAAGATGCCAATTTTTAAAGGGGTAGGGAGCGAAGATCCCGAACAATTTTGGTTTGTTGTAGGAGCTGTATGGACGACACAGCAGATTACAGATGATAGCATCAAGAAAGTGCAACTGGTCACAACCTTACATGATCGAGCATTGACAGGGTACATTAAATACTGCACTAATAACCCTACCACGATTTTGGCAAAGACCCAACAAGCTCTAAACAAGGATTTTAGAAAGCCTAAGTCAGAGGTGCAGCCGATGACTGAGTTTAAAGAAATTCAACATAAGGTAGATGAGACACCCTGGGATTTCGATCAAAGGTTGAAATACCTAATCAGGCAATCCAATATGGTCATTACAGATTCTCAGCATTTCAACTGGTATATAGCATCACTCTTGCCACACTTACAAGTCCCTCTGTCACAACAAAAGATAACAATGCAAGAAGAAGTCTTAGAAATTGCGATGAGGCTAGATGCCTCACCCATACAGGATACAAACCTTGGAGTGCCACAAATTCACTCACAGCTAGAAAGCCTACATTTGTAGTTGCATAGCCTAAAGAAAGGAAAGGAAGCCGAGCCAGAGGTGCACGTTGAAGTATGGTGCTTGAAGTGCAAGATCCATGGGCATGATAAGGACCATTGCCCAATATATAAGAACTATCTTATTGGGGGAGGGCCTGTTCCCCTGAAACCAAAGAATAATGTTTGGTCAAGCATGGGAGTTGCACCATGGTGCGCTATCTATCAGGTTACATGACAACACACGACTGATAATTTCCATTTACTACAGAAGTTTGTATAGACCCCTCAACAATTGTTTTGCAATTTCTGTAAATTTGTAGGTCATGATGAACGCCATTGTAGGAGTTATGAGCTGATGATGGATAGAACCCATACATATCAAATGCAGGTAGAAACCTGGCCTCAGGATCAGGTCGTAGGAGCAGCATACAGAGGATTCCAAGGCTGAGGACGTTGAAGAGGGGGCGGAACTGGTTGAGGACGTGGGTAGATAATTTTCTATAATTGTGGTGAAGCAAGACACTTCGCGCAAGATTGCACAAACCCCACACATCCATCATGTCAGTATTGTCAACAGTTTTACCATGTGATAGAGGAATGTCTGATCCTTATGGAAGCGATACAATAAAAGAAGACGCAGCCCCAACAGCCTACACAAAACATCCAAATGATGAGGGCAGAGCCTCATGAAGAAGATCAGAGCATAAATATAGTAACAAGAAGTGGTATGGCCACTGGTGTAGATAAGGGCAAGTAGCCTAAGACTAATAGGTGGGTGCACAAGGCTGTTGAGAAGGAAATATACATTGAACTCAATCGTGCTAAAGAAATCTTCATGGAATTTGGGAAGAACTTCGTTGAGGCCTCCACCTTAGGAAGCCAAGAGAAAATTCCAGAAACTAGTATGCCACAAGAGGTAGATCCTTCGGTATTAACTATGTTTCTGAAGACCTATATGAAGTTACTGCATGATAAGAAAGTAGTAGAATGGATGCAAAAGTTAATTGACAAGTGCACAAATAAAGAAATTACCCCTGCTGAACAACACACCGTGAGAAAAATTGGTAAGCATAAGAAGCGAATGGGGCGCGAGATGAGGCTAACTACGTAGATAGATGAATACGAAATGGACCAAGTAATCTTGGATCTGGGATCTAATGCAAATGTCTTGCCTAAGAAGATGTGGCAAAGGATGGGAAGACATGTGCTACAGTGGTCTCCTATTTAGTTGTGCATGGAAAATCAACATAAGATTATTCCAATGGGGCACTTATATGGTTGAATTTGATGTCATTGAAATAATGGATGATAGTAAGCTATACCCCACGCTACTAGGAATTGATTGGGATTTTGATATGGATGCGGTAATAAACTTGAATAAGCGGAAAATGACGTTTGAAGGGAAGTCACTCAGGGTTGTAGTACCACTAGACCTTACTAAGGGAGCGCGTTATACTGAACTTGGTTGCGACTTTGTGGAAGAAGATGATTATTTGGATCAGATATACAAGATCACAACATGAAATGAAGATTGGATCAATCCTACGGTCGATGGATGAATTGTGTGGGACAGGGATAGCTCCTGCACCTCAAACTTGGATGAAGAGCTTGAACGTTGGCATAATCAGTTGCATGAAGTATCTATGCTCCATTGCAATATGATTACCAAATCACTATCGTGTGTCTCAACTAAGGTAAGGAAGCTTCTGCATTATGATGGTTTAACTGATGTGGATCTTTTTTTAGATGAATTCGAAAGGGAACTACCAAAAGAACATTGCTTCCAAGCACTGGAGTTGGCACTGCGCGCTACGCTTGCTCGTTTGTGGGGTACACACAAGGAGAGCTCTGCTGGATGGAAGGAATACAAAACAATGATGAAATTAAGGTTTGGGTATGCTAATACTCGGATGACAGAAAAGTACAGTGGGAAGGATGATCTGTGTGATCATTTGGCATGATGGACTAAGGCTTGAGGGACAGAACCACAACCAGAATGGGTGCACATTTTCTATCATACCTTAGACAGAATTCTAATGAACTGGTATTTGGAAATGGAGCTTCAGCATGGGACAAAAGAATGGGACATATTAAGGGAGAGTTTCTTATTTAATTTCAACTTTGAGGATGGGTTTGAATACATTGATGAAGCTCTACAGGAGATAAAAGAAGCTATATTTAGAACGCCTAAGGAACTAGTAGAATGGGCTCAGCCAGATTGGAGTACATAATTGCACCATCTGTTAGAATGTTACAATGTGAGTATTGAAGAGGAAGAAGAAGACCCGTAGAATATTAACATTCCAGAGATAGAAGGACAACGTGAAGTCGAAGGACCGATAATTAAGGACACGAATATTTCAGAACCTTTGAAAACTAGACAAGTAAACATTGGATTTGAAGCAAAGCCTAAGTTCATGAAGATAGGAGACTATTGGGATGAAGATACAATCGATAAGGTGGCTGAACTAATGCATGAATACCAGGATCTATTCCCAACTAAGTTTTTAGATTTGAAAGGTATTGTAGGAGATTCAGGCGTAATGAAAAATCACTTTGAAACCTGATGCGAAGCTTGTCAAGCAGAGACCTAATTGACTCAATCCAAAGTATAAAGAAAAAGTGCACCAAGAGCTTGATAAGATGTTGGATGCTGGTATTATTGAACTAGTAGAGGAATCTGATTGGGTAAGCCCAATGGTTGTCCAGGAGAAGAAACAAAAAGGTGAAATCAAGATATGTGTAGATCTAAGAAAGATGAATGATGCATGCTTGCACAATCTGTTTCCAACGCTATTTAGAGATGAAGTATTAGAGAATATTGGATGATGGGAGGCTTATTCATTTACTGATGGCTTTTTGGGATACCATCAAATAAAGATCGTTGTTGGCTTAGTGGGGCCTGACCTAGGTTCAGAGATGATTTAGCCAAGCAAATCCCAGTACTACTGGTCCTTTCGGAAACAGTCTGTGGAGCGCAGACTGAGGTCTCACCCGAAGTAGTATGGGAGGGTGCTAGAACCAAGTTTCTGCACCCTTGGGATGTCTGATGGGCTTCTAGAGGTCCACAATCTGACCTGCTGCTATGCACACTTGTGATCCCTTCGCGACCTGCGGTGCGGCTTCCACGCAACCCTACTCGGGGTGCTACCCGTATGATACCCAAGATCCTTTTTAATTAACTGATTACTTAACTTGTGTGTGTAAGATTTATGGTTATTACAACATATTCATCAATCATAATAGTACACGCAATACATAAATGAATACAACCATAAAGAAGATAATGCACAACAAATACACAGGAATATGAATCAACTTCTCTTTTATTAATCTTCAATCTTGCTTACAAACCCATCATCGCCCTGTGCACTCACCTGCAAGTGTCCGCACATTCAGCTGCAGACTCTACCAGGCCTCTGCGCACTCAGCTACAGAGCCTCTTCCTACTACTACAATCCAAGACACTTAGAACGCTACTCTAAGCTCGAACCATTCATTCGCTATTCATCTATTCATCACTTAACTTTCTTTACAACTTAGAGCCTCGCTCTATTTAAACAATACCATGGTCTGTGGACCATGGGTAGGATGACTTTACACTAATTTACAATACAATGCTTAGGGCAGACAACACTATGACTCAATTATACACTTCGTGCTCTGCGCTTGCAATTCGCGGAGTTTTACAACATCTTTGACCAAAACTTGGGCTTTGAGCCCCAAAAACCTACTGTGAGGGGATTCCATGCCCAATAGGCCCCCAACACAATCATTGTGACTTGGTGCGACAATCTTGGAATGGAGCCCCTCCAACTGTTCCTTCGCTTCCCTGAGGTCCGCGATGCACTGATTTGTAGTCTGCTGGATCTGCTCCACTCTCTCGGCTAAAGTTTCAATGTCAGGGGCAACCCCCTGTCTTAAGGCATGCATCGCCTTCATCTGTACGAGATTTGCTTCTATGTCTACAGTGATGAGGAAGGCCTCATCAATCCAAGGCTAGACGCATGCTTTAATGACTGCCTCTTTCTGCCGCGCGACATCCACCTGTTCCTTCAATGACTTTACCTGCTTTAGCTTCGCAAGTTGCTGGGTCAAGACAACTATCTACGTTGTGTTGCGCACACTGTCATACTGCACCTGAAGCTCCTGCACCTTCATTTCTAGGCGCTGTATGTTTGGGTCCTCCTGTAATGAAGTGAGGACCGTGAATGATTCTTCCAACATATTGGTGCAGTTCTGTACTGCTTGTCTTATTTCCTCCAGCCCTTTCTGAATAGTGCCAGTGTGCTGTTCCCTAACTTCCTAGGGGCATAGAGGGTTGCGTCTTTAACCGTAGCTCAACAATCTAAAGGTTGAGGTCCATCTGTACCCTCATCGCTTCCTCCCTTTCCTCGTGGAATCCAGTTTTCAATTGGTGGATCTGCTCTGCTACTGGTAGGTCTATTGGGACGGCCAATTCTGGGACGTTCCTACATGCATTTTCTACTGCCTGCTCTAGTCCTTGAGTCTATGAAACCAGTTCACCACGCTATCGGCTGAGTTGTTCCATATTGATCTTTTGTTTGCTCAATAACTATAGCGCACGGCCTTCTCTGGAGCAGAGCTCGGCTGTGATCCCATCTTGTAAGTGGTACAGGGTTTCTCACGAAAGAGCAGCCAAGTTTAAGCCGAGTCCCTTAATCCTACCCACCATAGCTCGGTCAAATTTGTTTGATGCTGCTAACGTGCCCTCGGGGAACAAAAAAGTGTTGGTCATTCGGGCGTGCAACATCTGTTCTGCCTCTAATGTACCTGGTGTGACATATGGGGCCATTGTTCCTGTTGGTGGGGTTTGCACCTGTAGTCTCTGTAGTTGTGCGCTTAGCGCCCCCAACATAGTTTTCTACACCGTCAACACCTCTTGGAGCATGTCCTTAGTGACATCGTGAACCGTTTCACCGATGTCAAAAAGATCACCTTCTGTAAGTGTGATTGGTTCGATGGATGTCTTTGATGCCTTAACCTTCTTTTTGGGGACTGGTTGCTCAGGGACACGCGCCCATTTCAACTATTGCGAAGTGGTTTCTAGGTCCACGCACTCTTCGGCTAGGTCTTTGTCCTCAGCCCCCTACCCCGTGGACATGTCATGGCCCTCCTCGGCCTCTGCTATTGGCGTTGTTGTTGTTTCTGTTGTTTGCACTACTACTACTTCATCAGTCAGCTTCTGCTATGCTGCTGCCTCTGCTGCTGCCTTTTCTTGGTGCCTATTTTCGACCAGCTACGCATCGCCTTCTTCCTCTGTTCAGCTGCGGCCCTTTCCATTCTTGCCAAGTCTGAGGCATGCCACTCTGGAGGTCATGTATCCAACGCTGTGAAGATGGTGTTGTCTGTAGTAATAAATGGGAGCTTTGTTTATTCCTTTACTAGATCCTTCCGCACCCGGACATGAATGTTGTGCATGTCCTCTTTAAACTCTGCAAAGCTTTGCAGAGTGTCATACACTATGGGAGACAACCATGGTCTTCTATTGATCCACATCCGGATGCTCACCTCCATTAGCACCCAAAAAATCTTGATTTCATGAATCCGCTTTGTGTCCTTAGTGGTCCAGAGCGAAGCATACTTCGTGGCCTCAGGTAGGTCATTGTTGATAGGCAGGAACTAGCTATCTTCTGGTAGTTTGCTTGCTACCAATAAGATGGATAAGAGAAACCATGCGTAGTGGAAGGTCTTACCCTGCTCTTGGGCCTCCTTGTAGTTCATCAGAAATTCCTCACAGAGGAACTTAGCCCAGTTGAACTGGACCCCCTCCATGCACTGTTCGGTCAACGCAACCACAAGCACTGGTACTTCATCGGTGTGACACTTTCGAATTAATTTTTCAGCTAGGAGCTGGGTGGCTATGTACACGCCTTTGTCCTTGATACTCACAATTGCATAGCTGCGCTTCTTTTTTTCCAGCTTGTATTTCGTTTTCATGGCTTATGTGAGAGCCAAATCGCTGCTTTTACTAGCTATATTTGTGAGGTCCCTTCCCTTACAGGGAAGCTAATAAATCCTGTGAATAAGCTTCGCCGTGATTGGAATAGGCTCCTCCAGTCATAGATACCCATCATGCACCAGGCACATCAGCTGTCTAATGATGAAAATGGTGATGGGCGCGTGGTGAAAGTGGGGTATGCATCGTAGATGAAGTAACCTAGCCTTCTCCACACCACATAGCCATTTTCGCAGCTCCAACGTGATTAATGGCCCCTCCAACTTCTGTTTCATCAAGCTTTCTGTCGCCAGGTGTGGGAAATTCTTGCCGTCTACGAGGTCCCAATATTCGAATTTTAGGGTAGGCACCCGACCTAGGGGCAGAACTTCGAAAGTAATTATGTCGGGGAGGAGTGGGGTCTAGAGTGCACTCTTCGTGGCCTCTAGGTCTTTAGCTGCCCTAACTTTCCCTTTCCACGGAGGGACGTAGGAGGGTAGCTTCGTTGTCGAAGGCATTGGTGGGACGTCCTCCTCCATGTTTTCTTGCACCTCTATTTGATCAATTAAGTCTTGGAAGTCCTCCTCCTCTTCATCTGATTCAACAGTGATGAATTTGCCTTTCTCTTCCATTGATATCTTGCTGAATTGCGAGCTTCTTGGGGACATGCGAACTGGTCCCATAGTCTGTTTATCTTTCTTCGATCATGGCGTCCGTGATGATTTTGGGACTTCTGGTACAACCATCGCATATTTGGGCTCCTCAGCAATATCTTCGGTGAATCTCACACCTGGCCTGCTAGCAGTAATCGTGTCTGCACGGGATATGTTCTATAGCGTACTCCAAGATGGTAAGGTTACTCGGTGCTCAATACTCTACAAGTGCTCAATTCGCAACCAACCAAGTGTTGTCTCATGGTTAGTTCTTGGAGTTTTATAGCATTTTTTGAATTTAAATTCGGCCATTCCCCCCACTTTTGAGTCATTAATGCATTCTTGGTAGTAGACTGTCCCAAATATAGCTCTTAATTCGTATCTTAATTGCCCGCCACCCTCTCCCTTTTGCCTTAAATTGGACATCTCGTCATGAACAGTGACGTCAACGGTCACTTCCTGGTTGACCCGAGCGGCAGTGCAGCCCCCTGTGTGTAGGTGTGAACCTTGTACCATGCTGATTCTACGTGCACCTCTCTCACCGTTTAGTTCCCAAACAGACTCATTTAGAGTCCCGCGCTCTCTTTCAACTATCTTGAGCACTGATACTATGCTCCCTCCAATTAGTCAGGTGGTCACCCCACTTGCGCGAGACTGCAGCTCGCCTCCTAGCATAGTGCGTGGAAATTCCTTGCCCTTGCGACAGCTGGCGCTATGTGTTCTACCTTATTCGATGTTCTTTCCTGGTTACTTCGTTTGGTAAGATGCGGTTGCAACCATGGTAGTAGAGTCATAAATTCCTGATGAGCATCTTCTAATGTAGTGGTATGGCTGTCCGTATCTAGCCTTGTCACACTTAGTTTATCGATGAGACAGGCTTGCGCGATCTTGTTCTCTAGTTCCTTGATCTCAGTGTCCCTCAACATGCTTTCCTTCCTCAATCGTACCCGATCTTCTTCGAGTTCGCAAAGTCTAAGGTTCCCTTGTTGAATGGCTTCCCGAATCCTTATATGGTCATCTTCATGAAGCTATGTGATTCCTTCATCCTGGTCTTCACGTGTTGTCATAACTGCGGGAGCTATTATGTGTGGATTCCTTTTGGTATTTCCTTCAGAAATCTTGGGTTCCACTCTGTTTCACACCTTTGGAGTTATTTCCGTGCTCCGGTTTTTTCACATGGTCTTATAGGCCCATCGAACCGCTGGCACGCGTAGGTCCCAATCAGTTTGTTTCGTCTGGTAAACCTTGTTCAGTACTCCATGCATGCTATTGAATACATTGTCATGGAGAATTGGTATCATGCGTCGCCCTTCCTGCTACTATGGTTTGTTCTGATTCTCTAGGCTGTGCGCTTGTGAAGACTATACAACATATGCCTGTACCCATTGGGACAAGTGGGCACACAAGTTGTTCCACCCCAACTGATTGACTTTTGTTCGAAGTTGGGGTTTTCCAAAACATAGGCACATCATCCTTCGGCATCTATGCCAGTCTTTAAAAGTGCCTTGATGCATATTCCACCATCGTGCAAGTGTTGCGCACAGTACCCACTTTAGCACATTGAATTGCTGCTGCTCTGGTACTCCATTTTTGAATTTGTTTAGAAATTCATCCACCGTTGACAATCTATCATATGTCAGCAGCTCCCTTGCCTCTGTTTTACACAATGCAATGATATAATCATCATGTTGCAGTTCAGCGTTGTTACTTCGTGCAGTCGATTCTGCCACCTCTCTATCTCTTCGTCTAAATCCAAAGTGCAGGAGCTTTCGCACTACCAAGAAATCCTTCCATCTACAGTCGGATTCACCCAATCCTCTCCTTATGCAGTTATCTTGTAGATAAAGTCAAGATCATCATCACTATCATTGTCACGCACCGGTTTAGTGTATCGCGTTCCCTCGGCTGGGTCTAGTGGTACTACTACGCGTAGTGACTTTTTCTCAAAGGTCATTTTGCGCTTCTTCAAATTTATGACTCTGTTCATATCGGTAGCCCAGTCTATTCCTAGTAGCGCGAGATAGGGATCGTTGTCATCGACAATCTCGATCACTTCAAGATCCACTTGTGCGCTCGCGCCTTCAATATCTACTGTCACCCCTTGCAATCTTCCCATGGGAAAAATCTTCTGTTGGTTCACCACTCATAACTGAATGGGGGACCATTTCAACACAGGTCTGCCCATTCATTCCCACATTTTCTTTGGTAGTATGTTCACATCCGAGTCCAGATCCAAGATTACCTAATCCATTTCATATTCGCATATTTGCGCAGTCAACATCATCTCCCTTCTTGTGCGCAATGCATGCTTTCCCAGTTTCCAGATCACGCGCAGTTCTCCTGACCCCACGCACCTAGTGATAAGTTCCAGTAGCCCTTTGACTGCCTTGCTGTCATGTAGTAGTTTCATGCATGTCTCTAGAAAGGTAGTGAGCATGGAAGGATCCATCCCTGGTTCTAGTTTATCCTTACTACCTGACGCGGAGGCCTCCGTGAAGCTCTTCTTAGCTTCCATGAATGTCTCCTTTGCGTGTTCTAAATCAAACTCGGGTTCTTTGTAGGAGCCTTGCGAACCCACGTGATTTCTTCTGGATGCTTCCCCTTATCATCTCCCATTGTCACATTGGTCCTCAGCATCGTGTTTACATTTGGATCTTCTTCATGTGGTTCAGACCTCATCATCTATAAATTCTATGTCGGAGGGGGCTGGAGTACCCCCTTTTTGCGAATCTTTACTATCAGCAAAGGGAAATCTTCTACCTCATGATCAAACCGACTACAGTACCAACATGATATCCTAGTCGGGTTCGTACAATTGTGGGCATAATGCCCTGGCCCTCCACAATTGTGATAGATTATTTGTCCATGACCCCTTCCTGGTCCCATTCCTCCTTGACCCCCACTACGCCCCTGAAACCCAGCACGCTCCATCCCTACATTTGGATTGAGGGCTCGCGTTTCGGCCTACACCCTATAGGCAGGAGTCTGATCCATCATTATTTCATAGCTTTAGCAGGTGCATTCGTCATGGCCTACCGACTTGCAAAAATTACAAAACAACTGTTGGGGCGTCTGTGTATACTTCTGCAACAGATGATAATTATCCATGGTATGTTTTCCTCCTATCTGGCAAATCGCACACCATAATGCAGACGCCATGCTCAGCCCTACCTATGCCTCTGGTCTTAATGGCATTGGCCCTCCTCCTTCCAAGTAGTTCACGAATACTGGACAATGATCTTTGTCGTGGCCCTAGCCTTTGCATTTTATGCACCATACTTCCTCATGCGCCTCTGGCCGAGGTGCCCTATCCTATTTCAAACTTTGCATTTCCAGACATAGATTTTGTAGCTGCGCGTGGATCTGTTGGACTACCAATCCAGGTTCTTGTATAGGGGTCACATGCAACCTCATTGCCATCTCCAACGCTTTGGCCTGGGTGGAAGGTTTTTACTGTGACAACGTCGTCCTTAAGTGTGGTGTAAGCGAGGCCACAAACCATGCACGATGCTGCGCATCTGTTAACGCCATATTGGCTTCGCAGATAATACTCTTCAACCTTTAGTCCAAATCCCAGGGGGTCTCGCCCAGGAGCATCGCGATCTCTTTAAACCCGATGATTGATTGCATCTCTAATTTTGGCCTACTAAATTCCCTGTTCAACACATTTTGGATCTTTGTATTCCTCTGTTCGGGTGGTCATTAGAATGCTTGATATACCATGTTAATGTGCAATCCTGCAGCGCGCTCACCAGTGTAGCCTTTCTAATATTATCATCCATAATGCCCTATGCTTCCCATACTGCTCTTACCATGAACCAGAATTGATCTGAGTCTTAATTTCCTACTCCTCTGAACATCGGCAGTTTGATCGCATTTTCCATACTGAACTACGGAGGTGGTGGAGGTGGAGTGGGTGGAGATGGAGGTGAGGGAGGTGAAGCAGGTGGCGGAGTGGGTGGGGGTGGTAAATGCGGAATTCATTGTCTTATCAAACTGATCACGCTTCTCGGAGAAACCTTCGCTAGCTCGTCCTCGCTCTCCTGCAAGGGTGAAATTAAGGGAATGCTTTCTAATTCTTCATTTCTTCTACTTCTGTAGATCTTTCTGCTCTGCGTAGTCCCAAACATTAATTTATTTGCATAACTCGCTTTTCACTCAATAGCATATTAATCCAAGTGTTCAAATATTTAACATACTTACCTCGCGGTCCCTTGAGAAAACGTCGCTTTGCCTCATTGTAGCTAACGGTCGTGTCTTCCATGAAATTAGTGATAAATCCTGCTATTATTCAATCAAGCCAGTGGTCCACAACTCGCACTATCTTATCTTCTGAGGCTTCTAGTCTATGCACTAGTTCTGGAGTCCACACTATTGGTTTGCCGAGCCTATACCTTCCCTGGCTATCTGCTAACTTTGCGATCCACTCATACAGCTCAGATGGAAAAGATGAAAAGAAGATTTCGTGGATTTCAGTGTACAATTAGCAATCCAACCAATGCTCCTTAGATACTCGCAGATTTCTGTTTTCCTGCGCCGGGAACTCGTGAATCTTTTGTCCAACCACTCTTCAATTTCTTTCTTTGTAGTGTTCCAGTGGCACGACATCAGACATCATTTATGTAGATCCTAGTCCTAGAAGCAGAACCATTTGTTGGCTTAGTGGGGCATGACCTAGGTTTAAAGACGATTTAGCCAAGTAAATCCTGGTACTACTGGCCCTTTTGGCAACAGTTCGTGGAGCGTGGACTGAGGTCTCACCCGAAGCAGTATGGGAGGGTGCTAGAACCAGGTTTTCACACCCTTGGGATGTCTAATGGGCTTCTAGAGGTCCATGATCTGACCTATCACTACGTGCACTTGTGATCCCTTCATGACCTGTGGTGCAGCTTCTGCGCAACCCTACTTGGGGCACGACTCGTATGATACCCAAGATCCTTGTTAATTAACCGATTACTTAACTTGTGTGTGTAATATTTATGGTTATTACAACATATTCATCAATCATAATAGTTCGCGCAATACATAAACAAATACAACCATAAAGAAGATAATGCACAACAAATACACAGGAATATGAATCAACTTCTCTTTTATTAATCTTCAATATTTCTTACAAACTCATCACCGCCCTGCGCACTTAGTTGCAAGGGTCCGCGCACTCAGCTGCAGACTCTACTAGGCCTCTGCGCACTCAGCTGTAGAGCCCCTTCCCACTACTACAATTCAAGACACTTAGAACTCTACTCTAAGCTCGAACCATTCATTTGCTATTCATTTATTCATCAATTCCTTAACTTTATTTACAACTTAGAGCCTTGCTCTATTTATACAATCCCATGGTCCGCGGACCATGGGTAGGCCGACTTTACACTAATTTACAATACAATGCTTAGGGCAGACAACCCTATGACTCAATTGTACACTTCGCGCTTTGCACCTGCATTTCGCGGAGTTTTACAACATCTTTGACCAAAACTTGGGCTTTGAGCCCAAAAAACCTGCTGTGGGGGGATTCCATGCCCAACAATCGTGTCAGAAGATCGAAGAAAGACAACCTTCATGACAGATTGGGGTTAATTTCAGTATATAGTAATGCCATTTGGATTGAAGAACGCGGCTGAAATTTTCTCCCAGTTTGTGATCACAACGTTCAAGGAATTTATTCATAAATTTTTGGAGGTTTATTTTGATGATTAGATTGTGTTTGGGTTGGTGAAATGCCATGTTGTGAGTCTGCGCCTTATGTTGGATACATGTTGAAGGTATTAGATCACGCTGAATTTGAAGAAGTGCATATTTTGTGTGCTCTTTGGAATTTTGCTAGTATGTAAGCAGGGATTGATGGTGGACCCTGCAAAGATCACTGTGATTGTGAATTAGGAATCTCTGAGGAGTGTATGACAACTGCACACAACCTTGGGGCACACTAGGTATTACAGAAAGTTTATCAAGGCATATGTTCAAATAATCGCGATGATGGAAAAATTATTGAAGAAAGATGTGATGTTTTGTTGGGATGAAGAATGTCAATGTAGTCTAGATTTCTTGAAGGAAAAGATGGTGATTGTGCATATTTTGTTGTTTCCAAACTGGAAGAAAGAATTCCATGTGCATGTAGATGCCTCTTGCATTGGACTAGGTGCGGTATTAACACATTCGGGAGAAGGAGAAATTGATCATCTGATAGCCTTCGTGAGTAGGAAGTTATGAAAGGATGAGAAGAATTGTTCCACTACAAATCGTGAAGGGATGGTGATGGTCTATGCACTGTGAAAATTTAGGCATTATTTGTTGGGTGGACACTTTAAAATGTATACAAATCACTCTGCACTGAAGTACTTGGTCAATAAGCTTGCGTTGGGGGGGAATCTACCGATGGTTATTGTTGTTTCAAGAATATGACTTTGAAGTGATTATGAAGCCTGGAAGGCTGAATGCAGGGCTAGACCATCTATAATTATGGATTGAAACAGGGGAAGAACCAAATAGTTTGGAAGAAGGACTTCCTGATGCACATCTCTTTGCGATGTGTGTCACAGATGACCATTTTCATTCAGTTTGTAACCATGGGCACTGCTCCAGAAGGATATTTGACTCAGAGGAAGAAGGAATTAGTAGTCTGCTCTGCATATTTTTCAATGATTTTAGGTCACTAGTATAAGATGGGAATAAATGAAATACTATTAAGGTATGTTCTAGAATTTGAATGCATTAGTATCCTTGCTAAAGCACATGAAGGAGCAGCGGGAGGAAACTACGTAGGAAAAGCAACTGCGCAAAAGCCTTTGCACACTCGGTTATGTTGGCTGACATTACATAAGGATTCTAAGGCATACCGCAAGGCGTGTGATGCTTGCCAAAGGACAAGAAAGCCTTTGTGAAGAGATGAATTGCCTTTAAATCCTCAGGCTTTGTTGCAAGTATTTGATAAATGGGCCATTGATTTCATAGGTCTAATACAACCACCAGGAAAGAAGATGGGCACACGGTATATCATTACTGCAATAGAGCATTTAACCAGATGGGTGGAAGCAAAGCCAGTGAAGGATTATACAGCTGCCACCACTGCAAAGCTTTTGTTTGAATATGTCTTAACACAGTTTGGGTGCCCTAAGGTGTTGATGAGTGATAGGGGTACACATTTCTTGAATGAAACGATTAGTGCGATTCCCAAAGAATTCCAAGTATACCACCAAAAGAGCACACCCTATCACCCACAGGAGAATGGAATGATGAAATCATTTAAAAAAATCTTGGAGAAAGTGCTAACAAAGGTCTGCAAAGCATAGATGAATGATTGGGATATGGGCATGCCAATAGTACTATGGGCATATAGGACGACTTGCAAGAAATTGACGGGCCAAACACCTTTTAGGTTGGTCTATGGGATTGAAGCGGTAATGCCTATGGAGTATGTTGTGCCAAGTCTACGTATTGCAGTGTTGACAGAGATGGTGGATCACTAGATCTTGGAGGAATGGCTTGCACAACTGATGGAGTTAGAAGAGGACCGCTTTCTTGCAGGATTTCACCAGCAAGTACAAAAGGAACGTGAGAGAGCATTGCATGATAGGCATATTAAGTTTCACACTTTCAAGGTGGATGATTTAGTGCTACTATATGATAGCAAGTTCACAAAATTTCTAGGGAAATTTCAAATGCATTGGTTGGGGCCATATGTTGTTAAGAGATCATGGATGGTAGCACAGTTTAGATCGTGAACTTGAATGGTGAGTCATTCCCTGGGAAAGTCAATGGAAGTAGGCTAAAGCTATATACGGGGGATCCTGCCCCTGTGCAATGACTACATGGTAGAAGAATAGTCTTAGTAATCTAGGTAGCTGCAAGGGATTGCGGGACTATAAACTACACTGCCTGAACAAGAGCAGAATATAGTAAGGCGGCTGTGCGATGTAGGTAAGGGGTGCAACAGGTGAAGCTGCACCATGGAGGATGGTGTCATGAAATTTGGTCCAAAAGTAGCCACTAAAGTCACTATTCATGATTTGATGGAAAAAATCATGTTAAGAGGAGGGGATAGGGACCATTTATGGAAAAATATTTTGAGATCTACCGCCAAAGACACATTTATAATCAGAAAATGGAGGGAACGGTCGGATTTGAATTTGAAGACCCCTAAAATATGGAATGTTGGCTTGCAAAGAAACACTTTTCATTATGAAAATTTTCTGTGTGCCTTATTGTTTTAAGTTTATGAAGCACGAAGATTGGGAGGAACTCTTGTCACAACCGTTGTTCGCAAACCTATTTGCAAAAGCTCGTGAACTTTTTTTTGACTGGATGGCTGTAAAAAATCTCGTAGAGGCTATTAGTTTTGAAATTTCTATCTCTGATATGGTAGCCCTTGAAATAACAAGCATGGAAGCTACGCCCTCCGTACCT
Source organism: Pinus tabuliformis (assembly GCA_031772625.1). Classification (NCBI taxonomy): domain Eukaryota; kingdom Viridiplantae; phylum Streptophyta; class Pinopsida; order Pinales; family Pinaceae; genus Pinus; species Pinus tabuliformis. The sequence goes on from CM062804.1 coordinate 835,869,382, forward strand.
ATGGCACTGAGGTCGACTAGGCCGAAGCATTCGGCTGCTAAGTAGAAGAAAAAGAAACCTGTACGGTGAGGCATTCACCAAGGAAGAACCTCGAGGTTTGGAAGAAGTAGAAGAAGGATAAGACAAACCAGCCGGAGAAAATAGTTGACTTTGCGGCAGAATAACTCCGCGATGGCTTCGAGGAAGTAGATGTTGAGGAAGGTGAGCTTATCACTAGGCTCCCAGAGTATATCCCTCATCGAAAAGGGAAAACGAAAGTAACCAAAGACCCAGACTTGGGAAAATTTATGATCCCTATGCCACTGTTACCATAACAGGTCGTTTTTGAAGGTGAGGTCTTAGCACACATCCCAGTGCTAAAGCTGTAGGATTGGGATCTCGCTGGCCACGAGAAATTCCCTCATTTAGCTAGTAATAAGTACATGACAAAGATATATTATTTAGAAATTGGGGTTACATGGCTGGAACCAATGAAATGGGTCAGAGGTGTTGAGCAGGCTAGATTGTTGCACATCCTTTGCATACCACACTTCCACCAGTCGATTATCAACACTGTGTGTGTGCGCTAGTTGCTTGTGTTGGTGCATGATTGGTGCTTATGGCTTGGTGAACCCATCCCTATCACTAATATGCTCATCCATAGGATTACAAAGATGCCCTATAAAGGGATATACCTTGCCAAGGAGTTTGGAGGAAAAAGTGGAGAAAAGGAGCTGATAGATAGGATGAAAATTGAATTTGGATTGATCAAGAAGTCATGCAAATATTCTATCCACTCAGACTAGGTGGTGTAGTTTTCTTCCCAAATCCTAGCAAGAAATATCATGAGGAAATGTTGTGCGGATGAAATTTCGGCTCCAGTAATGTCATTGGCTACCTAGTGCGTGAAGGGAGTATAATACAACTAGGTGCGGTATTTATGTAAGGAATTTCCCGCGAACTACCGCGAAGCACAAGAGGATAGCAAGGAATTTCATTATGCCTGGATTTTGTTGCTAATTGTATTAGTATCATGGTGACTGCCTGCAGATAGTCAGTTTCCTCCATAGGAAGAAGATTTACCAGAGGCAGTGAATTTTGCTTTGCTGTGGGTGACAAAGGATCCCAAGAGGATCAAGGAATCCAAAATTTTCTGGATATTGGTTGAAATGGACCACTGCACAGTAATCAATCAGCGGCCAAGGTTGTCTCCAACATTGTTCGAGAAATTAAGGGCCTTCGTGGAGTTTAAGGTTGACTTCCATAATGTATCGATTAGGGTGAGGCGAGATCCTAGGAATATATGGCATAAGTTGCTGTACTTAGTTTCAGAAACATATGTGCAGGAAATTGTGGGAATTTGGCCAGCAGAGGGGAAATAACCCGCGGATGTTGGTGTAGGTACCAGTCAGGGTGGAGAAATCTCTGTTGCATAGAGGACAACTACACAAAAGAGAAAAGAAGCAACACAAAAAGCAGCACAAGCATTGGCCAAGCAGGGAAAGAAAAAAGATGCTGCTGAAAAAGAGAGCGCTGCAAAAGAGTGTAATGAGACAGAGTGCACTAACATAGAGGAAGTTGAAGCATCAGCTTCCCAGCATACTGAGGAGCAGGAACTATCCGAGAAGGGCAAAGTTGGGGGAGAGGAGCATAGCATTCCCTTCACATTGAATAATTGTAGTAAGCAAAGAAATTCTAGGCCGAGGAAGAAGCACAAATCAGATAAACAAGCGTGCATTGACCCAATGATCCTCACAGAAGGGGATCTCGATGAAATTAGGGAAAAATTTGTAGACACCACAACGAAGCTATGACATCAATTTGAACATCAATACATGCAAATGTTAGGGAGTGTCCAGAAGGATCTGCGTGAGTTGCAGATCCAAACAAGCAGGCTTCAAGTGAGCATAGGGAAAGTGAGTGGGGTGTAATTGAGCCTGGCACAAGGGAGAGAGAAATTTTTGGAGATGGAAAGGACTCTGGACCTCAGAGTTCTATCCTTACCAGAAGAATCAGTTCACGTAGAAACAGAGGAAGACTACATTCAGTTGAGCACGATTAAAGATATCGGGATGAACTTAGCCGTGCTGCCACTTCAGACTCTCCATGCGCTGCATCAGGGGGTCTCAGACGAGCTTAGAATCAGAGAGAAGTGAGCATTGGCAACAATCAACAAATTCAAGGTAAACAACGAACAAATGTTCGCTGAGAAGGCTCAGGCTTAGAAAGAAAAGGAAGAGCTACAAGCATGAAGTCAAAGCCTAGAAACAACAATCACACAGGCATGCAATTCAGTCCCAGAGTTAAATATTTCGGAAGACACCACAAACTACAATGAAGATCAAGAAATTGTCTTCTACAGTATGCGAATCAAAATATGAGATAGGCAGAGTCATGTTTGACTTCCAAATGAAGATCTTATTGGGATGGGGTCCCCTAGGTCAGTTTTGGTTTAAAAACCCAAGTTTTGATGTAAATTTTGTTGAAAAGATGTAAAGTCTCTGCGAATTGTGGATGCGGAGTGCATAGGTAGTTAGGATTCAAAAAGGGTTTTTACCCTTGTTTATGTAAAGTTGAGTAAGTTTTGAGATCCAACCATGGTCCGCCGACCATGGGATTGCATGTAAAAGACTATAAATAGGTGTGTCTTAAGGAGTCTAAGGCATGTCTATGGGTATGAATGGATGGAGTCTTAGAAAGATAGTGCAAAGAAGTAAGTCTTAGAGGAGGAAAAGGCTCTGCAGTTGAGTGCGCAGAGGCCTAGGGTAGTGTCCACAGCTGAGTGTGTGGACCCTTTTAGTTGAGTGTGCAAGGCAGTTTTGAGTTTGTAACCTTATATTGAAGATCAGTAAAGAAGACAGTTGGAGAAATTCATGTGTTTATCTATTTACTGCTATTAATTATGTTGTGATATATGTTGTGATTGAAATAATGTCTTTATGAACTAATAGACTATTGATGCGTGAATCTATTGGATAAATCTCATTAACTGAATGCAATACATGTTAAGTATTTATGTGAAGATTATAATACTTTATGTTACATTTATTAAGAACTTAAGAAGATATGTATGAATTTCGATCTAAAGCTATTCTATGATGTGCGTAAGTAGATAACTGATTTGTTAAGGGTCCGTAGAAGCCGATCGTATACCTTTCCGGAGGTCTAGGGGCCATTTGAAGGAAGTTACAGTACCAAGCCCCAAGGGCTTAGAGATCTGTGCGAAGGAATATCTAGGGCATGAAAGGACATCACATTGATATTTGGATGCTGAAATGTGGTTCTAGCATCCCCCCATACTGCTTCAGGTGAGAATTCAACTTGTGCTATGCCGATTGATGCCGAAAGGGCTAGTAGTGTAGGGATTTGTTTGGAGCAATTCACTTTGAACCTGGGTCAGGACCCCCTAAGCCAACAAATGGTTTCGTTGCTAGGACCGGGATATGCATAAAGGGATGTGTGATGTTTCATCGCTGGAATTCAACCAAGAAAGAAATAGAGAAGTGGTTGGATAGAAAGATCCACGAATTCGTAGTGCAAGAAAACAAAAACCCACGACTAACAAAAGAGTAGTGGTTGGACAAATATTTGTACATGGAAATATATGAAATTTTCTTCTACACCTTCCTGATCGAACTATACGAGTGGATAGCTAAGTTGGAAAACGACCAAGGAAGGTGGAGACTTGACGGTCCAATAGTGTGGACTCCGGAGCTAGTGCAGAGATTGGAAGCTTCTAAAGATAAGATCATGCACACTGTTGATCATTGGCTTGATTGGGCTAGGAGGATTTGTTACAAAATTTGCGGTTGATACCTTAGTCAGCTACAACAAAGCAGAGCGACGCTTCTTCAAGGGACTGCGAGGTAAGTATCTGAGATCTTTGAATACTTGGATTAAGATGATCTTGTGTGAGAAAATGGTTATTCCATTGCCTTGATGTTTGGATCTACGTGAAGTGGATGGATATTTAGAAATCAAGAGCAAGAAGGTCCTAAATATAACTCGTTGATTGGACCTCCTTCGAGTGACGACGAGAGAGTGGTACAGGCCTCACCATAGAGTGCTTTCCAGCTAATAAGATAGGGTTTTCCATGGATACATCACCCATCCACTCCACCTCCACCCTCACCTCCATAGCATACACCTTCGCCCACACTTCCACCACCACCACCACCATTCAACATGTCGAACTCGATAAAGCTACCAATTTTCAAGGGTATAGGAAGCGAAGACATAGATCAGTTCTCATTTTTTACGAATGTTGTGTGGACCGCACAACAAATCGCTAATGATAACATAAAGAATGTGCATTTAGTTACTACCCTACGGGACCGCGAGCTAACATGGTATATTAAGTACTGTGCTGACCATCCTATAGAAACGCTATCAGAAACTAAGGATGCTTTAAAAAAAGAGTTTAGTAAGCCTAATTCTGACTCGGTCAGTCGTAGGATTTAAGGAGATCACGATGAGGGCAAGTGAGATGCCCTGGGAGTTAGATCAAAGGTTAAAGTGTGTGATCCACGAAGCTAATATGCAGCTCACAGATGGTCAACACTGCAAGTGGTTTATAGCCTTGCTTCTGCCCCACCTCAGGATTTCCTTGTCGCAATAGAAGATAGGAACTTAGGTAGAAGCCCTGGAAATCACGATGAGATTGCATGAGAAACCTATTTAGTAAGCGACTTTGGGAGTCCAATAGATTCACTCACAATTGCAAAACCTCTGCTTGAAATTGCAAAGCTTGAAAAAATAGAAGGAAGCTAGGCCCGAGGTGTGTGAGGAAGTCTGGTGCCTCAAGTGTAAGAGCCAGGGGCATGATAAAGACCAATGCCCTGTCTTCACGAATTATATTACAGGGGGGGTCGATGCCCCTGAGGCAGGAAGCTCCAACAGGACCAAGTGTGGGGCCTACACTATGGTGCGCTATTTGATAGGTCATTGGAAAACATGTAACGAATAATTAGCATTTGCTGCAAAAGTTTGTTTAGATGCCACAACATTTGTTCTGCAATTTCTGCAAATCAGTGGACCACGATGAGTGCCACTATCATAGCTACGAGTTGATGATGGAAAGAACGCCTACTTGTCAAATGCAAGCGGAAACTTAGCCTCTAGATCAGGGCACTGGGGAGTGCATGAAGGATATCAGGGTTGAGGACGAGGATGAGGAGGAGGAGGACCTGATAGAGTTCGTGGTCAGGTTATTTTCTACAACTATGGGAAACCACGTAACTACGTGGGGGAGTGTTAGAATCTGACATGCCCTTCTTGTCAGTATTGTAGTTAGTTTGACCATACCATAGAAGAGTGCCCTGTTCTGATAACTAAGATGCAGGAGAAGAAGGTGCAACCTACATAGAAATTACAAATTATAAGAGATGAGTCCCACGAGGAAGATCTGAATGTGAATATCATGCTAAGAAGAGGAGTGACAACTGGGGCCGATAAGGGAAAACAAGCTGACGAGAATGAATGGATCTGCAAGGCCCCAAAAAAGGAAGTTCGCTTTGATTTGGAACACGTGAAGGAAACATTTATGGAGGTGAATAAAAGCTTCACTGAGGCATCTACCTGAAGCGGTCATCACAAAATACCAAAAACTAGCGCACCCACAAAGGTTAATCCCTTTGTGCTCACTACGTTTTTGGAGAACTGTATGAAACTTCTACGCGATAGCAACGTTGTGAAGGGGCTATAGGAATTGATAAACAAGTGTGATGGTAAGGAAGTTGCTCCTAATGGACACCACATAGTTAGAAATATTGGTAAACATAAGGAAGGAACAGGGCACGAGATGACACTCATTGTGTAGATAGGAGATTATGAGATGGACCAGGTTATTTTGGATCTGGGTTCTGACGCGAATGTTTTTCCTAAACAGACATGGGAGAGAATGGGAGACCTATGCTACAGTGGTCTCCGATTCAACTAAAAACAGAAAACCAACAGAAGATTATCCCTATGGGATGACTACATGGAGTCACTGTAGATATAGAAGGTTCGAGTGCGCTGGATGATTTTGAGGTAATAGAAATTGTTGATGACAACAATCCATGCCCTATACTCCTTGGAATCGACTAGGCCATTGATATGAATGGAGTCATCAACTTGAAGAGAAGAAAAATGTTGTTTGAATGAAAGTCACTCTGTGTTGTAGTAACATTGGACCCTACAAAGGGACCGCGCTATACAGAACCAGTCCGTGACTATGAAGAAAGTGATAATCACTTGGATCATATTTATAAAATAACTACACGAAATCAAGACTAGATTAATCCAACAACTGATGGACGAATTTCATGGGACCGGGAGAGTTCCTGTACCTTAGATTTAGATGAAGAACTAGAGCATTGGCAGAATAGGCTACATAAAGTATCTACGCTACGCTGCAACATGATGACTAGATCGTTGCGTTGTGTGTCATTGGTGGTAGGAAATTTACCCTATTGTGATGGTTTAACTGAAGTAGATAAGTTTTTGGATGCTTTTAAATGAGAAGTCCTTGAGGATCATTAATTCCAAGCACTAGACTTGGCACTGTGTGCTACGCCTCGACTATGGTGGGGTATGCATAAGGACAACTTTGATGAATGATGAGATTATAGGAGGATGATGAGGTTGCGCTTTAGTCAACCAAAAATTTGATTGACTAAGAAATATGACGAGAGAAATGATTCGTGCGATCATTTAGAAAATTGGACTAAAATGTATGGAACGGAGCCGAAACCAGAGTGGGTGCACTTATTCTGTCACACTTTGGATATAATCCCTATATTGGTACCTGGAAATGGAGCTTCGCCATGGCACCACGAAGTGGGATATATTAAGGGAAGGATTTTAATGACCTTCAGTTTGAAGATGGGTTCGAAAGAATTGATGAAGCTCTACAGGAGGTTAAGGTAGTGATTTTCAAAATACCACAGGATCCTTTAGATTTGGTTCAACCAGATTGGAGCACCCAGTTGTGCCATGCGCTGGAATGCTATAATGTGACTTCTGAAGGGGAGGATGAAGATCCAAGAAAGATCAATATTTTAGAGGCAGAAGGCCATCGTGAAGTGGAAGGTCTGCAGATAGAAAACTCGAACATCACTGCATCGTTGAAAACCAGGCAAGTGAACATTGGTACTAAAGCCTAGGCAAAATTTGCGAAGATTGGATATTACTGGGATGATGCCACAGTGGATAAAATTGTTGAGCTACTTCGCGAGTACCATGATATTTTTCCCACCATGTTTTTGGACCTAAATGGCATCATAGGAGATTTGGGTGTGATTAAAATCACTTTGAAATTGGACGTGAAGCCCATTAAGCAGAGGCTGTATCACCTTAATCCCAAATACAAGGAAAAGGTTTGCTTGGAATTGGATAAGATGCTTGAGGTAGGCATTATCGAACCTATGGAGAAATTTGATTGGATGAGCCCAATGGTGGTTCAAGAGAAGAAATAGAAGGGAGAAATAAGGATTTGCGTAGATCTAAGAAATCTTAATGATTCCTGCATCCATGATCCTTTTCCGACGCCGTTTACAGGTGAATATTGGAAAATGTTGGAGGACACGAGGCCTACTCGTTTAATAATGGGTTCTCAGGGTACCATCAGATTAAGATCACACCAAAAGATAGGAGAAAAACATCCTTTGTGATGGAATGGGGTTGCTTTTAATACACCGTGATGTCATTTGGACTCAAGAATGTGCCAACAATATTCTCTCGCATAGTCATTGCGACATTCAAGGAATTTATTCACAAATTATTGGAGGTGTATTTTGATGACTAGACATTGTTCGGCTTAGTGAATCACCACATAGAAAGTTTGGGCCTGATGTTGGATATGTGTCGTAGATACCAGATCACATTGAACCTGAAGAAGTGTTTATTCTATGTTCCCTTTGGGATTTTACTGGGTCATGTGGTGTGCCAGCAAGGGCTGATGGTGGACCCTACCAATATCGTGGTGATAGTAAATTTGGAGGCCCTAAGGAATGTCAAACAATTGCATGTAACGCTTGGACATACAGGGTATTACAGAAAGTTCATCAAGGCTTATGCTCAGATTACCATACCTATGCAGAAGCTGTTGAAAAATGACGCTAAATTCTGCTGGGCTGAAGAATGTCAGCACAATCTAGATGTATTGAAAGAGAATATGGCGACCATGTCGATCTTGGTCTTCCCAAATTGGAAGAAGGAATTCCATGTTCATGTTGATGCCTCATGTATTGCTTTGGGAGCAGTGTTGACACAAGATGGTGAAAGAGAGATGGATCACCCTATAGCCTTCGCGAGCAAGAAATTATCAAAGGTTGAGAAGAATTACTCAACGACAGAGTGTGAAGGATTGGCTATAGTGTACGCACTTCAAAAGTTAAGGCACTATTTGTTGGACAAACATTTCAATATGTACACAAACCATTCTGCCTTGAAATACCTAGTCAATAAGCTCATGTTGGGGGGGAATATATGCAGATGGGTGTTGCTATTTCAAGAGTATGATTTTGAGGTAACTGTAAATCCATGAAGGTTGAATGTAGGACCTGACCAGCTGTCATGGATTGAAATAGGGGAGGAGCCTACTAATTTCGAGGAAGGGTTGCCTGACCCGCAACTCTTCAGAGTGCGTGTAACGGATAATCATTTTGCAGATATTATCCACTTTTTTACTACAGGGACGACTCCAAAAGGGTATACAAGTCATAAAAATAAGGAACTAGTGGTGCGTGTGACATATTTTTCAGTGATTCTTGGTCATTTGTATAAGATGGGTGCTGATAAGATCTTGCAAAAGTATGTGCCTGATTTTAAGAGACATAGCGTCCTAGTTCAAGCTCATGGACGAGTTGCAGGAGGAAATTATGCAGGAAAGGCAACAACACAGAAGATTTTGCGTGCAGGTTTGTGGTGGCCTACTGTTACAGGGAAAAGTGTCTACTCATAACTGCTTATCCCACTAAGGTGTGATAGCTGCCTTAGAAACAAACAAAGTAAAGCTACTTTCGTTTTTCCTTTATGAAGTATAGATAGAGAGGAACAAAGAAGACCAACCTCTGTCTTGCGCTAATCTCCTGGTTCGATTCCTCTCTTCCTTGATAGTCTTTCGCTACTTGTTCCCTTGCACGCCCAGCTTCACAGAGCACCTGTAAGATCACAGTAGCATAGCACTATACAAGAACATGGATCAGTTGTTCTGACCCAGCATCAACCTCTCAGCAAGGAAGCCCCTCTTCACCTCATACAAAGCTTAGATCACCCAACAATCTGATGTTTGTCTCAAGAAACCAACAGCAATTCCTTACAATATGCAAAATTCCAGCCCCTGGATCTCTGGGATGAGGGATCCATATATAGATATCTGTAAGGGAGATGAGTCAGCTTGTGATTTGATTAGTGTCTTACCTCTGATAGTTTTTGCTTCCACTTGGAGATTGATGATCTCTTACTCATCCTTGGTCGAATTCAGAGAGGCAAGTGTCATAGGAGAAGTTTCTGGAAGCTTCCATTGCCTCTCCACCTCGCGGAATGACACTGCCATTTGTCATTTCTCGCCCATTGCACCCCATAGAAGGGCTTTTTGAAATGAAATGCACCCACACAGAGTATTTAGGTGAGATGCAACGCACTTGGTCTGTGGAGCAGCTGAAATGATCCTGTTTTGACCAATTCTAAGCAGTTTTTCATGGAGAACTTCTGGGAGAAGCTGTAATCAGCTGACCTTGTTCCTTTAGGGGTTAGAACAACACTTTTAGGGACTTAGGAGCCCTTGGTTTATGGACATTTCATGCTTGGGGTTGTAGTGCCCAAAAATTTCTATAACAGTTGCCCCCTAAAGCATGAGGTCGTTAATCTTTTGATGTCGGGTGAAATGCTTTATTATGAGGATCCGAAGTTCTTTCAAGCTGAGAGGAGACCTGTAATAAGATACAATACAATACATTATCTTCATAATATTTTCATGATCTAGCTGAGGCAGGCATTCCCATGCTCAGCTTTATAAATTCATTTTCATGTACATAAGATAGACAATCGTCTGAGTGTAGACTGATGATTCAGATAGAGCCATCATCCCTTTGATTGGATGATTATCTGTGCAGCAATGATGTACATTTGATGTCTTTATTTCCCTGAATATATATCGCAGCCCGGATGGATGAAACTAGATCCGTGGTCTTCAATCTCGTTCGATCTTCACTCGAAGTACAAATCTATCCATGTGAGAGATGTTCCGGAGTCGAACATGGAAAGACATCGCTTGATTACCAGCCAATGATATAAGTTGTTAACAAGCGTGAGAGGAATCACCGATAATGATAATGACCCTCAAGGTATTGCAGTACAATTCATGTGGTGTGAATAAAGGACTTGGCGTCGAACACCACGGAAAATCTTTCGATCGAAGGTTATTCATGTAAACCTATCGCCGGAAGTGAGAAACTTTCCATTGAGGCATGCAAGCTTCAAAGCACTGAATGGGGTGTTCCTAGATCAACTTCTTGGATAATGAGCTGATGTCGACAAGAATCGATCCATCACAGGAGGGCCTTAATGAATCCCACATCAATGACACGGAACGGAGCAAATGATTTTAATGGAGGTGAAAACAATCTGGTGATATAAGGTTCAGGGTGGTGGTCATGAAAGAATGGAATATAAATGTATTGTAGTGGGTGAGACACAGGTGAATTCTCTGAATGAATTCTCTTGAACATATCGGTGACACTGATGTGATGGATTGGTAGCATTAACCCCAAATGTGGATGGTATGATGGGACCATGGTGATGTGACCGGTGAATGAAACAACCCAACCTGACTTGGATGCGGAGTGAAAGTGTCATGTTCAAGAGCGACTTGCTACCAACAAAGTTTCTTCAAGTTTTCTTCCCAATTTTTCCCTAGTCATTGCTGACTAGTACCTCTTTATTTTTATCAAGCTTGAGGAGGATAACATATGCTTGTTCTATAATTTGCCCTTCGGGCAAACCCATCGCTATGTTTTAACGAGCCTAGCGATAGTGAAACTTGTTCTCGTCTATAGACAAGTTTGTCGCTATTAAAATTTTAACGAGTTTAACGACAAAGATAACTCGGTCCTTTTCAATTTTAGAGAGTCTGAAAAGGAACGCAAAGGAAACTCCAAAATTCCTTTTTCGTCATCTAATCCCTTAAGTCCGAAAAAGTATAAAACAATACAGAAGGGATGAATTTTCGATACTTTTAACGAGCCGAACAAAACAAGAGCTCGATCTTTTTGTGTAATAATCCCTCAGGTCCAAAAAGATTAAAATTTAGAGGAGGGATAGCACTTCCGGTCCCTTTAACGAGATGGAGAGGCCAATGGCTCGGAAATCTTTTCATATTTTACGAGTCAATTGAAAAGAGCTTAAAGGAGACTCGTCTTTTGAGGAACGAGTGATAAAATGGGTAGCAACTGATTCCAGGTAAGGTTTGGAATTTTCCAATCACGGCAGTGTTACAAGGATGGCTAGTGAGATCACTCTTCGCAGTTGTTCCTCAAAATGGGTAAACAATCAATTGGAGGTGAATGATCGGCCAATGCAAAAGTGGAGGTGATGGTGCAAACACGACCAAGGCTTTAAAGGCTGAATTATTAAATTCACGATGGTTATTTACCGGAAATTGGTTCATTTTTTAATGAGCTTAAACTCTAGAGGAACATGTGCTCATTGCTTATGTTTATTCTTTAACGAGCATGAAGTCCGCACTAAAACTGCTCGATGTAACGGTCTTTTCTTGATTTTACCGTAAATAGCTTTGTTCTTTCAAAGATTGTACTGCATTTTCGGTTGCTTCATCAAACTGGTTAGAAATGAACAATATATGTCTGAAAAATGAGTTAGAACACTAATATTTTACTTCGAACTACATAAAAAGTAATGTAAAAGTGCTTTTATCTCTCATTTTACCATTTCATTTGAACTTTGGTTTGTTAGAGCTTTGGAGGTGCTTTCCCCCTTTGATTTTCATCAGCCGATTTCAGGAGATTCTGTGGACAATTCTCGGTGCCGTCTGGACCAGGTAGGAGCTAAACTTGAGCTCTTTCATTTCATGCTTTCCATTTTGCATTCTAAGCTTGATTCCTGGTTTTTCTGAGCCTCTGGGGTTTGAAAAACTCGCTCTGCCTTCAGCGCACCCTCTGTGTATCGAAAGGTGCGTTGGATGTTGGCCTGTCTACTGGCCATCTGACATGCAACGCACCCAGAGCACTACTGTAGGTGCGATGGGCACAAAGAAGGAATTTTATGCACAGTTTTTGATGGAAATTTTGCCTGTTTCTTACCAAAATCAGGATCTAACTCTTCTCTTTTTTGTTTTTCAGAGATCTTTGGAGTAAGATGACTATTACATGGTGAGAACATGAGCATGAAGAAGAGGACATGCTTGCCCTACATGATCCGGTTACAGTAAACGCACTGCGGAACTGTGGCTTGCTGAAGTTTTTCCGCATTTCTAGCATGAGACAACAGATCAACTTACTGCAGTATTTGCTCGATGCTTGGGATCCTACCAACCAGGTGTTCCAGATCAGGGGCAAATCCATCCCCTTGACTGTAGTGGACATCTATTTCTTGACTGGCTTGTCGAGGCGGGGTGCCCCCATCTCTTTATCAGGTTCGGCCCGAGGAGGTGAATCTGTGAGAGATTATGTTCGCCGGTATTGCAGAGAAGGATCTCAGCCGAGTAAAGAGGGCAAGATCATCATCTGTGATGTCACTGACAGGTTCCTCAAGACTATTCTGTTTACTTTTGGTAGGATGGCTGGTGGTGTGGCTCTTCATGTAGCCAACTGATCTTATATGTAGTATGCCTTGGAATGCCTCCAACCGAAGGTGTTCAATTGGTGCGATGCAGTACTTCTTGTGATGAAAGAACAGTTGACCAAGGTAAAGAGTGGGAGGTTGAAGAACTTTGGGTATGGTTCTATCTTGACCGCCTTTGCCTTGGAAAAGATACCACTGATGCAGCCACAGTATATTGCACTCAATTTACCTTCACCGACTGAACCACGTATGCAGAGATGGGTCGACCATATGTCTAGGCATGATGGTCAGTCTCAGATTTCATTTTCAGATACCTTCTTCGGGTGGTTTGATCGTCAGGAGATGGTTTATTCCGAGTACCCATATGCTGGTATGGACTTCTGGGGTGACCCAGATTTAGTACTGCCAGATGGCGAACAGTGGGGTGCCATTGGTAAATTCTTTAACCATATCCCTGTTTATCGTTTTCCTCTTATAATTTCCTTGTGCTTTATTTTATCAAGACTTAATCAAACTCATGTGTTCATGCAGATGTTGATCCTGTTCGGCCAGTAGTATGCCTGAGAGTGCCAGCTGCCGCCCTAGCAGGAGAGGCTGTTGGATGGGCTATCCTTCGCGACCTCGATGTGGCCGAGACTCTCACAGCATTACAGGAGCAGGTTGAGGGCCTCACTCTTGGTATTCCAGATGTGAGGACTGATGAGTTGCCCTTGAGGTTGAAGCGGCATACTACTGGTGTGCCAAGACGATGGACTCGGCTCTTACGCATGATCGCACAGGCTGTGACTTGCTATCACGAGCATCATTAGACTAGGGTGCCCCCTAGCGTTTTGAGTTTTTTGGTCATTTGACCAATTATTTCTTGGTTACAGAACATTATGTGTAAACCATAAACAGTTATATATGTTTTTGATTTTCGGAGTCTTATTTTGGTTAAGTTACATGATCCAAGTGCAAATATTGATGGTATGCTTCTTTTTATAAATGTTGCAAATGTCTATCTAACACATAATTTGCCAATGAGTCAGTTAATGTGTTTAAGTTTCTGGAAATATGTTGATATTGAATAAAATCAAATTGTCTTTCCAAAATCTTAACCCTTAGGAACATGCGATAAATAGCTGGATTTCGGACAGAGTAGATACCAGTGAGTTGTAGTATGACGAGTTGTGAGTCTAGCTTGACAATCAGTCGGCGTATACCATGTGTGATGGCATCAGAGAGAAGTTCTATCAACGCACTATATTCAACGATGTTATTCGTTGATCGACCAATACATACCCCTCTGAAACTTACTAACTCGCCGCTTGGATCAAAAATGGGCCAGGCCGCGGAAGATAGGTTCCGCGAACTACGACTCGCTCCGTCGGCATATCCAACACATGACTCCAATAGGTTTGACATTTGCAATAAATGTAAAATGTGGATTACTTGACCAAAATAAACATTTTAGCGAAAACAAAAACATAACAAAAGCATACAGGTTACCATACTGAATTACGCATAGTAACGATTGAGGTACAACCCGTTACGAGGTTGCGCCAGTGGAATTCCGTCATAATCCATTAACTCGTAGGCTCATTTTGCTAACACTCGGTTAACAATATAGGGGCCCATCCATAAAGACTTAAATTTACCTGCTTCCAATTTATCGGATTCTTGGTCATAAAGCAAGACCAAGTCACCTTCTGAGAAGACACGGGGTTTGACATTTTTGTCGAACTGTGCTTTGACTCGTTTCTTATGGGCTTCGTTAGCCAAAGCGGCGTCACGATGGGTTTCATCCAATTGGATTATTTCCAAGAAATGAGCTTCTTCTTCTGAAGTTCCGGGGAGGAGATCAATTGCAAGTTTGAGGGACGAGATTTCGCACTGGATTTGTAAGACTGCTTCCAGGCCATATACCAGTTGGAAAGGTGTAAACCCGGTTGCATTCCTTACCGATGTTTGGTAAGCCCACAAGGCTGAGTACAGGATTAGGTGCCACCTTATTTTGTGAACTCCAATCATCCTTTGCAGCATGCGCTTCAGGACCTTGTTGATTGCTTCAACTTGTCCGTTGGCTTGCGGGTAATATGGAGTAGAGCTGTCGTGAGACAACCCTAGTTTGGCAGCTAATTCGACCATCATGTGATTGCGAAAATGTGATCCATGATCTATGACTATAGTTTGTGGGACGCCAAATCTGGCGACTACATGATTGAAAAAGAAGAGGGCAGCTGTTTCACCAATATTATCTAATGTAGGCATCGCCTCGGCCCATTTGGTAAAATAGTCAACTGCAACTATGATATACCCATGCCCCCCAGTTGAGGTGGGGTTACATGTCATGAAATCGATGCCCCATTTGGCGAATGGCCCGATAGCAACTATTGGCTGCAGAGGTGCGGGTGGTCTTCTAGTTTTGCTATCGAAAATTTGACAAGCATGGCAACTTCTGACTGCGTTTATGCAATCTTTAAACATTGTTGGCCAGAAGTATCCTGCTCGTAAGATTTTTGCGCTGTAGCATAACCGGATTGATGCCCCCCACACGTGCCTGAATGGCAATCATTCAGGACTTTTTCGGCCTCCTCATGCGTGAGGCACCTTCTCAGAACTGTATCGATACCGTGACGGTAAAGTGTATCACCGACAATCATGTAGTCTTTTGCCTGGTATCGAATACATTTTTGTTCAGAGCGAGAGGTATTTGGCCTATATTTTTGGGTTTGGAGATAAATGATTATATCCCCATACCACTGATTGCTTGAAGATATCAGAAACAAAATTTCGTCCACGATCGTTTCTTCGGATGTTTCATCATTGGACGACGATGGGAGATCGCATACTAATTCTGCGAAAACCAGAGCTTTCTTTGACTTGGATTTTACAAATTCCATATCAAACTCTTGTAGGATTGCTATCCATTTTGAATATTTGCCCCCCAGCAACTGTTGCGACAATATATAAGTCATGGGGTTGCAATCTGACAGAATGGTAGTTTTTCGAAAGAGGACATAGTGTCGAAATCTCTGTATCGCTTGAACAGCTGCGAGCGCTAGCTTTTCAATGTAAGAATATTTTCTTTCTGTATCATTTAAGTTCTTACTTAAATAATATATAGGATGTTCGATTCCGTCGTCTTCTTGAACTAAAACCATTGCGATGGTCGTATCCGCTGTAGCCAGATACAGGTTAAAATCTTTTTGATAATCAGGAGCGTACATTAATGATGCTTTCATTAGGGATTCTTTTAAAGCATCAAAGGAAGCTTGCGCAACCTGATCCCAGACAAAGGGTACTTCCTTTTTCAAAAGACGCGTATAACCTTTAGCAAGTTCGGCGTAATTTGGAATGAACCTCCTCAGAAAGTTTGCTTTCCCTTGGAGTTTCTGAATCTGAAGCAAATTTGAAGGTGGAGGCAAATTTATGATTGCCTGAACCTTACATGGGTCAAGACGAATCCCGTCCTTTGAGACTACAAAGCCAAGTAAACGACCAGAACTGACGCAAAATACACATTTGTGTGGATTGAGTCGTATCTTGTAGTGTCGGCAACGTAGAAATATTTCTCTTAAATGCTGTGGATGATCAGTCCGCTTTCGCGAATGAGCCGGAAGGTCGTCGAGGTATGGTTGAATGATGTTTTTGATGTCATGGAAGGCATAATTCATTGCCCTCTGAAATGTTGCCCCTGCGTTCTTTAAACCAAAGGGTAATTTTTGATATGCGAATGTGCCCCACGGACAAATAAATGCAGTCTTTGACTGGTCCTATGGGCGGATATTTATTTGATTATACTCAGAGAATCCATCCATAAATGAAAAGATTTCGCATCTGGCGCATTCATCAATTATCTGGTCGATGAAGGGTGTAGGATAGTTGTCTTTTGGACAAGCTTGATTTACATCCCTATAATTGACGCAAACTCTAATTGTTCCTTGTTTTTTCATAACAGGGACAATATTTGATACTCAATCGGTTAGAGGAACCAGGTAAATGAAACCAGCATGGAGAAGTTTCTCAACTTCTGCCTTAATGGTAGCGGCTTTCTGGGGGTGCACCTGCCATAGCCGTTGTCGTACTGGTTTGACATCTAGATACATCTTAATTTCGTGTTCAACGATACTCGAGTCAATTCCTGGCATTTCACTATATGACCAAGCAAAGACATCTCTGAATTCACGAAAAAGAGCGTTATATATTTCCAGTTCTGAAGGAGAACAACATTTGCCAACATAAATATTCTCTACAACATCTGTTTTGGTTGAGATATTTATGGCGATAGTCTCTTCAATGTTGGACAAGTTTCGCTCGGAATCCACTGTGTTTACAGTATTTGATAGAAAATCAAAAACTGAAGGATGATAAAGGTCATCAGGAGTATCTTCTCCACAATTCGGAAGAAGGGAACGATGGTGGTAATCATCCCATGGTGCCCCTTCAATTACCATTGATTGAACAATTCCTTCGTCAGTGTCATGCACTCTCAACCAAGGATCTGAAGGGGTGCCATATTCCTTAGACCTATCTATCCAAACACTCGATGAGCGTTGATTTGGGTTTGCCACCCAGGCTAGGAACATTGATTGCTACAATATTTCCGTTGGGCTTGGAGGCAAAACCATCGCATGATCCATGTCGATATCGTTTTCTGAGATCTTTTTAGAAGATATCATGTTGCAGGTTCCTACTGACGCTACTTCTGCCAAATTGATTGGAGGTGGAAGGGCAAAAGTTCCCATTAATACAGGGTCTTTTAGTAGGCCTACTCCGATATTTTGAAGCGAATGGGGGCTTCCATGGATCATAGGAATGCTTCCCGTAACTTGAGAACTATTGGGGAGGAAGTTTTGTTGATCGACGATTGTAATCCCTCCTTGAAAGGGAAATGAAATCTTCCTAAAATAGGTCGACACAACGGCAGCCATAGCATATATCCATGGTCTTCCTAGTAGGATGTTGTAATCTAGATTTCCATCGATTACTTCAACATCTATTTCTACTGTTTTTCCTCCTAGTTCAACCTTCAAGTTGCTTAGAATACCATATGGGGTATATGTTCGTCCGTCAAATGCTTTTAATGTTGTCAAAGATCGCGACAAGGTTGGAGATCCTAAAGTTTTCCAGCAACTCATCGACATAATACATGTAGATGCCCCCTCATCAATAATTTTTCGATGAACAGTTTTGTTGAGGGCTTTCACTTGAACAAGGAAAGCTAGTTGAGCTGGTAATTGAGGATTGTATCCTTTATGATCGAAGGACACAAGATTGGAATCCTTTGGGTCTATCCCACCAATGGCTGATAATAAAGCCTGCTTTTGGGATGGGCAATTTTGTAGTACTTCAAGAGTCGACATAGCGGATGGCGATTGGGCCAAATCTTCCACTATATTATAATGCTGTGCTGCTCTAGCATGAGGATTAAATGTCGATTTGTGTACTACTCCCTTTGGCGGTTTTATTGTCAGTTTAGGAATGATGGGCGGCGCAACTTCTGTCGAAGTTGTTGTCGAACTACTAGGTTGATCTTTATCCTTGTTGTTCGATAGCTGTGGATTTCCATAATCTTTGTTCCTTGTCGATATCAAAGCATCATTTTGCTGTTTTGAAACCGACAACATTAGCACTTGAGACGGGGAAGCATTTCCACTGTCAACCAGATTTGTTCTTGGATTTGGAAATGGATCAGTTAACACTGCCGAGGTTTTTGAATTCTTGAAGAATTTCTTAAGCTCAGCTCTGTGTGGACAATCTTTTGTCTAATGATCCTCATCGCATATAAAGCATGGATTTCTTGATTTCCTATTTCCAGGAGGGTTTGCAGAAGATTTTTCAGGTGATGATTCTTCCTGTTTCTTCTTCTTCCCTTTGCCTTTCTTCTTGCCTCCTGGTTGCTTGGTTTCTTTGCCTTTATCTGTCGATATGGCATTTACTTCCGAGGCAAGAAGTTCATATTTTGCATTTTGACTTGAAATCTTACGGGCCTTTTTGGATGTAGCCTTTGTCGATTTCGTGTCTGTTGCACCAATCACGCCATCACCAGCATGAGAGTCATTGTTTGATTTAGGAGGAGGAGGAACTGAGAATTCTAGTCTAGGGGCGTCAGGTATTTTATTGTAGAGCGTGCCAGACTGAGTGTAAATCAAGTCCAAATATTGTGCACAAGCGATAACTTTCTCTTCTGTGATGACTCCCCCTTTTGCCACATCTTCCGTGATGGAAGGTAGTAATGACTTGATAAACCATTCAGCTAAGAGCTGATCGGGGACATACGTTTTCACCATTCTACGACGACGTCGCCAGTCATGTATATGATCAGATATGTGAGTGGCCATTGTTTGTTTGAAGTTGGTAAGGAGTTCCGTTCCCGTTTCGTACCTTATCGGTAATTGAAAATGGGTTAAAAAGGTTGTGGCTAGGTTACTGAAGTTGTCAAATGAAGCTCTAGGAAATTCGATGTACCATTTTGCTGCCGGGCCAGTTAACGTCCTCTGAAAAAGGCGAAGCCTAATCGAATCATCATTTAGTGTGTTTGATGAGCACCACAGATGAAAGGTCATCACATGATTCGACGGATCTTCACCCGGATTTCCATTAAATTTAGGAATGTCTAATGGAAGTTTATGTGGAATCGCTGGCCACCAAGGAGCATAAACAATTGGATCGTTTGTTAACTGATTTAAATAAGGTAACTCTAAAGTTGCCACGAAGGGTAGCTGTTGATTTAGGTTAGGTGAAGCATACCCAGGATAAGATGGGATTGCCTGAGCAGTTGGTCTTTGCATACTGGCATAAGGCATTTGATGCTGGTAACTTTGGTAAGGTTGGTGGGCATGACCATTGTAAAATGGTTGATTTTGACCATTTTGAATATACAGCTGCCCACTATTTGCAAAGATTTGTTGCTCAGAACCTTGGTATACTTGTTGGAATTGCGGTTGTTGGTATTGTACTAGCCATCGTTGTGAAGCCATGTGTTGTTGCCCGATACTAACCGTTTGACCAAGATGAGGGGTAATTGTACCCGTCTGAACCTATGTCATTCCACCAGTCAGCGATTGTGGTTGAGTCGCAGGGTCAAGGGGCTGTTGCATTACAACCTAAGAAACCTGAGGTTGGCATACAACAGGCAGCGCTTGAACTTGCGACACCGTCACAATAGCTGGCGAGTTGGTATATTTGACATAGGTAAGCATTGTTGCATCGAATATACAACTCTTGGTTGTTGAGGTAGTATCGGTACTCAACCGCTTGAAGTAATTCCAGCATAACCCGAATTTTGTTGTGAACTCCCGTATGGTTGTCCTCCCGGAGGGGATAATGAAAGGGCATACTACCCCCCATACGGTGGTAATCCAGAACTCAAGGGAATGGTCTGCCCTTGAGGGCCGGACTGCCCAAATTGACCTCCAAATGGATCAATTTGTTGAGACTCAACATAAGAGTTTCGGATATTAATCCGGATGAACAAACAGGAACAGACCATACTGTCGAAATGGCCCCTGAGTGGGCTCCTTCTAACGATTGAGAGCTAGTTGGGACAGATGGTATACCGGCGAACATTGTTGGAGTGATAGCAGGGAGTTCTACGGTCGCTGTGTCAGATGACATAGTCCTAGATGTTGACGATTGTTCAGACATTTCTAGTCTATCCAAAAGATTACCTAGCGATTCTACAGGAGCTTCCGTTGGCGGTAGACTAACTTTTGATGAAGAAGGATACAGAGTGATCACGACTCCAAATTGCGATGGAGTACTAGATGGAGGATCTTCCACAATCTCTTCTATGGCAATCAGACTAGGTGGAAGGGGTAGACCGTCAGGTCCGTAGAATATTTCTGGTGCCGAAGAAGGTATGGAATCGGCAGCGACAGATGTTTGAGGAGAAAGACTCTCCGAACCGGTTGTAAATGGAACTGGTTCGGTAACACAAGTGTTTACCCTCAGACTAGGATCAGTACTACTATCCTTCTGTGGCTGCTGAACTTCTTCTGTAGAGGCAGGGATACCAGAAATGTTTGGAGTAACCGGAGTCTCTGATGTTGTTGGAACACTTGTTCTAACTTTAATAGGAGATTTGGAACCGGTTAAATGAGTTCGCTTTGTCCCTACTAGTTTCGATTCCGGAGACAAAGACGGTTGACTCGTAAGCCTCTGCGAATGACGGGGTTTCAATTGACTTTCTTCCACGATTGCGGATTACTCGATCAACTAAAAATAAAGGGGAAGAATGTTTCCGAATTTAATGAATTTTAGACGCTTTGACATGACTTATTTTTTCAATTTTTAAGAGTCGAGAAAAAACAAAAGATGACTCTAGTCGCCTTCGATTTTTAATGAGCCTGAAGTGACAAGTGCTCAGATGGACCTTTTCCATTAAAGAGTCTGAAAAGGAACGAAAGGGACTGCTCTGGAAATCTAGGTAGAGGGATTACCAAACCAATCACAAAACTGCAGAATACTTTTTATGGTACGACAGTCAATCTTCCCGAATGCTGTGTTCAGTGCATTGCGATCGATAGGGCGACAGACACAGCTTCCTATGGATAAAGGATTAAGCCTATTGTGGTCTCCCAAAATATACTCGACGGTACGTGGGAGCACAAGTCCGTACTGGCACTTATCGTCTCAAAGTGGAGGAATCACCCAACCATCAGTGAGAACAACAGTTACCAGGCTTTACAACACCGGAATACGTCTCTAGCCTAGACTTCTAAATGTTGTGCATTAGGTTCCAAAGCGTTGTTAGATTCATTGAATTTATTTTATAGTTGATCTTGTTTATGAAGTTTGCCTTTCAGGTTCACCGCGAGATGTAGATGTAATTCCTAAAATGCAATCTAAGATGATAAACAATCTTTTTATCTTCTTTGTGCAATGAAAATCCTAGCTACTAAGGAAAGAAAGACAGAATCCTTTCACAAAGAGCAAAGAGCACACTCTAAATGCACTTTCCTAAATCAAAGCAATCAGACTGTCTAAATGCAAATGCATATGCATGTATTTGTTTTCAACTTTCTTAGTATATGGATGATAAAAAAGAAAGTTGATGCACAAATCTGAATTTCTTTTCAAGCGACAATTATCAACAAGTTTCTTTTCGAAATCAAAAATGGAGGCAATCACAACACCTTACGATTTGGAAATGAATACTTGTTTTCGACACTAGAAAAATTACAAATTCAGACCAAAAACAATAGTAACAAGATAACCGACTATCAACAGCAATCAAACTCTTTCCTATGATTGAAATCGACACTTGCAACACTTTCAAATCAAAGGAGGACAGTACGATTATGTTACTTTTTGCAAAGGAGAACTGAAAATGACTCAACAAACACACAAAAACATTTACAATTCTTTTGTACAAAGGAGGCGGAATAACAGCAAGGAAAAAGGGGTTTCAAACAGAGATATACTAATCACTGGCAGCAAAACTCATGAATAGAACTGGAAAGAATGAATCACAGAAACCAAAACTGCATAATGCCTAGTCTGATCAGCGCACCTGTAACACAGGGAATTTGAAATGCAGCGCACCTACTATACTCGGGAAGTGCGTTGAATTTCAGATTCTCAGAACAGTACCTGCGCTGGGCTAGAAATGAGACTTTGCTTGGGTTCTGAGTCACAGTTTGCAGTTCAATTCATGGGTTTTGGCCAAGCAAATGGTAATCAGTAATGCAACAATCAGGGGTAGATCTAAGGAGGATCTAAGAGCTACCACAAGGGGCAATCAGAGAGTTTGTGAATCAATTGTTTAAATCATAAACAGATCTCGGAGATTGACTGAAGCGGCATTTATCTACTTTGCATTTGCATAGCAAATGCAGTTCGAAAGCTACCTGGCACGACTTCAGACTCCGTCTATAAGTTTATGAAATAGACAATAAGGAAGATAAACAAACAAACTAATTCGTCCCCAGCGGAGTCGCCATTTTGTTACAGGGAAAAGTGTCTACTCAGAACTGCTTATCCCACTAAGGTGTGATAGCTGCCTTAGAAACAAACAAAGTAAAGCTACTTTCGTTTTTCCTTTATGAAGTATAGATAGAGAGGAAGAAAGAAGACCAACCTCTGTCTTGCGCTAATCTCCTGGTTTGATTCCTCTCTTCCTTGATAGTCTTTCGCTACTTGTTCCCTTGCACGCCCAGCTTCACAGAGCACCTGTAAGATCACAGTAGCATAGCACTATACAAGAACATGGATCAGTTGTTCTAACCCAGCATCAACCTCTCAGCAAGGAAGCCCCTCTTCACCTCATACAAAGCTTAGATCACCCAACAATCTGATGTTTGTCTCAAGAAACCAACAGCAATTCCTTACAATATGCAAAATTCCAGCCCCTGGATCTCTGGGATGAGGGATCCATATATAGATATCTGTAAGGGAGATGAGTCAGCTTGTGATTTGATTAGTGTCTTCCCTCTGATAGTTCTTGCTTCCACTTGGAGATTGATGATCTCTTACTCATCCTTGGTTGAATTCAGAGAGGTAAGTGTCACAGGAGAAGTTTCTGGAAGCTTCCATTGCCTCTCCACCTCGCGGAATGACACTGCCATTTGTCATTTCTCGCCCATCGCACCCTATAGAAGGGCTTTTTGAAATGCAATGCACCCACACAGAGTATTTAGGTGAGATGCAATGCACTTGGCCTGTGGAGCAGCTGAAATGATCCTGTTTTGACCAATTCTGAGCAGTTTTTCATGGAGAACTTCTGGGAGAAGCTGTAATCAGCTGACCTTGTTCCTTTAGGGGTTAGAACAACAATTTTAGGGACTTAGGAGCCCTTGGTTTATGGACATTTCATGCTTGGGGTTGTAGTGCCCAAAAATGTCTATAACACCTACGGTGCATAAAGATTCTAAAGAGTATTGTCCAGCATGCAATGCATGTCAAAGAACAGGCAAACCATCACAAAGGGATGAGCTGCCACTGAATCCTCAAGTATCATTGCAGCCATTTGAAGAATGGGAAACTGACTTCGTTGGACTAATTCAACCTCCAGGAAAGAAGACATGTGCGCGTTATATCATCACCGCAACAGAGTACCTAACCAGATGGGTGGAGGCATAATCAGTGAAGGATTGTATAGGGGGTACAACAACAAATTTCTTGTTTGAGTATGTGTTAACCAGATTCGGTTGCCCAAAATTGTTGATGAGTGATTCGGGTATGCACTTCCTTAATGAAATGATCAGCGTGCTAACTGAAGAGTTCCAGGTTTATCATCAGAAGAGCACACCATATCATCCTCAGGCTAATGGAACAGTTGAGGCCTTTAATAAGATCTTGGAGAACGCATTGACAAAGATTTTCAATGCACAACGAAATGATTGGGATGTGCGTATACCTGTAGTTCTATAGGCATACAGGACTACTTGCAAGAAGCTGACTGGATAGACACCTTTTTGATTGGTCTATTGTGTATAGGCTATAATGCCTATGGAATATATTTTGCCTAGTCTACACATAATAGCTTTCATGATATGGCAGATTGCGAAACCTTGGAAGATCAACTTGCACAGCTGATGAAGCTTGAAGAAGACAGATTCTTGGTTGGATTCCATTAGCAAGTACAAAAGGAACATGAAAAGGATTGGCATGATCGACACATCAAGTTGCGCATGTTCAAGGTAAATGATTTGGTTTTATTATATGATAGTAAGTTCGCTAAGTTTCCAGGGAATTTTTAGATGCACTAGCTTGGGCCATATGTCATCAAAGAGATTACAGATGTAGGCGCAGTTCAGCTTGCAAAGCTGAATGGAGAACCTTTTTCGGGAAGGGTGAATTGCAGCCAATTGAATCCATATACACGAGACCTGGCTCAATGACTATATGTTGACACGATAGTCTTAGTGCTCTAGGTAGTTGCAGTGCAGGATTATAAACTATACTTCTAGGGTTGGAGGACTACGCGGAAGGTGGGCTGTGTGGAATATGATAAAGTTACAGTATAGGAGGCTACATGAAGGGAGTTGCGCTACGAAGGGAGATACCACGTAGCATAGCCAAAAAGTGACTGTTAGAGTCACTGTTCATGATTTGACAGCTAGGAGATGGTTAAGAGGAGGGGGCGGGAGATTTAAGGCTAAAATATTTGAAGATCTGCAACCAAATCAGCATTAATGGATGAATTTTGGGGGGAATGGTTGGATTTGAATTCAAAATTCCCTATAAATTATGCATGTCCGTCCAGCAGAGAACACTTTGCACCGTTAGAATTTTTGAGTTGTGGTGTCTCTTGCTTATGAATCGTGCGTTCTTCGGGGATTTGGTCATGAGCCCTGCATTTGATCATTTACCAGAGTTAACCTAGAAATTCATCTATGATACCATTTTAGGACCAGGCCTTGCTGAGACTGTAAGCACTGGGGGAACTATCATATTCGAAGGAGCTACTCGAGAGGTTCTGAGCATGGAAGCTCCAAATCCTGTGCCTACAGTGCTGAGGTCGCTTAGGCCAAAGCCCACCCCTATTAAAGAGACCCAAAAATAAAAGAAAGATAAATAGAAGTGGTCGATACTAGTGTGTGATTTTCTTAGGAAACATACTGTAGCTCATAAGAAGAAGGACGATAAGCAACCTGAGAAGGTTGTGGATTTGGAAGCTAAACAAGGCACCGAGGATATAGACGCTGAGGGAGAGGAGCCCCTCACCAAGTTTCTTGAATATATCCCTCCACGTAAAGGAAAGGTGATGGTCCCCAAGGACCTAGACTTGGATAAGTTCCTCATTCATATGCCCCTATTGTCAAAGTAGATGACCTTTGAAGGTTCGCGCCTTATGCAGATCCCCCTGTTAAAAATGGAAGATTGGGACTTGGCAGACCATGAGCGGTTCTCTCACCTTGCGACAGAAAATTATATGATACACGTTTATTACCCACACTCAGGTGTCATTGAGTCGGAGACAATTGAATGGGTCCGCGGAGTGGAGAACTCCGGGTTCTTGAACCTATTGTGGGTGCCCCATTATCATCGCACTAATATTAACACCACCTCTATGCAACAGTTACTTACTCTTGTGCATGATGGGTGCTTATGGCTTGGCACGCCTATACCCACCACGAACATGCTCATCCACAGTATCATGCACCTACCACATGAGGGTTTGAATCCGACCAAGGATTTTGGTGGAAAGGCAGGAGAAAGAGACTTGGCGGAGAGAATGAAAAAGGAGTTTGAGCTTGTGAAGAAGTTGCGTGGCTATTCCATCACATCCATCAATGATCCCATGGTGAATATTGCCATCCAAATGCTAGTTTGAAAGGTTATGAGGAAGTTCCGGATGGACGAGGTTCCAATGCTTGTGGTATCGTTAGTTGCATAATGCGCAAATGACGTGCAGTTTAGCTGTCGCGGTACTTATGCATTGAATTCCTTGTGAATTGTCGCGAGGTCCAGGATGAGAGAAAGCCCTTCCACTATGCATGGTTTTTTCTCTCCATCATGTTGGTCGGCTGGGATCTGCCGGAGGATAGCCAATTTCCTCCGTTGAAGGAAGGATTGCCAGAGGCCACGCAGTTCGCCTCCCTCTGGGCCACGACAGACCCTGCGCGAGTCACAATAACAAAGATCTTTTGGTGCTGATGGATGCGAGCTTCCGCATGGCCATCAACCAGTGCCTAAGGTTGTCCCTGACCCTGTATGAAAAGTTTTCTGTATATGCCGCATTCAAGGCAGATTTCCACCGCGTCTACATTGAGGCGTGGAAGGACCCACAACAACAGTGGTTTGATTTACCGTATTTGGTCACTGACGATGCCATCCAAGAGGTCATCAAGCGCTGGCCAGCTGATTGGCACACCCCGTCAAACTTAGATGCAGGTACCAGCAAAGGCGCGGGGAGCTTCACTGAAAATAAAATGAAGGATGCAGCAAAATGAATAATGCAAAATTTGGATGCACAACGGAATAAGGAAGCTGAAGAGAAGGCTCGACTGGAAAAGGAGTGCGCTACCAAGGAGAAAGCTGAGAAAGAACAACGAGACTCCGAGCAAAGTGCCAAATATCCTTCACCTGAAATTGAGGAGGAAGAGCAGTCTTAGCAGGGCAGCAGAGGAGATGAGGGGAAAAGAACCCCATTTTGGCTAAGGAAGCATACAGAACAACAACATGAGGGTTCCCACAAAAAGCAGAAATTGGAAAAAATGTAGGTGGATCCCTTAACCATGACAGAGGTTGATCTCGATGAGATCGGTGACAAAGTGCACAATGCTACAACCAAATTATTCTAGCAATTCGAGCAACAGTACATGCAAATGTTGGGAAGCATCTAGAAGGATTTGCACGAACTGGAGATCCAAACTAGCGGGATATAGGTGGGCGCAAGTCAAGTGAGCACTGCACAAACGAGCCTAGCACCGGGGGAAACTTAGGCTACAGAACTGGTAAGGACAGTGGACCTTAGATCAGTTGCGCTACTAGAAGGGTCTCTGTGAGTAGAATCAATCGATGAGCGAGTTATCTTGAGCACCCTTAAGGACGTTGTGCTGAAAATTGCAGTGCTCCCCAACGAATTTCTTCATGCGCTACAGACAAGAGTCATAGAAGAATTGAGAGCTCAGGAGAAACGCGCTCTCAGTTTAATCAATGAGTATTGGGTCAATAATGAACAAATTCTCGCTGAGAAGACATAGGTCCTGAAATAAAGGGATACTATCCAGGCATGGTGCTCCAAGCTAGCAGTCGCGATAGAAGAGGTGTGTCGAACAGTGCCAGAGTTGCACATACCCAAGAACGGAAAACCAGAGGCCAAGATCTGGAAATTAGTTGTAGGCATCTGCGAGGAAAAGGTAGAAGTTGTGAGAGTTCAATTTCAACTCATCATGAAAATCACAGAGCTACGGCTCAAATCACAGCCTTCGACTCCGCCTAAGGTTAGGGAGCAGCGCGGAGCTGCTATAAAAGAAGGAATGGCCATGTTGGATACCAAAGTCACTGACTGCTCGGCCTTATTTGAATAGGCCATGGAATTAGTGATGACTCTACAAGAAGATCCAAACCTACAGATACTAAACACAGAGTTTCGCGAGCTGCAGAAGAAGTATGATGAGGTCCGGGCGACGGTGCACTTGATTTCTCCAGCACAATGCCTCGCCAAGTTACAGAAGGAGAAGCAGCTCCACGCATAGGTAGAAGTAGCTAAACGAAAGGAGGTTGGGACCTTGGTTAGATGAATCCTACCAAGTAACAACCAACATTCACGAAAAGATGATGGGCTTGCAGCAAGCACATCAAAAGGTCAAGCTAGACGTGGAAGGTCCAGCAATGGAGCAGCTCGTCGAAGAAGTAAAGCAGGAAGCTATGCAAAGCGCTACTAAGGTAGCAATGGTGCAAGTGGAGCTGGGGGATCTTTGCAACAAGATCACCGCCCCAACCGAGTGATTCGAGGGCGAGTCATGACCTTTGTGTTGCGGGCCTATTAGGATGGGGTTCCCTAGGTCAGTTTTGGGTTAAAAACACATGTTTTGATGTACATTTTGATGAAAATATGTAAAGTCTCCACGAATTGTGGATGCAGAGCACATAGGTAGTTAGGAGCCAAAAAGGGTTTTTACCCTTGTTTATGTAAAGTTGAGTCGGCTTTGAGATCCACCCATGGTCCACGGACCATGGGATTACATGTAAAAGGCTATAAATAGGTGTGTCTTAGGGAGTCTAAGGCATGTCTATGGGTATGAATGGATGGAGTATTGGAAAGATAGTGTAGATAAGTAAGTATTAGAGGAGGAAAAGGCTCTACAACTAAGTGCACAGAGGCCTAGAGTAGTGTCTGCAGCTAAGTGCATAGACCCTTGCAATTGAGTGCGCATGGAAGTTTTGAGTCTATAACCTTATATTGAAGATCAATAAAGAAGACAATTGGAGAAATTCATGTGTTTATCTATTTACTGCTGCTAATTATTTTGTGATATATGTTATGATTGAAATAATGTCTTTATGAATTAATAGAGTATTGATGCATGAATCTATTGGATAAATCTCATTAACTAAACACACTACATGTTAAGTATTTACGCGAAGATTATAATACTTTATGTTACATTTACCAAGCACTTAAGAAAATCTATGTGAATTCTAATCTAAAGCTATTCTATGATATGTGTAAGTAGATAATTTATCTGTTGAGGGTCCGAATAAGATGATTGTAGACCTTTGCAGAGGTCTAGGGGTCGTTTGAAGGAAGTTATAATACCAAGCCCTAAGGGCTTAGAGATCTGCGCAAAGGAAAATCTAGGGCATCAAAGGAAATCACACTAATCTTTAGATGCAGAAACATGGTTCCAGCATCCCCCCATACTGCTTTTGGTGAGACTTCAACCTGCGCTACGTGGGTTGAAGCCGAAAGGGTTAGTAGTGTAGGGATTTTTTTGGCGCAATTCACTCTGAACCTGGGTCAGGACCCCCTAAGCCAATAGATCTCAGAGCTGCAGTTGAAATTGCAGCCAACCAGTCCACCATATGTCTAGGAGTAGCCCAGAGTAGCCATCAAGGAGAGCATGGGCACTTTAGATGCAGCCATCATAGGCTGCATATTGATATTTGAACATGCCATGGAGCTATGGATGACTCTGCAGGAGGACCCAAACCTGCAGCAACTTTGCATGGATATCTGGGAGACACAAGGAAGGTTTGATGAAATTAGGGCAATTGCACACACTTTGGTGCCAGTCCAATGCCTCGCTCAGTTGTAGGAAGGAAAACAGTTGCAATAATAAATTGAATAGCTACAAAGGAAATAGGTCGTTCTAAAGGAAAAAATACAACCATGGATAGAGGAAGCAAGTCAACTTACTCTATCAATCCAGGAAAAGTTAAAGACAGTTCAACAGACACAAAGAACGATGCCTAGCAGTAGAAGGCTCGACTATAGAAAAGTTGGTAGAGGAAGTGCAGCAAGCCACAGTACAGGGTTCTTCTAACATAGCAGCATTTCATGTCAAGTTCAGTGACCTCCGCAACAAGATTGAGGTGCCAGCAGATTGACTCGAGGGCGAGTCACCCAATTTATGTTGGGGGCCTGTTTGGATAGAGTCCCTAGGGTCAATTTTGGATTAGTTTAATCAATTTTTGAGTAGAATTTTGTAAAGAATGTAAAGTCTCTGAGAAATGTGTATGTGGAGTGTGCTTCTAGTTAGGAGTCAAAGGGATTTTAGCCCCTTCTATGGGTAAGCGATAGGATGGTTTTGAGACTCACCCATGGGCCGTGGACCATGGTATTGTAATAGAAAGGATATAAATAGTTGAGTCATATTGAGTATAGAGATATAGCATTTTGACGAAGAACAAGTGTAATGGAAAGTGTTAAGGCATGAAAGATATGTTTCCTGTACTTAGGCGAAAATGGGAAGGCTCCTGCAGCTGAGTGCAGGGACCCCTACAGCTGGCTGCGAAGGGTGGAAGAGTATGTAATTTGAACGCTGAATCTAATAAAGGATGATTTTTGGACCGAATCTTTTGCATCTGTGTGTTGTTCTTAATTATGTTCAGTTTATGCATCATTGATTAATGATCTGTTTTCTATGAAGTAAAAAATATTCTCTACGTGAATCTGTTGAATCTTTGATATTCATGCATTAAATGATTAATGAACTGTTTCCAAGGTAGTAGCTAAATCTGTCATGATCTTTATTCGAATCAGGTAGATATGTGAAGGAAGATCTAGGGTTATTAATTATTAAGCGAAATTCATGAGTCTGCTTCATTTAGGTCTAAAACGTTTGATCGTAGACCTTGACGAAGGTCAGGGAGCCATTTGAATAGAGTTGCAGTAGTGAACCATAGGAAGATACAGATCTATGCAAAGGTAGATCTCAGCTATAAGGGCTTCATAATACATATCACACGATCTCTGGATGCAGAAACCTGGTTCTAGCATTCCCCAATACTACTTCGGGTGAGATTGCAGCCTGCACTATGCAAGTTGTTGCCGAGAGGTCTAGCAGTTAGGGTTTCATTGGTTGGCATGATTAAAATTTAACCTGGGTTAGGCCCCCTTAATGCAACACCTCATCTCCAAGATTGCGCAAACTTCCTTACACAAAAGGACATTGGATGGACCCCCGCAATCTGCAATAAGACTTTTCCTCCTCAACGAAAATAGCATCCTCTACCGAATCCACCACCACCTCCATAACGGGGCAATGGCAGTTCACATCCCCTTCCTTCTAGAGAAGGATCATCAAATGTTTATGCCTTTGAAATGGTTGATTTACAAAACCAAGCCAAAAACTATTGGAATCCTATCCCAAATTTTTTGGATACTTCCTCGAGTTCCATTCCACTGCTTGCTAACGATCTACATATCAAAAGGCTTGTTGTTGACCCCACGATTCATTCCCCAAAAGGTACAATTAAATGTAAAACACATAATCCATCTACTCACACTGCCTAGAACTACAATCTGGTAGAGGATCTTGTGCAATCACCCTATACTATGTCAGCACTCAAAGTATTGCAAAGTTTCCCAGCATGACGAAAAACTTTTATTTTAGCCATAGTGGGATCGACCTTCAGGATTCTAATCTAGTGAGTTTTGACATGAATAAAATTAAACCTCAACTCTCCCACCAACTTGCATTCCAAGTGCAAGTTATGATGAAAGGCAAAGGCATTCATCACACCATCATCAAAGAAGGTGCGTCAACCTGGGTCATGGCTACTTCATAATGGTTTACCTTGGGTTCGCCCACTCTTTCACTACCATCAAACTCTCTTAAAGCTTTTGATGGCCACACTTTCATCCCAATGGGATACCTTTCCAACTACCCCATCACTCTTGGTGGGAAAATTGCAACGATGGATATTGAAGTTATAGATTGCCATCTCAACTATAATCTACATTTTGGGAAAAGTTGGACCTATGTTATGACTATCATTGTTTCATTGGTCCTCGTGCTCATCTTTTTTCCTCTAGATGGGAAAATTGTAATTGTGGATCAACTTTCCTTTTGTACCCCTGATTTTCACTTGTTACCTAGTGGAAACATTCCTTTAGTGGGTGGCATACCTAAATCTTATGTTAGTGATTGTACTAGTCTTCTGAAGGGTTCCTCACTCTTAGGTTGTTTTCCTCTATCTCCACCCAAGGTTCCACTAATTGTGTGAATGATCTCGACCGTTTTGAATGGACTAAAAGATCCTTGTATCCTCTTGGCACCTTTTGCCATTGGTTCCTCTAGAAAGAAGATTTCATTGTCACCAGTGGAAATTTCTTATCAGGCTTTTCAATTTGCATCTGACTCTCTGTCTTCTTTGTTTATGACTCATGGTACCTCACCTTCTCCTATCGTTTCTCCCTCTACTGATTTCGTTAAGGAATTCTTACCCTCTGATGAGGCTATCATGGAGATCATGTCTCTAGAAGAGTGACATTGAGATGATTTTCATCACCACATCTCAGTCTCCTACTATTCATGAGATCAATGCAGAAGTTAATTGTTGACAGTGTTGGCCCTGCCAACATTCACAGGATCTCCCTGATATGAAGTCCCAATTAGACCTCATGTTTTTTGGTTTAAGAGTCCCATCCACATTACGGCTCAGTTGCCGATGCAGTGGGTTTTAATGATGGGCCTTGGCTGCAATAACACATAGAGTGTTGTTTAGTGACTTTGGTGGGACCAAGTGTGTGACTTTGTGGAAAGTCAAGTGCAATGCATGGAGGTTATAACACACAAGGGGAAATGAGTGAGTCCCTTAGAAGCCTATAATAGTATGCATCTTGGAAGTAACACATGAGCATAAAGACATCACAAGATAGTCTGCAAAATAGTTCACAAGTTAATAGTGATGGAATTTTACAAAAACACATTAAATAAGATTTGTACCAATGAAAATGAAATAGTTCATAAACATAAGCGTAATTTAAATAACATATATTGCAAACATAATAAGGATCATCTTACTACACTCACAACATATGCATGCAAATGTGTCAATGCTAAGCTTTTATTAAGTGAAAGTTATAATCATACATATACCATTGATGGACCACTAGCCCCAATAGTGGAACATGAAGTCAACACCTGCTCCTCCAAAGAAATATACTCCCTCTATGCTATGGAGAAGCCAAGGCTCTCACAAACTCCCAAGCTCCTAATTCTAAGCCTAAGCCTAGCCAAAATCTTGTCTCCCCAAAATACCTTTACATGATTTATGAGGGTCTATTTATAACAAAAGGGGTGACTATTCACTTCCCCTTGTGACTCTTGGAATTCCCTCATGACTCGTCAACTTGTTTACAAAATGACTCTTTACATTCATTACATCATGACTCTTCTCATTCCAATATTGACACTTGGAATCTCACTTACAAATTGATTACAAAACAATATTATAATACACTCGTACCCATATAAGACAGAATTGGGTGGAGCTAACTAGACAACTTAATAAATAAATAAAAATATTGAGTTTGGGGAAACTCCAACTCAACAACTTTCACTTGATGTTTCTCAGTTACATAACGGTGCCAATATTTTTACTCATGATGATGTCCCCAAACTATGCAACGATGTCAAGATGGAAGTAGACTCTATCCTCCATGGCATCTAGGTACGTTGACTTGGAACTCATTTGTGTTTCTTTCTTGAGCAGGAGTAGCATTGTGTTAATTTGGCTAGGGATACCAATGTACTTGTGCATATTCTATATTTTTACATCAAGATCTTCCTTGATGGCTACCTATCTAAATTGTTCCACATATTCTTCAATCTCTTGCCTAATCTGATTCCTGCACTTCATCTTCGTGAGTGAGCCGACTGATCGGATCCTGTGTGATTTCACCAAGAAGTTCAGGTTGTTATACAATTGTGCATATGATTCCCGAGTGTTGGAAATGAATGGGATGATTTGTTTGTTATTCTAGATGAGCATCCGCATGTTTTCTTTCTCCATCTCTACCTCTTGCCTTGTATTTTTTCCCAATTCAAGTAGTTCCCCTCTGTATTGCATTGACCATTCATGCATGAAAATGATGGATGACTACATAGCCTTTAGAGTTTTGACATAATCTTTACACTTCTACAACAACCCATGCAAGTGGACAACTCCCTTATGCATGGTAACAAGCTCCTCATAAAGACTCTCCATGATCTCTCCTAGTCTCGATCATGGAAAATTTTAGGGGCTAATATTCTCATGTGGGCTAATTTTCGATGATTTTTCCAAAACAAAGATTCGCCAATTTCCATCTTTTATAAAAATTATTCTCCCAAATTTTACAATATAAAATTATTTTACCCTAAAAAATGCCAACTTTATATATAGATTATATATAAAATAATTATAAATTTGAATAATTTTACAAATACAACAATAAACATTTTATAGTTTGCATATTGGGGACTAGTGAGGTTTGCCAATGTTTTTAAACTTCAAGATAATTTTCCATCCTTAAAATTTTTGCTAGTGTCGATACTTCACCAAGTATCAATGCCTTCAGTTCTTCTAGATAGATTTGTGTGGGAGATGCTTTCTATAATTCTACTCAGAGTTTTTCAACCTATTTCCTAGCATCTTGTAATTTCTTTACCAATTTTTTGTTCTCAGCCATCAAATATTCTATATTTGACTTTGTAGCAACTGCGAAGGCCAAGTTGGTTGCGAAAATGGAACTTGGCTTCTTCCTGGTGTCTACCACAATCACCCTCTCTTTGATAAATGAAGGGGATGTGAGGTAATCCAAAAAATTCTTATTCCTCGATTGTACAATATTTTTCTGAATCTTACAATAAGACAGATTGTATGTGTCCATAACTACAACAACATTGAGAGGAACAATTTCATCTTCCTTGCTTGGATATTACTCTGCCGAAGGATGGGGAGACTGAATCGTGACCTGCTTTGTACTTGGGATCAAGTCAACATCTTGGTTCTGCGACTCCATTTCCTCCTCCATGTCTTCTATTTCAATCAACTTCTCAATCTCTTGAGCGAGTTCTTTATCCTACATCTATTTGGTTTCTTTTTCTAGCTGTTGATTTTGTTCTTATTCTTGAGCTTCAAGTTGTTTCTTCTTCTAGTACTTTTTTCCTTTCCTTCTCTTCCTAATTCTTCCTTTCTTCCTGCAATCTCTTATGCTCTCATTCTTGCCTCTGCTTCCATTCTACTTCCTACACCCTTTGTTTCCTCTTCTTCTTCGTTGTTATAGCCACTCTCATATATGAAAATACTATGAAATTAAACTTTGGAAAGATCACTAGATGGATATAATGATTTAATTTAATTCCTCTTTTCGAGATGACCAAAATTGACCTAAATATCACTGAAATCGGATAAGGGAAAGTGTACTTATGAAGAAACACCCACATGCGCATATTTGATAAGGTTAGCCCTAAAGAAAAATGTACCACCTTTAAAGGCTATAAATACAAAATACATCTACCTCATTTACAAACAATGATGAAACACTCTTCTACCTTGGTTTTTGTCTCACATAGGTCTGAGGCTCGTCCATGGAAGAATAGGTTCACTCTGAGGTGAAATTTCAGGGTGTGAGGCTCACATCTATGATTTAGGGTTTTGGCCCTTAGTCGCAAGCACAATATAGGAAGAAGTCGACTACACTCATTTGCACAGAATCTCATCTGTGTGACTGGATCCCTCTAGTGGAATAAAAAACTCTCCATCCATGCGACTAGGAGTTAGGGTTTCTGCAGTCCAGATCTGACCCCAGTCGCTCGCTTGCTAGGCTTAAAGGAGCGACTGGGCAGCCATAGTCACTCACATATCTCCTCCTCCACACAACGAGGAACTAAAAGGTGAAATCTCAATCTTTTGAAGATTTCACTTAGTGAACACGGGGTTTGACCCTTGATTGCAGATAGTGAGAGTTCATTATAGACTTCAGAATCAAATTTTTAAGTATGTACATTGTTGCGTTCATTTTACGGATGTCATAGTTCTTTTGCTAGTTAGTTTCTTAGAAGAAGATATGGATCATTTTACTCTCTTTTGTTAAATCATTTGATTAAAATCTAAGCAGAAGAATAATTTGCAAGGGTTTTCCCCATAATGGGTTTTTCCCTAGTCTCCAACCAATCCTAGTGTCCTTATGTGTGAATTCTTTTCTTCTATTGTTCCTTTATGTTCCACTGCATCGATGATGATGATGATATTGGTATTTCTATACAGTTTCATATGTTTTTGAATGATGTTATGATGTTATGGGGTGAACTTATTGTGTTAATGAATAAATTCAATTATCAAAGCAAAGAACAATATTACCCTAAGAAATATTAACATGGTATCAGAGTTGGGATAAAGAAAAGTCATGGAGATCAGCCCCATGGAGACACCTTTGGTGGAAGCAAGAGAAGATGGAGGAGGCCTAAAATAATTCTAGGGTTTGAAGATAACCTTAAGAAATTTTTGTATTAGAGTTTGATGGATATTATGAGGTTAGTGTTTGAGAGAAACCCTATTTTATGGAAAATATTTGAGATATGAAACATTGCATGGTCAACGTGAAGATGCTCAAGAACTTGTGACATATTTAATGAATCCCTATATGTGATAGTCTCTAGTAGGCCTGGTTGTTGATAAGGTTGATTGAAGAAACATTGTTATATGGACAATGGATAGTGATACCTCTTGAAGGTTGATTTAAGAGGGAGAGGATTGCCTCTCATTAAAGATAAGTATTTCTTGACTTATGATGCTCCTTGGATGCATTGATGATGATTAGGATCATTATTGATGAGACAAGAACATTTGTATGTTGCCTTAGTATGAGATCTTCCATGATATCCTAGACGAAAGGTCCATAGCATGACCAAGGTTAAGTACGAATTTGCTAGCATAGATAGGTGTGAGGTAGGATGAATAATATCCTTAGAGAGTCATCTAAGTAGGATCTAGATATGACATGGATATATTATGATGAAAAACAGAGGGAAACGATTGGGAGAGAATCTCGCACATAGTTGGGACTAATATACCTTCATATATTGAGATAGTGTTGTGATACGAGACAAGCTCAGGATTGTGGTTGGCACCTCCTTGAGAGGGAAGATGACTATGTTATCATTTTGTGATATATCTATATATATATATATATATATATATATATATATATATATATATATATATATATATATATATTTATATTTATTTATTTATTATAATATAATATTTGATTTGATTTCCTATATGAACAAGATAATGCTTCTATTGTTACATGATGATCAAACTAATACCATATTGTTGTGGCCAGCAACAACCCCCCTTTTTATTTAGTTTTAGTAATAAAGCTAAATAAATGGGGACCCTTCTAAAAATAAAAACTAGCACTCATATTTCCCTTTGAACAAAACATGCTATCATAAACTTAGGAAAACACCCGCAAAACCCAAAAACTTAAGTTTTATGATAAGTTCCGAATAAAATCGTTCTCTTAACAATAAAACATCGCATCGCAAAGGGTAATGGAGGACATCATATAAACAAACTTCTGAAATTGAGAAAACATGATGCGAGATCGTGCGCCTTAAAGACCCATCACGCATCACAGCTTTCATATGCCGCAAGTATCACCTAAGGTAAAATATCCCGATCTGGCGATATGCGATAAGGCATCTCGCAAATCACATCTCGCAGATGCATAAGGTGATAAATGATTGTTGACAAAATGGATTAGCGATATTGTGATCAACGCTATTGTGATCTGCGATATTGCGAAGAAAATTGCAAAATCGCTTTATCGCAGATCTGCAGGGCTCATCGTTCAATAAAGTATTTCTTGTAATCTGATACCGAGTTATGGGCATTAATGTCAATTTAATGGGAAGTTGATGGTCATTTATGAGATAAGATTTAAATATGATCGAAAGGTTATTTCATGTAGGGTGGTATATTGGATATTATTTTAGAATTAAAGAGCTTTCCCGTCACTTTATCTATTATCATTATTCTTTCCTTACTTGTAAATTTGCAGGAGTGGCAAGCAGAGTAATATATGCAGCAGTGTGCAGAACATAATGGGAAAGAAGGGAAAAGCTCTGGTTGCAGAGGACAAAGAGATGATGCCCTTATACACAAACACCACCTGTAACAAAGATGCCGGCATAACTACTTGGGAAGGCATGAACAATCTGCTCGAAGAAGAAAAGCCCTGATTTATGGAGGTTAAAGCAACAACACACTCACATGGGTCGTCTGAGGCATCAATCACTGAACTTGCATGCTCATTCCTTCATCGAATAGCAACAAGACCTAAGATTCTTCTTGTTATCACCCCAAGAAACTCACCTAGGTTGTATACCAGTGATGCTCAGGAACATTACAAACTCAACTAAGATGTTGGATAAATGGTGGATGAATGAAAGAAATGCTGCAATTTTCAAGCCAGATAACCACTCCTACTATGCTTTACCCCAGACATGGGTGAACACACCCGGACCACAAGGATTTTAACCACCAATTACTCACAGTTTGAGGATAAGGTGATAGTGGAGAAGACTGATCACACCAGCAGATGCACAGGACCCTGTGAGGGCCAGCTGCAACTAGCTAAAAGGTCTGTAAATCTATTTTCTAATACATAGACAGGATGACAGCTCTCTGGTATTAAAACAATAGAATCCTGCAAGAAAATTCAATGATACATGCTAAATCCTAACATAGAGGTGGGATGACATCCCCTTTGATGCTAAACATTCATAGCATATGAATAATTGCAAAACATGCACAACCTAGAACATAGAAGAAGTGAAAAGCGAGCAAATGACAACAAAAGAAGCTTGTATTAGTTGGAAATGAAGACCAGACGCTGCAGGTCTCACAGTAGTTATAGTCTCTAGAAGTTTAAGCTTACAACACAATAGCACTCATCTAACACTCATCAAATTGATTACATCGTTTTTCTGGGTATATATAGAATTTGTTTACAAAATATCTCTGTTAGGGTATGCGTGGAGGTGTCTTAATTGACCACCAACCGCATTTATAGTTAGATATGGGTCATTTGCTACATGTTGACTGTTTTAAGTGAACAAAATGGCTCTTTCTGTACTTCAGTGTCCTTCCTGAATAGTTGAAATATTATCTTCATAATTTTAATTAACAATTGCTGTCATTCCACTGCACGACGGGCATTTTCCTCGTCCTTGGCCGTGTTGTGTTGAATGCAGGTGGATAAGAAATTAACACACAGAGTACAGGGAGTTGGTGGCTTGCTTTCTCCTTTGTGCACACATCACAGGCTCAAGAATATTGAAGAATACACTGAAAACATTTTGAAAACAAACAGGGGACGAGATGAAACATTGGTCGTCGGATGGCAAAAAGGATGGCCAAGATCCGCTATCGGGATGCAATGAGAAGGCACAAAGGCGCAACTTGAACGTGAGCTGTTAAATTAGAGAAATGGATGGTAGAGATTTGATCATAAGGAGATCGGGCGATAGGCAGATGGAGAAGTGCGGGCCATCCGATCATGGTCGGGCAGATCCGACGGCGATCGGGCGATAGAGGAAAACGATGGTTAACGGACGGGGAAACGGTACGATGGCAGGAAGTGGTTTTCCCGCACCACCTTTGTACAATGGCGGTTTACGTACAGGGGAAGTACAATACAATAAGATTAAGACATGTGGCCGGTGGGAAACCGCTTCCCTGTGGGCTAAAGGATGAGCAGATTGGCGTGTTAGAGTCGGTCTTTATATCCCTCTGTCAGAGGTCAAAGTCTTTCTGCATTTCATTTTTAGGTGTCTCGCTCGATTCACTCTGTTGCATTCCTTTAGGGGCATGCCATAATCTGATGGGAGGGTCTTGTTATTCATTACCCCTCATGCCTTATACCTGCTGGCTCAGGTCTTTTAATCAAGCTTTTAAAGTCACTTATAGTCCTGTTTTAGTCTTTTGATCAGCAGAGTCATTTCAGTCACTAGGTCTAGGGTTTCACAAATTGTGTCTTCAAAGTGTCCAATAATGCCAGCAGGCCAGAGGGAGGTTTTATTTCACAAAATTTTATCGTCATATGGATGGATTATGACTTTTCTTCAAAACTCTGTTTTGAAGAAAATTCGTCATTTCGTTTTGTAATAAATTGCCATGTAATTTTCAAAGAAATTTCGGTTGTTGAAATCTCCAGGCGTAGCCCTGGTCTTCCTTTGTCAAGACATGCCACTATCCCTGCAAAAGATTCATTATTCAAGTCAGATAATCAAAGAAGAAACAGAAGAACAGGGTTTGTATTAAAGTGAAAAAGTGCCAAAAGCTAAAACATTACAAAGATGGGTTTTTGAGAACCAAAAATCAAAGCCATGTCTTTATAAAGATATTTCTGTGTGTATAATGTCATTTGCATCCAAGAAGATCAAGGAAAGTCAAAGTTAGTGGTGAGAAGGCGATTTTCAAAGCCAAGACTATGTTTATTGGCTGTGCGGTGCATTGGGTTAGAGCGCGGCGCACATAGGCTGCGCGACGCATTGGGCCTCCTGCCACAGTGCTTTTCTCCACTGGCGTGGCGCATCCACGAGGCGCGACGCACTGGGCTTGCGCGTGGTGCACAGAACCTCCAAGACAAAAAATCATTGTGGCTTCAATAAAAATCAAACCCATCATTCCATTAGACATGTTCATTGCTTGAAACATCCATTGCTATGCCAAGAGGTCAAAGGATATCGACTTGAGGGTTAGAGGAGAAAATTTTGTGTTTGAAGGGCCGAGACTCTGCGTTGAAGGGCCGCGCGGCGCATTGGAGGAGGTGGCGGCGCACATAGGCCGCGCGATGCATTGGGCGCAAATTCTCAGTGTAAAATTCCACTGTCGCGGCGCATCCAGGAGGCGCAGCGCACTGGGTTTGTGCATGGTGCATAGAGCCTACAGCCAGTTTTATGCCGCTTCTGTCATCAAAACTCACAAAAACACCATTTTTTCTGCTCCATGTAAGTTAAAGCGTGCTTCTATTGAATTTAACTTGTGTTGGGTGTTGTTTGGAGGGAGAATTCAAAGGTTTGAAAGTTTGAAAATATAAACCCTATGTGTATATCAAAATCTGCTCCTTTGGGGTTTTAAATTTGGTGTTTTGAAATTATGATGGTGGCGCCAACTCTCCTTTCCCACCTGTGATCTTTTCCCATGCCCTAACTGCCCAAACCACTCATATCCCAGCTTCCCATTTTCCCTATTCTACAATCATATCAGTCCCTATCATCATTCTCCCTCTCCTATATCATTTATCACTATATCATTCCCATATCATTCCCCAAATCCCTACATCCCTAAAAGTGACTGTTTGCACATTTCTTCACATGACAAACTCCATCATCTGCTTTTCCCACTGTCCCATATTCCTCATAGTCCCATTTACCTTTGGCACATTCATAAAACCAACCAAACATACGCTTGTCATATACATTACAACATCATGACGGACAAAGACACATCATATGA
Source organism: Pinus tabuliformis (assembly GCA_031772625.1). Taxonomy (NCBI): domain Eukaryota; kingdom Viridiplantae; phylum Streptophyta; class Pinopsida; order Pinales; family Pinaceae; genus Pinus; species Pinus tabuliformis. The sequence continues at coordinate 835,910,539 of CM062804.1, forward strand.
ACAAGACAGTGATTCCGCCACTGAACTGCATGCACCAGGAGAACATTGAAACATCGCAAAACGCATGATCGACTCCGAATCTTAGCCGAAGCTTCTTTCACTGAGCATGGTACTTGATTGGGGACCTACAACCCAAATTTCAAGGAATTTGGAGAAAATTTTGTCCATTTTGAAATTTTTGGTTACAAAACAGATTTTTCTGCCCAACGCGTAGCGCCACTTGGTGCGCGCTTATAATTGGGAGATCCCCTGGAGGAAAACTTTGCATTCCTGGATTTTTTATGAAAATTTATGTATTCTCATGGATTACCTAAGGATTTTATCAAGTTCTGGATTGCCTAACGGGTCAAAAACACCCTAAAAATGACCTTTCTGACACCTTTTGCACCCACAAGAAGTAGTCTTGGGATATTGAAGTTTTGGAGGGGAAAATGACATCCAAATTCAGAAATTCCACTTGGGTTGGAAAGCGGACAGGCAGGGCTTTCCAAAGAGTTATCTTGGGCTCAATTTGGACTTTGGAAAGTTCCTCAAACTCATCTACAAAGTTGTGCTACGCATATAGGTTTCAAGCGCGACGCATAGAGGATTTTTGCCTATTTTTCACTCAGCAGCTCAGAAATTCGCCCAGTTTTGACTAGTTTTACTTTTTGATGTAATTATTGATCTATCTTGATGTAAATTGATGACTATGATGTAATTTTGGCATGTATTTACTTGTTCTAGAAGATTCATTCACTAAAAAGTGAAAATTTAATGAATGAATCAGTTTCCTATCATATAGAGGCAAGTTGTTTGATTGCCTAGATTTCAGTGCTTTGTTTAGAATTGGTTGAAACAACTCCTAGAATGATGAGCTCGACCCCTAGAGGCAAGGGAATGGGTTGGGCTAGTCTATATCATGTATTTTCTGAGTCATTTTTAGGTTTGGACACTTGGGATTGCTTGGCACATCATTGTACATTCTATTTCTGCAATTTTGGCAAAGGAAAGACTAGGGTTTTGCATCACTTGTTGCTATCCTTGTGGCTCCATGTTTTGATGGTGTGTTTCTTCATGTGTTTGTAAGTTCACTGATGTTTATGTGTATCATTTTCGCTTCTCTTGTCTTCTGCAATTAAACAAATGAGTGATTAAGGTAGAATTCATTGGACTGCTATGCTCTGCCTTGAAATTTCCTTTAATTCTACATGTTTTCATCTATTTGAGGAGGACCCTTGAGACCCTCTTGCATTCCTTAACTCCTCACTAGTCTGATCCATCCATTCATTCAATCCAAAGCATCAAAACTACTGCCTATCTTGCCCCTACCGGAACTCTGCAAAAATCTGGCCTCATCCCCGGACCCAAAATTTGCCTGTCCCTTTTATCCAACAAAACCCCCAAAAAACTCAAATTAAATCCTTGCACTTCATACCTAGCCTAATATTAGTTGTTAAATCAGTCATCTCAAGCCCCCTCTGATTATATTTTGCTGAGATTGACTTGGAGAGAGCCCTCTCCTATCCTCGTAGGGCTAGCTACGAGGTTGAGCGTGGTTTGATGTGGACCTAGAATCTTACCTTTTTAGCCTAAGGTAAATCTAGGCTCTAACATAGTGGCAACCATACTAGGGAAGAAATTGTTTGTTTGATAGTGTTCTTCGTTTTATAGACTACAGACAGAGCCTGAAGTTAACCAGGTAGCCTTCGAAATGCTTTTGCTTTTCATTAGCGCAAGTAGATAAAAGCTGCTTCAGTCAATCTCCGGTCTAGTCTTATAAATGGAACATCTAACTTGCAAATTACCCCAGTACATGTATCAAGTTAGATCTGATTGTTGATGGTGGACAACAGTCAAATACATATGAAGGCTGAAACATTCACTCGGTGACTCCAACTCAATGTAGAGACTCCACTGGAGGACTAACTTTTCTCTGAGAAAATGGAAGGATCTTACACAAAGTTCAGGTATCCAAAGTGGAATGGTATTCAGGATCTACTCTGCTTTCTTGTAAATTACTTCTTTGTTGTTCTTGAAGCTGTCCTGAAAGTTTTTCAGAATTTGTTGTATGATAAAGGTGATCAAAATCTTCACTCGATCTATTCAAAAAGTGTAAATACTGAGTTTCCCTTTGATCCTGGCCTCCTTACTTTTCCCACATCTCATGATGACTCTCTTCAGCGTGATGAGCCTAAAGAAAACAAACCTGATCCTGTAGCTCTTGTATATACTCCTACACCTTTTATAGTCCCGGATAGGTATAAACCTCTTGTTTTACCTTCTGTTCTCCATGCTTTCCCTGCAAATTATTATCTATATTTGCCAAGATTTGACGGTGAATGTAAGAATGTCAACGCTGAGCAACATGTGCAGAATGTTGAGACTTTTCTTGATATTTTTGAAGTTGATGAAGAAGATGTTAGTATTAGGCTTTTTGCTCTTTCTTTGCAAGGCAAAGTGAAGAGTTGCTTCAAAGCCCTGCCTGATGTGAGCATATCAGATTTCCAGCAGTTCGTCAAAGTTTTCCTTAATAGGTGGGTGATCGAACAGAACCTTTTCTAAATTATAGAAGAGTATAACCAGCTGAAAAGATTGCCAGGGGAGACAGTACAACAGTTTTCTACCAGATATAACCAAGTTTATTATTCGATGCCTGTTAATATAAGACCTCCACCTAGATCCGCTCTCTTGCACTATCCGGGTGCCTTTGATCCGGAAATGGAGTTTCAGCTGAGAGAAAGGAATGTTGCAACACTTGAAGAGATACAGAATAGTGCAGTAGATGTAGAAGCTCATTTGCTTATCTGAAGGGAAAAGTTGAAGGTAGAAGAGATGAAAAATATAGATCGGGAGGAATCGAAATCTCTAGAGGTAAAGCTTGGCATTTTGGCAAGTGCAGTGGAAGAGATGATGCAAAAGATCACTACAAGGAATGAATATAATGTTCAAGCCCATGGCTCGCTGATTGAAGAAGAACAAGTTGCTGCTCCAAAATATCTTCTTTCTTATCCTAGTTGTCATAGATCTAATAATGATTGTCTTATAGATCATCTTGGAGAAGAGAGATTTGTTGATATGACATGTATGCTTGATGATGTGTTTTATACTGATGATTTGCCTCAGTTTGATCAGTATGATGATGATGATTATGTTCCCCAAACAGAAGCTAATCTTGCAGACAAATCAACAGCTAGTTTGTGGGAAGAGGAAGTTCATTTATAGCAGCTCGAGTACAATGATCAAACGATGCATATCAGCTATGACAATGACGAGGAAAGTGCAGCAAATTTTGAAGTAAGCGAAGGGTCTTTACCTTTTTGTTTTGATTCATTTCAGTTCATCAGAGACAACTTCCATGCAATCAGAAATCAGCTGTCAACAAGTCTTGATTTGGACCCTCTTGAGGGCGATGAAAATTTTGTTCCAGTCTTCTCATATTCAGCTTTGCAGTCCCCAGCACATGAGGACATGGAAGCTGGCACATATGATCAAACGATAGAGGATGATTCCCTACCTTTCTGTTTTGAATCATTTCAGTTTTTGAAGGGTAAATTGCAGAGTAAATCTTCGAAAGAGTAGCCTGTAGGAAATCAACAATCTCTCAGCTTTAATGTTGAGGATGAAGGTTAGATTACAGATGAAGGTGTGGCAGCCGAAATACATGATTTAATGATGCAAGAGGATTCCGTACCCTTTTGTTTCGAAGCATTTCAGTTTATAAGGCAGAATTTTCGTAATATCTCTAAAGAAAAAGATGAACAGCCAGTAGGATGTTAGACAATTTTAATGGATACATCGTAGCAGTCTTCTCAAATTTTTGATGATCCTATTGCTCGTGTGTTGGATGATGTTTGCTGTAAAATTTCTTCCCCATCGGCTAACCATGTGACAAAAGAGAATGTTGATAATAATCTGATTCAAAGGTCACCTTCATTGTCTTGTTTAATAGATTTTTCATTAAAAAGCTCAGATCAAAGTTTGCAGTCATATGAGGAGATCGATAAAGGATATTTTTGTTCTGTTTGGAAACAGCAACAAAGTTTGGTTATTCACGAAATTCAGGATCCTTTTAACAGCTTGCTACAATCATCAGAGAAAGACAGTGCAGATGTGAGGAAAAGTTTAATATCCAACTATGAAGATTACTTGGACCAGAGCAGTAATGTGCTAATGGAAATCAAAAGCTATATTTATGAAGATCCTTTCTCAGTATTCTTGAAGTCATCCAATCAACTCATGCTTCACAAGTTTATCAGCAGTCAACTTGATTCCAAGTTTCCATGGGAGTTGCCTTTCGATTCTTCCCTTTTCCTGCGCATCAGAAAGAATTTGGGAAGAAATCAAATACTAGCCAGGATGCTTACGTGGTTGCATTGGCTGTTCCATTTCACTTGATCGGGTGGTGAAAAGAACAATTAGAGTAGGTTTTATGAATAAGATCAAATATGAGCATCGTTCTAGTTTGTTAGTTATGATTTAGTCATGTTTGGTTTTATTATGGTTTTCAGTTTTAGTCTTGAGTCAAAGTCAGTCTGCATAATGTCAGTTTTCGTGTTTTGACTCCATTTCCCAATGGCTGCAGGCACTGTCTGCTCTCCCAAATATCTGCGGTCCTTGGCACCTCCAAGGAGCTACCATCCCCATTGGAGCCAATGTTAGAGTCGGTCTTTATATCCCTCCATCATAGATCAAACTCTTTTCGCATTTCATTTTTAGGTGTCTCGCTCGATTCACTCCATTGCATTCCGCTAGGGGCATGCCATAATCTGATGGGAGGGTCTTGTTATTCATTACCACTCATGCCTTATACCTGCTGGCTCAGGTCTTTAAATCAAGCTTTTAAAGTCACTTACAGTCTTGTTTTAGTCATTTGATCAGCAGAGTCATTTCAGTCACTAGGTCTAGGGTTTCACAAATTGTGTCTTCAAAGTGTCCAATAATGCCAGTAGGCTAGAGGGAGGTTTTATTTCACAAAATTTTATCGTCATATGGATGGATTATGACTTTTCTTCAAAACTCTGTTTTGAAGAAAATTCGTCATTTCGTTTTGTAATAAATTGCCATGTAAGTTTCAAAAAAATTTCAGTTGTTGAAATCTCTAGGCGTAGCCCTGGTCTTCCTTTGTCAAGACATGCCACTATCCCTTCAAAAGATTCATTATTCAAGTCAAATAATCAAAGAAGAAATAGAAGAACAGGGTTTGTATTAAAGTGAAAAAGTGCCAAAAGCTAAAACATTACAAAGATGGGTTTTTGAGAACCAAAAATCAAAGCCATGTCTTTATAAAGATATTTCTATTTGTATAATGTCATTTGCATCCAAGAAGATCAAGGAAAGTCGAAGTTAGTGGTGAGAAGGCGATTTTCAAATCCAAGACTGTGTTTATTGGCTGCGCGGTGCATTGGGTTAGAGCGCGACGCATTGGGCCTCCTGCCACAGTGCTCTTCTCCACTGGCGTGACACATCCACGAGGCGCGACGCACTGGGCTTGCGCGTGGCGCACAGAACCTCCAAGACAAAAAATCATTGTGGCTTCAATAAAATCAAAGCCATCATTCCATTAGACATGTTCATTGCTTGAAACATCCATTGCTATGCCAAGAGGTCAAAGTATATCGACTTGAGGGTTAGAGGAGCGAATTTTGTGTTTGAAGGGCCGAGACTGTGCATTGAAGGGCCGCGCGGCGCATTGGGTGCAAATTATCAGTGTAAAATTCCACTGTCGCGGCGCATCCAAGAGGAGTGGTGCACTGGGTTTATGTGTGGCACACAGAGCCTACAGGCCAGTTTTATGCCGCTTCTGTCATCAAAACTCACAAAAATGCCATTTTTTCTGCTCCATGTAAGTTCAAGCATGCTTCTATTGAATTTAACTTGTGTTGGGTGTTGTTTGGAGGGAGAATTCAAAGGTTTGAAATTTTGAAAATATAAACCCTATGTGTATATCAAAAGCTGCTCCTTTGGGGTTTTAAATTTGGTGTTTTGAAATTATGATGGTGGTGCCAACTCTCCTTTCCCACCTGTGATCTTTTCCCATGCCCTAACCGCCCAAACCACTCATATCCCAGCTTCCCATTTTCCCTATTCTATAGCCATATCAGTCCCTATCATCATTCTCCCTCTCCTATATCATTTACCACTATATCATTCCCATATCATTCGCCAAATCCCTACATCCCTAAAAGTGACTGTTTGCACATTTCTTCACTTGACAAACTCCATCATTTGCTTTTCCCACTGTCCCATATTCCTCACAGTCCCATTTCCCTTTGGCACATTCGTCAAACCAACCAAACATACACTTGTCATATACATTACAACATCATGACGGGCACAGACACATCATATGAACAAGACAGTGATTCCGCCACTGAACTGCATGCACCAGGAGAACATTGAAACATCGCAAAACGCATGATTGACTCCGAATCTTGGCTGAAGCTTCTCTGGATGAGCATGGTACTTGATTGGGGACCTACAACCCAAATTTCAAGGAATTTGGAGAAAATTTTGTCCATTTTGAAATTTTTGGTTACAAAACAGATTTTTCTGCCCAACGCGTAGCGCCACTTGGCGCGCGCTTATAATTGGGAGATCCCCTAAAGGAAAAATTTCCATTCCTGGATTTGTTATGAAAATTTATGTATGCTCATGGATTACCTAAGGATTTCATCAAGTTATGGGTTGCCTAAAGGGTCAAAAACACCCTAAAAATGACCTTTCTGCCACCTTTTGCACCCACAGGAAGCAGTCTTGGGATATTGAAGTTTTGGAGGGGAAAATGACATCCAAATTAAGAAATTCCACTTGGGTTGGAAAGTGGACAGGCAGGGATTTCCAACGAGCTATCTTGGGCTCAATTTGGACTTCGGGAAGTGCCTCAAATTCATCTACAAATTTGTGCTACGCATATAGGTTTCAGGCGCGGCGCATAGAGGATTTTTGCCTATTTTTCACTCAGTAGCTCAGAAATTCGCCCAGTTTTGACTAGTTTTACTTTTTGATGTAATTATTGATCTATCTCGATTTAACTTGATGACTATGATGTAATTTTGGCACATATTTACTTGTTCTAGAAGATTCATTCACTAAAAAGTGAAAATTTAATGAATGAATTAGTGTCCTATCATATAGAGGCAAGTTGTTTGATTGCCTAGATTTCAGTGCTTTGTTTAGAATTGGTTGAAACAGCTCCTAGAATGATGAGCTCGACCCCTAGAGGCAAGGGAATGGGTTGGGCTATTCTATATCATGTATTTTCTGAGTCATTTTCAAGGTTGGACACTTGGCATTGCTTGGCACATCATTGTACATTCTATTTCTGTAATTTTGGCAAAGGAAAGACCAGGGTTTTCCAGCACTTGTTGGGATCCTTGTGGCTCTGTGTTTTGATGGTGTGTTTCTTCATGTATTTGTAAGTTCACTGATGTTTATGTGTATCATTTTCCCTTCTCTTGTCTTCTGCAATTAAACAAATGAGTGATTAAGGTAGAATTCATTGGACTGCTATGCTCTGCCTTGAAATTTCCTTTAATTCTACATGTTTTCATCTATTTGAGGAGGACCCTTGAGACCCTCGTGCCCTCCTTATCTCCTCACCAGTCTGATCCATCCATTCATTCAATCCAAAGCATCAAAACTACTGCCTATCTTTCCCCTACCGGAACTTTGCAAAAATCTGGCCTCATCCCCAGACCCAAAATTTGCCTGTCCCATTTTTCCAACAAAACCCCCAAAAAATTCAAATTAAATCCTTGCACTTCATATCTAGCCTAAGATTAGTTGTTCAATTAGTCATCTCAAGCCCCCTTTGATTATCTTTTACTGAGATTGACCCGAAGAGAGCCCTCTCCTGTCCTCGTAAGGCTAGCTACGAGGCTGAGCGTGGTTTGATGTGGACCTAGAATCTTACCTTTTCAGCCTGGGGTAAATCTAGGCTCTAACATGGAGAAGCGGGGAAAGCATATACCATGGATCAACAAGCGGAAGATCAGATGGTGGAGGATTAAGACACGTGCTTCGGGCGATGCGACAGGTGATGTGACATGTAAGGGGTGAGCTTAGTTATATTTTAATTATATCAGTGCATTATAAAGGGTTATGGCCTTTGTGCTGGGGTTTAAACCAAAAATGGATTAGTACGAGGTCTAATAGGGTTATGAGGTTTTATGAAGGGTCAACGGGGCATAACAGTATTAAAACATAATATGACCCGGGAGTGCCTCAAACAAGGTTTCGGTGGGAGTTTACAAGGGGAATGACAGGGATAAAGGGGAATGAGGAAACAAATGAATAAGGTGTTAAAAGAGTAGAAGGCAAATGAAAGGGAGAGTTAAAACAAACTGCTGCAAACCTTTTGCAACCAAAACCAACCCTGCCTGACCTGAATTCATCCATCAAACACTGCAAACTGTAGCAGAGCTAACACTGGCTCCTTCTGGGGATGAGATCCTCCCCGTGAGGTCTTAAGAACCTGCAGACGAATGCCTTTTCAGTTGAAAGCAAACTAATCAAAATTCCTAGTGTTCCATTGGGCATGGAGTCTACTCTGCCTGCATAAAACTGATAAAAACAAACTATTTACAACCTTTAAGGCCAAAGGCCTTAAGCAACATAAACTTTAAAAAAACGCCCATTGACTGGGCCATCAAAAATTTTCTCTCCTCCCATACTTTCCAGTATGAAGGTGTTGTTCCCTTGAACCTGTGAAATGATGAATGACCCCATCCAAAAAACATCAAATTTCCCATGATTGCCTTTCTTTTCCTTCAGTGCATCCCATTTTAAGACCAAGTCACTAATTTGAAAATTATTTGTTTTTGCCTTCTTATCAAAGGCTTCCTTAACCTTTCTTTGATGTACTGCAGCCTTTTTAATCAGTTGTTCTCTAATCTGATGTAACTCTGTCAAATCAGTGATTCTTCTTGCCATGTCTTCTTCTTTGTCCTGCCCTTCTTGAAGGAATTTTGCCACTAGGAGAGTTAACTGAATTGGGAATACAGCTTCAGTGCCATATACCAGTTTGAATGGAGAAATCCTTGTGGATTTTTTAATGGTCACTCTGTCAGCCGACAGAGCATACTTGAGCTTTGAATCCCAATTCTTTTTATTGTCCTCTAATAACTTTTTAATCATCCTGATCAGACTTTTATTAGAGGATTCTGCTAGACCATTTCCTTGAGGGTAATATGAGGTGGAATGAACCAATTTGATGCCCATTGAATCACATATTTCCACCAGCTCTTTGGCCTTGAAGGCTGCTGCATTATCTATTACTAGTTTATGTGGAAAACCAAATATGTTGAAGATATTTTCTGTTAAAAACTTTATGACCACATTATGATCAGCCTTCCTTGTAGGGATTGCTTCAATCCACTTTGTGAAATAATCAGTGGCTAACAATATCCACTTGTGCTGGCCACCGGAATGTGGATTGATTTCTCCAATGAAATCCAAGCCCCACTGCTGAAAAGGTCCGTTTGCAATTATTGGTTTTAGGGGCAGGGATTTTAATTGCTGTTTTCCTTCAAATCTTTGGCACCTGTCACAAGATTTCACAAAAACAAATACATCAGAAAATAAAGTGGGCCAATAGTACCCAGCTCTGAGAATTTTATGGGTTGTGGTTTTCCAATAATGGTGCCCTCCACACATGCTGTAATGAAACTGTTGCATAACTTCTTTTGATTGCTCTTTGTCCAGACACCTTAAAAATATTCCGGATGGATCCCTCTAGTAGAGCAGATTTTCCATAATGCAATACTTTGCTGCTCTAAGTTTTAAAGTTCTGGCCTGATTTTGAGTAAATCCTGAAGGGATCTCTAGCTTCAGCAAGAAATTAATTATTTCAGAATACCAACCACACGAAGCTAGATACTCGGCCACTGGCTGTTATTTCTGTGTTTTAGCTGCGTTTTCCTCTTCTTCTTTCTGACTGTTTTCTGCAATTGTGCACAAGAAATCAATGTCTAAAGACCTGCAATTTTCCTTAGCTAATAATTTGGCAAGACCCTGACCTCTGACCAGCTTGGTGGGGCTCACCTCTATATTAAATTCTATCATTTTGGCAATCCATTTTTCCCTTCTTCCATCAGCATTAGGTTGAGTCAGGACATCTTTTATTGCAGCAGAGGGAACATATGAAATTATTTTTGAATGCAAGATATATACTCTGAAAGCCTTTAAGGATTTAATAAGAGAATATGCATGTTTTTCTATAATATCATACCTTAGTTCAACATCCCTCAAGTTCTTGCTGAAAAATGCCACCAAATGTTCTGAACCTTCTTCAATTTGCTGCAATAGAACAACTACAATGGTATCCTCAGAAGCAAATGAAAACAGATGAAACTCCTTACTGTAGTTAGGACTTATTAATGTGGGAGCTTCCATTATAGCTTTCTTGATGGAATCAAATGATTTTCTTGCTATATCAGTCCATCTTACCTCTGATCCTTTCTTCAACATGGAGGTGACATGCTTCACAAGTTCTGCAAAATTTGGAATAAACCTCCTGACAAAATTAATTTTTCCCAGAAAAGATTGTATATCTTTATTTGATCTAGGGATAGTCAAAGCCTGAATTGCTTTGACTCTTTCTGGGTCAATCTGAACACCTGTAGTAGACACAATATGTCCTAACAGCTTGCCTTCCTGTAAAGCAAATTGTGATTTTTTTGGATTGAATGATATTCCAAACCTTCTGCACTTCAAGAACACTTTCTTCAAATGCTGCAAATGATTTTGATGGCTGTTGGAGTAAACAGTTATGTCATCAAGGTAAATAAGCACAAATTTGTCCTTCTCTCCCAGAAAAGCTATATCCATAGCTCTCTGAAAGGTGGCTCCAGCATTCATCAATCGAAATGGAATTCTGGCATACATAAATGTGCCCCAAGGAGTGGTAAATGCAGTCTTTTATTGATCATCTCGGTGCACAGAAATCTGATTGAAGCCTGAAAATACATCCAAAAATGACATGACTTTAGCTCCTGAGACCTTTTGCAACAAATGCTCCATATTTGGCAGAGGATAGTTATCTTTCTTTGAGCATTTGTTTAAATTTCTGAAATCTACACACAGTCTAATTTCTCCACTCTTCTTCCTCACCACCACCAAATTTGCCACCCACTTTGAATACCTGAGAGGAACAATAATGTTGGCAGCCAACAACTTTTTAATTTCCTTTCAATCAACGGAAGAAGCATGGGATTTATTGGTGTCAGCTTCTGTTTGAAAGGAACAATGTCTTTTTCTAGAGCGATTTTATGCTGAATTATGTTCTTGTCATATGTTTTCAGATCACTATATTCCCAGGAAAACACATCAACAAATTGCCTCATTAAATTGCAGTATTCAGCACTTTGATCAGCAGATAAATGAGTGGACAGATTTATGAATTTGGGCTGACCTAGTATCATGCTTACAGACTGCATATTGGTCTCCTTTTTGGGCAGCCTTGTAAGGTACATCATTTTGGTCAAACAATCTTTCAAGAGGAATTAGGCCCTTAGGAATATGGTTACTAGGAAGCTGGACAATGTTGTCTTTACCAATTTTATTTCTAAGCTGGGACTGGGGGTTTTCTTCCAAGGCATCATTTTCTTGGTCAATTTGCATTTCGGAAAATTCATCAATGACTTGAAGGAACCTATTTAACTCATTATCATCATCAAAAAATTTCCAATGGTGGACATTGTCAGGCAAGGAAGGTCTATACTTCATTTTCACTTCATAAACTAGTTTGGGAGGCATAAGAGGGACAAACAGACTAGCAGAAATAGCAAGGGAATCAGCAAGCTGATTTTGGGCTCTAGGAATGTATGAAATACGGAAAAAATCAAAAGAATCTCTGACTCTCCATACCTCATCTCTGTATGCTTTCAGCCTTAGGTGCTTTGCCTGAAATGTTTTGTTCATTTACTGAATTATCAGATCATCATCTCCAAACACCTTCAAAATCTTGATTCCTCTGTCTTTTGCTGCGTTAATTCCCAACAGCAAAGCTTCATACTCTACTATATTGTTTGTCACTTGAAAAACTAGATTAAAAGACAGCTAAATGCTTTCTTGTTGCGGAGATACTAGCACCACCCCTGCTCCTACAGTCTCCCTGGAACATGCTCCATCAAAGAACATCTCCCAAATCTGACTTCCTTGCTCTTTCTGGGCCTGAACTGTTGGTCTCTTGAGCCGCATTTCGGCCTTCTGAGATTCTTCTATTTGGAGAATGCATGCTCCAAAATCAGTGTCCACTGCATAAATGGGATGATTTGTTGGATTCTTCCCGTCACTGATGATGTATGCCAACTTTGCTTCTCTGTACAATCTCCTGCTCTCTCCTCCAAAAACTGGGACAGTAGCATAAGACAGATCATCCTGTAGTGTCCCACCTAGTCTCTTAATCCACCCTCTAGACAACAGTATACCAAACTTGGGAGGCACATCTACTACCACAATATCCATCATCATACTTTTCATGGGTAGTTGGGTTAAGGTAATGGCCAGATCTTTAATCAATCCAAGACATTTCACCTTCCTTGAATCAAAAGAGAATAAATCATGATATGGTCTAGTGATATCAAGGCCCAACTCTTCCATGACAGCTTTAGGCATTAGATTGTGGCTGGCCCCTGTGTCTAGCAGGCAATTGTGGAGGATTTTATCATGAATGGTCAATGAGACATAAAAAGATGGAGAATTATTATCAGCAGGTTCAATCATAGGACTGAGCACAATGGTAGGCTTGTCATCTTGCAAATTGACAGAGTCAGTGGAGGTTTGTTTGATTTCTAGCTCAAGGGCTTCAAGGATAGGCTTTCTAAATAGTTCACTCTTCACCAACTCAACCAGAGGCACAAATATTTTCAACTTCTGAACTTCTGACTCAAAGCTGAAAGAAGAAGATGATTTATCAGAACTTTTTACCTCTTGAACTGGAACTTTGAGGATGACTGGATCAGCTGCAGGCTTTCTCTACTTAATATTATGTGGTTCAGTTTGGACAGCAGCTCTTTGGGAAGCATTTTCCTTGGCATTCTTTGCATTGGATCTCAGATTATATCTCTGCTGGTCATCGGTTTGTAGAATAGCTCCTCTGTCCCACTCCTGACTGTTTTGTTCTTGCAGCAATGATTCTTCATATTCAGCCAATGTCAAAAATGCAGCACTGCCTTTATCTTCCATGCAGTGAATTTCATCCTCATCTTCTTGAAATTGTTCATCCTCCATGAATACATTCTGAAAAGGAGCTTTGACTTTCTGATCTTCCTTTGATTCTTCACCCCTTTGCATTATTTGTAACTGTTCATTTTCTCTTCTGAATGGATTGGGGTTTCTTGGAGAAAATGTGTTTTGCTGCCTCGTTTTCCCTGAATTCTGCTCAACCTTTAGCTTAGAAATTTTAGTGGCCAATGACTCAATCATCTTAGTCATTTTATCTAATTTAGGCTCCGAAGATGATGCAAAAGAAGTAGAAGCCTGATTTCTCTGTCTCCTTCTATCAGCTTGGCTTTTAAGCTTTTCTTCAGCCATGATATTAGATTCTACTTCTAAGGCTGCATCCTGCATGTCTGCCAGTGTAGCACATCTCCTTTCTCTCAATAACAGGCAGAAATCTGAGTCAAAATCATTGGCATAGGTGAGTTTGGCAGAGGTAGGAGTAGGCTTTACCTCAGTTGGAATCTTACTATACATTCGATTGAATCTTTTATTAAAATCAGGTATTGATTCCCCACTGTCCCTCTTCAGATTACCAAACTCTGTGTGATAATACAACAAGTCCTTTTTATCTCCCCATTGTTTCAAAAATGCATCATCTAATGATTCAATATCAGTTATAGATCTCTGGGGCAATTCTCTAAACCACTTCCTAGCCTCTCCATCAAGGCTCTGGACAAAAACTCTCATCCACACATCATTTTCACTTATATCTAGATTATCAGCATAATTGTAAAAAGCTTCAAGGTCTTCTTCTGCTATTACTCCGTCTATGCCAGTGAATTTAGGCATATATTTTTGATATTCCCCCACAGGCATAGGATTTAGAGGCACAGGCAACACCAATGGTCCATATCTGGCAGCTACAATTCTTTCTATTCTTGTAGGTGCTTGTTGTCCTGCCATGATTGGAATATTTGGAAGAATAGTAGCAGATTGAATGATGGGGAGTAATGTGATGGATGGTAGAGATAAAGGGATGTTTTGGACTGAATGGGATGCTTTCTTTGGACTAAGATTCGAAGGGGAACTAACTGTACAAGGGGCTGAACTGATCTCTGAAGGTTTTTCTTTATTAACAAAGTTGTTTTCTAGATCCTCAATCTGTTTATCTTCAGCAATAACTGTATCTTTCAAAGATGAATGAGATTTCTTAGGCTTACCTGATCCTGATGCCCCTTTCTGTGAATATTTCTTTGATTTACCAGTCCTCTCAGGTTCAGGCACTGGTTCAGCTGGCAGCTTTTGTGGATTTCTTCGAGTATTTCTCACAAACTGAGCCAGAACTTCAATGTGGAGTCGCCAAAGGATGGTATTCCTCTAATGGAGTTGCCAGACAGATGATTACAACCAGAAACTATGTTCAAACCTTGTCTGTCATCAAGGCTTGAAGCTATGTCGTTCTCCCAGGGAAGCTAAGCTTTGATTCTCCTCTCTCCGGCAACGGTGCCAATTAATGTTATCACCCCAAGAAACTCACCTAGGTTGTATATCAGTGATGCTCAAGAACATTACAAACTCAACTAAGATGTTCGATAAATGGTGGATGAATGAAAGAAATGCTGCAAATTTCAAGCCAGATAACCACTCCTACTATGCTTTACCTCAGACATGGATGAACACCCCCAGACTACAAGGCTTTTAACCACCAATTACTCATAGTTTGAGGATAAGGTGATAGTGGAGAAGACTAATCACACCAGCAGATGCACAGGACCCTATGAGGGCCAGCTGCAACCAGCTAAAAGGTCTGTAAATCTATTTTCTAATACACAGACAGGATGACAGCTCTCTGGTATTAAAACAACAAAAGCCTGCAAGAAAATTCAATGATACATGCTAAATCCTAACACAGAGGTGGGGTGACAGCCCCTCTAATGCTGAACATTCACAGAATATGAATAATTACAAAACAGGCACAGCTTGGAGCATAGAAGAAGTGAAAAGCGAGCAAATGACAACAAAAGAAGCTTGTATTAGTTGGAAATGAAGACCAGATGCTACAGGTCTCACAGTAGTTACAGTCTCCAGAAGTTGAAGCTTACAACACAATAGCACTCATCTAACACTCATCAAACTGATTACATCATTTTTCTGGGTATATATAGAATCTGTTTACAAAATATCTATGTTAGGGTATGGGTGGAAGTGTCTTAATTGACCACCAATCGCATTTATAGTTAGATATGGGTCCTCTGCTACATTCTAACTATTTTAAGTGAACAAAATGGCTCTTTCTGTACTTCAGTGTCCTTCCTAAATAGCTGAAATATTATCTTCATAATTTTCAATAACAACTGCTATCATTCCACTGCTCGAGGGGCATTTTCCTCGTTCTTGGCCGTGCTGTGTTGAATGTAGGTGGCTGAGAAATTAACACACAGAGTACAGGGAGTTGGTGGCTTTCTTTCTCCTTTGTGTGCACAGAATAGGCCCAAGAATATTGGAGAATACACTGAAAACATTTTGAAAACAAACAGGGGACGAGATGAAACATTGGCCGTTAGATCACGGTTGGGCAGATGCGATGGCGATTGGGCGATAGAGGAAAATGATGGTTAACGGGTGGGGAAACAGTACGATGGCGGGAAGTGGTTTTCCCGCACCATCTTTGTACAATGACGGTTTACGTACAGGGGAAGCGCGATATAATAAGATTAAGGCACGTGGCCGGTGGGAAACCACTTCGCCGCGGGCTAAAGGACGAGCAGATTGGCAGAGCGGGGAAAGCATATACCATGGATCAACAAGTGGAAGATCGGACAGTGGAGGATTAAGACACATGCTTTGGGCGATGCGACAGGTGATGTGACATGTAAGGGGCGGGCCCGGTTATATTTTAATTATATGAGCGCATTATAAAGGGTTATGGCCTTTGTGCTGGGATTTAAACCAAAAATAGATTAATACGGGGTCTAATAGGGTTATGAGGTTTTATGGAAGGTCAGCGGGGCATAATAGTATTAAAACATAATATGACCCGGGAGTGCCTCAAACAAGGTTTCAATGGGAGTTTACAAGGGGAATGACAAGGATAAAGGGGAATGAGGAAATGGAGGAATAAGGTGTTAAAAGAGTAGAAGGCAAATGAAAGGGAGAGTTAAAACAAACTGCTGCAAACCTTTTGCAACCAAAACTAGCCCTACCTGACCTAAATTCATCCATCAAACACTGCAAACTGTAGCAGACCTAACACTTCCATACACAGACATGGTCAAGTGGGTATTGGATAGTGCCGATATAATAGATAGACAATTCAAGACTCGAGGCCAAGACCTCATTGGGTCATTCACTGCACAAGATTTAAGGCTTATGTATAATCTACTAGAACCACAGGCAACCGACAACAAGTAATTCATGGAGAAGTTTGCCAAGGAAAATGAAGATTTGGCGGAGTGCACCAAGAAATGGTCGGTAAGGGAAGAACCATTGGAAAAAGGCAAAGCGCATTGACCAAGGCCCATCGAGAACATGCAGGAGGCGAAAATAGCACCTGGGAAGCCCGGATCGGAAAAAGGAAGCAGTTTCTGAAGCGCCTGGGCAGAATCCCTCGAGAAGGAAAGCCCCCGAGTGCTCGGTCACATGTAAGCTAGAAAACCACGGGGAAAAGCGCTAAAGGCTAAAGGCGGGACCCACACCCCAAAACCAACGGTATTTATCGGGTGCACCCTTAGGCGGTAAGTGGATTTGGATGAAACCTAGCAATTCCATTTAGCGCCCGATGTGTGGCAGCAGAAGAAGCAGCTACAACGGCAAACAACATCATTAACTGTGTCAATGAAAACCTGCATAGAGCAAACCTCATATTAGAGACCACTCCTCGATTTCTCCCAAAGGCACAGCAACTGCAAACAAGCTGGAGACTGAAAGCTGAGGAAAGGGTAGAGTCCATTAAGAAGTTAACCAAGTTGAATTTGGAAACTTACTGTTAGTACTTGGTTAAAATGCACAATCAATGCATGACTCTCAAATTCCTTATGAACTCTGTCGAGAAGATAGTGCCAACACTTGCCGATTTTGTTTTCGCAAGGCAACTGAAATTGGAGGTTGGCCAATCAACGCTCCTCAAGCCGATCCTGAATGCTTGCGATCTCAGAGAACAGATACATAGATAGTTAATTTCCAGATTCAGTTTTAGTTTTAGTTTTGATTTATTTTTGCCTTAGATGAGGATGGTCATTCAAACCTCCTCCTATATTTTTGTAATAAACTATTTTTAGTATTTAGGAAGTAGTATTTTAACCCCTCCCATGCATTTAGAGAGGGATTAAAATTTTCCAAGAGCAATTCTTGACTAAGTTCGGCGATGCAGAGACTTCTTCAAAGAAGCCCTACAAGACTTATAGGAAAAATCCCTCAACTGATTCAAAGCCTCCCAACGCTATAACAAACGCAGAATCAAAAGAAGAAGAAGAGGAAGTTTCTAACAAGGAACCTACTGATGAAGATGAAGTTGTAGAAGTACAGGGAATGTGGAACTTCATTCTTCCAGACGAAGAGGATCAAGAAGTATTACCAGTTAGTACAAGAAGTAGAAATGAACTCGATCCTCCACAGCATAGTCCTAAACAGAAGAGCACAAGCTCGACATCTAAAGATAAAGTCACGGGTAAGAAATCATCACCAAAAGTGACTCAAACAAGCCCAATCCAATCTGATCCCTCAACTCCATCTAACACACCGATTGTTTTTGATGAGATGGAGTACAATATCGTTGAAGACATGAAGAAGACTAGGGCTAACATTACTTTTCATGAATTGAGCAAATTGAAACATCAACAAAAGATACTTTTGAAAGAGTTACATGCAATTCCCGTTGCACCTCTCCCTACTGTTGTAATCTTGCAAGCTTCTCATGAAATGGGAAGACCTCCAACTAATATGGCAAATAAAGTTGATCTAAATGATATTGCTTTAATTGGAGGTAGGTCAAAATCCCATACTCCCCCATTCCTTCTTACTTACGAAATTTTCAATAAAAACTTGCATAATTGTTTGGTAGATTCAGGAGCTTCATCTAATATCTTACCTAAAACAATATGTGCAAAGTTAAATGTCCAACCTCAAAAATCTGCCATACGCATAGTTCAGCTCGACCGATCGCAGGTTGAAATAATCGGTGAACTAAATCAAGTTACCATAAGGCTATCATCTAATCCAAAGGTATGTCAAGTTATTGATATTCTAGTTGCAGACATTCCCGAATTTTATGGTTTAATTCTTAGTAGGGATTGGTCTGAAAAGATTCATGGATACTTTGCGACCGACTGGTCACATATGTGGCACCCTTACAATGGTAAACCAAATAAGATAAAGGTTGAGTAAGAAAGACACCTAAAATACATAGTGACGAAATAGGAAGGAGAAAATGAACCTATAGCATACAGCAACAATATAATTGGCAACTATTCTGTTGACTCATTCTTGGGAAATTTTAATGCTCAGACTTCACCTTACCTAGAACATTCTATTCTATCTCAAGTGGAAATTTTTTCTCAAAGAGATAGTTCTAAATGTGTTAATTTTATAGATAATCTTGTAAATAAATCTTTATTTTGGAAATTATTTTTGGATGGTTCTAAGTTTAACGATGGAGCAGGAGATGGATGTGTATTAGTTAGTCCAGAGGGAAACAAAACGATGCTAACATGTAGAATCAAGTTCAATTGCACAAATAATATTGCAGAATACAAAGCTCTAGTCCAGGGACTCTACAAGGCAATCATATTAGATATCAAGTATCTATAAGTCTTTGGAGACTTTGAGATTGTTATTAAACAAGTACGAAATACTATACATTGTGTATCAGGTCATTTGAAGCATTATCAATCTTTATTGCAAGAACTGACTGAACATTTTATAGCATTTAATATTTCACCTATTCCCAAACTCCAAAATGCTAGTGCTGACCTCCTGGCTAATGTAGCTTCCAAGCTCATTCCCTCGAAAGACTATAGACTAGACAGATTCTCAATCGAATTGATATTTAGGCCCTCCATCCCTGATAATGTTACAAACTGGAGAATTTTCAACGATGATCCTGATATTGTAAGTTTCCTGACATCAGAAGGATCTTACACTAATCAGATAATTGATGAGGACCAACATGACCAGCAGTTACAACAAGAAAGCACTAATAATGCTATACCAAAATATGTAGTCAAGTTGGAAGACCTATATGATTTGAAAGACTTATTTAAGAGATTTACCAATTCAAAACATTAGAGTTCAACTCTAAACTATGAATTAGTAAATCTAGGAACGGATACCAATCCATAGAATATCAACCTAGGTCTTGGCCTAGCCCCAGAATAAAAATTAGCCTATGTTCGGCTCCTGAAACAATACAAAAACGTCTTTGCCTGGAACTACGATGACCTTAAGACTTACGACACTTCGATTATTTAGCATACTATCCTGATGATAGTTGATCAAAAACCTGTCCAGCAAAAGATGAGGAAGATCCATCCTAATCTGGAAAGTCAGATTAAGTCTGAGCTTAATAAATTATTGAAAGCCAAAATTATTTTTCCTGTTCAACATTCTAAATGGGTTACCAACATGGTTCCCGTTAGAAAGAAAAATGGAGATATTAGAATTTGTATTGACTTTTGAAATCTTAACAAAGACTGTTAAAAGGATAATTTTCCCCTGCCTCCTATGGAACAAATATTACAAGCAGTTGCGAGATCAGAATTAAAGTCTTTCTTAGATGGTTTCTCTGGCTACAACCAAGTTCTGGTCGATCTTGACGATCAGCTAAAAACCACATTCAAAACTAAATGGGGTACTTACGCATATCAAAAGATGCCATTTGGTTTGATTAACGTTGGTGCCACATTTCAAAGGGCCATGGATATCACATTTAAGGGATTAGTAAACAAATCAGTGGTGATTTACTTGGATGACATAACAGTATATTCTAAAAAACGTGGTAATCACCTTAGAGACTTAAAGCAGATCTTCCAACGTTGCCAAAGGTATGGGATTTCACTTAACCAAAAAAAGTCCTTTTTTGCATTAAGTGAAGGAAAACTTCTTGGATTTATAGTGTCAAAATCTGGAATCCATATTGATCCTGATAGAATTAAGGAAATTTCCGAAATATCCTTGCCACATAATAAGAAAGCCATGCAATCCTTCCTTGGCCAGATTAATTTTGTTAAAATATTTGTTCCAGACTTCTCAAGGATTGTGTCACCATTACAAGAAATGATAAAAAAGAATTCACTTTTCAAATGGGGCCAAGAAGAATATGAAGCGTTCAATCTGATTAAGCAAGCGATTATTAATGCCCCATCCTTAGCGACTCCAAATTTTTCCGATCCTTTTATTTTGTACACATTTGCCTCTGATAAGTCATATGCTGCGATACTCACTCAAGCTAATCAAGATAAGGCGAAGCCCCAATTGCCTTCTTTAGTTCAAATCTGCAAGGGGCTAAATTAAATTATTCTGATGTTGAGAAACAAGCTTATTCTGTTTTCAAAGTGATCAAATATTTTAGACCTTTTTTTTTAAAACCCATACAAAGATCATAGTACAGTTTCCAACGGTAAGAAATCTTTTAGTACAGAAAGATGTGGGTGAAAAGAGAGCAAATTGGGTCACTTCCTTACAAGAATACGACGTTGAGATCAGGCCAGCGAATATTGTAAAAGGTCAAGGCTTTTGAAAGATGTTGGCTGGAGCATCGCTTATTTCTAAAATATCATCTTTAAATCAAGAGGTACAAATGTATGAGGTAAGCCTAAACGATATTGAATCGAGATATGCTAATATCATATTTATCTAAATAACGAATATGCTCCTTCGAATCTAGATTATACAAAGAAAAGAGCTTTAAGATTGAAGGCTAAGCAATATCAACTCATAAATGATGTACTTTTAGGTTTAATTATGATTATGTTCTCCTTCGATGCCTTGAGAAATCTGAAGTTGAAAAGGTGTTGCAGGAACTCCATGATGGACCAGCAGGTGGACATTATGTGGGAGATGGTACAACACATAAAATTTTATGCGCAGGATACTATTGGCATACACTATTTAAAGATGCACATAGCTATGTAAGGAAATGTCAAGTTTGTCAAACTGCTGCCGAGAGACAAAATAAACCATCATTGCCTTTGCAACCAGCCAATATCGATCAACCTTTTGATCAATGGGGATTGGATATAATAAGTGAGATCGTTCCTCACTCTTCTAAATAGCATAGGTATATCCTTATAGCTACATATTATTTTACTAAATGGGTAGAAGCAGTTCCGCTCAAGACAGCCAATGCTGAACATATCATTGATTTCATAGATCAATTCATAATCACCAGGTTTGGTTTACCTTCCGCTTTAATGTTTGATAATGCATCATATTTTTCTGGCAATGCTATGACTGAATTTGCACTTAAAAGAGGTTTTAAGCTTAAATATTCTGCCAATTATTACCCACAAGGGAACGGGTTGGCTGAATCAACAAATAAAAAATTTAATTAGAATCATTAAGCGAACCATTGATCAGAATCATAAACATTGGCACAAATCTTTGATGTATGCTTTATGGGTAGACTGAATAACCCAAAACGCTTCCATTGGCACTTCTCCCTTTAATTTAGTTTATGGGAAAGAAGTAGTTCTCCCAACTCATCTAGCAATTCCTTCTTTGGCCTTAGTTCAATTTATCGACGAAACACCAACTTCATCTTTACAACTAAGACAATTGCAGATCCTTAAGCTAGAAGAGCAATGAGAATAGGCTAAAATCACACACGCTCATCATCAAGCATTAGTAAAGGCTTCCTTCGATTCAAGCATGGTATCTAGGAAGGATTTTCAAATTGGAGATTTAGTTTTGAAATGGGATAAGGCTCATGAGGAAAAAGGCAAACATTCTAAATTCCAACGAATGTGGCTCGACCCATTCCAAATTGTTGAAATCATAGGTCCATCCACTTTCATGTTGCAATATTTAGCAGGGAAAAAAGAATCTTTTCCTGTTAATGGGCAGATCCTTAAAAAATACTTTCCATAGAAGATGAACTCTTCTATTTTTGTAAATTATTGTTTATAGTTTTATTTTGATAATAAAACAGGTTGTAAATGGTTAACTTTGGGAATTCACGAAAAAGATTAGTGTTTCTTTTAGATTTTGTTTTTTCGCTTGTATAAATAGAACTGATTTGGAAAGTTGATCATTATTATTGAAAGATACAGTCAAATGCCACAAGCCTAAAAATGCTACTAGTTTTAGCCTTACGAATTTTGATGAAAACAACCTTTAGTGAGGAATTTGTTTTACATCAGTCAATGAAAAGCATCAATAACAAAATGAAGATTCTCTGTAGAAAAGTTCTTTCCAAAAACTCTATAATTGTTGTCCAGAGCTATTCTTAAGGAAACAATGACTTCCTCCCCACCTAGGGAATTACAAGTTTCAAGGAATAATCCAATGATACACTCTAAGCTTAAAGAATAAGAGGTCTCATCACGAGCCGACTTATCATGATCATAGATATTATGACTTGCTGACATTACCAAAACTACATACCACAGCAGGGCAATGGCTCAAGATTTTTGCAATCAAAAGACAAGGAGCCTCATCACGAGCCAGCTTGTTCAGCAAAGTTATAAATCAAGTGAATGGCAATGTCATAATTTGGATATCAAACCAAGAAATTGTTCTTTAAGAATTCAAAGAAAACAAAAAACAACATGTGTGGATGTGGATTTATCTTTGAAAATTGTATGTTTCTCCAAGTAGGATACGGGATCATTGCTGGGTAACAGGTAACCCTATTGAGGCTATGAACACCTGCTAGTAGTAGAGGCTCTACCTATGACAAATGAGCATACTTAAAACTGATTTACAAATAAGTCTTTGTTTTTATCTTTATAAAATAAGTAGTGGCTGATGTAAATACAATGCCTAGCTTTGGGAAGTAAATAATCAAAGTTAACACAGGAGAAACAAACTACCATTGACAGTTAAAAGCATGATGCACTTTATATTTCTATAATAAAGTTTGATTTTCCAGAAAACATTTCTGTTTTGGATGTTTAGAAAATTCAAAAGATAATTAGAGATAACTGGTTCTTCCTAGTGAATCGCCAATTGTTGTGGCCAGCAAAAACCCCCCTTTTTATTTAGTTTTAGTAATAAAGCTAAATAAATGGGGACCCTTCTAAAAATAAAAAACTAGCACTCATGTTTCCCTTTGAATAAAACATGCTATCATAAACTTAGGAAAACACCTGCAAAACCCAAAAACTTAAGTTTTATGATAAGTTCTGAACAAAATCGTTCTCTTAACAATAAAACATCGCATTGCAAAGGGTAATGAAAGACATCATATAAACAAACTTCTGAATTTGAGAAACACGATGCGAGATCAGACGACTTAAAGACCCATCACGCATCGCAGCTTTCATATGCCGCAAGTATCACCTAAGGTAAAATATCTCGATCTGGCAATATGCGATAAGGCATCTCGCAAATCACATCTCATAGACGCATAAGGTGATAAATGATTGTTGACAAAATGGATTAGCGATATTGCAATCAACGATATTGCGATCTGCGATATTGCGAAGAAAATCGCAAAATCACTTTATCACAGATCTGCAGGGCTCATTGTTCAATAAAGTATTTCTCGTAATCCGATACCGAGTTATGGGTATTAATTTCAATTTAATGGGAAGTTGATGGTCATTTATGAGATAAGATTTAAATCTAATCGAAAGGTTTTTTCACGTAGGGTGGTATATTGGATATGATTTCAGAATTAAAGAGGTTTCCCTTCACTTTATATCTTATCATTATTCTTTCCTTACTTGTAAATTTACAGGACTGACAAGCAGAGTAATATATGCAACAGTGTGCAGAACATAATGGGAAAGAAGGGAAAAGCTCCAGTTGCAGAGGAAAAAGAGATGACTCCCTTATACACAGACACCACCTATAACAAAGATGTTGGCATAACTACTTGGGAAGGCATGAATAGTCCGCTCGAAGAAGAAAAGCCCAGAGTTATGGAGGTTAAATCAACAGCAGACTCACGCAGGTCGTCTGAGGCATCAATCATTGAACTTGCATTTTCATTCCTTCATCGAATAGCAGCAAGACCTAAGATTCTTCCATACATAGACATGGTCAAGTGGGTACTCGACAGTGCCAATGTAACAGACAGACGATTCAGGACTCGAGGCAAAGACCTCATTGGGTCATTCACTGCACAAGATTTAAGGCTTATGTATCATCTAATAGAACTATAGGCAACCTACAACAAGCAATTCATGGAGAAGTTTGCCAAGAAAAATGAAGATTTGGCGGACTGCACCAAGAACTGGTCGGCAAGGGAAGAACCATTGGAAAAAGGCAAAGCGCGCTGACCAAGGCCCATTGAGAATGCACAAGAGGCGAAAATAGCACTTGGGAAGCCCGGATCGGAAAAAGGAAGCAGTTTTTGATGCGCTTAGTGCTAATCGCACATTGCTGGGCAAAACCCCTCAAGAAGGAAATGCCCCTGAGCGCTCAGTCGCATGTAAGCCGGAAAGCCACAAGGAAAATCGCTAAAGGCGGGACCCACGCCCCAAAGCTGACGGTATTTATCGGGTGCACCCTTAGGCGGTAAGAGGATTTGGCTGAAACCTAGCGATTCCATTTAGCGCCTGACACGTGGCAGTGGAAGAAGCAGCTACAGCGGCAAACAACGTCATTGACTATGTCAATGAAAACCTGCACAGAGCAAACCTCATATTAGAGACTGCTCTCGGATTTCTCCCAAAGGCACAACAACTGCAAACAAGCTGGAGACAGAAAGTTGAGGAAAGGGCAGAGTCCATCAAGAAGTTAACTAAGTTGAATTCGGAAACTCACTAGCAGTACTTGGTTAAATGGCACAATCAATGCATGACTCTGAAATGCCTTACAAACTCTGCCCAAAAGATAGCACCAGCACTTGCTGATTCTGTTTTCGTAGGGCAACTAAAATCGGAGGTCGGCCAACTGACGCTCCTCAAGCCGATGATGAATGCTTGCGATCTCAGAGAACATATACATAGATAGTTAATCTCCAGATTCAGTTTTAGTTTTAGTTTTGATTTATTTTTGCCTTAGATGAGGACGGTCATTTAAACCTCCTCCTATATTTTTGTAATAAACTATTTTTAGTATTTAGAATTAGTATTTTAACCCCTCTCATGCATTTAGAGAGGGGTCCTGAAATCTGTCAAAAACATTTCCTCAGAACATGCACTTTTGCACCCCCAGAGGAGGTTTTGATGAATGAATGGAATAGGTCCTGAAATTTGTCAAAAATATTTCCTCAGAACATGCACTTTTGTACTCTTATTAGATGTTGAATTAGGAAGAGATAAATCTATATTTTTGAAGCTTATGAGTAGGACTTGTTATCAATGGTACTTTTATCTCTTAATGATTTATGCTTATGTGTCCAAGTAATATTTTATGCTCAGTTATTTATATATGAAAGCTTGAATGTTTGAGTTATCATTTGGCACTTTTGTACGCTAATGAATATTCTATTTATGCTCAATATATGAATGACTTATTATGCGATATGCTTCTCACAATTTTTTTCGGCTAACTTTTTATAGGAAACAATTCATTTTTATTGAATTCTTTTCTTGTAGCGATTGAATGATCTTTATTACCAATTGCTGTTCGAAATTATTTTAGATCACATAAGTAAAAAGTTGAATCCTGGGTTAGTTCTAGATTTAAATATTTATGCTCATTAGAATACAATTGAATTTTTAAATTAGACTTAGATTAAAAGCATTTTACTTAGAAATCTTTAGAAAACAGAAATATTAATTCTTATCAACAAACACAAATTAGGAAACTGGTCCCATTATCCCCAGTCGGACCCACCATCCCAAATGGAAAAGGAGTTGCTTTCAAGGTTCGGACCGGGTGGGTATCCCCCTCGTTGTAGACCCGATTTTTGGGGCTTCAACACATATATAAGTATGTTGAGTGCAATGTTTATCAAGGGCATTGAGCCAACTCTTCCTCCCTTGTCCGAGCTCCTAGGCTGTGGAATTGAGATAGAGGGATCCTTAGGTTTAGGGAACTATGTAAAATAGGGTATCACCCATATATGTTGCCCATAGGGTTGGATATTTTTCTCCCCTATGTTCATAGGGTTGGAGATGCTGCTTCGTTATCTAGTCCATGCAAAGTATAACCCAATTAGCATCATACCAGCAAGCAAGTCTTGTTGGGAATACTCCTCCTTGTTTGGCCAACGAGTTGAGAGTGTACTTGGGTTGTACAACCCAAGTGGATTATGATGCAGGTGTTCCACCACATGACTTATTAGAGTCATCGATGGGAATATCAGTAGGCAATCGAATTGGGTTGAAATTTACTCCCCTATGTGATTCTGGGTTGAGAATGATATCCCCCATGTGATTACAGGGTTGAGATGTGCTCCCCTATGTGTTTGGATATCTTATTGCTCGATATGGGGCCATAGTACTAACTCCCCCATGAGATTCTAGGTCGAGATTGGTTCCTCGATGTAGTTACATGTTGAGACGTACTCCTAGATGGTATGATCTCTGATGATGATACAAATCACAGATTTAGCTCACCACCGATATCCCCTGGTAGTAGCCTGCTGGTAGAGACTCCAGGTAGTAGCTCGATGGATAGAGGGTGGTAGATTGAGCTCCCCTCCGGCGTCAAAATTATTCTTCTTTTAGATTCAAGAATGTTTAGCACATGAGAAAGAACAATCAAGAGATAAGAAGGAACAAACAAGAGATGAATCTAGATCATTAGTGATGATACAATATGATGAGATACTTGAGGTTGGATATGATGGTAGGATGATGTGTTGATTGATGGTCAGATATTTGCAGGTGGAATCCTCTCTAGTTGAGAGGGAATGTTAAAAATATGCAACTATGGTAAAATTCCACTTTGGACAACTCACTCGATGGAGATAATTATTACATTGAATCCCTCTTTTCGAGAGGACCAAAATCTACTTAAATATCTCTCAAATCGGATAAGGGAAAGTGTACTCATGAAGAAAAGCACACATGTGCATATTTGATAAGGTTGGCCCTAAAGAAAAATGGACCACCTTGAAAGGCTATAAATGCAAGTTCCCTCTACTTGATAGACACAATGATGAAACACTCTACTACCTTGGTTTTTGGCTCGCAAAGGTTTGAGGCTCATCTGTAAAGGAATAAGTTCTCTCTGAGGTGAAATTACATGGTTTGAGGCTTGCATCTCTAATTTAGGGTTTTGGGCCTCAATCACAGGAACAACATACAAAGAAGTCGAATGCAGTCAATCGTATAGAAGCTAATCCATGTGACTATTTCCCTCCAGAGTCACAGACAACTCTCTATCCATGTGACTAGGAGTTAGGGTTTCCACAATGCGTATATAACCTTAATCATTCACTTTATAGGCTTAAGGACCGACTAGGAAGCCATAGTCACTCACCTATATCCTCTTCTGTGTGACCAAGAACTAAAATATGAAATCTTATTTTTCTGAAGATTTCGCTCAGTGACTGCAAGGTTTAAAAGTTGACTACAAACAATGTAGAAAATCCTGTAGATTCACAAGCTCATGCAATGTACTAAAGCAAAAGACAAGAATATACTTCTACTTTCAACCAGTGGAAGGAAATAGATCAATGAAAATAATAATTAACAAGAGGAATATAATCAAAGACACATAACACAATAAGTATCTGGGGAAATCCACTACTCAAAACCACGCTATCTATATTGCATATATCATAAATCCAAGATGTTAATACAATGCTTGTTCTCACAAGAACAATCCCAACACTCAGTATAATTAATCCTCACCTCACAAGCAATCTCTTGGCCAACACGCAAATTCTGCAGCTCTCCAAGCTCCTATTTCATTGTGCAATTCCTATGGCTAAATAGCCCATATTAATGGGAATCTAGTGCATCCAAAACTACACAAGCCAAACTATGTTCAGTTCCTAATTGCATGCACGATCTATACAACTCAGTAAATCATACAACTGAGAGTACACTATCCCTGCACTATAGTCTCTAGCGGGCCTTTCTCTAAGCTGACGTGCATGAGTTTCTGATGATGGAATATTCAGTTAATTGGAGTAGCACTAGTGGATTCATTAGTGCACGAACTGACTGTTAACTCTCTATTAGTTCCACAAAAAGTTTGGAACTAATTTAACTGAACATAACTCAGTCAATTGAGTTATATAATTACAACTCACAATTAAACTCATACTGGACTCCTAAAATTTAGGGATAACGCATACATGACTTCAGAAAGGTTTCCAACTCGAAATTCTTAAGCTAATTAATTTGATTTTACTTAATTAACTATTTACAAGTTTCTATGAGAATAGAATTTGATTTTAATTCTCAGTTTAATTCAAGGACAAATTAAACTGAAATTTCATCTTACCATTTCTCGACACTCCCTCTCAACAAGAAAGGGATTATCAACTACCCTGATCATATCTCTATGAAACTCGAATTTACATCTTGATAATGCCTTTGTCAAAATGTCAGTGTCTTTCTCCTCTGTTAGAATGTACTCTAACAACATAATCCATCTCGATACACAATCTCTGATATGATGATATCAAATATCAATATGCTTGGATTGATCATGAAAAACGGGATTTTCAGAGAGTTTGATACAACTCTAATTATTGTACTAAATCACAGTTGGATCCATCTGCTGACCAAAAAAACCAACAAGGATATTCCTCATCTAGGTGGCCTTACATGATGCCTGACTCACAGCCATGTATTTTGCCTCTGTCGAAATGAGTGCAACCGATCTTTGTTTCCTGTTGTACCAAGAAACTGCCACTGGCCCAATACTGAAGATCCCTCCTTATGTACTCTTCCTATTAGATGGACTCCCTGCCCAATCTGCATCTGTGAAGCCTTAAAGATTCACTCCCTCTATCCGTCTATACCATAATACATACTAAGAAGTACCCTTGAGGTATCTCAACACATGTTTTTCCACCTTCTATTACAACTTGGTACGCCTATCCATTGCTTGACTAAGTTGATTAAATGCATAGCACATATTTGGTTGTGTATTCACCAAGTACATGAGTGAACCCACAAGCTTCCTGTAAATAATAGCTTCCATTAGTTCCCCTGAAGTAGCATCCTCCATCCTCCAATTACCTACTAGAGGAGTCTCCATGGCTTTTATTCTCTCCATGTGGAATCTCCTGAGTATCACGTTGGCAAACTTACCCTGAGACACAAACAACTCCATATCTCCCTGTCATACCTCCATGCGAAGAAAGTAATGCATGAGCCCCATGTCCTTCATCTCAAACTCTCTTGCAAGGTCCTCCTTGCAATATTTGATCATCCAATCATCACCTGTCAGTATGAGATCATCAACATAAAGTACAATGATCAACAACTTACCTTCCACCACTATGTGGTACATGTTCGCATCTACTTCACTCTTCATGAAGCCTAACCTGGTGAAGTAGCTATCTATCCTGGTGTACCAAGCACGGGGTGCTTGCTTCAGCACATATAATGCTGTCTTGAGCTGGCACACATGCAACTCACGGTCAAAGGTTTCAAAACCTTCAGGTTGCTCTATGTACACCTATTCCTTAATCATGCCATTAATGAAGGTTGTCTTCACATCATATGATGTATCTTCTAACCCATCAGTGTTGATAATGCTAATATAGATATGATTGACGAGTACCTTGAAACAGGAGCAAAGGTATCATCATAGTCAATCCCCTCTACCTGTGAAAATACACGGGCCACAAATATAGCCTTATGCTTCTCCACACTACCATTTGTAGCTTTATTTACCTTGTAAAGCCAATGGGAGCTCACAAATGACTTGTCCTCTGGTCTTAGGACCACATTTGAAACGCTGTTATGAACTATGGAGTCATACTCCTCCGCCATCGCATCAACCCAAACTGGTTGTTGCACTACTTACTTAAAGGAAGATGGCTCTGTCACAACACATTCTTCCATAAGAGCCATGTATCCAGTGTACCTCTCAGGTGACCTCCTCTGCCTGCACTGAGAAGTGGCTGCTCCCACAATCTCCTATGCATCATCCAACAATCTGGCAGCCTCTCTGGTGCGGTTTCTTCCCTCTTTGGAAGACTATGCCTGAGTGGAGGTCTCCACTCTGGGATCCTCTGCATATGGTTGCTCCACATAAATTTGATGCTCCTCAACCTTAGGAGCTAAAATCTCCTCGTATGCATGTAGCTCAAGCTCCCTCTCATGGGAAAATCACATGGCCTTCTCCTCATCGAATATGAAATCCCTGTGAACCATTGTCATCCTAATGGTCGAAAAGTACACCCGATATTTGTGAGGTGTATCAATGTACCCCAAAAATATCCCTAACTTTGTTTTTAGCTCAAGCTTCTTCCGTGCATCTTTGGTCATATGGAAATATACCGATGACCCAAAAATCCTTAAGTGACCAACATCTGGCCTCTTACCAGAATAAGCCTCCTCTGGTGTCTTCATCTCAAGTATCTAATGTGGGCTATGGTTCTGAACATGAATGCTGTGTTGCATTCCTCAGCACAAAAGTGTAGTGGTAAGCCCTGATCATGCAAGACTTCCCTTACTTCCCCTACTATTACTTTTTTCTTCCTCTCAGCCACCCCATTCTGGTGAGGGTTATGGGGTGCCGTCAACTCCCATTTAATCCCTTCCACTACTCAAAAGTTCTTAAAATCATTTGAGACATACTCACAACCATTATCACTTCGTAGACCTTTAACCTTCTTTCCCAAATATTTCTCCACCAATGCTTTAAACTCACAAAACTTTGTGAAAGTTTGATCCTTTTTTTGCATGAAAAATATCCAATATTTACGAGAATAGTCATCAAAAAATATAACATAATACCTGTGTTTGGCTATGGATGCTGTTGAGAATGGTCCACACACATCTAAATGGACTCTCTCTAGAATAGCCTCTGCTCGAATGTCTCTATCATGAAAGGAAGACTTGGTGTATTTTCCCAAAGTACACCCCTTGCATGTATCAACTTGCTCAAGCATACCTTTGGGAAGATCGGAGAGATCTGTTGCAATATCTTCAAAGCTCCATGATGCAAGGGGACCAATCGCCTATGCCACAACTCACCAACATCTCAGCTCTACACCCTTTCTTCTTTTGTGCTCAAATAAGAACACCCCTGTACCTCCAACTTATAGAGATTCTTCATCAAATTCCCTATCTTCTTTACATGACCCGCGGCTATGTGTTGAAGGAACGCCTTTCCTTTCGAGAAGATCACATCATAGCCTCTATCCTCAAGCATGCTAATAGATACCAAGTTCTTATTTAGCCTGGGCACATACATAACATTCTTCAAGGTGAGTGGAGCCCCATGCTCTCTCTGAAAAGTAATCATTCACAATCTAGTAACACTATACTTCCCATTATAACCCATCTCGATATGCATCTGGAGATATTTCTCCCCTAGGTCACTGAATAACTCTTTGTCGCCAGTCATGTGGAATGAAGCTCTAGTGTCTAAGTACCATACACTTCCCATCATTGATGACACCATACATGCAATGAGGGAAAAGTCCAATTCGTATTGAGAGGCCAAAGCCTCACTCACTCTTGCTCCTGAGGACTTCTTCTTGAGTGGACAATTTGTAGCAAAATGGTGCAGCTCATAACAATGAAAACACTTACATTTCTTCATGTCTTTCTTCTTACCTCCATGATAAGAAACCAATTTGGAATGGGAATCTTTCCCTTTCCCCTTCTTTGCCTTAATCTCTAAGGCATAGTTCTCTTCATCATTAGTCTTTGATGAAGAGCCATCCCTTGTGTTCCTCCTAATCTCCTCCTGCATCAAATCTGACCACAGTCATTCCCAATATGGCAGCTTCTCCCAACCATTGACAGAGTCTTGATAACTATGCCAACTCTTTAGGAGTCCTAGAAGAGAAAGACTCACCATATCATCCTCAACAACCATGATTCCAACACTTCCAACTTCATCACGACATTGAGTGAACTTGGTCAAGAATTTTGGAATAGTCCTGCCTTTCTCCATTTTGATTTTGTGCTTCAGTGCCAATTTACTTTGGTCATTGTTGTTCTGATACAATTCCATCAATTTTTTCCACATAGCATAAGGAGTTTTATTTCCATGGAGACTCGAGACAATGTGATCTCGAACTCCCTGAAGGATTATCTGCCTTGCCTTTGCCACACACTTCTTCCATTCGGCCAAATTCTATGCATTTGATGTTGGTGGCTTAGGAATTTCTTGATCAATGAATTCCTTCAAGCCATTATCCTCTATCATAGCCTCCATTTTTTCCCTCCAGGCTATAAATTTCGAGTTTCTTTCCAAGGCATACTTGAGCCGCAAACTGTAGAATGCCATTTGTCGATCCTGAAGTATGTATTGCAAATTCAAATTTCACCTGTAACCCAAAACTCAAAACTTCTAAATATCCTCTAGTATATTGTTCTTAGCTCCGATACCATGTAGAAAATCTGTAGATTCACAAGTTCATGCAATGAACCAAAGCAAAAGACAAGAATCCACTTCTACTTTCAACCAGCGGAAGCCAATAGATCGATGAAAATAATAATTGACAAGAGGAAGATAATAAAAGACACATAACACAATAAGTATCAAGGGAAAACCACTACTCAAAACCCCACTATCTGTATTGCATATATCAAAAATCCAAGATGATAATATAATGCTTGTTCTCACAAGAACAATCCCAACACTTAGTATAATCAGTCCGTAGCTCAGAAGAAAGCACTTCACCAAGACTTAGCCAATTCTACAGCTTGCCAAGCCCCTATTTCCTTGTGAAATTCCTATGGCTGAATAACCCATATTAATGGGAATCTAGTGCCTCCAAAACTGCGCAATCCAAACTAGGTATAGTTCTTGATTACATGCATGATCTATACAACTCAGTAAATCATACAACTGAGAGTACACTATACCCACACTCTAGTCTCAACTGGGCCTTTCTTTGAACTGACATGCATGAGCTTCTGATGAAGGAATGTTTAGTTAACTCGAGTAGCACTAGTGGATGCATTAGTGCATCAATTGACTATTAACTCTCTATTAGTTCCACAAACAATTTTGAACTAATTTAACTGAACATAACTCAGTCAACTGAGTTATCTAATTACAACTCACAATTAAACTCATACTAGACCCCTAAAATTTAGGGAGAACATATACATGACTTCATAAAGACTTCCAACTCGAAATTCCTAAAATAATTAAGTTAATTAAACTTAATTAACTATTTACAAGTTGTTATGAGAATAGAATTTGATTTTGATTCTCAGTTTAATGCAAGGACAAATTAAACTGGAATTTCTTGTTGCCATTTCTCAACACACAGTGGCAATTCATTATATTTTTCAGAATCAAACTTTTAAGTATATACATTTTTGGGTTCATTTTATGGATGTTTTAGTCATTTTGATAGTGAGTTTCTTAGAATAAGACATGGATCGTTGTACTCTCTTTTGCTGAATCATTTGATGAAAATCTAAGAAGAAGAAGAATTTGCAAGGGTTTTTCCCTGGTCTTCGACCAATCTTGGTGTTTCTATCTGTGAATGGTTTTTTTTCTATTGTTCCTTTATGTTCCACTGCAATGATGATTATGATGATGATATTGTTATTTTTTAAGTAGTTTCATATGCTACTGAATAATGATGTAAATATGAATAGTTTTATGGTGTTATGGGGTGAACTTAATGTGTTAATGACGCAAATGAAATTATCAAAGAAAATAAAAATATAACCCTAAGAAAAATTAATACATCTTATGACTTTGCTCTCCCCCTAAACTATGCACAACCTTCCTCTTTCCGTTCTCATGCACTAGGTTGCGCTCTTCCACTGGTGCTGCGTCTCGAGTGACTTCCTACTGTGGATAAACCTATGAAGTTACTGCAAAACTGACCGATTCGAGAGACTTGGAGGAATTGTAACAATTCTTCCATGGTTCCTCCTCTAGCTAGTGAAAGGTGTTGCTTAGCCACTAGAAATGAATCCTCACACAGTGATCTTTGCAAAAAATTTGGGGATCATATGGATTAAATTCTAGAGTACTAAATGTAAACTTTTGTATCACCTTTACTTTGGTATCCATGACTTTCAGATTCCTGATCTTGTACAATCTGATTATCATAGGAAGAGTTGGCTAAGGTTCTTTCTTCTTCCTATGAAAATTTGTTGAAAACCCAATGGAGAGACGATACACAAATTCTTGCATGACTAACTTATTGGTGGCATACCTCAGTAAAATATGGAGAGACTTCTATCCTTCAAACGCCCCAAGGAAAGTGCCATCCGGTTAGGAAAACTAATATGATGTCTCTAACACTGGTTCCATTAACCCATGTAACATTTAAGGTGGGTCTTCCTCAAGTATCAACATGTACAAAAAAATGAGGAAGTGATCAGTTAGCTTTTCCATTACTCCTCTGTGAATGTACTCTAAAAGGAGCTTGCAATAAATGCACATAACAGGCTCCCGTGGTGTCTGAGTCCAATTCATGCCATGGATTGGATTATGTCCACAGATTTCATCCAGTAGATATTCAAACATGTAAAATATGGCTTGCCTACCCTTTGGATGAATAAGGGCATTAGATTATCTGCAGCCACTGAGACAACAAATATGACTAGTTGAATGGTTTACCTTCGTTCACAACCTCGTTCAGTAAGAATGCCCATCCTTCAGGAAAGGTTTTGGTGCTTGGCTGGCCATAGATTCTGCAACATAAAACTATCAAGAAATGATAAGCCCTCATGATAGATTTTGTCTTGTATGTGTTGGTAGGTTTCTGATGAAATTTTTTTGTCTCTTTCAGCCAATATTTAACAATATCCTTGGTGTTGAAGTAGCTAGGTTTCACATATAAGTATGAATCCATGAGCGATTATGGTTTAGGTAAATGGTAAATGGTTGAGAGTCATAGTCTTTGGATCTATATGGGATAGTATCCAAGTGACAATGTCTATGCATGGAAAAGCCAGATATCTTCATGCAATCCTGTTTAACCCTAACTTCTGGACATTAACATACACTTGTCTGTCTTCCAAATCTGTTTTGAAGGTTCTTGTTGAGAAAATTTCATTCACCTTTTGCCATGAGATATATGATTCCTTTTCTACAAACATTTGTGTGTGTAAGTAATCTGGAAAATAAACTAGCGTACTCTCAACTACCTCCTCGGTGCTACTCTCTGCAGTATCCTTTGAAGTAGTTCTCTTGGGTTCCATGATAATAGATACTAATGAAGAGAAGTGCTCAACACCTACAATATCTATGGGAGGAAAAAGCACTCATGACAAACATAAATTAGCTTCAGCAAATCAAATTACGAAGCAAGATGAAAAAACAACCACATGGACAAATGACGAAAATTGCGCAATTTATGAGGTGAAGGAGGTAGACTGGTTGCTTGAACTGCATGTTACGTAGTCTCAATAACCAATGGTACAACATGTGGCCAGAGACAATGCAATGTGTAGTTCTTCTTGGTAAAACTAGGGTGGAGATTGTGCATTGCACACTCTTAGTGGCCAAGGGATGTGGCTTGAGGTCTGGAAATGCACAATGCACATTTGGTCCATCCTCATACTTTTCATTGTGCAGCCTCAGAGGCTAAGTTGAGAGCCTGATGCTCAAGCTTCTGAAATGCCTAGCTAGACAAGGTGATGCGTGCCCAATGGAAGGGAAATTATTCCCGAACTAAGTGTGGGAAACTAGCAGATTTAAGGGATAACACATGTCAAAGTGTAGATACGAATAAGTATGGATATATTGGTGTAGAAAAAGCATATAATATCAACATGAAAAAGGAAAAACAAACATGCATGGAGAGTCACCGAAACAACGACCAGTAATGGGAAAAAATAAGAAAACTAATGTGACACTTGTAAAAGGTGAACGATGGACAGAAAACACAATTTTACAAGCTAATACACATTAAAATTCCAATAGCAATGAAAATAAATAAGAAAAACAACACTCATAGAATCCAAACAACAAAAAGCAATAGAAAAATCGATACAAGATGACAAAAGAAAAACTCACCCGGGAAAGCACCACAAACTCCACCAAAGGCTTCTTGATCTCCTTGGGAATGTTAGAGCTCCATGATCAAATGTACAAATCACATCTAGGGGAGTCCATTATATAGATCTAAATCGATTAGCTTTTTTGATGTGCATGCCTAAGATCAAATAAAAAATGACACTTGGTGGAAGGTTCCAAAAATAGTAAGTGTGCCACATTCATGAAACTAACTAGTGAATCCCTATTTTCTAGGGTTTCTTTCTTCTTTTTACATTTTTTATTTTTATTTTTATTTTTTTGGAAACTTGCATGCACACTACCAATAATAATTGTGAAATTCCCAAGGACAGGGAAACTTTTTCACTCAGTACATTGTGTAGTTTCTGAGCTCAAGGGATGCTTTGCTCAGTTTCCATCATCAAGGTTTTGCTGCCATCCAGAATTACGTAGTTTTTATGCTCAAGTGTGGCCTATCAAGAAGAATTGCACAGTTTCTGGAGGCAAGGTTGGCTTTCCTTCCAAGATTGTGCAATTTCTAGAGGTAAGCCTAGCTATGCTGCAAGGTCAAGTCAGAATTTAGCTATATTTGAAAGATATCAAGACGGGATGACTACATCACAAGCAAAGCATGAAAGGAGAAGTATTTTATGATAGTATGAACACTTGATGACAATGAAAGGTAAGATCACGGGGACAGAAGGAAGGATCCAAAATAAAATCATGGGAAAAATTTTGGAGGGTGTTTTTAGCAGCTACAACACTTGGTGACACATTGGTACAACTCCAACTCTCTGTATGGGTCTTGTCTCATGAAAAACAAGTCTAACTCTTTAGGAAGTATTGTTCAACTCATTGATTACCATATATTTTTTTCTTATATTGCGTTGAAGATATAGTCCTTATCATTCTCTTTATTTGTGGCACACTTAAGCAAGCCAATTCAAACTAAATTTTTTTGATTGGGAATGAGGAGTATAAATATACACAAGTGAAAATAATTGTCAGAGGCTTAGTTTTCATCTCTAGTGTTTCTCCATTGCTAGCAGGCCTTGACATTACCACAATAGAGTCACTTCAGGGACACAAACATTACTCTGTTGTTAGCGAGCTTAGACAGTACCCTGGAGGAGTTTCTCTCTTCACCTCTCTGCGAAGGAAGCCTTTCTCTTCTTTCACCTTTTTTTATAATATTTTTTTTTTTTTTCCATTTTGTTCATAGAAATGTGCATAGGAACTTATTGGTTCAATGAGGAAGAAGAGTGATCCTGAATTATTGAGAGCATAAGAGGTTGTCCCTTCAGAGAAGGATATTTATATACCTCTTCCATACTTGTTAAAGTTTCCTCCCCTCCTTACTCTACTCGACTGATTAGCGAGGTGGTACTAGTTATAGATTCAAGAATTGTGATTCCATTGTGGTTTTCTTCGAGAAAGAATGTACTTTCCATTCGAGTATCATCGAATAAAATATGAAAGATTCATGCAAAGAGAGGGAATAACAAATAACCAAGCATTGACGATAGCACACATCTTCTTAAACTTCACCATTCTTGCTTCAGAAACCCACATGGTCTCATGCAAAAGCTATCCTACAACTAGAAAGAAAGAAAAGAGCTGGGTAGAAAGTAAATCAAAATAAAAAAACAAAAACAAAAAACTACCCCTACTCCTACACTAATCGAGAATAATCTATACCTACATAAAAATGAAACTTCCATTGTAACCATCAACGCATCGACTAACCTATATAGGCAATGGAATGAATATCAAGAAAGATATTCAACAATAATAACAAACAAGAAAGATAAAGCGATACATACCATAAAATTAGAAGTTTGAGAATACACGCAAGGAAATACAAAAAAAGAGAGCATGAAAAACACTTTACGAAAACATCACGGTGTCTGAACACATTGCGACGGTATGACATACAAGGACAACCTTTCAAACTTCTAAATTGGGAAAACATAGAGAAAGAATAAAACTTATGTTTTGAAACAGAGCTTTCCAGGTATGACTCCTGAAATGATTGAGTGATGGGTTCATGAAAAAAACATGGAGGATGTGAAATTTGAGATACATGTTGATTTTCAATTTGTCCAGAGGAGTGATGAGGAAACTTGAAAGATACAACGTGGTTCTGATCAGGACTAGAATTGGTCTCAAGACTATGAGAACCTGACATAACCATCAGCTAGAGCTGAAGTGCCTCAACAACTTGTAGAAGTTTGAAAGCATCAGAAGGTAGATCATCAAAAATCAATGGCTTACAAATATCAACAATAGAAAAATAAGATTTGTGACCATATGAATAGATGAAGAGACCATGAGAGATATGAAAAAAAATTCAAGATAAAAAGCAGAGGCATCCTCATGATCTAATGAATCATAAAGAGGGGAAGACTGAAAACAAGAAATTTCACCCTTTGTTTCTTCATAATGATCAAATGATAGATAAGAGAGATCAACAAGGGAAGATTCTTCCTCTCCACTTTCGGATGTAAAAATTTTTGGAAAATACTGAGGGGGGGGGGGGGGATGAATCAGTATTTCTTAGCAATTAGCACTTTTAAATCTTTTCAAAGCATTAGTTAATCTTCAATTATCATTAATGTTTATGCAGTAACAAGAGTGAATAAAAGAACACAGGAGGCACAAAACATTTAGGTGGAAAACCCCCTCCAGGTCAAAACCACCAAACATTTTTCTAATAATCCTTTAACCTTCAACTCCAATTGAAAAGAAAGCTCCAACTTCCTAGAATGTAGAAAAGCATTCTTTCCAACTCCCACTGGATGGATGCTCCAACACCCGAGATTCTTCAGTAGTCAACTGAACAGATGCCCCAACACCCAATGAGCTATATCTCACCCTAGCACCACCCTACCTCCCTAAAGTTTTCATAGGCTTGAACTTGTTGATGACTTCATGCACCAGCCTAGCACCACCCTACCACCCTATAGAATAATAAAAGAAGAATGGACTCTCATACTAGGGAAAATGGTCCACTTTACAATGATATAGAATGATGTAGAAGAAGACGACATACTAGACCATAACCCCAATTATGACACAACCACCTAATGATGATCCTAGACCTCTCGACACTTCCTCTTCAACTCTTGGAAGATAGACACTTGTACAACTTTTACAATGATGCTTTTACAATGACTCTATACAATGATACTTTTACAACGTCTGTATGCAGTGCTACCCACTTGAAGACTTCATGGGGTGAAATTCTTGTTGTTGTTCTTCACCTTGATTGCTGCTCTGGTCATGCTACCCTTTCTCACTCTTCAAAACATTAGATTATGCATTGAGTATTCTATTGATGAATATATAATACCTGCAAAAAGTCTTCAAGGAAATACCCATGACATGAAAATAGCAAAACTTACCTCATCCTGCAGAGCATATGTCAGTGCTAAACAAAAACAACAAATTAAAATACAGAGAACCTAATGCAATTAAGAGATGAACATGCATATATAGAATATAATTACCTGTAGCTTACCTCTGCTGCATCATTTTGTTGCACCTTGCTCTTTGCTACCCCAGAAAGTCTTGGTCCTTTGCACCCCTTGACAACACTTGATCTAGTTTTTTCTTGCCTTCTAGGAGCATGATATTTAATCTGATGTATTTCTATGATTTCAGATAGCCAATATGTTATCTTTGGTCCTGTAGTATCCCTCTAAGTCTTGTTTCCAATGCCACAGGTCTGACCTGATTTGGACTCTTTAAGGCAAACTTATTCCCAATCTCTCACAATGACGTAATTATGGACTAGTTTAGTAGAGTGAACTTGTATGACAT
This sequence comes from Pinus tabuliformis, assembly GCA_031772625.1. Classification (NCBI taxonomy): domain Eukaryota; kingdom Viridiplantae; phylum Streptophyta; class Pinopsida; order Pinales; family Pinaceae; genus Pinus; species Pinus tabuliformis. The sequence goes on from CM062804.1 coordinate 835,950,670, forward strand.
GCCACGTGTCACTGTTATGTCCTTTGGCTCTGAAATTGATACATAGAAAACTACAGTCCATGCACTATCCACCACCTTTTACATAATTCCAATCCTCTTCTCAGAGAGAGAGTTATGACGATTTTCCCAAGGACACTTCCTTGAGATGAAATTCGGTAGCTTGAAAAACCCCAACTTCCACAGATGATATCTCCGAACATATAGTGAACAAAGATCTAAAATGCGGTCTTGATGTTCATCAAGATTTTGAATCAAATGAGTTTTAATTTCATAATCTAAGACTTCGCATAAATGAAGTTATAGCGAAAATTCCACAATCACTACTTGTGGAGGACATATGAGAATTCTTTTTATAGAGTTGAGAGGGGCTTCTATAGAGAATGTTGGGGGATTTTAGGAGCTTAAAAAATTATTAATTATTGACTATTCAATGACCAAAACCAATTATGAGTGCCATGTCACAACCCCATAGGGTTTTAGCCCACTAACTGGGGTTACTAATGTCAAACATGAATATCTCTCAAACTGTGAAGAATTAATTGGCATTCCATATATCAATAGAAACATCTCGACAAGTAGAATCAATCTAGAAGATATTTGACTCAAAATAGAGTAAGCTATCAGGTCAAAATTCCCTTGCAATATCAGAGTAGCACTTGGTGATTCTTGGGTTGACATCAATGACAACCTCAGATCATCTTTAGATCAACAATCTCCCCCTTTGACATTGATGGCAACACAAGTACTCCCCTTGCGATCAGGGAACCTCTTCCTACTGCCTTCTCTCCCCCTTTGACATCAATGGCAAAGGGTAACTCCCCCTCACACATAACCATCATGTGGACCTATACACACTTCCACTCCCCCTTTATTTTCTGAATAAGGAAAATCTAATGAGAACTTGGGATAATCCCAAGCTTCTAGCAAAGATATTCAAATGCTTCATGAGGTAAAGATTTAGTGAAGATATAAGAGATTTTTTCTTTTGTACCAACATATTCAGGTTTGATATTCTTTTTAGCGATGTGTTCTCAAACAAAATGATATTTTATCGGAATGTGTTTTGATTTTGAATGCATGATAGGATTCTTGGAGATGCTGATGGCATTGGTGTTATCACTGAAGATGGGAATAGGCTTACTGAATTGTCCTTGAAGATATTGCAAAGTTTGTTTCATCCAAAGGACTTGAGTACAACAAGATACCACTGTAATGTATTCTTCTTCCATTGTAGATAACAAGATTGAGGTTTGCTTTTTTCTCAACCATGATACGAGACAACCACCTAGATAGAATGCTGCTCCATTAGTACTCTTATGATAATCAATGCTCCTTGCCCAATTTGCATCTGTAAAGGCTTGAAAAATGATATTTTTGCACTTGGGATAGCACAAGCCATATTCTATTGTTCCCTTTAGATATTGAAGAATTCTTTTGATGACAATAATATGTGATTATTTTGGTGTTGCCCGGAATCTTGCTACTTGTCCAACTGCTTGCATAACATCTGGTCGAGAGGCTGTTACATATAGGAGACTACCAATCATAGATCTGTACAACCTCTGATCCACATAGTTAGATGAGTCGTCTATGCTCAATTTGCAACCTGTTACCATCAGAGTAAGGATGGGTTTGCAATCTTCCATTTTGAATTTCTTGAGCATTTCCTTGATGTACTTGGCTTGACATATAAATATTCCTTTCTCTTGCTGATATATTTGAAGCCCTAAGAAGTATGTCAACTCACCACGTAAAGACATCTCAAACTCACTTTGCATCTTTGTAGCAAAGTTCTTACTTAGTCGATCATTATTACTACCAAAGATTATACCATCCAAGTATACCTCAACGATTGTTAAATTATGCTTATCTATTTGTACGTAAATATTGCTATCAACAATACCTTTCTTGAACCCTTGTTGACATATATATCTGTCAAGATGAGCATATCATGCTCTGGGAGCCTGCTTGAGACCATACAAAGCCTTCTTTAACCTACAAACATAGTCTTCTTTTTCTGATAGTATAAAACCTTCAAGATGTTCGATGTAAACTTCTTCTTCTAATTCTCCATTCAGAAATGCTGACTTAACATCCATTTGGTAGAATTTTATTTTTCTTTAACATGCATAGGTGAGAAACATTCAAATGGCTTCCATTCTGGCAACTAGTGAAAATGTTTCGTCGAAATCAATTCCTTCCACTTGTGCATAGCCTTTGCAAACCAATCTTTCTTTGTTTCTAGTAACCTGTCCATCTTCATTCAATTTTTTCCTGAACACCCATTTAGTCCCAATGACATTTTTATCTTTTGGTCGTGGAACTAATTCCCAAGTGTTATTCTTCCTGATTTGATCCAATTCTTCATTCATAGCTGCTACCCAATGTTCATTATAGTTGGCTTCCTCAAAACTACTAGGCTCAAAGGTTGCTAGAAAAGCAATGTGAGCTTGTTGTGATGAACGAAGTTGTCCACCTTTTCTTGTTCCAATTCCTTCATTTATGTCACCAATGATTTGATTTGATGGATGGTTCTTTTGAATCCATTCTTTTGTTTTCTTTGGAGGAGCTTCTTGTTTTTGTTCATGTATATCTTGTTGATCATTATTTACTTCTTCCTAGTTGACAGTTGCTTCTTGTTCTAGAATTTTCTTTGTACCTTTTTCATCCTTTGTCTCAAGTTTCAAAGATTCTAGATCCTCATCATTATTCATTAGAACACTATCTTCATCAAGTGTAACATTTATGCTCTCCACTATCTATTTTCGTTTTAGATTATAGCATTTATAAGCCTTTATTTTGCGCGAGTAACCAACAAAGATACCTTCATCAACACGTGATTCAAACTTACCCAAATTTGATCTTCTCTTTTGATATAACATTTGCTTACGAAGATTCTGAAATATTTTACATTCGCTGGTTTTCCTTTCCATAATTCATATGGGGTCTTATTGCAATTATTTCTAAGAAGACTTATATTGATAATGAAGACTGTCATATCAATTTCTTGAACCCAGAATTTTTCATCCAATTTTGAGTCCTTAAACATTGTTCTACCCATTTCTTGTATGGTTCTATTCTTTCTTTCAGCAACTCCATTTTTCTGAGGTGTTCGTGCTGTTGAAAATTGTCTTTTTATTCCATTTTCGTCACAGTATTGCTGAAATAATTTGGAAGTGAATTCTCCACCATTATCTGATCTTAGACACTTTACTTTTAAATCATTTTCATTTTCGACCAACTCCTTGTAGATCTTAAAGCACTCAAATGATTCATATTTTTTTTTTAGGATACTGATGGCTATCATCCTGGTATAGTCATCTATCATTAACATGAAATATAATTCTCCACCTAAGCCTTTTGTTCCCATAGGACCACATAGATTACTATGTATCAATTCCAATGGATGTGATGCAAAGTGTTCTTTTGTTTTAAATCCACTCTATCTGCCATGCCGATATGCCTCACATAGTGTGTTGGAAGGTTTTGAGATTTTTTGCATTTCTCGTACGGCTTCCTTTTTGCTTATCCTGACAAGATTGTCAAAGTTTATGTGACCCATTCATTTGTGCCATAACCATATTTCATCTTCTTTAGCCAGTAGACATGCTTTAGTTACTTCATCCATACCATATATGTCGTTTGGAACTCAACTTGCTGTAGCCACAATTTTACTGTGCCCACCTTTCCTGATTTCACATTTTGTGGAGTTGAATATAATCATGTATCCTTGATCACACATTTGTCCAACACTGAGCAGATTGTGATTCATGTTTTCAACCAATAGAACATTATTGGCTAGAGCATCTTTGCTTCCAAGACTGACGGTACCTGATCCTATAACATTTGAAGATCCATCATTTCCAAAGGACACGGTTCCATCCTTCTTCTCTTTCAGAGATACAAATTTCTTTCTATCTCCAGTCATATGCGTTGAGTAACCACTATGAACATACCACACATATTTGTTGTTTTGAGCCTTGAGAGCAAGAGCACAATTATCAGTGTTCTTCTTCTTCCATGTCCGTTTGTTCTGTGGCTTCGAAGATTCTTCTTAAGGATTTTCAAGTTTGCAGTCTCTAGCTATGTGTCCAAAGTTTTGACATTTGTAACATTCAATATTACTTCTTAAATGTTCAAATCTATTGATGTTTCATTGAGCCCTGGGAGGTTCATATTTGACAGATCTCCTGGAATTGTATTGGTTCCTAGGGTACATGCGACATTCTACAGCTTTATGACCAAATTTTCCACATGAATAACAATAGCCATGAAAAATATGTTGGTACCTGGACGGAAATCTTCATCCGGGAATTGTCTTCCAAGGTTATTCTTGCGAATCTTGTTCAATGAAGTCTACATGCATGTCAGATATCATAGGCTCATTGTATTTTGTTGTAGAAGGTCCTACTTCTTCTTCTTTGTAATCGAGGCTAGTTCTATCATTGTAAGATCATTGATTGTTGATGAGTTCTTCCAATTCCCTTGAGCTGTTGGCATAGTTTTGGATAGCTTTTCCCTTCTTCACTTCCTTATGCAGCAAGACTACTTCGGCTTCTAATGCTTCCCTTTCTTGGTTGCTTTCTTCCAACTTCTTTTGAAGTGACTCTTCAATACATTTGTGTTCTTCAACTTCAATTTTGAGACCTTGAACTTGTTCTTCAAGAGTATTGGAACGAATCTTCTCAGCCTTGAGCTCTTTTATAAGCTTGATTGCCTCAGAGAATTCTTCTATGGTCAACCCTTCTTCTTCATTGTTTGATACCTCTTGTTTATTGTGCTTGGCCATAAACAATACTCTCTCATTGGCTTCTTCTTCACTGTCACTGTCTTCATCGAATGATGAGCTATCTTCTTTAGAGAGAAAGTTCCTTTTGAATCCTTTCTTCTTGCCTTGCTTGTTGAATTTCTTAAAGCCTTTCTTTCCTTTTGAGTTTCCATCACTTCTATTCGAAAATTTTGCTGCGAAATGCCCAACCTCACCACAACTGAAACATATCAATGGAAGTTTACCTTTGAATTTTCCCTTACCAATTTTTAGTTTTCTCATAAAGTAAGCATATTCTCCATCTGAAAAACCTTCTTCATCATCTTCCTTTTCTTCACACTTGCAGGTGTAGGTGTAGGCCTTTGCCTTTGAAAGTTGTTTGTCCTTATTGGTTCTTAGATGCAGTGAATGCAGTTTCTAGATGAGAAGTACCCTCTTCTTCATCAAGTCTCATTTCATATGCAATGAGAACTCCATGTAATTCCTCTTTACTGAGTTTGTCAAGGTTTGCATTGTATTCTAAGACCAATACCTTTGGGTTGAATCTTCCTGGTAACACTCTAAGAATCTTTCGTGTAATAGTATTGTCATCAACAGGTTCTCCCAATCCTTCCAGAGTGTTTGTTATTTCATCAACATGTTCGAAGTATGCAGTAATGTTGTCATCTTCTTTCATTCTGAGTTGCTCAAATTTTTCTCTGTAGATTTGAAGCTTTTCTTCTTTGACATTTGAGTCACCTGCATATATATTCTCAAGCTTGTCCCATACATTTTTGGCGGTTTTACAACCCAACACCTTATGATAAGTAGATTCAATAAGTCCACTAATAATAATATTATTTTCTTTTGCATCATTTACAAAATTCTTCTTACCTTGTTCACGCTCGGTTGGTGTAAAGCCATTATGAACAGTGTCCCATACTTCGTAACCTTGTGCCAAGAGATAGACCTCCATTCTTCCTTTCCAGAGTGCATAATTATTTTCATTGAATAGAGGTACACCATTCTTGGTGTGCTCCATGATCTCCTTCCAGTTGTTACACTTCTATTGAAGGAACCAAGCTCTGATACCATTTGTTGGAAAATACTAGGGGGGGGGTGAATAATTATTTCTTAGAAATTAGCACTTTTAAATATTTTCAGAGCATTAGTTAATCTTCAACTATCATTAATTTTTATGCAGTAACAATAGTGAATAAACGAACACAGGAGGCATAAAACATTTAGGTGTAAAACCCCCTCTGGTTCAAAACCACCAAACACTTTTATAATAATTCTTTAATCTTCAACTCCAATTGAAAAGAAAGCTCCAAATTCCTAGAATATAGAAAATCATTCTTCTCCAGCTCCCACTAGATGGATGCTCCAACGCCCGAGATTCTTCAGTAGTCAACTGAATGGATGCCCCAACACCCAATGAGCTACAACTCACCCTAGCACCACCCTACCACCCTATAGAAAAATAAAAGAAGAATGGACTCTCGTACCAGGGAAAATGGTCCACTTTACAATGATATAGAATGATGTAGAAGAAGATGACACACTAGACCATAACCCCAACTATGACACAACTACCTAATGTTTCTCCTAGACCTCTTTACACTTCCTTTTCAACTCTTGGCAGATAGACACTTTTACAACATTAACAATGATGCTTTTACAAAGACTCTATACAATGATAGTTTTACAAAGTCTGTATGCAGTGCTACCCACTTGAAGACTTCATGGGGTGAAATTCTTGCTGTTGTTCTGCACCTTTATTGATGCTCTTGTCATGCTACCCTTTCTCACTCTTTAGAACATTATATTATGCATTGAGTCTTCTTTTGATGAATATATAATACCTGCAAAAATTCTTCAAGGAAATACCCATGACATGAAAATAGCAAAACTTACCTCATCTTGCAGAGCATATGTCGTGCTAAAAAAAAAAACAAATTAGAATACAAAGAACCTAATGCAATTAAGAGATGAACATGCATGTACAAAAGATACTTACCTTTAGCTTACCTCTGCTGCATCATTTTGCTACACCTTGCTCTTGCTGCCCTAGAAAGTCTTGGTCCTTTGCACCCCTTGACAACACTTGATCTAGTTTTTTCCTACCTTCTAGGAGCACGATATTTAATCTGACGTATTTATATGATTTCAGATCCCCAATATGTGATCTTTGGTCCTATAGTATCCCTCTGAGTCTTCTTTCCAATGCCATAGGTCTGACCCGATTTGGACTCTTCAAGACAAAGTTATGCCCAATCTCTCACAATGACCTAATTATGGACTAGCTCAATAGAGCGAACTTATACGGCATACCACGTGTCACTATTTCCTCCTTAGGCTCTAAAATTGATACACAGAAAACTACAATCCATGCACTATCTACCACTTTTTACAGAATTCCAATCCTCTTCTCAGAGAGAGAGTTATGACAAAGTTTTCCAAGGTCATTTCTTTGAGATGAAATTCGGCAGCCTGCAAAAACCTTAAATTCCATAGATCATATCTCCAAACATATAGAGAACCAAGATCTGAAATGTGGTCACGATGTTCATCAGGATTGCGAATCAAATGGGTTGCAATTTCAGAATCTAAGACTTCATATAAATGAAGTTATAGAAAAAATTCCACAATCGCTACTTTTGGAGGATATATGAGATTTCTTTTTATAGAGTTGAGAGGGGCTTCTATAGAGAATATTGGAGGGATTTTAGGAGTTTAAAAAATTATTAATTATTGACTATACAATGACCAAAACCAATTATGAGTTCCATTCCACAACCCCATAGGGTTTTAGCCCACTAACTTGGGTTACTAACGTCAAACATGAATATCTCTCAAACCATGAAGAATTACTTGGTGTGCCATATATCAACGGAAACATCTCGATGAGTAGAATCCATCTAGAAGATCCTTGACTCAAAATAGAGTAACTTTTCAAGTCAAAATTCCATTGCAAGATCAGAGTAGCCCCTGGTGTTGCTTGGGTTGACATCAACGACAACCTTAGATCATCTTTAGATCAACAAAACAGACATACCGCGAGTTCTGAGTGTGATAAAAAATAACATCATTAGAGACTAGTTCTTTGAAAGATTAAAAATGAATGAAAAAATCACAGAATATGTTAGGATAATGAGGTAGAGGTGTGGAAGGAGACAAATAAACCTTCATCATATATTCTTGTTCAGAGATAGACTCCCACACATAGTCATTGAAAATGATATCATAGTTTTGTTGCTCAACACTAACTCCATCTTGAACTTGATCCTCACGAACAACAAAAAAAACATTTGAAACAAGTGAACCAAACAACTCATAATTAGGAGGACCAAATGAATCAACAGGTGGAGGATGAGAAGATAACGCATCATCGCAAACATTAGATTTGTAGTCCAAACCTCTGCTGAAATTTAGAGTATGTTGGGTGGGAGAAGATGGTGGTAAATCAACAGATGAAATCTCAAGTTCTCCCACCTCAACCTATTGAAATGGATTTGTTTGATGAGGAGAATATGCAGGGTCACTTGGAACAACAACTTTGTTCGTCACATATTTACAATATCTACAACTGAGGTATGTTGGGAGACTTTCGAAAGACTCATATTCTTTTGGATTTGTTGAAAAATGAACAAGAAATTCAAATTTATCTTCCATTAAATTCCAATCGATATCATCTTCACAAAATTCAAAGAAAAAATGAATGAAACGATCGTGAAAATCGTTAAGAGATTCATCAAGTGCTTTTCGCAGCCACATGATTTTCTTGAAAAGATATTTGTAATCATACCTGCCAAAGGCACAGAAGAGATATTTAGCAAGATGATTGAAAGAGTGTATGGAAGTGACTGACAATGTGTAACACCATTCTTTGATGTGTTCTTAAAATGTGAGAATGAACAACCTGCAAGTAGCAACCTTGCTGTGAGGACCTAACCTAGGTCTTCTAACTAAGCCAAATTTATCATTTAATTAAATTACAATAAGCATAAAATAACATGTTTATAACTTTACATTTACTTGATAAAAAAATACAAGCAAAATTTGATCAACAACATATGAAACATGTAAGAAATTTCTTTTAAAATAATTTACATAAATAAAACAACAAATGGAAGAATACCTACTCCAATGGCTTGGTTGGATGCTCCTAACTTTGTTGGGATGTTCCTCTTGGCTACCCGACTGAATTTACCTCACATCCAACTAGGAATGATTTCCTAGCCCTGGGAACCTCCATAGGTTCCCTAGCCCTCTGAGCCCAAGTCCAACTAGTTGTAGTGTGTTCAAGTTAAAACCAACATTGTCCAATTTAAAAAAAAAACACTCTCCAATAGATCCAAGTTTGAGTTCTCTCATTTTTCTCTCCATTCTCTCCCTTATCCTTCTCCACATTCCTCCCCTAAATAAAAATCCTAAAATTCCAAAACAAAGACCAAGTGTCTCCCCTTTCTCCCCTCATACTCCTTCCCTTTATGTCTCTTCCTCTCAACCACTTACCTTTAATGCCATGACTACCCCCTCATCCTTTTAATTTAATATCCTTGAATTTCCTTACGATATCTTATCCAAAAATAGATTTGAGAAGACAACTTTGGAATAGAAATATGGATATTTAATTTAGAAATAAAATGGAGAAGACCATATCTTATCCAAAAGTAGATTTGAGAAGACACCTTGCGAATAGAAATATAGATATTTGGTTTAGAAATAAATTGGAGAAGAACATATATTATCCAAAAGTATATTGAGAAGACACCTTGGGAACATAAATATGAATATTTAATTTAGAAATAAATTAGAGAAGACCATATATTATCCAAAAGTAAATTTGAAAAGACACATTGAGAATTGAATAATAAAAATAATAAAAGTCATATCAGTAAAAAAGAATTATAGATTCATAAGTGTAGGTATATACCAATATTAGTTAATAATTCTAAGTCAATATTTTCAGTTTAATTAAAAACTAATCAAAATTAGCTTGATATGATCAAGTAGGGCATCACATACACCGCTCATTAAAGAAACTTTGTCCCGAAGTTAGAGCGAAAATGACACAAGGAGTTTGAAGGAAGTTTGATAATAATGCATAACAAATAGAGAGAGATATAATAGTCAAATTAAGTAAGTCAAGAAATGATACCACTTCCCATCAAGAGTCTCAAACTAACCTATATCCTCCTATCCTCCCTAACCTACTTCCACTCTAATCCTATCCATATTTTGCTGCAATATACTATGGCGTTAGCTATACCAATCTAACCATCGATAAGACCAATATGGTGTAAGCGTTGACTATATCGACCTAAATTCCCCAGTAGGAAACTGGCAATCGTCATCACATGTCTAGGGGAGTGTGTCCATCATATCTCTCCCATGATTCCAGGGTTCGAGGTTACATAGTGGGAAATGCCTCCATCTGTCCTAAAAATTAGGGTCAACACCCTAGTATGGACCACACAATGACACTACTTGGATACTTGTCATTGAATAATCCAGTCAGGCAGTCATGTCACCTTCTACTTACACTTTACCCATGTCATAATAATGCATATCAAGTATATACAAAATGCAATAGAGCAATGTACATCATACCATTCCTCATTGGATGTCTCAACATTCCCTAATTGGAAGTGTAGATCTTAGTTATCATATTGTTCTTTCCAATATGTAGGTTAGTTCTCATTCATGCATATACATACATACATATATATATATATATATATATATATATATATATATATATATATATATATATATATATAACTGATAATAATCATCATGTTACTAAGTTTGGTATCTATCTAAGTCAAAATAGGTGTCAGAAATGGTCAAAAAGTGAGGAGTAGTTGCCACGTATAGTCTCATTATTCTCCCAATTAGAAGATTGTGGGCTATACTTGTCCCACTGTACCTTATGAGTACTCTATATGGTATTATAGATAATTTATGTTATGTGACATTTTTTTTTTTAATATAACTAGGTCATTCAATTCCTATATTCAAAGGCCTCATGTCTTTTGGACCCAAATATTTTCTTCTTGTAGACTCCATTCAACAAATGACACAATGATTGTTTGAGAAATATTATATATGTAAAATATTATGCTAACTCTTGGATATAGAAATATTAAAAAGTGGAGCTAGTTAGAATGAGAGTATCACAAGGGTATCTATTTACACATTCACATATTAGATTGGCACTTTCTAAATGGACATTGGGTTAAGAGCTTGAGTGTTTTATTAAGCTCTAAAAGTAAATACTCTATGAAAAACACCACTAGAGACTGAGAAGTGAAGTACAATTGAACACTGAAAATGAGAAATCATGTCCATGGATTTATAATATTATGCGGAGCACATTTAGAGACTCAGTGAATCACAATTAAACACTAAGTAAAGCAATTTTAATATTGTTAAAGCATACCCTTTGTAATGATTGTGAAGTGGATCATAATTAGAGACTAAGATGTGAACAATTATGAAAATAATATTCATGAACTTACATGATTGTAAGAGTTTGTGAATTATCTTTCTTAATATTTTAATTTTGGGTTTTACAGAGTTTCCATTGTCATTTACATTCCATAAATAATTTGCATCGATCATCAATCATTTGCATCAATGGTTACAATAATTGGCATCCTTTGGATCTTGTCACAATAATAAATACCAACACTCTGGATGGATCGTCATAACTTCTCATTCCATCCACCTTGAATAACTAGTTTTTTTTTGGGTTTTAAACTTAACATTGTCTCCTCTAGGTATTTTAAAATTGTATTGGTAGCCTTTTGGCGGAAATGTAATGCACAACTTAATGCAATTTCAACCATGTGTTTATCACCCCTAAAACACGATTTCTCAAATATTCCACTAAAATATTTGTTCATAGAATGAATATAGATACATTGTGGCCTTATTTAGTTTTGTTGTAAATCTGAGGTGGATGTTACTATTCCTAACATCTAATAAATTGACTAGACTTTGGTAGAAATTTCTTCCACTTTCCACTAAGAATGGTGTGAACATTATTATTATTATTTAGCTTCGACTTGCTCTAAACAATGATTGTTAACTCAACAAACACAACCACTTTGGTGCAATACATAACATTTTTCTCAACCTTCTTTATGAGGCATGTTAGTTTCATAAATACCTTCGTCACAACCATATCACATGGAAAACCCAATATGAAAATATGCATGTAACACACTTAGTTTCCTTTTGAAATAATTCCTTATGTAATATATATAGGATTATCTTGAACAAACAATAATTTCCATAGGAATGGAAATTAAATAGCCATTGTATGCACATGAATTCAAAATAACATAAGGAAATAACATAACATGACCAAAAATAACAAAGTAAATGGTAAGAACATTTATCTTATTCAAGAATATCTATAGTAATTGTTTGAATCAGAGTTATTCACCACCCAACCATAGTTTTCCAACATAAGCACCACCTCCAAGTCAGGCTATGAAGTGAGAAGGGTGAAGGGTGAAGTGCATAATCGATTGGATAATTTATGTCTACCATCCCTTGCTATGAATTTCTTCTTTTATTGTTGCTAACCATTTACTATCATTGTCAAGTCAAATCCACACAACATTGTAGATTGATTGTGGCATCACATATTCTCAATCAATTTATTTATCTTCTAGGATTTTTACTCGATTCAATTAACTTGTTTTATTTCATTTCATTTGTAGTATTTCCTCTCATTAATGTTACCTTGAAAAGGTCATGAATTCACCAATGAACTTATGATCACATATTCAATCTTTTCTCATAAATGGTCCATCTCTAGTCCATTTTATTACTATTTCTTTTAGATTCCCCTTTTGTAGAAATGTTACCCATCTTCTTATACTTAAATAACATAATCCTTATTAGGATCACACATGGTTTTTTTTTTGAATTCTCATTTAATCAATGGTGTAGAAATTAACTTTTCTTTCCATTTAACTAAGTACCAACTCTTTATTCATGATCCTCATCCTTATTCATATAAATTTTCATCTCTTTTCTTTTCTCTCCCTTAGTACACTTTATTACACCTTACTTTTTATCTAAAGTGATTATTATTATCCTAGAATGCACCACATAATTGTTGCATTGATGCTTATTGTTATAAGATGTTAATAGTTATCTTCAAAAGTTTTTATATTTTGTTGGTATCATCTATCCCAAATTGAACCTTGTGGTCAAAAAAATTGTATGCATCTTGTATGAATACTTATGTAAACTAACATTCAAACCTAAATCTATGATTTTGTGTCAACAACTTCACACCCATTGATGATACAAATACATCATTTTTCCAGTATCTCTAATCATGCCTTAATCAATCATGAATTGCATTCCCTTTCAGACTTTCTAAGGGAACCATGTTTTAAATTAAGGGGGCAATTTTTATTTAATAGTCAATGAAAATTTTCATTCCTTAATAAACCATATGAGGTTCCTAATAAATCATATTAGGTTATTTCCCTAACTCTTTTGTTCGAACACAAATTCTCCTTGGATTGTTTTTTTTTTCATTGCAACTATAATATAAGTTATCATCATCTAAAGGATTTATAATTTAATTTATTGTATTAGTTTTCCATAAATTGTTATATTCGATTGATGGTGCTAGACCCGCCAACATGTCAGGGGATCTCCCCGGTAAGAAGTCCCAATTAGACCTCAAACAATTTGGTGTAGGAGTCCTAGTAGTGGGTCGTACGTTGTCGCCTTGACTATGGTTTTGCACGGAGGAAAGTAAGATGTTCCTATTGGTAGCAAGGATGTGATAGCTACGGAGAGTCAAGGAAGGTGCATGAATGGTTCTAACACATGGAAAGTGGAGTGAGTGCACCCCTTGGAAACATGTAATAGTACTCGGCTTGGAAGGGAACACACAATAAAAGATGCATCACTAGCTGGAAAGCAAGTTAGTGAGAAATCTAAAGTGATTTTTAAACCAATAAACACATTTCAATAAGATTCATACGTACTTATACAGAATAGTCCATACATGCATGCATAAGAAAACAGATACTTATATCATTTAGAGTAAACAAGATAGCTGGAATACAATATGACATATGCATGAAACATGTTGGCTTTGTTATATTAAGAAGTGTAGTTTCCAGTGATACAATACATCCATGTCCACTTGCTAGCCCTGATAGCAGAACGTTACAGCCACAACCCCCTGCTCCTCTAAAGAGATATATTATCTCAGCGTAGTGGAGAAGACAAGGCTCATTACAATATTGTTCAAGCTTCTTTTAAGATACTCCTATTGGAAGCATGGTTAACAAAAAGCCTATACAATGAGCTATAAGGTACTATTTATAGCAAAGTGTGGGGTGACCCTTGACATTCCCCTTTGAGACCATTCATCTATCCTCATGCATATTTAACTACTCTATGACTGTTACATTCAACTTCCACTTGACAAGACGTTACATTACAATGCACATGTGCCCATGTGAGACAAAATGGCTTGAGCAAGCCATGCAAGACATCACTGACACTTAGACCATTGTGATGAGACCAACTCTTTGACATCCTTGTGATGGTCGAAGGTATTGAGCTAATGCCAAGCTTGGTAGTCCGTGATGGTGTCTGTGCACTGAATGGTGACATCATTCTGAAGCAAACTCTTGCCTTCTTTGCATCCAGATGCACTAATATGGCTCCTCTCTCCAACTCATATGATAGCATGCACATGGGAATCCTGGGTGCGACCAGACCAACAACATGTTGATGCATAGTGTCTACGTAGCTCTCCAAGTATGTGTTGGTGGCTATGTGCATAAACTTGTCAAAATACATGTTTAAGCTCCATATGAACTTGCTTCTTGTCTTTGCCTCAGTGAATGTGCCAAATGGTGGGATTGCATGCATGCGCACAATGACATGCATGCTGCTCAATTCCCTTGCATGCGATCAACAACACAACTCACCTTTTCTGCTCCGTGCCAGCTGCTAGGATGGATCTATAACTTGTATGGGCATAGTTTCATCTATCTGTGCATGTTTCGCCCCCTGTTGTACCTGTTCCTGATGCAACTCATTCTCTTGTCTATGCAGCTCCTGTTCTTACATGAGTTGTTGCTTCAACACATGCAACTCCTTCTCTATTCCATACTTTGCCTTCATGCAATCTTCATGTCATGTTGTCACCTCATAGCCCGAGTCTCCAAAGTTTCTTCTCTATTCCATATTCTGCCTTCATGCAATCTTCATGTCTGAGCTTGCAACTTTGTTCTGCCTCTGTTTTGTCAACAACCTTCCTCTTGTATTTGTCGCGTGCAGGTGTGTTTCCTTTTGCTGCTGCTGATGGTGCTTCTCACTGTGATGTTGTTACCATTTCATATTGATGTCCTTGTCCATGAACAACTTGAAGTCTTCATAGATAGGCAAGTTCATAGACACTTGATCGACTGCATCCCCAGTTGCACTCTTAACGGTGTCTTTGACTCTACTCTCCTGGAAGTCATTGTACATGTGTTGTTGGGAGGTTGATGAAAATTTGTGATTCCTAGAGACACAGAAACACTCATGGCAAGAAGTCTGTTAGTCGAAAACCAAAAAAAACTTGAAGACTGACTTGCAACATACCTGTGTGACTGATCGTGAAGGTTGCGCAATTTCCGTCGAGAGGTCAGGAGAATGACTGCCAGAACTATGCATGGCATAGTCCAGGCAGTCGAGAGGTTGACTGACTGCTGGAACTGTGCAACGCATAGTCCAACTTGGCCTGCCGAGGACTGAAATTGCGCATTGCAATGACATGCAACCAACAAACTTCATTGTGTAGTTTCTCAGGCCAGCAGGATACTACCTCCAAGAATTGCGCAATTCAAGCCTAAAGGTTAGTGCTAGGAAAGAATTGTGCAATTTCTAGAGGGAAGGAAGAGCCTTCGCTTTTGGAAATTCTAGTACTAGCCGGGAAAGGCACGGTTCGGGCCCAGGCAGCCCAGACTGGCCAATGGGCAACTAAAAACATGAGAAGTCTGGATGCATGGTAAGATGAATGCAAATAAGAGTGAATGATCATTCATGCAAACATAAAGTGCAGGATTCAGAAAATTGGAAAGCATGCATGTGTGTGAAGCGAGTCCCTGTAACAACGACCATCCGTGCAAAAATGTGTCATGCATGCGACAACAGTGAGATGCAAACGAAAACTGAAACGATGCTTCTACAAGCTAATATACATCAAAACGACAAAAAGCGCTCACTGAAATCAAGCAGATAACACTCACATGAAGTGAAACATAAAAAGTGACAAAAATGCAATGCAAGACATGAAAAGAAGGCTTACCCCCAAAATAATTGAGTTGAATGTGTCGATGGCTCCTAGATGCATTGTGGGATGTGAGAGATGCAAGGTCGATGTGAGGAATGAGCTCTGCAGTGTCTAGTTGATGAGTTTCAATAAAATCGAGGTTGCAACATGCATGCCACAAATCTAGGAAAAGCAACACTTGGCGGGAGGTTTCTGAAATTATCCTTGCATGTAACCTCTAGCTGCTAAAAATAGATCCCTGAATCAAGGAATTCCTTTGCATTCTACCTTGGGAGAAGCAGTCCATGCATGCAAATTAGCTTTTCTCAGTCTTGGAGGGAACCGGTCAACTTGACGGCACATGCAACAACTTGCTTGACTAATGGGAAAATTTGCGCATTTCTGGGAGGGAGATGTGTTGATTGCCTAGAGAGATTTCATAATTTCTGGGCTAAACAGCTGACCGCTCCCTAGAATTGTGCAATTTTTGGGTTGAGCAGTCCTTCTAGGACATATTGTGCAATTTTCTAGTGAAGCTTGATAGGAAGAATTGCGCAATTCTAGAGCCCAGTCGGCTCTCAGTTAAGATTGCTCAATTTCTGGAGGGAAGGTTGGTTCCCCTCTAGAATTGCGCAATTTCTTGAGGGAGCTACTCAGCCTATAGATGGAACAAGCCTGGAGGAACAACCTGTGAAGGGGATGCAACAAGTTATCATGCATAGGCTAGAAATCTACTAGAAAACCACTGAAGCTCATATACTTGACAGTGCAATACATGCTACTGAGGATGGTTGGTAGGGAGGCTCCAAAACAAAGCTAAGGAAAAATTTTGGATGGTGGTTGTAGCCGCTACAACACTTGGAAACACACTGGTAGAACTCCAACTCTCTGAATGGACCTTGTTCACGAAAATCAAGTCTAACACCTCTGAAAGTATTGTTCAGTTCTTTGTTCATCTTGGTTTCCACACTTGCTTGATTGCAAGATGTAGCATCTGCCAAGCCCTTGGTCGGTCGACACACATTCCAAGCCAAGCCTACATAGTTGTTTCGATTAGGGATGAGGGGTATTTTGTTGCATAAGCAGTATAGTCATTAGAGTCTTAATTTCATCTCTGGTGTTGCTTCGTTACCAGTAGGCCAGGACAATACCCCGGTAAAGTCACGCAGGAACACAAGCATCACTCCACTACTAGCGAGCCTGGTCAGTACCTCAGTGGAGTTACTTGCATCATCTCATTGCACATGAATCCTTTCTTTTCTTCTGCCTTATTCATTTTTCAATTTTTTGAAATTTTTCACCTTTTCATTTTTTCATTTTTCATTTTCATAATTGTGCATAACACTTATTCATTTCAGAGGTGGAAGAGGGATCCTAACTTATTGAGAGTAAAATAGGTTGTTCCTTCAGAGAAGTATTTTTTTTATACCTCTGACGTGCTTGTTAAGGTTTTTCCCCTCTCCTTACTCTACTTGACTGAGCTGACAAGGATTAACCCAAAAACAACCGACTAGAGTAGGTGATACTAGTTAGCGTGCAAGCGTTGTGTTTTCATGAAGGTTCACTTCGAAAAGTAAATATTTCCATTGATGTACCATGGACTGAAGAAAACAAGTTCTTACATAAGAGAGTGTACAACAGATAACCAAATTGTGATAGCTATACAAGTCCTCTTGTACTTTACCCAGCTTGTTCCAAGAGTCGCACACTCTCCATGCAAAACTAACCTACGGAAAAAACAAGCAAACAAACCAGAAAGAAAAGAAATAAGTAGAAGTAAATGTGAAATAAAAGCGAGTAAGAAAACAAACAAGTAGGCAAACAAACACGCAAAGAAAGAAGAAAAGATGCATGCAAGCAAGCAACTCAAAAGAAAATAGTACTCTTACTCCTATGCTAACAGTGCATGGGATTTATCACATGAAGTGACATTTCCAATGCAGCCACCGGTGCATTGGTTGACCCATGTTAGTGAAGGCATGGTTCGCGAAAAATAAAGATATGCAAACCAAAAAACAAGAAAGATATAACACTGAAGACAAACACACTTCGAGTTTACAAGTGTCCATAGAACAAAAATGAGTGAAAGCACATGACATGCACTCTGTGCACTTGCGATGGTCTTGTGCTACACTGCGTGCAGATATCGAGTGTATGCATTCTCTTGAATGTGACATGCAAGAAAATGTGAGAAAGGTAGACCACTTACGTTGTGAAAGTGTGCTTTCTGTGTAAGATTCCTCTAGTGCGTGAGCGATGGGATCTTGTAGTTTGAGTGGAGGAAGCAAAATATGGGTGTTTGGTTGATCTTCAATGCAAAGCAGAGAGTGATGAGGAGCCTTACATGTTTCAATAATTTCTAGATCATAAGTGAAACCAACCTCAGGAAAGCAAGGGCCTGACATAACCATAAGCTCGGGTTGAAGTGTCTCGAGAGTCCGAGGGGTTTTGACTTCGTCGACAGATAGATCACCGTAGACCAATGTCATAGACGGATTAAAAATGATTGAATCAACATCGTGATTGGATGAATAAGTAGAGAGATCATGAAAACTAGTATTAGAAAATTTGGGATGTTGTTCGACATCCTCATGATTTGATGAATCGTGCAGAGGGGTAGATGAGAAGCAAGGATGTTCACCCTCTGTGTTTTTAGAAATGACATATGACAGACTGGATAGATTTTTGAAGGAAGATGTGTCCTCTGCAATGTAATGACAAACTAACATCCAACATGTCCTATGAATTATAGGAAGTAGAAACATTCAGAAATGAGTTTTCACACGGGAAATTAGTAGTGTCATAATCACAAGGGATGTCAAGATAAAGAGGATGAGGCACAACTGGAAGGGAGTGATCCTTCACCGCAGGTTCTTCCTTAGATTACCGCACACACTCATCATGATTGATGGCACAGGTTGGTTGTGTAACACCAACTCCATTGACAACTTGATCCTCATTCGCGATAGGTAAGGAGTCTGGAATGGAAGAACAAAAGACAGTACAATCCAGAGGATCAAAAGAACGCGGGGAAGGAGGATGAGGGAATGAATCCATGTGAGAACCGACAGGCTTGCAAGCTGAATCTGCACAGATATTAAGAGTAGGTGGGGTGGGAGATGTGACAGTTCAACAGATGTGTGTGAATAATCTCCAACATCACTCTGCGATGGTGGAGCTATTTGATGAGGTGAAGGTGGACAATCACTTGTGACAGCAACTGTGCTTGCCTGTGATTACGTAGCTCCAGCACCAAAGTGTGTTGAGCGAGGTTAGGATATGTGAGAAGATACTCAAATTTTCCATCGAGAAATTCCCAATCAGTATCATCTTTGGGGAATCAGTATGCAAGATTACAAAAGCGTGTGTGAAACTGTTCAATGGATTCATCGGGTTTTTTTCATAATTTCAGCATTTCTTTATTGAGCGCTTTACAGTCGAAGTGATTGAAAGCATGGTTTATCTCTGCGACCAGATGAGAAAGAGAATGGATAGATTTTTTGGGTAGCGTGGCAAACTAGTACATTGGGTTCCCTCGAAGAGTGTAGATGAATAATGCAAGGGTCATGTATTCATCAAAGATCCCATGTCTTTTGCATGAGCCTACAATGCCAACCGCGTGCCTAACCAAGGCTATGTTGCCTCCACCATCATATGTTTTATGTGACAAGTTATCCAAGAGCTTTTCTGAGATAATGAAGTCATTTCCATAAGACATACATTCTGGAAGAGAAACTCTGTAGTTAGTCATGATAGATATGTAGAGATTCAAAACAGATGTGAGGACTCAGCTTGTCATTTGGCCCTCCTTCTAGTGCCAAAATGTTGATGGTGCTAGACCCACCAACATGTCAGGGGATATCCCCAATAAGAGGTCCCAATAAGACCTCAGACCATTTGGTGTAGGAGTCCCAGCAATGGGTTGTATGGCATCACCTTGACCGCAGTTTCGCACAGAGGCAAGTAAGATGTCCCTGTTGGTAGCAAGGGTGTGATAGCTACAGTGAGTCAAGGAAGGTGCATGAATAGTTATAACACACGGAAAGTGGGGTGAGTTCTCCCCTTGGAAACATGTAATAGTACTAAGCTTGGAAAGGAAAACACAAGGAAAGATGCATCATCAGCTGGAAAGAAAGTTAGCGAGCAATCCAAAGTGATGTTTAAAACAATCAACACATTTTAGTAAGATTCATATATACTTATACATAATAGTCCATACATGCATGCGTAAGAAAACAAATACAGATATCATTTAGAGAAAACAAGATAGATGGAATACAATACGAAATATGCATGAAACATGTTAGCTCTGTTATATTAAGAAGTGTAAGTTCCAATCATACAATACATCCATGTCCACCCACTACCTTAGATAGTGGAACATTACAGTGACAACCGTCTGCTCCTTCAAAGAGATATACTAGCTCTGCACAATGGAAAGGCCAAGGCTCATTACAATATTGCCCAAGGTTTCTCTAAGATACTCCTATTGGAAGCTTGGCTGACCAAAAGCTTATACAATGAGTTATGAAGTACTATTTATAGCAAAGGGTGGGGTGACCCTTGACATTCCCCTTTGAGACCATTCATATATCCTCATGAATCTTCAACTACTCTATGACTATTACATTCAACTACCAACACTTGAAATTCCACTTGACAAGATATTACATTACAATGCACATGTGCCCATGTGAGACAAAATGGCTTGAGCAAGCCATGCAAGACATCACTGACACTCGGACCATTGTGGTGAGACCAACTCTTTGACATCCTTGCGATGGTCGAAGGTGGTGAGCTGATGCTAAGCTTGGTAATCTATGATCGTGTTTGTGTGCTCAATGGTGACATATTACTAAAGCAAACTCTTGCCTTCATTGCATCTGGGTGCACTGATATGGCTCTTCTATCCAACTCGTCTGATATCATGTGCATGGTCGTCTTGGGTGTGACCATACCGACAACATGTTGATGCATAGTGTCTACGCTTCTCTCCAAGCATGTTTTGGTGCCCATGCACATCAACTTGTCAAAATACATGTTCAGCTCAAGATGGACTTGCATCTTGTCTTCACCTCGGAGAGTGTGCCAAATGGTGGGATTTCATGCATGCGCAAAATGACATGTATGCTGTTGAATTCCCTTGCATTTGATCAACAACACTGCTCACCTTCTTTGCTCTGTGCCAGCTGCTGGGATGGATCTAGAACTTGTACAGGGACAGTTGCATTCGTCTGTGCATGTTGCACCCCCCGGTGTACATGCTCGTACTGCAACTCATTCTCTCATCTATGCAGTTACTATTCTTCCTTAAGTTTTTGCTTCAGCACATGCAACTCCTTCCTTGTTCCATTTTCTGCCTTTCCGCGATCTTCATGTCGCACTATCACCTCATAGCCTGAGTCTCCAAAGTTACTTTCATCACAAGTGGATCTGCTTGAGCTTGCAACTTTGTTCTGCCTCTGTGTTGTCAACAACCTTCCTCTTGCATTCGTCACGTGGAGGTGTGTTGCCTTTTGCTGCTATTGATGGTGTTGCTCACTGTGACATTGTTACCATTTCATCTTGATGTCCTTGTCCATGAACAACTTGAAGTCTTCATAGGTAGGCTAGTTCATAAACAATTGATCGACTGCATCCCTAATTGCACTCTTAATGGTGTCTTTGACTCTTCTCTCCTGGAAGTCGTTGTACGTGTGTTTCTTGGAGGCTGATGAACACCTATGATGCCTGGAGACATAGAAACACTCATGGAAAGCAATCTCTCAATTGAAAACCAAAACAAACTTGAATACTGACTTGCAACATGCTTGTGTGACTTATTGTGAAGGTTGTGCAATTTCCACTGAGAGGTCGGGAGATTGACTGCCAAAACTGTGCAAGGCACAATCTGGGCAGTTGGGAGGTTGATTGACTACTGGAACTACATAAGGCATAGTCCATCCTAGCTTGCTGAGGACTGAAACTATGCAATGCACAATTTGAGTCAGCATTGACATGCAACCAAGAAACTGCATTGCATAGTTTTTGGGGCCAATAGGACACTGCCTCCAAGAATTGCACAATGTGAGCCTGTAGTTTAGTTCTGGGCCATAATTTCATAATTTATGGAGGGAAGGAAAAGCCTTTGCTTTCGAAAATGCACAGTACTAGTTGGGAAAGACACGGTCCAGGCCAAGGCAGCCCAGACTGGTTGACAAGCGATTGAGAACATGAGAAGTCTGGATGCATGGTGAGATGAGTGCAAGTAAGAGTGAATGATCATTCATGCAAACAGAAAGTGAAGGATTCCAAAAATGGGAAAGCATGCATGTGTGTGATGCGATTCGCTGCAATGGTGACCTTCCGTGAAAAACAGTGTCATGCATGCGACAATAGTGAGATGTGAACGAAAACTGAAATGGTGCTTCTACAAGCTAAAATACATCAAAACAACAACAAGTGATCACTAAAATCAAGCAGACAACACTAACATGAAGCGAAACACAAAAAGTGATTGAAACATAATTCAAGACATGGAAAGTGGGATTACCCTGAAAATAGCTGAGCTAAATGTGCCGACGGCTCCTAGATGCAATGTGGGATGTCGGATCTGCAAGGTCGATGTGAGGAATGAGCTCTTCAGCATCTGGTTGATGAGTTTCGATAAAATTAAGGTTGTGACGCGCATGCCACAAATCTAGGAAAAGCGACACTTGGCGGGAGGTTTCTGAAATGATCCTTGCATGTAACCTCCAACTACTAAAAATAGATCCCTAAATCAATGGATGCCTTTGTATGCTTCCTTGGAAGAAGTAGTCCATGCATGCAAATCAATTTTGCTCAGTCTCAGAGGGAATCGGTCAACCTGAAGGCACTTGCAACAGCCTGCTTGATTTATGGGAAAATTTGTGCATTTCTGGGAGGGAGATGGGCTAGTTGCCTAAAGGGATTGTGCAATCTTTGGGCTGAGTAGTTGTCTACCAACCAGAATTGTGCAATTTCTAGGCTGAGCAGTCCTGCTGGGACATATTGCATAGTTTTTCCAGTGAAGCTTGACAGGAAGAATTGCAAAATTATGGGGCCTATTAGTTTGGCAGGTCAGGATTGCACAATTTCTGGAGGTAAGGTTGGTTCCCCTCTAGAATTGCGCAATTTATTGAGGGAGCTTCTCAGCCTGCAGCTGGACCATGTCTGAAGGAACAACCTGTGAGGAGGATGCAACAAGCTATCATGCACAGGCTGGAAATCTACTAGAAAACCACTAAAGCTCATGTACTTGACATTGCAAGACATGTTGTTGAGGATCATTGGTAGGGAGGCTCCAAAACAAAGCTAAGGAAATATTTTGGAGGGTGGTTGTAGCCACTACAACATATACCTATCAACACCTTACTCTTTAGTAGGGTAAAAAAAGATGAAGGACACTCATTTCTTCATTCTATTACAAAACTTATTTCTAAATGAGTATGCATGTTTCCAAGCTAATCTCATTGATATATAAGGAAATGTATACCCATAATGCCACTACAAATTTGATAAATCTTTTTTTTTTTTGTAACGATAGAGGTATAATTATCAAGGATAATTATCAACTTAGATTTTTAATTCCTTATTATTTTATAATGGAATGATTTTCTTATCAATGTTCATCTAGACCATAATATCCATTTTAATTACTTAATGAGACCCCTTCTATTTAAACTTCCCATTCATTGATAACATGATATTGTTGCAATACAATATGTTTCATGTAAATTTAAATCCCGTATTCTTCATTTTCAATTACCTTCCATTATAGACATTTATCTAGGTAGGTATGAATAACCCATTTTTATACAATATATACATACATATGCTAATATATATACACATCCTGCATTAAATTTTGTAGTACCCATGACATAAATATAATCTACTTGAACATGTAATCACTAACGTTTGTTAATCATGAAGTGATAAAATCAAAATTTGGAAAATGAGGGAGGTTAGTGTAAATGTCTTGAGTATTCGTGGATCTAGTTTCAAGATTTTGTTTTTGTTTTACTTTATTCCTTTAATAGGGACTTAACCCTATAAGGGACTACAAATTGTTTGAACACATAGTTGAGTTACCTTTTATTATAACATCAATAATTCTTCCATGTAAAGTTTTTGCCACAGCCTTTCATAAATTTTGGTGGGCAAGATCCTCAGTAAATATGTATACCTCCATATATACTTGTTGGCTTAAGGGGGCTTGACCCAGGTTCAGAGTTGTTCTCGCCAACCAACAAAACCCTAACTTCTAGCTCTTTCGGCAATAACCTGCATAGCGTAGGCTACAGTGTCACCCGAAGCAATATTGGGGGATGCTAGAACTAGGTTTCTGCATCCAGGGACATGTGATCAGGGGTTCTTAAGCTCCTATAGCTTAGATCTCCCTTCGCGCATATCGATATTCGGCTATGACTCGCCACTACCACTCTAAGAAACCGGTTTCTAGACCTTCGTGAAGGTCTATGATCAATCTTTGCAAACCCTAAATAGGAAAATTGTCCACTTTCGCGCATTAATCAATAACCCTAGGTCTGACTTCTTGCAGATCTATCTAAATCATCAGAAATGGTAACATAAATAACCCCTATATTCACGTAAATATATAATTACTTAAGTCATGCATAAATAAGATAGATTCAATGGTTTCACATAGAAATCATTCATTATTCCATAGAAAACACATTTTAAAATGACAAATCATAACATAAACAGACTCAAGAGTAGTGCTCAGGTTGCAAGATAATTCTTCAAAATTAGTATTTATTGATCTTCAACATTTATATTACAGACTCTTTCACCCTGCGCACTTAGCTGCAGGAGTCCGCGCACTCATCTATGAACTTACAAAGGCCTCATGCACACTCAACTATAGGAACCTTCCCCTTTTGCATAAGTACAGGAAGTAGAGCCTTCATGCCTGAGCACTTGCCCAAACAGTCTCTATCTTGACTTAGCCTACTTAATAAGTTCTTCTAGACTTGCTATGACTCATATATATAGCATTCTCAATACAATACCATGGTTCGCAAACCATGGGAGAGTCTCAAAACTGGCTTATTTACTTATCCAAATACTTAGGGGCTAAGACCCCTTTGACTCCTATATACCTGTGCACTCCACATCTGCATTTCGTAGAAAATTTACATCTTTTACAAAAACTTATACAAAACTTGGGTTAACTAACCCTAGGGACCCTATTCCAACAGGCCCCCAACACAAAGATAGGGACTTACCCTCGAGTCACTTAGCTGGTACCTTGATCTTGCTGTGGAGACCACCAAGCTTGATCTGTAACACTGCAACTTCAACATCGCTCTCAGCCACATCTTGCTACACTTCTTCCACCAACTTTTATGTTGTCAGGCCCTACACTGTTAGGTGCATTGTCCTCTATTTCTATTGTAGCACCTTTAGCTTTTCCTGGAGTGACAGAGTAAGCTGGCAAGCTTCCTCTAGCCACGACTATAGTCTTGCCTTTAAAAGGGCCTCCTTCCTCTACAATTCTTCTGCCTATGCTTGCAGTTTCTTTCCTTCCTGTAACTTCACAAGATGTTGCGCTGGCTCCAAAGTGCACACAATTGCTCAGACCTTATCATACTTCTGTTGTGTCTATCAAACATTGGTGTTCCGCTTCGGCAAGTTCGGGTCGTCCTCTAGATTTTTCCATAATTCCATTGTTGCGTCAAACACCATTACACATTCTATGACTGTGGTATCCAATGTGTTCATATTTTCCTTTATTGGTGCTCCGTGTTTCTCCCAAATCTCTGGCAGAGTCATTGGCTACAACTTCAACTGCAGCTCAACTATCTTCATTTGGAAGTCAAAAGTAATTTTGTTAACTTCATCCTTCGATGCGTGTACTGCAACATCCAGTTTCATTACTTTTTCTGAGGCTTTAGCATCCTCTGGTATGTTCAATTTGGGTACTGACTTGTAGGCTTTCTTGATCGTTGTCTCCAGGCTCTGTGTTCATGTCTGCATCTCATCCTTTGCCTTCAGCTCCTCAGGTTTCCCCGCGAACATTTGTTCATTTTTGACCTTAAACTCACTTATGAATTTGAGGGCATGCTTCTCTTAAATCCTCAGTTCATATGAAACCCCGTGATGTAGCGAATGGAGGGTCTGGAGTGGCAGTGCGACCAAATTGAGTCCCATGTCCTTCACTGTGCTGATCACATCACAATCCTCATCTGACTCGGTGTGAATGGACCCTTCTGGAAATGGTATGACCCTGAGGTCCAGAGTCTGTTCCAGCTCTACAACTGTGTCACTTCCTTGTGTCAGGCTCGCTTGCACCCCACTCGCTTGCCCAACACTTTCCTGGATCCTGCTAGTCTAGATATGCAGCTCACGTAAATCCTTTTGGACACTCCCAAGCATCTGCATATACTGTTGTTCGAAATGGTGCCACAACTCTGTTGTGGTATCGTGGACCTTATCACCGATCTCATTGAGATCACCTTCTTTAAGCACCATGGGATCAATGTGCATCTGCTTATCAGAATTATGCTTCTTTCGTTGTCTAGTAGGTTTCTCCTTTCCACACCTCTTCAAGGTGAAGGGAGTGCTCTGCTCCTCTCCACCACCTCCTTCCTGCTCATCGATGTGCTACGAAGCTGACTCTTTGAATCCTTCTATATCCCGATGCTCTTTCTCAGCTTGTTCATTAGTAGCGCACTCTTTCTTTGCAGCTTCCTTAGCAGCAACTTCCTTTTTATTCTACTCAGTTAGAGCTAGCATGTCCTTTTGAGCTGCTTCCTTATGCTTCCGCGTAGCGTTCAAATGCACAACAGAGGTCTCTACACCTTTACTTGTACCCACCCCAAGCTTTGTGGGTTTGCCCCACTCTACTAGCCAAGACCCCATGATCTCCTGCCATAAGTGCTTTGGGTCCTTCCGTGCTTTGATTGAAACACTATGGAAATCGGCCTTGAACTCCACTTAGGCCGTCAATTGCTTGAAAAATTTTTGGGGACAACCTTGGCCTTTGACTAATAACCATGTGAAGGTCCATATCCATTAGAATCCAGAAGATTTTCGACTCCTTGATCCTTTCTAGATCCTTTGTGGCCCATAGCGAAGCGAACCTTGCTGCCTCGGGTAAATCTTCCTTTTGCCGGGGAAACTGACTATCCTCTTGAAATCTCCAACCTACTAAAACAATAGATAGTAATAGCCACACATAGTGGAAGGGCTTGCTGTCTTCTTGAGATTCTCGATATTTTGCGAGGAACTCCTTACACATATATTTTTCCCAGTTGTATTGAACACCCTTCGAGCACTGGGCTGATAGTGATACTACCGTGCCAGAACTTCATTCGTGCGACACTTCCTCATGAGTTTTCCTGCAAGAATATGAGCAGTGAAATGCACTGCCTGGTCCTAAATAGAGAGGATAGAATATCTGTGTGACTTCATAGCAAG
The DNA here is from genome assembly GCA_031772625.1 of Pinus tabuliformis. Classification (NCBI taxonomy): domain Eukaryota; kingdom Viridiplantae; phylum Streptophyta; class Pinopsida; order Pinales; family Pinaceae; genus Pinus; species Pinus tabuliformis. The sequence goes on from CM062804.1 coordinate 835,978,176, forward strand.
CCCATATTCGGTCTTCATCTTATCTGCTAATTCTTTTTCCTCATTTTTCCCTCCAAACTCCTTGGTAGGGTCCACTTCTTTGTAAGGCAGCTTCATTATTTGATGGATTAACATGTCTATAATTGGATGGGCTCCCCAAGCCATAAAAACCCATCATGCACCAGCACGAGGAGCTGGCACACAGAGCATGTGCAACAACCTCACCTGCTCGACACCTTTGATCCACTTCATGGGTTCCAACCACATAACCCCAGTCTCTTCATAGTATATCTTTGTCATATATTTTTTAGTCACCAGATGTAGGAACCTATCGTGGTTCACAAGGTCCCAATCCTCCATTTTTAGTACCGGAATGTGTTCTAATGGTGTGCCTTGAAATTCCACTTTTTCAAGCAACCGTGGGGTCGAAACTGAGAATTTCTCGGAATCAGGGTCTTTCGTAACCCTGGTTTTTCCTTTCCATGGAGGGATATATGGTGGGAATTGTGAGATAGGCTCAACCTCTTTGGCATCCAATTTGTCCACACCTTAGTATTCCTCCTCCCCCAAATCGACCACTTTCTCCGGTTGTTTGTCTTTTTTCTCTTTTTTTGGTACCTTCAGATTCTTCCTCGGTGACTGTCTCACCAGCATCAACTTCTTCTACTTTTCTTTGGGAATGGATTGTTTCGGTTGAGGAGACCTTAGCACAATAGGCATAGGGGTTGACACTTCCACACTTGAACTCTTAAGGCCCAACGCATGAGAAACAACAACTTCTGAACTTATGTCTTCTGTGGGGTTTGTAATAGTCATATGTTCCATGAAAATCTCTCGGCTTCTGCGGTGTAGTTTGCGAACAGGGGGCGCATCACAAACTCCTCCTAGAATTGATGATTCATAAGCTTCAAACAAAAAAGCACCTAGACAACTCTCAGAATGCAAAGTTTTCTTCGGTGCACCAACACGCATAATTTATAGGAAGTTTTGAATTCAAATCCAACCGTTCCCCCTAAATTTGGATAATAAATGCATCTATGGCGGCATATCTCTAAATATTTTTTCCATAAATAGCACTTCCCGGTTCCTCTTAACTAAGTTTTGGTCATCAAATCATGAATAGTAACCCGAACGGCTACTTTTGGACCCACTTGCACGACACCATCCTCCATGGTGCAGCTCATCTAGCATAGCTTCACCTAGCACGTCCCTGTCATTCATCACGTAGCCTCCCTACAATGTTTTCCACTTAGTTGGGTAGCTTAGTTTATAGTTCTACAACTCCTTTCAGCCAACTGGATTACTGAGACTATCGTGCTTCCATATAGTCATTGAACAGGAGCAGGATCCCCTATGTACAGCTTCAGCCAACTTCCGTTCACTTTTCCATGGAATGGTTCCCAACTCAACTTCGCGAGCTAAACTGTGCCACCATCCATGATATCCTTAATAACATATGGCCCCAACTAGTGCATTTGAAAGTTTCCTAGAAATTTCATGAACTTGTTGTCATACAACAACACTAAATCATCCACCTTGAATGTGCACAACTTAATATGTCGATCATGCCATGCCTTCCCACATTCCTTTTGCACTTTCTGGTGAAATCTTGCAAGGAAGAGGTATTATTCTAACTCCATGATCTGCGAGAGACACCTCTAAGGTCTCACGGTCCGCAATCTCTGTCAATGATACAATACATAAACTTGGCACAATATACTCCATAGGCATTATAGCTTCAATTCCATAAACCAACCTAAATGATGTTTGTCCTGTCAACTTCTTGTAGGTCGTCCTATAAGCCCATAACACAATAGGTACGTGCATGTCCCAATCATTCCTCTACACGTTGCATACTTTTTTCAATGCATGCTCCAAAATCTTGTTAAAAGCTTCCACCGTTCCATAAGCCTGTGGGTGATAGGGCATGCTCTTCTGATGATACACCTGGAATTCTTCAAGCATCGCGCTAATTGTTTCATTAAAAAATTGTGTACTCCTATCACTCATTGACATCTTAAGGAATCCAAACCTCATTAAGACATATTCAAACAAAAAATTCGCAGCAGTGGCCATTGTACAATCCTTCATTGGTTGTGCTTTCGCCCATCTGCTTAAGTATTTTGTTGCAGTAATGATGTATCATGTACCCGTCTTCTTACTTGGTGGTTGTATTGTACCTATAAAGTCATTGACCCATTTATCAAATACTTGCAACAAAACTTGAGGACTTAAAGGCAATTCATCCCTTCGCGAAGGCTTCCCCGTCCTTTGGCAAGCATCGCATGCCTTTCAGTATGCCTTAGAATCCTTGTGTAATGTTTGTTGTTGGGAACGGGTCCCCTAGGGTCAATTTTTGGGTTAAAAACCCAAGTTTTGGGGCTAAAGGCCCAAGTTTTGTACAAAGAATGTAAAGTCTCTGCATTTTGTGGTCACAGAGTGTGAAGATGTAAAGAGTCAAAAAGGGTTTCCATCCTTAGTTTAGGTAACTTGTGTTGGCTTGATGAGATTCACCCTTGGTTCGCGGACCATGGGAATGTATAAAAAGGGAGAGTCTTAGAAGAGTCTAAGCAGTTCTTAGTAAGTTGGGGTGATTGATTGATGTAATGGGTCTGTGAGAGCTAAGAGTGAAGAGTATTAGCATAAGATAGAGGCTCTACAGCTATGTGCACAGATGCCTAGGGTAGTAGTCCGTAGCAGAGTGCACGAACCCCTGCCACTATGTGCACAGGGAAGTTAGAGTATGTACTGAAGATCTGAACCATCAATAAAGAGAATTATTTTGGAGATATTTGTGTATGAGATATTTTACTTCTGTTATGAATGTATGCAGTTATGTTATGTTGAATACTAGGTTTATGATTTAATGTTGTATTGATGCGTGAGTCTATGTGTTTTAATTTTTCATATGAACGCAAGTAAGAATATCTGCTTACGGGAAGTTAATCATAATGAATGTTGAAGTGATCCAATACTTAAGCTAATTTGGGTAGACACAAAAGTAAGGGTAATTACAGAGGCACGTAAGTTTCTGAATTGCTTATTTAGGGTATGAGAAGGACGATCGCATACCTTCGCGGAGATCTCGAAGCCGAATAAGAGATGTTCATTAGTAAGCTCTAAAGGGATTATTGGTCTGTGCAAAGGAAGGGTTAGGGTATAAAATGAGATCACAACTATCTTAGGGTGTGGAAACTTGGTTCCTGCATCCCCCCATACTTCTTTGAGTGAGACTTCAGTATGCGCTTCATGGATTGATGCCAAAAGGGCTAGTAGTGTAGGGATTTGCTTGGCTGATTAACGCTGAACATGGGTCAGGGCCCATCAAGCCAACAAATGGTTCCATTGCCAGGACTAGGATCTACATAACGAGATGTGTGATGTCGCACCACTGGAATCCAACTAAGGAGATCGAAGACTGGTTGGATAGGAAGATCCATGAATTTGTGGTACAAGAGAATAGGAATCTGTGATTGACGAAAGAATAGTGGTTAGATAGATACCTGTACATGGAGATACACGAGATCTTCTTTTGTTCCTCCCTAGTCGAATTATACAAGTCGATCGTGAAATTGGAAGACGACCAAGGGAGGTGGAGGCTTGATGGTCCAATAGTCTGGACCCCAGAGTTAGTGTAGAGATTAGAAGCCTCTGAAGGTAAGATCGCATGCATTGTCGATCATTGGATCGATTGTATCATAGGAGGGTTTGTGACAGAGTTTGTGGTTGATACCTCAGTTAGTTACAGCGAAGCAGAGCACCACTCCTTCAAGGGGTCGCGAGGTAAGTATTTAAAATCCTTAAGTACCTAGATTAAGATGCTCTTATGTGAAAAGAGGGTTATGCAGCTACCGTGATGTTTGGGGCTATGCGAAGTGGAAGGACATTCAGGAACAAAGGGAAAAAAGGCCCTGAATATAGCCCACTAATTGAACCTCCTCTGACTAACGATGAGGAAGCAACACAGGCATCTCAGCAGAGTGTTGTTTAGCTGATAAAGCAAGGGTTCCCACGAATACCCCATCCACCCACACCACCTCCATCTTCACCTTTTCCACATACACCTTCGCCTACACCATCGCCACCTCTGCCACCATTCAATATGGTGAACTCAGTAAAGCTACCTGTGTTCAAGGGCATGGGAAATGAAGATCCGGACTAGTTTTGGTTCGTCGCGAAGGTTGTATGGGAAGCTCAGGGTATCATGGATGATCAAATGAAGAAATCAACATTGGTTAGTGCTTTGCAGGATCGTGCGCTAACGTGGTACATTAAGTACTTCACTGATAACTTGATGTCTGTGTTTGCAGATATCCAGATTGCGTTGAATAAGGAATTCAGTAGACCTAAGTCTGAAGTGCAATCAATTGTGGGATTCAAATAGATCATGATGAAGCCTAGTGAGACACACTGGGATCTAGATCAGAGATTGAAGTGTACAATCCATGAAGCTAACATGAATCTGACTAATGGGCAACACCATGAATGGTTTGTGGCTTCACTCTTGCCTCATCTAAGGGTTGCGCTATCACAGCAAAATATTGTGACCCAGGCAGAAGCCCTGGAAATTTCGATGAGATTGCATGAGACACCAATGCAAGATGCTAATCTGGGGTTTCAGCAGATTCATGCACAGTTGCAGAACCTGTTAGGTCCCTATAGATGGGAGGAAGAGAATTTTATATAGAAGCATCCACAACTACTCAAGCACTGAGGACAACACTTTTTGAAGAAGAGGGGCATGTTAGGTCCCTATACTACTAGTGTAACCCCTTATTGTTATTAGTGCAACCCCATTTTTATATTTTCGTGCCCATGTAGTCCCCATATTGTTATTATTATGTCCCATAGAAGCACACTATTTTTATTGTTGTGCCCTTACATTATTATTGTTATGTCGGCTCTGATTACATTATGACCCCTTAGACGCCTATATATAGAAAGGAGGTATTGTCATTTGTATCATCCAAGAATTTTTGATTTGTGTAATGTAAATGAGGTTGCCCCCTCGAAGAGGCTGAATTATAAGGTGTTCATCTTTCCTTTCTATCTTTTTATGAGATAGTTTCATAACATTTGGTATCAGAGCTTTGGATTCTAGGGTTTCGCTGCTCCAAATAGGTCATCGTGGCATTTTCGCTATAACTTTTTTCTGCGACGTTTTAGAAGCTAAAAAACAAAACCTATTTGAGATGAAATCTCACTGAACCTTGGGTCCGAATTTTAGATCTTTTCTTGCTATATTATCAGAGATTCGATCTGAGGAAATTAGGGTTTTTGAAAGCTCCAGAATTCCATCTCAAATAGGTCATTGTGGCATTTAAGCTATACTTGTTTTTCTACAAAGTTTTAGACTCTGAAATTAAAACAAATTTGAGCTGAAAACTTGGTGAAGCTCAGGCCCGAATTTCAGATCTTGTTTCGTTATATGTTCAGAGATACAGTCTAAGACATTTAGGGTTTCTGCAAGATCCCGAATTAAATTCCAAACAAGTGACCTTGGGAAAATTGTCATAACTCTTTGTCTGAGCATCTGATGCAAATTTCATAAACAATGACAGAAATAAGACGGATTTTAGTTTGTTGGGTATCAGTTTCAGAACCTAAGGTTGAAATAGTGTCATGTGGCATGTCGTACAAGTGCACTCTACTGAACAAATCTATAATTAGGTCATCGTGGCAGATTTGGAATAACTCTTTCCTTAGGAATCCAATTGTGATCAGACTTGCGGATTTAGAAATAGGACTCATAGGGCTATCATAGATAGAAATTTTAGAACTTAAGGATCTCAAATTACAGAGTTACAATCGTTTCAAGATCGAGCTCCTAAAATCAAGAAAAGGCAATATGAGGAAGTTTGATGGCAAGGATTCGGTAAATTGGATACTACAGATGGAACAATATTTTGATCTACATGAGGTACAACTGTTACAAAAGGTACATATTTCATCTTTGTATTTAGAATTGAATCAATTTTTATGGTATAAAGCGCTTTGTTCTCATAAACCACTTGTCACTTGGTCAATTTTCACGGAGGAAATGATAGCACATTATGAGGATACAAAGAGCAACACCTTCTTTAGCCAATTGATAAATCTCAAACAAAAGGGTTCAATGGCAGAGCACATTCAGGACTTCCAAAAATTGAATATAAGGGTAAATGATATTCTAGAGAAGCAAAGGATTGATGTCTTCATAGGGACTTTAAAGGATAAGATTCAACATGAGGTTCGTCTTTGGGAACCTGATTCATTGGAGAAGGCATTCAGGTTGTCAAGAAAAATTGAAAGAGAAATTATGGAAACAAGGAATCCCACCACTCACAACTATAATTACGGAAGTGTTTTTTCTCCTAACCTTCCAAAACCTACAAGGTTTACACCACAACAATTGGAAGAAAAAAGAGAAAAATGGTTTTGTTACAATTGTGATAGAAAATACAATGAAGGTCATAATTGTGATAAGAAGAAATTATTTTACATAGATTCTGAAGAGGAGGAAGAAAAGGATCAAGAAACATCAAAAGAAGAGTATATACACCAGGAACCAACCACAGAGAAAGAAGAAATGAATTTGACCATATCTTGTAAAGCATTGGCAAGAATCATCACTCCTCAAACTGTCAAGATAGAGGGACATATCAACAAGAAAAAGGTTCAAGAAGTGAAATATCACATCAAGAAAGAAGAAATGAATCTAACCATATCTTGTAATGCATTGGATGGAATTACCACTCCTCAAACTATCAAGATAGAAGGACATATCAAGAAGAAAAATGTTCAAGAAGTGAAAGATCACATCGAGCATCAAGAAATGAATCTGACCATATCTTGTAATGCATTGGAACAAATTACCACTCCTCAAACTCTTAAGATAGAAGGACATATCAAGAAGAAAAAGATTCAAGTAGTGAAAGATCACATCGAGGATCAACAACAAGCTCTCCAACTTTTAAAGGATAACACCACTTTGGTGCAGAATCGAATGAAACAACAAGCAGATCAACATTGTAGTGAAAGAAGTTTTGATGTAGGCGATTGGGTATTTTTATGGCTACATATCAAGCAAGCTATTTATGAGAAGGAAATGTTGGCAATACTACATGCACTTAAGAAATGGTGACCTTACCTAATGGGAAGACACTTCAAGGTAAAAATGGATCATGATAGTCTTAAACACTTTTTACAACAAAGATTATCTTTAAAAGAACAGAAAAAATGGGTCACAAATATGTTGGGTTATGAGTTTGAAATCACTACAAAAAGGGAAGAAAAATGTTGTCGCAGATGCACTCTCAAGAAAGGATGAGGATGTGGAAGCATTGTTTTGTGCTATTTCTATTATCCAACCAGATTGGATAAACGAAGCAAGGGATGAATGGAAGAAGGATGAAGAAGTGTGGCCACTCATTCAAAATTTGTAGAAGATCCCAGTTCAAAAAATGTTGCCAGAACTTGACAAGGAAGGAAAAATCGTATTGGAACCTGGAACAGTCACAGAAACAAGAACCTGACATCTATGAAATCGATCAATTTTAAAGTATCTCATCAAGTGGAAGAACTTACCCATTGAAGATTCCACATCGGAGGACAAGAATTTTATACAGAAGCATCCAAAACTACTCAAGCATTGAGGACAACACTTTTTGAAGGAGAGGGGCATGTTAGGTCCCTATACTACTAGTGTAACCCCTTATTATTATTAGTACAACCCCATTATTATATTTTTGTGCCCATGTAGTCCCCTATTGTTATTATTGTACCCCATAGAAGCCCACTATTGTTATTACTGTGTCATTACATTATAATTTTTATGTCGGCTCTGATTATATTATGACCCCTTAGACTCCTATATATAGAAAGGAGGTATTGTCATTTGTATCATCCAAGAATTGTTCATTTCTGTAATGTAAAGGAGGTTTCCCCCTAGAAGAGGCTAAATTCTAAGGTGTTCATCTTTCTTTTCTATCTTTTTTGTTAGCTGGTTTCATAACAAAACCTTTTCCTACAAATGAAGAGTCTGAAGAAAGACAGAACATCTCGGCTTGAGGTGCATGAAAGAGTTTGGTACCTAAAGTGCAAAAGCCAGTGGCATGACAAAAATCACTATCCAATTTTCGCAAATTATGTTGTAGCAGGGGGACCAATATCTCTGAGGTCGGAAGCTCTAGTAGGGCCAAGTACAAGGCCCGTGCTATGGTGTGCTATCTGTCAGGTAGCTGGAAAACATGCAACAGATAATTTCCATTTGTTGCAAAAATTCATACAGACATTGCAACAACTCTTCTGCAACTTCTATCAGTCGGTGGGTCATGAAGAGAGCAATTGTCGTAGTTACGAATTAATGATGGATAGAATGCCTGCATATAGGCTGCAGGTAGAAACCTGGCCTTCAGACCAAGGAACTGGGGGAGCACAAGGCGAGTATCAGGAGTGTGGACGAGGCCGAGGTGGAGGAGGACCTGGTAGAGGTCAGGGGCAGGTCATTTGTTACAACTGTGGGGGACAAGGACACTACGTGCAAGACTTCCTGAATTCGACGCGTCTGTCATGCCGCTATTGTACTCAGTTTGACCACGTGATGGAGGATTTCCCTATATTATTAGCTAAAATACATGAAAAGGGGGCCAGTCTCAGCAGCCGATTCAGAACCTATAGATGATGAGGGCTGAGCCTCGTGAGGAAGATCCTAAGGTAAATATTGTGCTGTGGAGTGGAGTGAAGACTGGTGAAGATAAGGGGAAGTAGGTTGAAGAAGGTGAGTGGGTCTACAAAGCTCTAGAAAAAGAGACCAGGTTTGATTTTAAATGCGCAAGAGAAACATTTATGGAAGCGAAGAAAAGCTTCGCTAAGGCCTCTACCTCAGGAAGTCAAGATAAGTCAGCTAAAGAAATGGACCCTCCATGATTACTACTTTCTTAGAAACCTGTATGAAGATGATGCACGATAGCAATGTTGTGAAGGGACTACAAGAGCTGATTAATAGGTGCATTGGGAATGAAAACGCTACTAAAAGACTGCGCGTAGTCAGGGAGATTGGCAAGCATAAGGCGAGAACGGGGCGTGAGATGAGGCTCACTACGCAAATAGGAGAATATGAGATGCATCAAGTTATTCTAGATATGGGGTTGGACGCGAATGTTTTTCCGAAATAGACATGGGAGAGGATGGGGAGACCTGTGCTATAGTGGTCTCCGATTCATTTAAGAATGGAAAATCAGTAGAAAATCATCCCCATGGGAAGATTGCAGGGAGTAATGGTTGACATTTAGGGTGCGAGCACATTAGCTAATTTTGAAGTAATAGAGATTGTGGATGACAACAATCCCTACCCCACAGTCCTTGGGATTGATTGGGCCACTGACATGAATGGGGTATTCAATTTGAAAAAGTGGAAGATGATATTTGAGAAGAAATCGCTTCGCGATTATGAAAGTGATGACAATTTGGACCAGATTTACAAGATAACAGCGCAAGATTAGGATTGGCTGAATTCGACAGCAGATGGGCATATTGCATGGGACTGCAAAATTTCTTGCACATTAGATTTAGACGAAGAGTTGGAGCACTAGCAGAATCGACTGCATGAAGTATCTACGCTACTCTGTAACATGATAACCAAGTCGTTGCCCTATTTATCATCAGAGGTAAGAAATTTGCGTTACTACAATGGTTTAACTGATGTTGATAACTTCTTGGATGCATTCGAGAGAGAAGTGCCAGAGAAGCATCACTTTCAGGCCTTGGATTAGGCACTACACGCTACTCCTGCGAGATGTGGGGCACACACAAGGACAATGTTGATGATTGGCGAGTGTACAGAAAGATGATGAGAGTGCGGTTTGGTCATCCACAAGTGCGACTAACAAAAAAATATGATGGGAGGAATGACCTGCGCGACCATTTAGCCAAATGGACTAATGTGTATGGAGCAGAGCCTCAGCTGGAGTGGGTACATCTATTTTTTCATACCTTGGATGTTATACCGATGAATTGGTACTTGGAGATAGAGTTCCGCCATGGCACTGAAGAATGGGATGTTTTGTGCAAAGTATTTTTGATGACGTTCAGCTTTGAGGATGGATTTGAATGTATTGATGAAGCATTGCAGGAAGTCAAGGCGATGATCTTCAGAATACCGCAGGATCCTCTCGATTTGATTCAACCTGATTGGACTACCCAGCTAAGCCACGCGCTGGAGTGCCACAATGTGGCAGCTAAAGAAGAAGACAAAGACCCGAGGAATATTAATATTCCAGATACTGAAGGTCACTGCGAAATTGAAGGACCGCAACTAGAGAATCCAGACATCACTGCGCCACTCAAAACAAGACAGGTGAACATTGGCATGGAAGTAGAGACGAATTTTGCAAAGATTAGGTACTACTGGGACGATGCAATGGTAGATAAGGTAGTTGAATTGCTCTGTGAATATCAAGTTATGTTCCCTATGAAGTTTTCAGATCTGAAAGGGATAATATGGGACTTGGGTGTCATGAAGATCACTTTAGAACCAGACGCGAAGCCAGTTAAGCAAAGGCCTTACTGCCTCAACCCGAAGTATAAAGAAAGGGTCCGCTTGGAGTTGGATAAAATTCTTGCAACAGGCATCATTGAAATAGTAGAAGAGTTTGATTGGGTAAACCCAATGGTAGGCTAGGACAAGAAACAGAAGGATGAGATATGGATATGCGTAGATCTTAGGTAGTTGAATGGCGCTTGTGTGCTTGATCCTTTCCCAACTCCATTCATCGATGAGGTGCTGGATAATGTTGGCAGCCAAGAAGAATATTTGTTTACTGATGGATTCTTAGGATACCATTAGAGCAAGATCACGCTGAAGGACAAAAGTAAAATGACCTTCACAACTGAATGAGGCTACTTCCAGTATACTATAATGCCTTTCGGGTTGAAGAACGCATCAGCGATCTTCTTGCGCGTAGTCATCACAACGTTCAAAGATTTCATTCACAAATTTCTGGAGGTATACTTTGATGATTGGACAGTGTTTGGCCTAGTAAAGCACCATGTAACAAGTCTACGCTTGATGTTGGATACATGTCAGAGGTACCAGATCGCACTCAATCTGAAGGAATGCTTGTTATGTGTCCCTTTTCAGATCTTACTGGGTCATGTGGTATGTAGACAAGGCTTGATGGTAGACCCTATGAAGATCATGGTTATAATCAATTTAGAAGCACTAAGAAGTGTACAACAGCTGCGCGCGATGTTGGGGCATATAGGGTACTATAGAAAGTTCATCAAAAGCTATGCCTAGATTACCACACTGATGGAGAAACTGTTAAAAAAGGATGCTACATTCTGCTGGAATGAAGAATGTCAGAGAAGCTTCGTTGTGTTAAAAGAGAAAATGGTCACTGCACTGATCCTAGTCTTCCCGGATTGGAAGAAGGAATTTCATGTGCATGTGGACGCGTCATGTATTGTGTTGGGAGCAGTACTGACACAGGTCGGTGAGGGAGAATTGGATCATCCTATAGCGTTCACAAGTAGGAAGCTATCTAAAGCTGAGAAGAATTATTCAACGACAAAGTGCGAAGGTCTGGCTATGGTATATGCACTCCAGAAGTTCAGGCACTACTTGCTAGGCAGACACTTTAAGATGTATACAGACCATTCTGCATTGAAGTACTTGGTGAACAAGCCTATGTTGGGGGGGGGGGGGGGGGGGGGATATGAAAATGGTTGTTGCTATTTTAGGAATACGATTTTGAGGTTATTGTGAAACTAGGACGATTGAATTCCAGATCGGATCATCTGTCGCGCATTGAAACATGAGAGGGGCCTACTAATTTGGAGGAAGGACTACCAGATGCATGTCTCTTTGCGGTGCACATCGCGGATAATCACTTTGAAGATATTATACACTTCCTGATGATGGGAACGGATCTAGAAGGATATACTAGCCAACAAAAGAAGGAATTGGTGGTGTACGTGACACACTTTTCTGTCATTGCAAGACACTTGTATAAAAAGGGATCAGATGAAATACTGCAATGTTACGTGCTAGAATTTGAATGAAACAACATCCTCGCTGAGGCTCATGGAGGAGTCTCGGGAGGACATTATGTGGGAAAAACAACAGCGCAGAAGATTCTACGCGCTAGGTTGTGGTGGCAGACACTGCATAAGGATTCAAAATCATATTGTAGGGCGTGCAATGCATGCTAAAGGATTGACAGACCATCATGGAAGAGTTGCCTCTGAATCTGCAGATATCGTTACATCCATTCGAGAAGTGGGCGATTGACTTTGTAGGACCAATTTAGCCTCTAGGAAAGAAGACGGGTGCATGGTATGTTATCACTTAGAACTTTTCCCTAGAAGCTTTCAGAAGAAGGAAGTACCGAGGTAACCACAAAACAACTTTTAAGCATAGTCTCTATCCAACCTATGGCTCAAAGAGGGCTCTCTCTATGTGATTTAGCTTTGTTTGCTGGGATTTTAGGTTAGTTTTGAAGGTTCAGGGGGTTTTGATTTGTATTGAAGGTTGGATGGTGGAATCCTTAAAACAGATGGATAGAATGATGTCTTTGGACCATTGGGATATGGACTCAAAGAAGGGCAGTAGAACTGGAATTAACTCACTAAAGGGAGTGTTCAAAGGGCAAGATAACAGAGTAAAGTGCAGGTATTTGGGCCAGATGGGTGAAATAATCTTAACTAGGGTGAGAGAGCACTTAAGAATTCTTAGGCCAGGATTAAAATGAGGAACACAGGATAATCATTAACAAAGGGCAATTAAGAATCCTTTCCTATAGATTACAGGGAGACTAACTAAACTAAGGAGCAATCAAGAATTCCTTAACTTAGATAATTAGCAGAAAACATTAAAATGCATAATAGTTAAAACAGAATGCAATGAAGCAAATTCTGGGATGTCATTCCATATTATAGCATTCAAATTTCAAATAAATTAAAGTTTGTGGAAAAACTTTTAAAGAAAGAAAACAACACAAGAGAAAATACTTGTCTGCACTTAGCTCTACAAATGAATCGTGTGAAATGTTTTGTCTTTATTCATTAATCCAGCTTGCTAGTCCAAACAGTGATGCAATATCTTACAGTGTTTTGATCAGAAAGGTCTATATAAATGTCTAAGAATCCACCCTACATACTTCAAATTATGAAGTATTTATACATAAATCATTACAAAATATCTCAAAACAAACTTGAGATTTAATCTAGGAAATACAAAATATCTTCTCGCACGAAGATAGAGACAACTATTGAATTGTTTCATGCTGTCCCTTTTATTGTGGTGATGTTGGCTTTTATGGTTGGATTTGTAGCCCTTTATGCTGGCTTGTTGTTGTGGTCCTTTACGCTAGAATCTTCTTTTACTTTTACTTCCACCTGATAGTCTTTCACCTGATAGTCTTTGACCCTGCTGACCTGTTTTCATCTGTTTACCTTGTTGTTCTACTTTTACTGTGGAGTAACTTTTTTACTGTAAATTTCTTAGAGTAAATTAGTTATCTTTCCCACCATTCTACATCAGGTAATTTGACATTCATCATCCACCTATATATCTCATTAGCTTTGGTATACTTGGCAAAATTGGGCTTAGTGATGGACATGTTTTTTATCTCATGCTAGAGAAAAAACAAGTTCTCAAATGTATTATACAAAACTTTGCTTGTTGGCAGTGCTTTTATAGATGAAGTGCTAGCTTGTTCTTTAGCCAACTGCCTGAGTCTATTATCATAGTCCAACTGTGTCATAAGTTTGTCATTAATGGCCAATGGACTGGGCAATCCTTTCTCCCTCAAAATTTGGAATTTGGCCATGAATCTACCAATGGCTACTTGCATGTTGTGGCACTTTTCTTCTAAGTTCAGCATTAGGTTTCTTTTGGAAAGGACCTTCCTTATTTCTAAAATGGTTTCAGTCCTATCTTATATATTTAGCTCCTGAAGCTCATATCTGTTTTTTCTATTAAGGAAGTGGATGAGTCTATTGGCATCCTCAGGCATGTCACCCAATTCCTCCTTGACTTTCTGAATAGCTAATCTAGCTATCTTTATCAGTTATGTCTACTCAAAAATAACTTGAACAGATGGCCAAATATCCTTGATGGAGTCAATGATATTGGCCCATAACAGCTCCTTGGCTTGTCCAAGGGGTTTCTCCAATGTCAAGTCTTTCTCCATAGCTTTGACTCTTTCACTCATTCTAGTAAGCTGCTCATGCATCCTATCGGCTATAAACTCAGAAAAAGTGTACAAAATAGCAGGACGCTGTCTTGGTGTATAAATGGACATGAAGGAAAGTATAAACTCATCAATGAATTCACTGGGAGTGTAGCCCAAAATGCAGGATATCATGGTCACAATCTGCTTGCCCCTTGCAGAGAAGATGGCCGACACATATGGAGTGGGCTCTTTGGGCATATGTTTTTCTTCCACAATGAAAGTTTGGAGTAACTAGGCCAATCTAGATGGGTTTAACTTGGTGTACTAGTCTATCATATCCCCAATTGAGAGTGGGGTTAGATTGGGTCCTGGTTGAAAATGTAACATTTCATTTATGGATTCAGAAGTGATGGTAAAGAAAACCTTTTGGTCATGAGACATGATAGTTCTATGACTAGGGACATAGCATGCATGGCACATGTGAAATTTTTTTGGGAAGACATGCACTTGGGGGAATTGATATCTGGGCAAATTGGACTCCCAAAGGCCAATGTCATCTGAATGGTTCATGTAGTTGTCTCTGCTCAAGCAATGAACTTCGAGCAGGAGCTCTGATGCACTGGTATCTTTTATTTGGAAGTCCCTGTTAGCCAGGGGAAGGTGGTCTAGGTCCAAATGTGGATTCATCATAGGTCAGACATCCATGGCAATAGGGGTAGCCATTATTAAGTTCTTGTTTATTTGAATTAGGCACTAGGGGTTTGTTTAGAGGTTTAAAACAAAACTTGGGAAATTTCAAAGGGTTTTGGCCGTAGATGTTTTTAAACTTAAGGTATTTCTCAATTAATTTGACTCAATGAACGTACTGAACAGGCTAACTATTTCCAAATTTGAACTGGAAGTGGTATTCTATGGGGAAATACCTAGAATTTGGGCGAATTGGCTTCAAATTTGTGATTTGCAGTAACTGCAATGGTTGGTATGGTTCTGGTATGGATTGGGAGGTCAGTTGGGCTGTTTGCAGCATCTTCTAGAGCGAATTTGGAGGCCTGTTGGTCAATTC
This sequence comes from Pinus tabuliformis, assembly GCA_031772625.1. Classification (NCBI taxonomy): domain Eukaryota; kingdom Viridiplantae; phylum Streptophyta; class Pinopsida; order Pinales; family Pinaceae; genus Pinus; species Pinus tabuliformis. The sequence continues at coordinate 835,993,374 of CM062804.1, forward strand.
GGCGTTGGCAGGGGTCAAAGGTTTTTCTCAGTTTTGTAGCGAAAGTGAGTGAAAAGAGCGAAAAGAGGGCTTTTCGGCCTTTTATAGAAAAAAAATGGTTTTTTGGCAGGTTCATTTACAAATGAACAGTTGGCGGTTTATTCAGTTAAGTGGTGAAGTGGTATTGGAGGGTCGTCGCACCACTTTTGTGGTGCGGGCGATATTCAGGAGGGTTCACCCGATGTGCTTTAGAGCGTGACATGTAGCATTCGGGGGGTCGGGGAAAACTGCCTTATTGGGCGGGTAAAGGTAGGTGATCGGGTTCGGCCAATATGGATATAGGCCATTGGATGAAAAGGATTTTGATGGAATGGTGGTCGGGCAAGGGAAACATGCGAGTGATAAAGCGTGGGTTTAGGGGAGGGGCCCAACATTTAAACACTGGCGGTATGGGTTTAATTAGGATTTTAATAATTGGGTTGAATGTTTGGCAGAGTTTAATTCTGTGGGTATAGGTCGGTGGTTGGGTGAGCTTGCATGACTGCAAACCGTAGGATTTGGGCGCGACTGATTGGACGATGGTCGGGTGAGGGAATAGCTTGGATGAAGTGTATGAAGGGTTTAGGGGGTCCGACTCTTTAATCACAAGTGATTTGTGATTTATTTAGGGTTAATGGGGGGATTTATATGTTTTGCAGGGATAAGGGGTAAATGTATAGTTTTTAGTAAAACTAAGGGTCGAGGGTATTTACATAAGGGAATTAATTCATTACGGGATAATGGGATTTCTGGGAATTAATTCAATAAAAATTAGAAATTAATATGAAATATAAAGGGCGGAGTGGGGTTTATCTAAGTAAAATGGTGGAATGTCACATTTGCGTGCTTTTCATACCTTCAATACTTAGGATAAAGTGTTTTTTGTGGGTTTTTGAGTGAAAAGGGATTTACATGGTGGTTTCCACTTTTCCTAGGTAAATGGTGTCAACCATAGGAAAGTGGGGTTTTATTAGGGAGATGAATTTTTTATGAAGGGGATTCTATCACTTGTGCCCATAAGTCATTAAGCTGAGGGTATGGTTCCTCCAAAAGTCAGAGATTGAGCATCTTTGACTTAAAGGATTTGAGTAATTAGAACTTATTTGTGGGAAATTAGTAAGTAGAGGGGTGAAATGATTGAGGGGATGTTAAATAAACCAGGTTGTAAACCATTGTCCTTGCTTCATTTACTGCTTATGCACATTTGAAGGATGCATTTAAAACATGTCATAAGTGCTTTTGTGTAATCACATGATATTTCTGCAACCATTCTTCTACTTACCCATTTACTCACTCTACCATTTCTTCTTCATTTTATATGGGTGCATTTAGGCTAGCAAACCCTTATCAATTCTTTTTTTTTACAAAGCAAACTATCTAATTCTAACCTTATATCCTCCAAGGGCTTAGATTAAATCGATGAGCTCCTTTTATTTACTCTACCTATCTAATGATCTTCCAAGTTTAAACTGTTTGGTCAGATTTTATTCTCTAACTATAAACATAAAATTGAAATCATGGTATGATCAAGATTAAACAGTTTGATTACCATGGATTGTGGCATGAATAACAAGCTGCATATAATCATTATTATGCATAAAATTAAATAGCAGTGGCATTTTGACTTGCACACTTTCATGGTCTCTTTTGTTTTTAGGGGTTCATATATTTTCATTTTTTGACCTTTTCTTATTCTTTTTTGTCCTTTGAATATTTTTTTAGGACATACCCTCTTTACATTTTTAATCTTTTAATATGGAAAACATTTGTAGAAAGCAAAGGTATGTACAATATTACAAGGCTTAACCCTAGTCATTCAAAATTATGACTCCTATTGGTATAGGAACCTAACAGTGGCTCCACTTGGGGATAGCATTTTCTAGTAAAATGTCAAGAAATTTCTAGACCAGTAGCCCCTAGTTTGTTGTTGATGTTACCTTGCAAAGTGTTCATCTTTGCATCTACATTATTGATACTTATGACAGTAAATTTTCCAAAGCTTAGGGCCTTCTCTTTGGGCTTCAACTTCAAAATTCACCATCTAATCCAAATTAGACTTTTTAAAATAAAATATGTACAAATGGAAATGAAAATCAGTAGCTAGGTTCAAAATAGTGTTTAAGCATTCGACCATTCATTGGCCCACCTTCTGCTTCTGTACCATCAAGTTCTCTCAGGAAGAAAGAATTATTCCTCTATAAGCATAGATGACATAGGGACCTTTCCATAGGAAATCAAATTTCCCATGTTTACCTTTTTCTTCCCTCCTTGAATCCCACTTGAGCAACTTGTCACCAAGGTAGAAATCTTCAGCCTTGGTTCTCTTATCCAAAAAAGATTTTAACCCTTTCCTGCACAACTTGAGACCTGATGTAAACCTCTTCTTTGGTTTGTTGAAGATGAATAGTTTAGTTGATTCTTCTTTGGATACTATTGGGTTCAACCTGCAATTATTGAAGTATCTTCATTATTGGTACTCCCAAAGAGGAGGGAAAGACAACTTCCATCCCATAAACTAGTTGATAGGGAGAAGTACCAATTGATTTCTTAGTAGTCAATCTGTCTACCCATAAGGCATTGACTAGCTTTTTATTCCAAGTTTTCTTATTTCCCTCTAGTAACTTCTTCATGATGTTTACCAAACTTTTGTTTGAGGATTCTGCCAGTCCAGTTCCTTAAGGGTAATAGGCTGTAGAATGGCCCAGGGTGATATGATACTTATTGCAAAAACATATCATTCTTTTGGATTTAAAGGATGTTGCATTATTAGTAATGAGCTTAGTTGGACATCCAAATCTTGATATAATATTGGTTTCAAGGAAGGTTATGATAACCGTGTCTATGGCTTGCCTTGAAGGTATGGCCTCTATCCATTTTGTGAAGTAGTTTGTGGCTGTGAAGATCCATTTGTGCTGGACATAGGAGGGTGGGTGAATTTCACCAATGAAGTCTAAACCCCATTTTTGAAAAGGTATTTCAGTAGAGATTGGATTGAGGGGTAAAGGTAAAAGATTTTTATTTCCCTAAAAAATTTGACATTTGTGACAGGAGGTCACATATTTCTTGACATTAGAAAACAAGGTAGGCCAGTAGAAACCAACTCTAAGGATTTTATCTGTAGTGGTCTTCCAGTAAAGGTGTCCTCCACATTCACTTGCATTAAACTCTTCTAAACTCTATCAGATTCATCCTTTAATAAGAAACTAAGAAGAATACCTTCATGATCTCTCCAAAACAAAGCATTGTCTAATATACAAAATTTCAAGGATTTCATCTTTAAAAAGTTGCTTTTAGTCCTAGGTAATTCAAGAGGATCTTGTATGTTCTGTAAAAAATAAATAATATCAGCATACCGAGGTGATTTAATAAAGGCCTGGATGATTAGTGGAGTCGCCATCTCCTCTCCATCATCTATTGCTGTAATAAAGTTTATATCCAAGGCCTGACAGTTCAATTCAACCATGAGCTTGGCCAAAATTTGGCCCTTGATTAACTTAGTAGGTTTGATTTCTATATCATACTATAAAATATTAGCAATCCACTTTCCCCTCTTGCCATCAGGACCATCCTGAGTTAGGATGTCTTTGACCACTGAATTTGGAACGTAGGCTACTATATGAGAATATAAAATGTATACCCTGAAGTCCTTAATGGCTTTGACTAAAGACAATGCTTGTTTTTCCATTATATTGTACTTCAAGGGGGAATATCTCAAGGCTTTGCTAAAGAAAGCAATAGGTTGTTCATAGCCCTGGTCATTTTTCTACAATAGGACTCTAGCTATTGTGTGCTCAGAATCAAAGGAAAACAAGATGAAATCTATGTCAAATTTAGGACCGATTAACACAGGTGTTTTAGTTAAGGCCAGTTTGATGTCTTCAAAGGATTTTTTAGCCTCAACAATCCATTTTATGGTCGAATCTTTTTTTAGCATATTGTTGAGTGATCTAATTAATTCTACTATCTTAGATATAATCTTCTAAGAAAGTTATTTTTTCTTAAGAAAACTTGTAACTCTTTAATGTTCCTAGGGTGTTGTATCTGCAAGATCGATTCCATCCTGGCAGGGTCTATTCGTATACCCTCTTTTGAGATTATGTGACCTAAAAACTTTCCTTCTTCTAACCCAAACAAAGACTTCTTTGGGTTTAAGGAAAATCCAAATTTCATTCATTTAATAAAAACTTGTCTTAGATGATCCAAACGTTGATTGTCAGATTTTGAAAATACAGTAATATCATCTAGATATATCACAAGGAAGTCATGAATTTATTTTGCAAAGGTTATATCCATAGCCCTCTGGAAAGTGGCTCCTGCATTCATTAGTCCAAAAGGCATCTTCACATACACAAATGTGCCCCAAGGAGTAGTAAAAGTTGTTTTGGGTTAGTCATCTGGATGAACCAAGATTTGATTGTAACTAGAAAACCCATCCAACAATGATATTCTGGTTAATCCAACTACCCTCTGTAAAATGTGATCCATTTTGGGGAGAGGGTAATTGTCTTTTAGTGACACCTTGTTGAGGTTTTTGAGATCCACACAGAGTCTAATCTCACCAGTTTTATTCCCAGTTGGCACCAAATTTGAGACACAATAAAAAAACCTGATTGGTGCAATTATTTTGGCATCATACATCCTATAAATTTCTTTTTCAATTGAAGGTAATCAGATAGGATTGATCCTCTTAAGTTTTTGTCTGAAATGCTTTTGATTTTCTTTAATAGGAATTGTGTGCTGGATGATGTTGGTGTCATAGGATTTTAGGTCCTCATAACTCCAAGCAAAAACATCCTGAAATTATTTCAATAACTCAATGTATTTTACTTTTTCAATGGGAGGTAATGATTTTGAGAGTTTGATCAGTTTAGGATTTTCATTGGTGCCTATATTACATTCCTCTATATCAGACCTTAATGGTTCCATTTTAGGTTTCCTAGGAACATCATTTGAATCAAATAAATCTTCCAGAGGGGTTAATCCATTTTGTAAGAAGTTATCCTTGAGATTAATTATTTCGGTTTCTTCACTAATTATTTCATCAATCTCAATTTGCTCTAAGTTATCTACATCTGATTTAGTAAATTTAGTTGGGTTAAATCTATCTAGTTCATCACCTTCTATCTCATTTATTTCTAACTCATCTTTACTGTCAGGATCCATGGATGTATCAGTATCTATGTTGTTATTTACAAACTCTTCTTCTGAAAGTAAAAAGTTATTTATATGTTTGTCATTAGAAATATTTACTGATTCTTCAAATTATCTGGAATTGATGGTCTATGCCTAACTTCAGTAGTGTATTGATGGTTAGGTTGGAAGGGTAATTTGCAAGTGTTGGCAAACATTGCTAAACTACAGGCTTGCATATTGTGTTTTCTAGGGATTACTGCAAGCTTTGTTTCTAAGAAAGTGTTAAGTATTTCTACAATAGTTCCTCTATAACAACTTAATCTAGGGTCCTTTGTCATATATACATCATCTATTTGTTTTATAATTAGTTTAGAGTCTCCCATGACAGAAACTCTTTTAGCTCCTAGATTCCTAACTAAATTAAGACCTAAAATTAAAGCTTCATACTCGGCCATATTATTGGTACATTTAAAATTTAATCTATATGCATGGCCTTCTGAGTGATTATTTTCCAAATTGTATATCCACACTCCTGCTCCTGCTCCAAACTTATTGACTGACCCATCAAATTCAAGATGCCATAATATCTCATGCTCATAATTTTCACTATCTGGTGCAACAAACTTTTCATCACTTACAACAGTTTTTCCATCTTGTTCATTGAAAAATTCTGAAGTTTGGTTAGTTTCATTTTGTGTAGAAACTGCAATTTCTTTTGGTTCTATATTAATATTATTTGAAATTTCTTTTGGTGTTTGATCAGCATTATATAGGATAAAGAATCAATGCCTGAGTGTATGGAGTAGATGGGAAAGTTTTGAGGCCGATCTGGCTACTTACCATGTATTTAATTAAGGTTTCTTGATATAGTTTCTTAGGTTGTCCAAAAACAAATATTGTTGCATATAACATATCTAGTTGTAAGGATCCCTGAAGTTTGGATCCCCATGATCTGGATAACAACATGCCATAATTTGGTGGGATGTCAGCAACTACAATATCCATAAGGATGCTTTTGGTAGGATATTGGACTAGAGTAGCACACAAATCTTTAATCAATCCTAGACACTTTACTTGACTGGAGTCGAATGAGAATACGTCTTTGTAAGGCCTTGTAATGTCTAGACTTAATTTATCCATCACTGATTTAGGAATTAAGTTGTGAGAGGCCCTAGAATCCAACATTGCATTGTGTAGAATTTATCATGGATACTAAGGCTGATGTAAAAAGGTGGAATCCCTCCTTCTACTAGTTGGCCATTAATATCTGGACCAAATATGAGTTCTGGTTGGTCATCAAACAAGTTAACAAAATCCTCATTTTCAACAATGTTTAAGGTCTGGTTTATCTGCGACTTGTAAGTTTCATTCTTGATTAGTTCTATTAAAGGAACTGAAATCTTTAGCTTTGCTATCTCTACTCCCAGATTGAATGGTAAAGAAACTTTTTCTGTTTGAAGGTTTTGGATTTTTTAAGCAGGGATTTGAGTAGACTTATCTTCCTCTCCTTTATTGGGGATCTCCTTATGTGGATTTTCAAATTTGGTGTTTTGAGTTTTGTCCACCAGTTCCTTAGGTGGAATTGAGGTGGATGGTTGATCAGCAGAAGGTTGATTAGAGGTTACATCGACAATGGTGGGACTAGAAGGATTTGGGTTCTACCTAGGGATAATTTGGAGGATCTTTGAAACAGGGGATTCTTTTATTTTCTTAGGTTGATTTTGTATTGTTTTTTTGGTTTGATCAGGGACATCAACATTCTTTCTGCTTCTTAGATTATACTATTTATGTACTTCAAAAATGGCAGAATCATATCCCTGTTTGTAATCAAATGACTCTCCAGACTGGATCTGTAGTTGTTGCAACATATGCAGTTCTTGTTCATCTTGGGTGAGAAAAACAGTGTCCTCTTCATTTATTCCCATTAAGTTTATTTGTGTGTCTTGTTCTAGGTCTTCAGGATGGGATGCTTCTGCATAATTTTCTTTAAAAGGAGGCCTAATGTTATGATCCGGTACATTTTTCCCAATGTTTTGATTTTGGTTTTTTCTAACATTCGGGTTTCTAACTGGAGGTGCTTGTTGGTTATCCCATTGGAGTTTCCTTTCTATGTTTTATATTCTATCCATTAGTCTTTCCATAATTTTGGCTAAACTGTCTATTTTAACGTCAGATGGTGAAGCTTCATCCTTAGCAGTTCCTCTTTTTTCATTTCTAACTCTAGCCCTTTTAGCTAACAAATTAGCTTCAACACTAACAACTACACTTTTCATTTCTTCTAATGTTGGGGGGTTTCTTTCCCTAAGTTGGTATGCCATATCTGTGTCAAAACCATCAGGGAACTTTATTAATGCTAAGTCAAGTGGGGGTCTAAGATTAACTGGGATGGAATTATATATACTATTGAATCTAGTGTAGTAATCTTGAACAGTTTCATTAGGTCCCCTTCTAATATTTTCATATTCTGAAAGGATTTGTAGGGGGTTCTTTTTCTTTTCCCATCTGTTCAAAAATTGCTGATGGAATGCTTCTAAACTATCAATACTATTAACAGGCAATGCTCTAAACCATTTCCTAACATCACTAGCTAAATTCTGGGCAAAGAGTCTCATTTGAACATTATCTGTGTCAATTTCGTGCAACTCAAAGTAATATGTTATCTTGTTGACATGTTGTTGTGCAGTGTAATGTCCTGTGCCATCAAATTGAACAATTTTACTTTGGTAGTCTGCTGGCATAGCACCAAGTTGGGTAGGTAAAACAAGAGGAGCATGTCTATTCGCCATGGCTATAGGCTTGGAGGGGTTAAGATGTGGATGAAGAACCAGGACTAGTAGGGGATGAATGGGAGATGATAGGTTGGTGAGGAAGAGTAGGTACAAATGGTGGTGAAGAACGAACTTCAGAAGGTATTATTGATGAAGTTGAAGGGAACAATGGTGAACTCAAAGTAATGTATGTTTGTTCAGAAAGCTTAGGGGTTGTGGGAGTATTAATGGATGATTGTGGAGATTTCAGAATGTACTCATTAATGGATTTGTTGGCCTGTTGAACTTCAAGGTCTGCGATAAAGTCAGGATCTAGAATAGTTTCACTGAGTGCATTTTCGGATTTTGTTCTAAATAATGATTGTTCAAATGGTACATAAGAGGAAAATTCTTCTAAAAATAACCACTCCTCAGGACATGAATTAGCTTTAACTAAAGGTGCCTGGCTAACTGAACTTTCTTCTTTTTTGGATTTTCTTGAAATTAGGTTGGGATTATCAATTACTAGGGTAGGATTTGGGTGTGGATTAGTCCTAGTAAAATGAGTCTTCATCAAAGCCAGAATTTCAAACTTTTTAATTGTTTTTGTGAGATTTTTCAAGAGAAATTCTAACAAATGACCTTAAGAGGCTTAAAATGAAGATTTAGGATTTTCTTAAAGCTTTATTAAGACTGAGGATTCAAGATCCCCAGTATGGTTGCCACTATGTTATCACTTAGAACTTTTCCCTAGAAGTTTTCAGAAGAAGGAAAGGACCGAGGTAACCACAAACCAACTTTTAAGCATAGGCTCTAGCCAACCTATGGCTCAGAGAGGGCTCTCTCTATATGATTTAGCTTTGTTTGCTGGGATTTTAGGCTAGTTCTAAAGGTTCATGGGGTTTTGATTTGTATTGAAGGTTGGATGGTGGAATCCTTAAAACAGATGGATAGAATGATGTCTTTGGACCATTGGGCTATGGAGTCAAAGAAGGGCAGCAGAACTGGAATTAACTCACTAAAGGGAGTGTTCAAAGGGCAAGCTAGCAGAGTAAAGTGCAGGTCTTTGGGCCAGATGGGTGAAATGATCTTAACCAGGGTGAGAGAGAACTTAAGAATTCTCAGACTGGGATTAAAATGAGGAACAAAGGATAATCATGAACAAAGGGAAATTAAGAATCCTTTGCTATAGATTACAAGGAGACTAATTAAACTAAGGAGCAATCGAGAATTCCTTAACTCAGATAATTAGCAAAAAACATTAAAATGCATAATAGTTAAAACAGAGTGCAATGAAGCAAATCATGAGATATCATTCCATATTATAGCATTCAGATTTCAGATACATTAAATATTGTGGAAAAACTTTTAAAGAAAGAAAACGACGCAAGAGAAAATACTTGTCTGCACTTTGCTCTACACATGAATCCTGTGAAATGTCTTGACTTTATTCATTAATCCAGCTTGTTGGTCCAATCAGTGATACAATAGCTTACAGTCTTTTGATCAAAAAGGTCTATAGAAATGTCTAAGAATCCACCCTACATACTTCGAATTATGAAGTATTTATACATAAATCATTACAAAATATCTCAAAACAAACTTGAGATTTAATCTAGGAAATACAAAATATCTTCTCGCAGGAAGATAGAGACAACTATTGAACTATTTCATGTTGTCCCTTTTATTGTGGTGCTGCTGGATTTTATGGTTGGATTTGTAGCCCTTTATGCTGGCTTGCTATTGTGGTCCTTTACGCTAGAATATTATTTGACTTTTACTTCCACCTGATACTCTTTGACCCTGCTCACCTATTTTCATCTATTTACCTTGTTGTTCTACTTTTACTGTGCAGTAACTTTTTTACTGTAAATTTCTCACAGTAAATCAGTCATCTTTTCCCACCATTCTACATCAGGTAATTTGACATTCATCATCCGCCTATATATCTCATCAGCTTCGGTATACTTGGAAAAATTGGGCTTAGTGATGAACAAGTGTTTTATCTCATGCTGGAGAAAAAACAAGTTCTCAAACGTATTATACAAAACTTTTCCTGTTGGCAGTGCTTTTATAGATGAAGTGCTAGCTTGTTCTTTAGCCAACTGCCTGAGTCTATTATCATAGTCTAGCTGTGTCATAAGTTTGTCATTAATGACCAATGGACTGGGAAATCCTTTCTCCCTCAAAATTTGGAATTTTGCAATGAATCTATCAATGGCTACCTGCATGTTGTGGAACTTTTCTTCTAAGTTCAGAATTAGGTTTCTTTTGGAAAGGATCTTCCTTGGCATCCTCAGGAATGTCACCCAATTCCTCCTTGACTTTTGAATAGCTACTGTAGCTATCTTTATCAGTTCTGTTTGCTAAAAAATAACTTGAATAAATGGCCAAATATCCTTGATGTAATCAATGATATTGGCCCATAACAATTCCTTGGCTTGTCCAAGGGGTTTCTCCAATGTCAAGTCTTTCTCCATAGCTTTGACTCTTTCACTCATTCTAGTAAACTACTCATGCATCCTATCAGCTATAAACTCAACAAAATTGTACAAAACAGTAGGAGGCTATCCTGGGGTATAAATGGACATGAAGGCAAGTATAATCTCATCAATGAATTCACTAGTAGTGTAGCCCAAAATGCAGGATATCATGGTCACAATCTGCTTTCCCCTTGCAGAGAAGATGGCTGACACATATGGAGGGGGATCTTTGGGCATATGTTTTTCTTCCACAATGAATTTTTGGAGTAACTAGGTTAATCTAGATGGGTTTAACTTGGTGTACTGGTCTATCAGATCCCCAATTCAGAGTGGAGTTAGATTGGGTCCTGGTTGAAAATGTAACATTTCATTTATGGATTCAGTAGTGACGGTAAATAAAACCTTCTGGCCATGAGACATGATAGTTCTATGATTAGGAACATAGCATGCATGGCACATGTCAACAATTTCTGGGAAGACATGCACTTGGGGGAATTCATATCTGGGCAAATTGGACTCCCAGAGGCCAATGCCATCTAAATGGTTCAGGTAGTTGTCTCTGCTCAAGCAATGAACTTTAAGCAAGAGCTCTGATGCACTGGTATCTTTTATTTGGAAGTCCCTGTCAGCCAGGGGAAGGTGATCTAGGTCCAAATGTGGAGTCATCACAGGTTAGACATCCATGGCAACAGGGGCAACCATTATTTAGTTCTTGTGGATTTGAATCAGGTGCTAGGGGTTTGTTCAGAGGTTTAAAACAAAACTTGGGAAGTTTCAAAGGGTTTGGCTGCAGATGGTTTTAAACTTAATGTATTTCTTAATTAATTTGACGCAATGAACATATTGAACAGGCTAACTGTTTCCAAATTTGAACTGGGAGTGGTATTCTGTGGGGAAATACCTAGAATTTGGGCGAATTGGCTTCAAACTGGTGGTTCGCAGCAGCTGCAGTGGTTGTTACGGTTCTTGTACGGACTAGGAGGTTAGTTGGGTTGTTTGCAATGTCTTCTGGAAGAAATTTAGAGGTCAGTTGGCCAATTTGGCGTTGGCAGGGGTCAAAGGTTTTTCTTAGTTTTGCAGCGAAAGTGAGTGAAAAGAGCGAAAAGAGGGCTTTTTGGAATTTTATAGAAAAACAATGGTTTTTTGGCAGGTTCATTTACAAATGAACAGTTTTCGGTTTATTTAGTTAAGCGGGGAAGCCGTATTGGAGGGTCGTCGCATCGCTTTTGTGGCACGGGCGGTATTCGGGGGGGATCACCCAATGTGCTTTTGAGAACAACGCGTAGCATTCGGGGGGTCGGGAAAACTACCTTATCAAGTGGGTAAAGGTAGGTGATCAGGTTTAGCCGATATGGATGTAGGCCATCGAATGAAAAGGATGTTGATCGAACGGTGGTTGGGCAAGGGAAACACACGGGTGATAAAGTGCGGGTTTAGGGGAGGGGCCGAGCGTTAAACACTGGCGGTATGGGTTTAATTAGGATTTTAATCATTGGATTGAAAGTTTAATGGTGGAGTTTAATTCTGTGGGTAAAGGTCAGCAGTTGGGTGAGCCCGATATGACTGTGGACCGTAGGATTTGGGCGCGACTGATCAGACGATGGTCGGGCGAGGGAATAGCTTGGATGAAGTGTACGAAGGGTTTGGGGGGGTCCGACTCTTTAATCACAAGTGATTTGTGATTTATTTAGGGTTAATGGGGGGATTTATATGTTTTGCAGGGATAAGGGGTAAATGTATAGCTTTTAGTAAAACTAAGGGTCGAGGGTATTTACATAAGGGAATTAATTCATTACAGGATAATGGGATTTCTGGGAATTAATTCAATAAAAAATAGAAATTAATATGAAATATAAAGGGCGGAGTGGGTTTTTTCTAAGTAAAAAGGTGGAATGTCACGTTTGCGTGCTTTTCATACCTTCAATACTTAGGATAAAGTGTTTTTTGTGGGTTTTTGAGTGAAAAGGGATTTACATGGGGGTTTCCACTTTTCCTAGGTAAATGGTGTCAACCATAGGAAAGTGGGGTTTTATTAGGGAGATGAGGGGAAATGAAGGGAGATGAATTTTTTATGAAGGGGATTCTAGCACTTGTGCCCATAAGTCATTAAGCCGAGGGTCTGGTCCCTCCAAAAGTTAGAGAAATGCTCTGAGCCTCTTTGACTTAAAGGATTTGAGTACTTAGAACTTATTTGTGGGAAATTAGTAAGTAGAGGGGTGAAATGATTGAGGGGATGTTAAATAAACCAAGTTGTAAACCATTGTCCTTGCTTCGTTTACTGCTTATGCACATTTGAAGGATGCATTTAAAACATGACATAAGTGCTTTTGTGTAATCACATGATATTTCTGCAACCTTTCTTCTACTTACCCATTTACTCAATCTACCATTTCTTCTTCATTTTATTTGGGTGCATTTAGGCTAGCAAATCCTTATCATTTATTTTTCTTTTACAAAGCAAACCATCTAATTCCAACCTTATATTCTCTAAGGGCTTAGATTAAACTGATAGAGCTCCTTTTATTTACTATACCTATCTAATGATCTGCCAAGGTTAAACTGTTTGGTCAGATTTTATTCTCTAACTATTAACATAAAATTGAAAGCATGGTATGATCAAGATTAAACAGTTTGATTACCATGGATTGTGGCATGAATAACAAGCTGCACACAATCATTATTATGCATAAAAGTAAATATTAGTGTCATTTTGACTTGCACACTTTCATGGTCTCTTTTTTTTTTGGGGTTCATATATTTTCATTTTTTGACATTTTCTTATTTTTTTTTGTCCTTTGATTATTTGTTTAGGACATACCCTCTTTACATTTTTTAATATTGAAAATATTTGCATAAAGCAAAGGTATGTATAATATTACAAGGCTTAACCCTAGTCATTCAAAATTATGACTCCTATTGGTATAGGAACCTAACACGGTACATCATCACCGCGACTGAGTATTTAACAAGTTGGGCGGAGGCGTAGCCTGTGAAGGACTATACAAGTGCAATAGTAGAAAAATTCATCTTTGAGTACATGATGACGAGGTTTGGTTGTCCAAAAATTTTGATGAGCGATCGTGGTACGCATTTTCTTAATGAAACAATCAATGCCTTGACAGAGGAATTTCAGATTTACCATCAGAAGAGTACGCCATATCACCCGCAGGCTAATGGAATGGTAGAAGTGTTTAATAAGATATTGGAGAGCGTGCCGATGAAGGTTTTGCAATGCCCAAAGAAATGACTGGGATGTGCGCATACCTACGGCACTATGGGCTTACAGAACAACTTGTAAGAGGTTGACTAGACAAACGCCTTTCAGGTTGGTTTATGGCATTGAAGTTGTGATGCCAATGGAATACATTTTACATAGTCTGTGCATAAAAACATTCGTAGGAATGGAAGATTACGGAGCCCTGGAAGAAAGGCTCACGCAGTTGATAGAACTGGAAGAAGATAGGTTTTTGGATGGATTCCATCAACAAGTTCAAAATGAGCATGAAAAGTCATGCCACGATCGGCACATCAAAATGTGCACCTTCAAGGTAAATGATTTAGTGTTATCATTTGAAAACAAGTTTGATAAATTTCCAGTAAAATTTTGGGTGCATTGGCTAGGGCCCTATGTCATCAAGGAGATTACCGATGGTGGAGAAATTCAGTTGGTGAAGTTGAATGGAGAGCCATTTCCTGGGAAGGTAAATGGTAGCCGATTGAAGCCATACACCATGGATTTGACCAGATGACTATATAGTGGAAGCACAGTCTTAGTGCTCCAGGAAGCTGAAAGGAGGCACGGGACTATAAACTACATTGTCCGGTTTGTAGAGCTGCGTGATTGGGGAACTGCGTGGAATGGAGGGTTGTCACAGTGTCAACAAAAGCGCGAAGGGAGTTGTGATACTGAAGGAGAGACCGCACAGGGCAGCCAGAAACTAACCGTTATGGTCAATGTTCATGTTTTGACAGTGGAAAAATGGTTAAACGGAGCAGGGGGCGGCAATTAAGTCGAAATTTAAGAGCAAGATCTTTGAAAATCTGTTACCACTCTAGCATTTTTGAATAGATTTTGGGGGTCACGGTCAGATTCAAATTCGAAATTGGCTATAAATTACAGATGATCGCCCAATGAAAAACACTTAGCATTTTGAGAATTGAGGTGTTGAGTTATTAACCGCGCATGAACCTTGAATATTTTGAGGCTTTAGTAGCGAGTTTAATGTTTGATAAATTTCCGAAGGAAACTCAGGAGCTCTTAACTGGCATCATGTTGACACCCATGGAGACCGCAATTGTTGGAGAAGTGATGGTAGCTGAGGGAGCTACCCCAGAGGTAGCGAGTGTAGAGGCACCTGCAGAAGTACCCAAATCACCAACGTTTCCCAAGCCGAGGCCTACGCTAACTAGACAAGGTCCAAAACTAAAGAAGGATAAGTAGAAAGCGGTACAGCCAATGCACGCATCGCCTAGAAAACACCCGCAGAAAGAAAAGCCCACTGCACAGGAGAAGGGCAAGGTAGTAGACCTAGAACCTGACGAGGACATAGAAGATGTCAATATGGGTGTGGAAGACGTTGATATGGGAGAAGAAGACATTGATGTTGAGGGGGTAGACCCTATCTCCAAGCTTCCAGAATACGTCCCTCCACGCCGAGGCAAGGTGAAGGTCCCAAAGGACCTCGATGAGAGAAAAATCACACTTTTCACACCATTTCTGCCAGACAAGATCACATTTGAAGGTCTGCACCTGGCGCACATCCCCGATTTAAAGCTGGAGGATTGGGATTTGGTAATTACAGAGCGCTTTCCGCACTTGGCCACCGATACATTCATGCACCACGTATTCTATAAAGACTCTGGTGTGACCGTGTTGGAGCCGAGACAGTGGATAAAAGGGGTGGACAAGGTAGGACTATTGAACTTGCTATGGGTGCCGTATTACAACCATGCGCCCATAACTTTGATAGTGATCAAAAAGTTGTTATGCTTGGTGCATGATGGGTGCCTGTGGTTAGGAGAACTGATACCGATCACTGACATGTTGATCCATAGGATCATTCTGCTCCCACATTCAGGCTTGAATCCAGCCATGGAATTTGATGAAAAGAAAGGTGAGCATGACCTCGCTGAATGAATGAAGGAAAAGTTCAAGCTTGCCAAGAAGTCGCACAACTACTCCATTTCTAGTATAACCAACCCCACAGTTAAAGTAGCCACCTAGATCATGGCGGGGAAAATAATGAGGAAGTGTCACGCAGATGAAGTCTCAGCACCGGTTGTGTCTTTAGCGGCTCAGTGCGTGGAGGGCATACAATTTAATTGGGAGCGCTACCTCTGCAACGTGTTCCTTGCGAACTGTAGAGAAGCACAAGACCAAAGCAAGACATTCCATTATGCATGGCTTCTGCTGTCAATTGTACTAGTTGCGTGGGATTTACCAGAGGACAGTTAGTTTCCTCCAATTGCAGTAGAGTTTCCAAAAGCAGCAAAGTTTGCTTCGCTCTGGGCCATGAAGGACCCCCGGAGGGTTAAGGACAGTAAGATATTTTTGATCCTCATGGAATCAACCATTCACTCCATAATTAGCCGCAAGCCACAACTCTCACCGACTATCTTTGAGTAGTTGTCTGAATATGTGGAGTTCAAGGCGAACCTCCACTACATTTCCATTAGAGCGTGGAAGGACGCTGGACAAAAATGGTATGATCTTCCATACCTGGCGATGGATGATGCAACCGTCGTGGTCCTAGAGAGTTGGCTAGTAGAGTGGCGCATGGCCTTAGACTTATCATCTGGGTCTAGTAAGTCTCCCGTTAAGAAAAATAAGAAAGTGGCCAAGTTAAAGATGGAGCAGTTGGCCAAAAGAAGGAGGAAGGAAGTTAAGGACAAATCTAAAGAAGAGCATGCTGCCAAAAAGAAGGTAGGATGGGAGGAAGAAGAAGAAGAGCATGAATTTGATAGGAGTCAAAAGTCGCCTTCTCCGTAGATAGAGGAGTAGGTGAAATGCGTAGAATAGGGAGGAGAAGACATGGAGACTACTCCATTCCAGGTTAAGCGCACAAGGGAGTAGGAGTAAGTAGGGCCGCGGAAGAAGTCTGAGGCCAAAAAATAATCCCTTGACCAAATCACCTTAACAGAGGGTGATTTGAATGACATTGGTGATACAGTGAGGGACACGACTAAGAAACTACTGTAGTAGTTCAAGTAGCAATAGAAATAGGCCTTGGTTGCCATTCAAACAGGTCTGCGCGAGCTATAGATCTAGGCCACTCAGGTGCAGACTAGTGTAGGGTGGGGTAGCGCAGTGTCAAGCAGTTTGGCACCTAGAACCTCATATGAAGAAGAGATGGCCTACTCAATGGATCCCTAGGCCATCACATTGCCGGATGGAGCATTGACCGCAGAAACAGAGGTTGACATGGCCACTATCAGCACTCTCAAGAAATTCGTGTTAAACTTGGCTGCACTTCCAAGTGAAGCCCTTCAAACCCTACAAGACAATGTGATCGTGAAGCTTCAGGCTCAGGAAAAGCGTGCCTTGAATGTTATCAATGAGTAGAAGGTGAATAATGCCTAGATGTTCGTAGAAAAGACATATGTGATTGATCTTCTTACAAAGATCACAAAGAATAATGAGCGCACAACAACTGTGGTGGCTGAGGCATGCTAGATTATTATAGAGCCGAACATCCCATAAGATGTGCCAGTCGACGCAAGAATCCAGCAGCTGGTTGCAGGTGTTCATGATGCATGAAAAGAGTTGGCTAAGGTTTAGTTTGAACTGAACCTTAAGATCATAGAACTTGAGTTGAGGGTCCAGCTTTCGACTCCACCAGAAATCAGATAGCAACGTGAGATGCTGTCAAAGATGCCATTCCAGCTATTGATACTATAATGAATGATTGCATTGCACTCTTCGAATAGGTGCTTGAAGTAGTTACCAATCTCTAGGAATATCCCAACCCGCAGAGGCTAGAGATTGAGGCACGGAACTGTAGCATAGGTATGACGAGGTTAAAGTGACTGCATGCATTGTTTCCATCACACAGAGGTTGGCGAAGCTGCAAGAAGCAAAGGCACTCAAGGAATAGGTGGACACATAACAACACAAAGAGACAGTACTGAAGGCTAGGCTAGGGCCTTGACTAGACAAAGCATATGTGCTCACGACCACCATTCAAGGCAAACTAGCTAGTCTGCAGGAAACAAAACAGAAAATACAGGTGGACAGCGTAGGACCAACGATGGAGTAGCTGGTAGAGCAGGTGAAGCAGGCGGTGATGTAGTGTACCATCAATGTTGTAGTAGTCCAAGTAGAGGTGGGAGGTCTTCACAACAATATCTCTGCACCTGCCGAGTGACTCAGGGAAAGTCACCAGATTTGTGTTGGGGGCCTATTGGGAACAAGTTCCCTAGGGTCAATTTTGGGGTTAAAAACCCAAGTTTTGGGGCTAAAGGCCCAAGTTTTGTATAAAGAATGTAAAGTCTCCATATTTTGTGGTCACGGAGCACAGAGATGTAAAGAGTCAAAAAGGGTTTCCACCCTTAGTTTAGGTAACTTGTGTTGGCTTGATGAGATCCACCCTTGGTCCGTGAACCATGGGAATGTATAAAAAGGGAGAGTCTTAGAAGAGTCTAAAAAGTTATTAGTAAGTTGGGGCGATTGATTGATGTAATGGTTCCATGACAGCTAAGAGTGAAGAGTCTTAGCATAGGAGAGAGGCTCTACAGTTGTGTGCACAAAGGCCTTGGTTAGAAGTCCGCAACTGAATATGCGAACCCCCACAGCTCTTTGCATAGGGAAGTTAGAGTCTATACCGAAGATCTGAACCATCAATAAAGAGAATTATTCTAAAGATATCTGTGTATGAGCTATTTTACTTGTATTATGAATGTATGCAGTTATGTTATGTTGAATACTAGGTATATTATTTAATGTTGTATTGATGCACGAATCTATGTGTTTTACTTTGTCATATGAACGCAAGTAAGAATATTTGTTTACAAGAAGATAATGATAATGCATGTTGAAGTTATCCAATATTTAAGCTAATATGGGTAGACACAGAAGTAAGGGTAATTAGAAAGGTGAGCATCTGAATTACCTATTTAGGGTATGCGAAGGACAACCACATACCTTCGCGGAGGTCTTGAAGTCGAATAACATAAGTGCATTGGTAAGCCCTAAAGGGCTTATCGGTCTACGCGAAGGAAGGGATAGGGTATAAAACGACATCACAACTATCTCAAGGCGTGGAAACTTGGTTCCTGCATCCCCTAATACTACTTCAGGTGAGACTTCAGTCTGCGCTCCATGGATTGATGCCAAAAGGGCTAGTAGTTTAGGGATTTTCTTGGCTAATTAATGCTAAAATTGGGTTAGGTCCCATCAAGGAAACATTTACCACCATATCCCAATGTGAAAAATCTTCTGTATGTTTGCTTTCCCTACATAGTGACATCCTACCACTCCTCCATGTGCTTCAGCTAGGATACTAGCGCGATCAAATTATGGAACATACTATCAAAATATCTCATCTAATCCCATCTTATATAAATGACCTACCATCACTGAAAAATCCACAACATGAACTGCTAACTCCTTCTTCTGTTGAGTGGAATAACCTTCCAAGGTTGTTCCCGTACTAAGAACTGAATAACATCAGCAAAATGAGCATCTGTGATGCACACTGCAGAGAGCTTCTGATCCAACAGTCATTCCTCCAAACTACTTGGTTGTTCACCTATTTCAATCCTATATAGATGATCTGGACCTAAATTCAGTCTTCCAGGATTCACAATCACTTCAAAGTCATACTCCTAGAACAACAGTAACCATCGGCATATCTTCCTCCCAACATAGGCTTGTTGACCAAGTACTTCAGCACAGAGTGATCTCTGTACATTTTAAAGTTTGCACCCAGCAAATAATGCCTAAACTTTTGCAGCGCGTAGACCATCGCCAACCCTTCACGCTCTATAGTGGAGTAATTCTTCTTAGCTTTATATAACTTTCTGCTCGTGAAATCTATGGGATGATCAATCTCCCCCTCACCTACCTGTGTTAATACTGCTCCTAGCATAATGCAAGAGGCATCTACATGCACATGAAACTCCTTCTTCCCATGGGGAAATACCAGATTATGCATTGTCACCATTTTCTCCTTCAAGACATCCAAGTTGCGTTGACAGTCTTCATTGTAGCGAAACATGGCATCTTTCTTCAACAATTTTTCCATCTATCTGGGCATACGCCTTGATAAACTTCCTGTAATACCCAGTGTGCCCCAATGTCGCGTGCAGTTGTTTCAAATTTCGAGGAGCTTCCAAATTCACAATTACAGTGACCTTCGCAGGGTCGACCATCAATCCCTGCTTACATACAAGGCAGAGTAAAATCCCAAAAGGCACATAGAATATACATTTTATCAAGTTCAGCATGATCTGATACCTTCGGCATGTATCCAGCATGAGGCGTGGACTCACAACGTGGCACTTCACCAACCCAAACATAGTCCAATCACTAAAATATACCTCTAGGAATTTATGAATAAACTCCTTGAATGCCGTGATTAGAACCTAGGAAAATATTGCAGGCATGTTCTTCAATCCGAATGGCATAATTGTATATTGGAAGCAACCCCACTCAGTCAGGAAGGTTGTCCTTCTTCAATATTCTGGTGCGATCTTGATTTGATGTTATCCCAAAAAACCATCCGTAAACAAATATGCCTCCTGTCTGCCAACACTCTCTAACACTTCTTCAGTAAATGGTGTTGGAAATGGATCATTCACGCAGGCATCATTCAACTTCCACAGATCTACGCATCTGTGGATTTCACCCTTCTATTTCTTTTCTTGGACCACCATTGGTCTTACCCAATCTGATTCTTCTACATGCTCAATAATATGGCATCCAACATCTTGTCCAGTTCCTGGTGCACCTTCTCTTTATATTTTGGATTCAGTCGATAAGGTCACTGCTTAATAGGCTTCGCATTCCATTTCAATGTGATCTTCATAACACCTAAATCTTTGATAATCCCTTTCAAATCTAAAAATTTTGTTGGGAAAAAATCTCGATACTTGCACAACAGCTCAACTACCTTATCAATCATATCTTCGTACCAATAGTCTCCTATCTTCTTGAACTTAGGTTCTGTGTCTGATCCAATGTTTACTTGCTACATTTTCAACGGCTTTGATATATCCAGGTTCGCCATCTTCGGTCCTTTGACTTCGCGTGGTCCTTCGGTATTCCGTGGATCATCCTCTTCTTCTGTAGCAGTCACATTATAACATTCTAGCACATAGCACAAATGTGTACTCCAATATGGCTGAGTCCATTCTACCAATTCCTTCAGAGTTAGGAATATAGCTGCTTTTATTTCTTGTAGCACCTCATCAATGCTCTCAAAACCATCCTCAAAGCTAAAGGTTAATAGAAAAATCTCCCTTAAAATGTCCCATTAAACAGTCCCATCGTGAAGCTCTATCTCCAAATAATAGTTCATTGGGATCATATCTAAGGTATGACAGAAAATATGCACCCATTCTAGTTGTGGTTTTGTTCCCCAGGCCTTAGTCCATCATGCCAAATGACAGTGCAGATCATCCTTCTCGCTATATCTTTCTATCATTCTAGTATTATCATAGCCAGCACTTAACTTCGTCATTCTTCTGTATTATCTCCATCCAGTAAATATCTCCTTATGCGTACTCCACCAACGGGAAGGTGTAGCACGCAATGCCAATTCTAGTGCCTGGAATCAATTTTCTATCGGTACTTCCCTTTAAAAGTCATCCAGAAACAATTCCACATTAGTCAAACCATCATAATGCAAAATATTTCTTAACTCAGTCGAGACACATCTCAGCAACTTGGTCATCATATTGCAGCAGAGCGTAGATACTTCATGCAACCGATTATGCCAGTGTTCAAGCTCTTCATCTGAGTCTGAGGCGTAGGATCTATCCCTATCCCATGCAATTCATACATCGATTGTAATATTGATCCAATCCTCATTTTGTGATGTTATCTTGTATACCTGATCTAGATCATCGTCACTTTCCACATAGTTGCGCATTGGTTCAATATAACACGCTCCTTCTGCACAGTCTAATGGTACTACAACCCTGAGCAACTTCTTCTCAAATGACATCGTCCGCTTCTTCAAGTTGATTACCCCATTCATATCAATAGCCCAATCAATTCCTAGTAGCATAGGGTATGGGTTACTATCATCCACTATTTCAATGACCTCAAAGTCAGCCAACGCACTCGCACCCTCAATGTCCACCATTACACCATATAAGTTCCCCATTGGAATAATCTTCTATTGATTTTCCATGTGAAACTGAATGGGAGACCACTGCAACATAGGTCTCCACAATCTTTCCCATGTCTTCTTAGGCAATACATTTGCATTAGACCCCAGATCCAAGATTACTTGATACATTTCATATTCACCTATTTGTGCAGTTAACCTCATCTCGCGCCCCATTCGTGCCTTATACTTACCAATCTTTCTTACTATGTGCTGCTAAGTAGGAGTCTTTTCCTTATTAGCGCATTTATCTATTAACTCTTTTAACCCTTCTATTGCTTTCTAATCACACAATAACTTCATACAAGTCTTCAAGAAAGTAGCTAGTATGGAAGGATCCACTTCTTGCGTCACATTAGTCTCTGTCATTTTCTCCCGACTTCCTAAGGTGGAGGCCTCATTGAAGTTCTTCTTTGATTCCATGAAAGTTTCTTTAGCACGATTAAGATCAAAGTCTACTTCCTTCTTAACAGCCTTGTGTACCCATCCGTCTTCCTCAGGCTTCTTACCTTTATCTGTACTAGTCATCATACCACTTCTCAACACAATATTTATGCTTTGATCCTCTTCGCGGGGCTCATCCCTCATCATTTGAATGTTCTGCGTAGGCTATTGGGGCTGCGCCTTCTTTTCTTGCATATTTTCCATAAGGACCAGACATTCCTCTATGACATGGTCAAACTGTCGACAATACTGACATGATGGATACGTGCGGTTTGTACAATCTCGTGCGAAGTGCCTTGCTTCACCATAGTTATAGCATATTACCTTCCCATGCCCTCATCATGTTCCAGTGCCTCTTCCTCTTCCTCTGCCCTGGAATCCTCCGTGCGTTGTGCCTATGCCTTGATCCTAAGGCCAGTTCTCTACTTACATTCTGTAGGCAGCAGTTCTATCCATCATCTGCTCATAACTCCTATAATGGCGTTCATCGTGTCCTACAAACTTGCAGAAATTGAAGAATAACTACTAAGGGGTCTGTACAAACTTCTGCAATAGATGGCAGTTATTAGTAGCATGTTGTCCTGTAACCTGACAGATATCACACCATAGTGTAGATCCCACGCTCGTCCCAACATTATTCTTTGGCTTCAGGGGTATAGTCCCTCCCCCTATAATATAATTCTTAAAGACCGGGAAATGTTCCTTATCATGTCCACGACTCTTACATGTCAGACACCAGATCTCAGAATGCACCTCCGGCTAACCTTCTTTTCCTTTCTTCAGGCTCTACAACTCCAAGTGTAGGCTCTCCAATTGTGAATGAATTTGTTGCACTCCTAGATTCGTATCCTAGATAGGTGAGGCATCTAGACTCATTGTGATCTCCAAGGCTTCCTCTTGCGTTCCTATCTTCTGTTGTGACAAATGTATTCTTAAATGTGGCAATAGAGATGCTATAAACCAGTCGCGATGTTGGGAATAGGAGATTATCATATTAGTCTTCCTGATTAGGCACTTCAACCTCTGATCAAAATCCCAAGGTGTCTCATCTATATTCTGTCAGGTCTTCTTAAATTCAATTACAGACTGCGCCTCCGACTTAGGCTTACTAAACTCCTTGTTTAAAGCTAACTGGGTATTTGCCAATGTCACATTGGGGTTATCAGTGAAATACTTGATATACCATGTTAATGTGTGATCCTGTAAGGATGTAACCAGCTTCACTTTCTTAATATTATTGTCTAGGATCTACTGTGCTATCCAACCTGCTCTTGTGACAAACCAGAACTCTTCTGGATCTTCGGTCCCTGTTCCCTTAAAAGCCGGCATCTTCATTGTGTTCACCATGTTGAATGGTGGAAATTGAGGTGGAGGAGGTGAAGGTGTAGGTGTATGAGGCGGAGGTGGGCGTAGAGGTGGAGTGGATGGGTGATGTATCCTCGGAATACCTTGCATAATTAGCTGAACTACACTTCACGGGCTAGTCAGTACTGTCTCTTCATCATCGCTTGAAGGGGGTTAAATGAGCGGACTATATTCTGGGTTGGATCTTGCATTTCTTCTAAATAATCTCCCACTTTTCGTAACCCAAAAAATCAAGGTAACTGCATAACCCTCTTTTCACATAACATTATTTTAATCCATGTCTTCAATGATTTCAAATACTTACCTCGCGGTCCTTTAAATATCCTTCATTCCGATTTGATATAGTTGATATTTCTATCAATTTCGAAATAAGTCAAAAATCTTTCCAATGCGTGATCAATCGAGTCATCCACACCCGCGCGATATTGATTTATGATGCTTCCAGGCGTCGCACCAGCTTAGGAGTCCACACTATAGGGCCTTCGAGCCTCCACATCCCTTGACTGTCGGCCAATTTAGACAACCATTCGTATAATTCTTCAGGAAAGAAACAGAAGAACGCGTCGGTCTCATCTGTGTACAAAAATATCTATAACCACTTTTCCTTGCATAATTTAGGGCTCCTATTTTCATGAGTCATGAATGCATGTGTTTTTTGATCAATCCAATTATCAAGCTCTTTCTTCATAGGAAACCATTTATCGCACATCTCTTAGATAGATCCTAGTCCTGGCAACAGAACCATTTGTTGGCTTGAGGGGGATTGACCCAGGTTCAGAGTTGTTTGCGCTAACCAACAAAACCCTAACTGCTGGCCCTTTCAACAAAAACCTACATAGTTCAGGCTACAGTCTCACCCGAAGTAGTATTGGGGGATGTTAGAACCAGGTTTTTGCATCTAGGGACATGTGATAAGTGATCTTTAAGCTCCTATATCTTAGATCTGCCTTCGCGAAGATCGATATTTTTCTATGACTCGCCACTGCGACTCTAAGAAACCAACTACTAGACCTTTGTGAAGGTCTACGATCAGTCTTTGCGGACCCTAAATAGGAAAATTGTCCACTTTCATGCATTAATCAATAACCCTAGGTCTGACTTTGCGCAGATCTATCCAATTCATCATAAATGGTAACAAAACTAACCCTTATCTTCACGAAAATAGATAATTAAGTATTTCATGCATAAATAAGATAGATTCAGTGGTTTCATGCAGCATTCATTCATTATTCCATAGAAAACACATTATAAAGTGACAAATCATAACATAAATAGACTCAACAGTATTGCTTAGTTTGCAAGATAATTCTTCAAAATAAGTATTTATTGATCTTCAACATTCAGATTATAGACTCTTTCACTCTGTCCACTCAGTTTTAGGGGTCCGCGCACTTAGCTGCGGACTTACCAAGGCCTCCTGTGCACTCAGCTGCTGAAGCCTTCCCCTTTTGCCTAAGTACAGGAAGAAGAGCCTTCCTACCTTAGAACTTTCCCAAACAATCTCTATCTTGACTTAGCCTACTTACTTAGTTCTTCTAGACTTTCTATGACTCAAATATATAGCATTCTCATTACAATGCCATGGTCCGTGGACCATGGGTGAGTCTCAAAACCAACCTATTTACTTATACAAACAAGGGGCTAAGATCCCTTTGACTCCTATCTACATGTGTGTTCCGCATCCATATTTCGCGGAGACTTTACATCTTTTACAAAAACTTATACAAAACTTGGGTTAACTAACCCCAAAATTGACCCTAGGGACCCTATCCCAACACTACTCCTCTCTAAAGTTATGCATTTGATTGCATAAATTATGGTGGGAAGTAATTATTGGCAAACCCATTTATTTATCTATTAAAAAAATTCTTACATTGATGCTTATGGCATTCCAACTATTGACTTCTCATAGATGCACTAGTTTAACATTATGTGCATCATTAATTTGGATTTTTTTTTAACCTATGATGCTTATTTTAATTATGTATTGATCAAAAGAGAAATGTAATATTTAAATTTACAATATAAATTCTAAAACTATTAGTTTAGGTAACTAATATATATATATATATATATATATATATATATAATTCCTCATTTTTTTCAATCATTAATATTTATTTTAATTATGACAACTTTATTATTAATAATTTATTGATTTAAACACATAATTTTATATATAACAAATTCTATCTCTTTAATATATTTCCTTTTCACATAATTAACAAATCTGTAATGACCATTTGACTTCTCTGGATTGATTTATTTACTAAACTAAAATAAAATATACATAAAACCTACCCAAAAATGGATAATTATATGAATGGGATTTGGATTCTTGGAGTTACCCTTCCACCAGTGTGAGGTGAGGAAAAAACAAATTCAAAGTAAATAAAACGAGGAGGCTTTGGGGTAGCTAGTCCCCGCCTTAAGTAGGAGGAACAAGGAGTGGATGGTTGAGGAATGCATGGGTTGGCTTCGACGTTAAGGCAATTGAACATGGAGCTATTGTGCGTGATTCTATTGGGTGGACCTTCCATGCTACCTTCAACACTATTTGTATACGCTATATGATCTGAGGAACCCATTGAAGATCCCAAAAACTGCAACACAAATTGCAGAGACATAGAACTACTGCTAAGACATAAGATTGCAAATACTTCAGATATAAACTCATTCACAATAAGTTTAAAGATGAAAAATTGCATTATGGTTAGTTTGAGTTGCAAATCTTATTACTCGAGATGAGCCTCATAGTCATGTTTTCTAGCTAGATGATGGAGATGCTTTATTACTTCAAGTTCCTTTCATGAAATAGGAGAGCTACCAAATTTCACCAAATACAAACCTATCAGTGTGTCAATCGTAGTGAATCACTGAACTAGCATGTGATGTTGAAAACTTAAGCTCAAAACTCAAAAAGTAGGGTGTATTTGATGTGTGATCCACACCAATGAACATATAAGCACCATGGCATAAAGCTTTTCAAAGGTGTGTCAACTTTTCATAGTTTAGTAATTGTTAGGGTATTAATTCTCACCTGATTTGAAGGAGGGGTGAATGATATGTTTAACCATAAAGAAGGAAACCCAATGAAAACATGATTAAAAATATCGGAAATGTAAAATTCTAAGGAGTGCTTATTATGCTTTAGTAATTTTGTCTGAAATCCATCCTCATTGGCCACTTTGCTCGTTCTCATAATCCAGACCGCTCTCCTAATGTTTTCAAG
Organism: Pinus tabuliformis; assembly: GCA_031772625.1. Taxonomy (NCBI): domain Eukaryota; kingdom Viridiplantae; phylum Streptophyta; class Pinopsida; order Pinales; family Pinaceae; genus Pinus; species Pinus tabuliformis. Next base: position 836,020,126 of record CM062804.1, read on the forward strand.
AAAAGAATCACCCAAAACTAGTTCATTTGATCCAATAGATCCACCTAGCTAGATAGCAGCAATGCTAGTAGCATCACTTGTATCGCCAATGACCTAATGATGAGAAGAACCAAGACTAATGGCATTTAATTGTAACAAATATGAACTTATGGCATAAGATCAAACATATATTATTAAAACATAACTTTTTTTTCCTAGAAGGAGGCTATGTGTAGAATCAAGAGAAGGGCTGGGAAAGCCCAAAATACCATATAGAGAGATTGCAATGAAAGAGTTGATATTTGTGTCCTTATCTTAAATTAGTAAATCACCTACATTATGTTTCTAAAATATATAATCCCAACCCTACAAGGAAACTAGAAGAGATGTTGTTCTAGTAGTGGCCTCGGTCTTCCCTAAATGGGATGATGAATAAACAAATGTACAGCTCATGCCTCTAGTCTCCATGAAGCAACTAAATTACATCCTAAAGAATCAACAAAATGGCAAAAGAGTTGGCTTTTCAAGGCTCCCTTTGATTTATTCAGATTCTTCTTTGAAATTATAGGGGAAGACAATTTTGGCATTGCTATGACAAGACAACATATCAGAAATAACTATGTACTAAGGTTGCAAATTAGAGCAAAGGCCAATTCAGCCCAACAATACATATGATTACTCTGCCACAAAAATCACTGTGCATATCAATAACATTGGAAATGTTTACAATATAGAGATATATAGGCAGACTAGAAAGATACCCTGAAGGCTAAGGACAACAATTACAGAGTCCAAGGAAAACTAAGAAGAATAGAGTAGCTATTAAATAATGAAAGGGTACTGAGCAAGACAAGACTTCATAGAATATTTGAGCTAGATAAAACAAAAGATTGTGCAGTTGGGGAAATATATAGATAATCCTAAACATTTCAAGGTGTTGGCTTAGTGGGTCCTGACCTAGGTTCAGAGTTAGTTGTTCCAAACAAATACCTACACTACTAGCCCTTTCGGCATCAATCCACGGAACGCAGACTGAAGTCTCACCTAAAACAATATGGGGGATGCAGGAACCAAGTTTCCGCACCCAGAGATCAGTGTGATGTCATTTTATGCCCTAATTTGTCTTCATGCAAATCGATAATCCTTCAAGGCTTATCGATATAACTTCCTTGAATCGGCCTCTAGACCTCCACGAAGGTCTACGACTAGCTTTCATGAACCCTGAGTAGGTAAATTAACTACTTACGCACATCAACGATTACTTGTTACCCAGTATTTACTCAGACCTGCTTAAGTGTTGGATAACTTTAACATTAAATAGTATAATCTTCGCGTAAACACTTAATGTCAATTGCGTTCATATAACAATATAAACCATGTAAATTCCCGCATCAATACATCATTATTTCATACAAGCATTATTTATCACATCATAAAGTGAATTCATGTATAACATAGGTAAATAGATAAAACACAAGAATTTCTTTAATAATCTTCTTTATATTTATTTATTTCATCTCATAGACTCAAGACTTCTCTATGCACTCAGCTGCAAGGGTCCATGCACTCAGCTACAAACTCTACTCTAGGCATCTACACACATAGCTACAGAGCCTTTTCTTCCTCTAAGACTTCTACGATCTTCCTTCTATTGACCCATTACATTCATCTTATTCTTCTCCTCCTGCCTTAGACATCCCTAAGACACACTTATTTATACAATCCTATGGTCTACGGACCATGGGTAGATCTACAAAAGGCTGACTTAACTTACATAAAAGAGGGTAAAAACACTTTTTGACTCTTTAATTATCTGCATGCTCTGCGACCACAATTTGCAGAGAATTTACATTTCTTTACATCAAAACTTGGGATTTTGCCCCAAAATGTGACCTAGGGACCCCATCCCAATAGGCCCCCAACACAAAGATCGTGACTCACCCTTGAGTCACTCGGCTGGTGCAAAGGTCTTACTGTGAAGATACCCCAGCTCTACTTGTGCAACCTCTACTTCAGTCGCGCTTTGCGTGGCTGCCTGCTTGATCTCTTCCACCAGCTGCTCTGTCATTGGTCCTGCATTGTCTTGCTTAATCTTCTGCTGCGTACTCTGCAAATTTGCCAACTTTTCCTGAATATTAGTGGATATGATGTACGCCTCATCCAGCCAAGGCCCCAATCTCGCCTTAAGCTATTTTCTACTGTGCTACTTCCACCTGTGTAAGCAACAGCTTAGCCTCCTGCAGCTTGGTGAGGTGTTGCGCTATAGCAACGGTGCATGTTGTTTCCCTTACTCCATCATATTGTTGCTGGAGCTCGCAGAATTTTGTATTCAATCTCTATAGGTTGGGATCTTCCTGCAAAGTCATTACTACCTCCATAGCCTACTCAAAAAACGCAGTGCAGTCCACCACTGTGACATCCACTATCGTGACCCCATCCTTCATAGTGGCTTCGCTTTGGTGGGGTTGAAGGCTGGGAATTCAACTCCAGTTCAGTTATCTTTAAATTCAGCTCAAACTAAACTCTAGCCACTTCTACCTTGCCATCGTGCATGCCCACAACAAGCTTTCTAATCTTTGCCTCCAACGGTGCTTCCTCTAGGATATGCAATTCCAGTGCCATTCTGCATGCTTCTAGGTGCCTTACTAGTTCAAGGTGCCAAGGTAGTCTTTAGAGCACTGACCTGCCCTGCACCCACCTAGATCTTACTTGTCTGAAGTTGCAGCTCGCGCAGATCCTTTTGGGTGGTACTTAGTGCCTACTGTTGCTGCTGTTCAAACTGTTGCAGCAGTTCCATTGTGGTATCGCGCACCTTGTCTTCAATCTCATCAAGGTCGCCATCTATTAGAGTAATTGGATCCAGCGACACTTTGTCGCTTTTGAATTCTTTTGCAACCCTCGTTCTACTAATCCCTGTATCTCTTTATCTGAAAGGGAGTGGTTTGTTCCTCCTGACCACCACCGCCCTGCTCTGACTGCTCCTCATCCTTTATTTGGGGCGAAGGAGACTTACCACTACGCTTAGATTCTCACTCTTATTGTTCGGTCTGCTACTTTGTGGTGCTCTCCTCTTCCACTTGGGCCTTCTCCTTGGCCTCTTTTCTCTGCTTCTTAGCCAACTGTTGGACCTTCTGCTTGGTTGCTTCCTTCTTTTTCTTCTCCGCAGACTTGCTGGTTCCTGCGGCCAGATCGAAACGAGTATGCTAATCTATTAGCCAATGCTTAATCGTTTCCTGGATGGCGTCATCCATGGCCAAGTAAGGTAGATCAAACCATTTTTGTTGCAGATCCTTCTGTGCCTTGATGTAGATGCGGTGGAAATCTCCCTTAAAGTCTGCATACTTTGCTAGCTACTCAAACATGGTTTGTGACAACCGTGGCTTCTGGTTGATGGCCATGCAAATTCTTGCCTTCATCAACACCTATAAAAATTTTCTCTCTGTGACACGCACGACATCATTTATTGCCCAGAGGGATGCAAACTATGCAGCCTCTGGCAAATATTTCTCCACGGGAGGAAACTGACTGTCCTTTGGAAGATCCCATGCTACTAATATGATGGAGAGTAAGAACCATGCATAGTGGAATGTTTTTCTCTCATCCTGTGCCTCTCGATAGTTTGCAAGGAACTCGCTACAAAGGTAGCATGACCAATTAAACTGCACGCCCTCCGCGCACTATTTAGCTAGTGAAATAAGTAGCGTTGGAACCTCACCCGCATGACATTTTATGATGAATTTACTAGCAAGGATATGTGTAGCAATTTCTACCACAGAGTTAGTGATTGAGTTAATAGAGTACCAACGTGGCTTCTTCACGAGCTTGAATTTGTCCTTCATTTTATTTGCGAGATCGCGCTTGCTTGTCTTTCTACCAAACTCCATGGCTAGATTCAACCCTGACTGCAGAAACAACGTGATTTGATGGATCAGAATATCAGTGATAGGGATCAGTGCGCTTAGCCACAAGCATCCTTCATGTACCAAGGTCATCAACTACTTGATAAAAATAAGGTTGATTTTGGAGCGGTGGTAGTGGGGCACCCACAATAGGTTCAACAACCCTGACTTATTCACTCCGCAAATCCACTCCACTGGCTCCAACATGGTGACACCTGATTCTTTGTAAAATACTCTTTGCATATAGTTCTCTGTTACAATGTGGGGAAACCTCTCGTGGTTCATCAAATCCCAGTCTTCCAGCTTGAGATGGGAAATCTGCGCCAAGCGCAGACCTTCAAAAGTGATGCCCTCTAATAGCAGTGGCGTATTGAGGAGGAATTTTCCTGCGTCTAGGTCCTTAGGGACTTCACTTTTCTCTTACGCGAAGGGGTATAATCCAGCAGTTTGGAGATAGGCTCCACCCCCTCGACATCTATATCCTCCACGCCTTCTTCAGCCTCTAAATCTACCACTTTCCCTTTGTCCTTCGCTGATTGTTTTTCCTTCTTTTGGGCCTAAGTAGCAGCATGCTTCCTTGGTGACTCATGCACTGGCATGGGATTCCTCTGCTCGTATTTCTTAGGCTTGGGGACCTCCTACACCGGTGTAGGTTTCAGCCTAGGTGACCTCGGTGTCATAGGCACAATAGCCAGAGCCTCGACTCTCACAACTTTTGGAAACGCTTCGTCAGACACGACATCTCCGACAGTACTCATAGTTTTCACGGGGCTTGGTCCTAGCATATTTTCTTGGATGAATGTATGATTTACCTCTGATAACTTGGCAAATGTAGGGCTCGTGACTAAATCCTCCCAATACGATCGATTCATAGACAATCAAAAACACAACTTGATAAAAATTCTAAGGATGCAAAGTGTTTTTTCATTGGATGACCACGCATAATTTATAGTTGAATTTGAATTCAAATTCGACCATTACCCCCATAATCCATCCATAAATTTTGATTTGTCAACACATCCCCAACGATTTCAACCTTAAATACCTTAAATGCCACCCCCTACTTCTCTTAACTGTCTCCTGGCAGTTAAATCATGAACAGTGACTATAGCAGTCGCCTTTTGGCTATGCTGCATGGTCTCCCCTTCCGTAGCACAACTTCCTTCGCATCTCTTTTGGTACTGTGACATTACCTCTTTTCACGCAGTTCCTTTGTTGTGTAGCTCTACAAACTGGGCAGTGTATTTTATAGTCTCGCGCTCCCTTGGAGCTGCCTAGAACGCTAAGACTATGCTACCATCATGTGGTCAATGGGCCGGATCCCTCATGTGTGGCTTCAATCGGCTTCTACTTACCCTTCCTAGAAATGGGTCTCCATTCAAATTCACGAGTTGAACTGCTCCACTATCTGTAATTTCTTTGATAACATATGGTCCCAGCCAGTGCATCTGAAACTTCCCTGGAAACTTATCAAACTTATAGTCATGTAATAAAACCAAATCATTTACCTTGAAGGTGTGCAATTTGATGTTTCGATTGTACCAAGCTTTTTCATGTTCCTTCTGAACCTGTTGATGGAATCTAGCTAGAAACCCATCTTCCTCGAGCTCCATTAGTTGCGTGCGCTATTCTTCTAAGGCTCCGCGGTCCAACATTCCTGTGAAATTCGCAGTGCATAGACTAGGAAAAATGTACTCCATAGGCATCACAACTTCTACCCCATAGACCAACCTAAAAGGTGTCTGACTAGTAATCTTTTTTCAAGTAGTTTTGTAAGCCCATAATAATGCTGGTGTTGGGCATGGAATCCCCCCACAGTAGGTTTTGGGGCTCAAAGCCCAATTTTTGGTCAAAGGTTTTGTAAGACTCCGCGAATTGCAGGCACGGAGCGTGAAGTAGAGGTTAAGTCATAGGGCTATCCGCCCTAAAGTAATGTAATGTAATGTAAAGTCATGTTGGCCTGCCCATGGTCCGTGGACCATGGGATTGTATAAATAGAGTGAGGCTATAAGTTGTAAAGATAGTAGAAGATAGAGTGAGTAGTGAAGGAATGGTTCAAGCTTAGAGTAGAATCCTAAGTGTCTTGGGTTGTAGTAGTAGGAAGAGGCTCTACAGTTGAGTGCACAGAGGCCTAGTAGAGTCCACAACTGAGTGCGCGAACCCCTACAGTTGAGTGCGCAGGGTGGTGTCGAGTCTGTAAGTGAGATTGAAGATTAATAAAGAGAAGTTTATCTTAATTCTGTGCATCTAGTCTTGAATCGTTATTCTATTGTTATGCATTACTTTTACTCTATTTATTTACAACACGCAGTTGAGTAAATGCTTGTATAATTCAGAACACTTATATATGAAAATAATCTAAGTAATCAGCCGACAGTGGATAATTAGGAAAGACTTGGGTAAATAACAAGGATCACGATGCAAAGAGGACTGCGCGAAGACAACATCGCAGGCTGTGAGGTGCCTACTGGTGTGCGTAGTACAGTGAGCACGAAGATTGGACTGTGTACCAATCCCAACATATCAGACATCCCCAGGGTGCGGAAACTTGGTTCTAGCACCCTCCCATACTACTTCAGGTGAGACCTCAGTCAACGCTCCGTGGATTGTTGCTGAAAGGGCCAGTAACACTGGGATTTGCTTAGCTAAATCACCTCTGAACTTGGGTCAAGCCCCACCAAGCCAACAAATGGGGACGAGTCACTCTGCTTATGTTGGGGGCCTGTTGGGCATGGAATTCCCCACAGCAGGTTTTGGGGCTCAAAGCCCAAGTTTTGGTCAAAGGTTTTGTAAGTCTCCACGAATTGTGGGTGCGGAGTGTGAAGTAGAGGTTAAGTCATAGGGTTGTCCGCCCTAATGTAATGTAAAGTCATGTCAGCCTACCCATGGTCCACAGACCATGGGATTGTATAAATAGAGCGAGGCTCTAAGTTGTAAAGATAGTAGAAGATAGAGTGAGTAGAGAAGGAATGGTTCAATATTAGAGTAGAATTATAAGTGTCTTGGGTTGTAGTAGTAGGAAAAGGCTTTGTAGTTGAGTGCGCAGAGGCCTAGTAGAGTCCGCAGCTAAGTGCGCAGACCCCTGCAGCTGAGTGCGCAGGGTGGTGTCGAGTCTGTAAGCGGGATTGAAGATTAATAAAGAGAAGTTTATCTTAATTCTATGCATCTAGTCTTGAATTGTTATTCTGTTGTTATGCATTACTTTTACTCTATTTACTTACTGTGCGCAATTGAGTAAATTCTTGTATGGCTCATAACACTTATATATGAAAATAATCTAAGTAATCATCTAACAATGCATAATTAGGAAAGACTTGGGTAAATAACAAGGATCGCACTGCGAAGAGGACTGCGCGAAGACAACATCACGGACCGCAAGGTGCCCACTGGTGTGCGTAGCATAGTGAGCGCGAAGGTTGGACCACGTACCAATCCCAACATATTAGACATCCCTAGGGTGCAGAAACTTGGTTCTAGCACCCTCCCATACTACTTCAGGTGAGACCTCAGTCTGTGCTACGTGGACTATTGCCGAAAGGGCCAATAGTACTGGGATTTTCTTAGCTAAATCACCTCTAAACTTGGGTCACGCCCCACTAAGCCAAAAACTGGTACATGCATGTCCCAATCATTCCACTACCTGTTGCAAACCTTTTTCAACACATTCTCCAATATCCTACTAAAAGCCTCAACCATTCCATTGGCCTGAGGATGATATGGCGTACTCTTCTGATGGTAAAATTAGAACTCCTCTGTTAGCATGTTGATTGTTTCATTAAGAAAAAGCATACTACGATCACTCATTAAAACCTTTGGGCAACCGAACTTGGTAAACACATATTCAAATGTAAATCTTTCTATTGTTGCCCCTGTACAGTCTTCATAGGCTGTGCCTCTGCTCATCTGGTCAAATATTCAGTCATGGTGATGATATACCACACACCAGTTTTCTTATCGGGAGGCTGAATCGGTCCTACAAAATCAATTGCCTATTTCAAAAATGGCTACAATGACACCTGTAGATTCAAAGGCATCTCATTCCTCTATGATGACCTGCCCATTCTCTAACATGCATTGCATGCCCTACAATATGCTTTAGAGTCTTTATGCAACATCTGCCACCACAGTCCAGCATCTAAAATCTTCTGCGTTGTTGCTTTTCTTGCATAATTCCCTCCCACAGCTCCTCCATGAGCTTCAATGAGGATACTATTTCACTGAAAATTAGGCACATAACGTTAAAGTATTTCATCCGATCCCATCTTATACAAATGGCCTGCAATGACCGAAAAGTCTATCACACGCACCACCAATTCTTTCTTCTATTGAATGTTGTATCCTTCTAGAGCCGTCCCCATAGTTAGAAAGTGGATAATGTCAGCAAATTGATTATCCACTACGCGCACCATGAAGAGCTACGTGTCAGGCAACCGTTCCTCCAAATTAGTAGGTTCTTCTCCTATTTCAATGTGCGACAGATGGTCTGGTCCTATGTTTAACCTTCCTGTCTTTACAATCACCTCAAAATCATATTCTTGAAACAATAGCAGTCATCTGCATATTCACCCCCCCAACACAGGCTTGTTGGCTAGATACTTCAATGTAGAATGGTCTATGTACATCTGGAAATTTCCGCCTAGTAGGTAAAGTCTGAATTTCTTTAGCACATACACCATATCCAACCCTTCATGCTTTGTTGTTGAATAGTTATTTTTTTGTTTTGACAACTTCTTGCTTGCAAACACGATAGGATGATTCATCTCTCCTTCGCTAGCCTCTTTCAGCACTGCTCCTAGCACAATACATGAAGCATCCACATGCACATGAAATTCCTTCTTCCAATCCGAGAAGACTAGGATCGGGGCAATGCCCATTTTCTCCTTCAATACATCTAGGCTACACTAACATTCTTCATCCTAACAGAATGTAGCATCCTTCTTCAGTAGCTTTTCCATAGGCGCAGTAATCTGAGCATAAATTTTGATGAACTTCCAATAGTACCTAGTATGCCCCAGTGTTGCACGTAGCTGTTTAGCATTTATTGGCACCTCCAAATTAATTATGGCAATGAACTTATTAGGGTCCACCATTAATCCTTGTTTGCACACTACGTGACCCAGCAAGATTCTGAAAGGGACGCAGAACAAGCATTTCTTCAGGTTTAGCGCAATCTAATACCTTTGGCATGTATCCAACATCAAGTGCAAACTAGCTACATGGCACTTTACAATCCCAAACAATGTCCAATCATCAAAATATACTACCAAGAACTTGTGAAGAAATTCTTTAAATGCCACGATGACTACACGAGAGAATATTGCTGCCACATTTTTCAGTCTGAAGGGCATCACTGTATACTAGAAACAACTCCACTCCATCACAAAGGTTGTCTTACTCCTATCTTCTGCCGTGATCTTAATATGATGGTATCCAGAGAACCCATAAGTGAATGAGTAGGCCTCCTACCCTCCAACATTATCCAGTACTTCATCTGTGAATAGTGTTGGAAAAGGATCATGAATGCAGGCACCGTTAAACTTCCTGAGATCTATGCAAATTTGTATTTCTCCTTTCTGCTTCTTCTCTTGGACTACCATTGGGCTCACCTAGTCAGATTCCTCCATTGGTTCAATAATTACTGCCTCAAGCATCTTATCCAACTCTAAGTGGACCTTTTCCTTGTATTTGGGATTAAGGCGATATGGCCTCTTGCTTGATTGGCTTTGCGTTCAACCTCAAGGTAATCTTCATTATGCCCAGGTCTCCTATGATACCTTTCAGGTCTGAAATTTTATTGGGAACAAATCCTGATATTCACGGAGTAGCTCAGTGACCTTATCTACTGTGGCATCATCCAAATAATCCCCAATCTTCACAAACTTCGGCTCCGCTTCTGTGCCAATGTTTACTTGCCTAGTTTTCAGTGGTGTGGTGATATATGGATTCTATATCTGTGGTCCTTCAACTTCATGGTCGCCTTCTGCCTTTGGAATGTTAATATTCCTTGGATCCTCATCATCTTCTTCAGTGGTCACATTATAGCACAATGATTTAGTCATCATATTACAATGCAGTGTAGATACATCGTGCAACCTATTCTGCCAGTGCTCTAATTCTTCGTCCGAATCTGAGGTACAGGAGCTTTCGTGGTCCCATGCGATTCGTCCATTGGCTGTCAGATTAACCCAATATTGGTCTCACACTGTTATTTTATAGATCTGATCCAAATCATCATCGCTTTCCTCGTAGTCGTGGACTGGTTCAGTATAGCGTGGTCCTTCTACAGGGTCCAATGGTACTACTACGCAAAGTGATTTCCTTTCAAATGACATCATCTACTTCTTCAAATTCATTACCCCATTCATGTTGATAGCCCAATCAATTCCCAAGAGTGCGGGGTATGGATTGTTGTTGTAAATAATCTTTATTACTTCAAAATTAGCCAATGCACTCGCACCTTCTATATTTATGGTCACTCCATGAAATCTCCCCATAGGGATAATCTTCTATTGATTTTCCATTCTTAATTGAATTGGAGACAACTACAGTGTAGGTCTCCCCATTCTTTCCCATGTTTGTTTAGGAAAAACATTCACATCCAACCCCAGATCCAAAATAATTTGATCCATCTCATAGTCTCCTATTTGCGCGGTAAGCCTCATCTCGCACCCTCTTCTTATCTTATGTTTTCCTATATTTTTGACTACGCAGTGTCCTTAGGAGCACCTTCCTTACCAACACACTTATTTATCAGTTCTTGTAGCCCTTTTATGGCCTTGATGTCGCACAAAAACTTCATACAAGTCTCCAAGAAAGTGTTAAGAATGGAGGGATCAACCTCTTCATATAGCTTGTCCTAACTTCCTGAGGTAGAGGCCTTAACGAAGCTTTCCTTTGCTTCCATGAATGTTTCCTTCATGCACTCCAGGTCAAATCCAACTTATTTTTCTGGAGCCTTACGGATCCATTCACTTTCTTCAGGTTGTTTCCCTTTATCATCATCAGTCATCATTCCACTTCGCAACATAATATTCACATTGGGATCCTCTTCGCGAGGGCTCGGCCCTCATCATCTATAAATTTTGGGTAGGCTACTGAGGTTGCGCCTTCTTCTCCTACATCTTAGCTATTAGTATAGGGAATTCTTCTATTGCATGGTCATACTGAGTGCAGTACTGGCACGATGGTCGCATCTGGCTCATACAATCCCGTGCGTAGTGTCCTAGCAATCCACAATTATAGCAAATAACTTGTCCTCGACCTCTACCAGGTCCTCCTCTTCCTTGTCCTCATTTGCGCCCCTAATATCCTCCACATGCTCCCCCACCGCCTTGATTCGAAGGCTGAGTTTATGTCTGCATTCGATACGTGAGTGTACTTTCCATCATCAACTCATAGATACAACAGTTACGCTCATCGTGGCCCACCAATTTTTAGAAGTTGTAGAATAATTGTTGTGGTGTTTGTACACATTTTTGTAGCAAGTGACAATTGTCCGTTACATTTTTTCCAGCCATCTCATAGATAGCACACCATAGTGCGGGTTCTGTACTTGGTCCTACTCAAGCTTCCTACCTCAGAGGCATTGGCCCTCCTCCTGTAATATAATTCACGAAGACAGGGAAGTGATATTTATCATGCCCCTGGATTTTACATTTGAGACACCAAACTTCTTTCCACGCCTTTAGCCGAGCCGCTCTTTCGTTTTACAAGCTCTGTAATTCCAAGCAGAGATTCTACAATTCTGTGTGAATTTGCTGAACTCCCAAAGGAGCATCTTGAATATGCATTTCATGCAATATCATCACAATTTCCAGGGCTTCTGCTTGTGTCCCTATATTTTGTTGCGATAAAGCAACCATTAGGTGGGGAAGGAGCGAAACTACAAACCATTCGATTGTTGACTATCCATGAGATTCATGTTAGCTTCACGGATCTAACACTTTAGTCTCTTATCCAGATCCTAGGGTGTTTCGCTAGGCCTCATTATGATTTCCTTGAATCCAATGACTGATTGTGATTCAGACTTGGGCCTACCAAATTCCTTATTCAGAGCAGTTTGAGTTTCCTCTCACGATGCCAATGGGTTATCAGTGGAGTACTTAATGTACCATGTCAATGCGTGATCTTGTAGAGCAGTAACCAATTGTGCCTTATTTATATGATCATCTATATTATTTTGTGCCATCCATACAGCCTTTGCAACTAACCAAAACTGATCTGGGTCCTCACTTCCCATGCCCTTGAAAACGGTCAACTTCATTGTATTCGGCATGTTGAATGGTGGCGTAGGTGGTGGTGGTGTTGACAAAGGTGTATGCTCTGGAGGTGAAGATGGAGGTGGTGTGGGTAGATGAGGTATTTACAAAAACCTTGCTTTATCAACTATACAATGCTTCGTGGTGAGGCCTGTACATCTCCCTTGTCGTCTCTCGAAGGAGGTTCTATCAATGGGTTGTACTCAGTTCCTGCTCTCTCTTGATTTCTAAAGATTCATCCACTTCACGTAGATCTAAACATCAAGGTAGTGGCATAACCCATTTTTCACACAAGAGCATTTTAGTCCAAGTATTCAAAGACCTCAAATACTTACCTCATAGTCCCTTGAAAAAGCATCGCTCTACCTCACTATAACTGACTAAGGTATTGACCACGAATTCTATCACAAATCCTCCTATGACTCGATCAATCCAGTGGTCAACAACGTGCACAATCTTATCTTCAGAATCTTTCAACCTCCGTACTAGCTCTGGGGTCCACAGTATTGGACCGTTAAGCCTCCACCTTCCTTGGCCATCTGCCAATTTAGCGATCCACTCATATAGTTTGACCAGGAAGGTGCATAAGAGGATCTCGTGTATCTCTATGTATAAGTATATGTCCAACCACTGATATTTCATCAGGTAAGAAATTCTCTTTTCTTGTGCCGCGAATTCATGGATCTTTCTATCCAACCACTTCTCAATTTCTTTCTTTCTTGGATTCCAGTGATGTGACATCAGACATCTCTTTATGTGGATCCCGGTCCCAACAACGGAACCATTTTTTGGCTTAGTGGGTCCTAAACCAGGTTCAGAGTTAGTTGCGCCAAACAAATCCCACAACTACTGGCCCTTTCGGCATTAATCCATGGATTGAAGTCTCACCTGAAGCAGTATGGGGGGATGCAGGAACCAAGTGTCTGCACCCAGAGATCATCTTGATGTCATTTTATTCCCTAATCTATCTTCATGCATTTCAATAAGCCTTTAAGGCTTATCGATATAACTTCCTTGAATTGGCCTCTAGACCTCCCCGAAGGTCTACGAATGGCTTTTGCGAACCCTGAATAGCTAAATCAACTACTTACATGCATCAGCAATTACTCGTTACCCAATATTTACTCAGACTTGCTTAAGTGTTGGATAACTTTAACATGCAATAGTATAATCTTCACGTAAACACTTAATGTCAATTGCGTTCATATAACAATATAAACCATGTAAAGTCGCGCATCAATACATCATTATTTCATACAAGCATTATTTATCACATCATAAAGTGCATTCATGTCTAATAGAAGTAAATAGAACATAGTTTATGTAATAATCTTCTTTATATTTATTCACTTCAGCTTACAGACTCAAGACTTCACTGTGCACTCAGCTGTAGGGGTCCGCGCACTTAGCTGCGGACTCTACTCTAAGCCTCTGTGCACACAGTTGCAGATCCTTTTATTCCTCTAAGACTTCTATGATCTTCCTTCTATTGACCCATTAAATTCATCTTCTTCTTCTACTCCTACCTTAGACATCCCTAAGACACACTTATTTATACAATCCCATGGTCCGCGAACCATGGGTAGATCTACAAAAAGCTAACTTAACTTACATAAAAGAGTGTAAAAACAATTTTTCACTATTTAATTATCGACGCACTCCACGACCACAATTTGTGGTGAATTTACATTTCTTTACATCAAAACTTGGGCTTTTCCCCCAAAACTTGACCCAGGGGACCCCATCCCAACACAAGGATTTGTAAAAACCAGGTGACTATCAGGAACAACTCAAGGACAAAGACTCTTAAGTAGTCTCACAAGCTATTTTTGATCCTTGATGATGCCCATCAAGACACTAAAATGCACAACGTAGTATTTATGATTGTTTGTATGCAACTTAATGGAATTTACATTATCACACATAGAGCAATCCACGTCTTCAAGTTCATGAAAAACTTTAAACTCAGAAACATGTTCATTGTTTCCTTTCTTTCATAGATACTCCTTGTTTTGATATTTGTTTGCTCCTATTTTGAGGTTCAATGTGCATGTGAGAAGAGCTCCTTGTCTACTTATGTAGCCTTAGTACCATATTTTATTTGAGCAAGATATTTATTCATGTCTGTTTTTGGCTATTTTTACTTACCACAATGTCCTTGTCTAAATGAAAAGCAGTCAATCTAGAAAGAGGAAGTAAAAAGACAATTGTTCTATGATCTTGTGGGGAAAACTTCTACCCCAATTCAATGTACAATTATAGTTCCTATGGTTTCATGTTAATGTTCATTTATATGGTTATGCACATAATTTCATTATTTACTTTCAAGCACTGTTATCTTTATGTAGTGATCAACACTTTGACTCATACTGAATGTCTTATAAATCTAAAATTAAACAATAGAGATAAATGAGGTCCAAAAGCAAGGTACAATGCTCTCTAACAATTCTTCCAATAATTATTTCAAATAAAATCCACTATGGCTCAAGCTTCTTTAGTATGCTAAACTCATAAAAAATAACTTTGATCCATTTAACCCTACCAATGAGGAGTATACCACAACACAATTGAAAATAATTTGATAAAAGCAAAAGAGGTGCTCAGTGAAAGGATCTAGAAGAGAAAAGAGACACTATTTTTTCCTAGGAGGAGGCTATCTACAAAATTAAGAGAAGGGAGACATGGATAGAGGTAATAGATAAAAATACAATATTCTTCCACAAATAAGCAGGGGCTCGGAAAGCCCAAAATACCGTATAAAGAGATTACAATGAAAGAGATGATATTTGTGTCCTTCTCTTAAATTAGTAAATCACCTACGTTATATTTATGAAATATATAATCCCAAACCTACAAGGAAACTAGAAGAGATGTTGTTCTTGTAGTGACCTCAGTCTTCCCTAGATGGGATGATGAATAAAGAAATGTCGAGCTCATGCCTCTGGTCTCCATGAAGGAATTGAATTACATCCTAAATAATTGACAAAATGGAAAAAGACTTGGCTTTTGAGGGATCCCTTTTATGTATTCAAATTCTTATTGGAGATTATAGGGGAAGAAAAGTTTGGCATTCCTATGACAAGACAACATATTAGAAAGAACTATGTACTAAGGTCGCAAATAAGAGAAGAAGAAAATCCAACCCAACAATGCATATGATTACTCTTCCATGAAAATCATTGTGCATATCAATAACATTGGCAGCGTTTACAAGCTAGAGATATATAGGCGGATTGGAAAGATGCCCTGCAAGACTTCATAGCATCTATGAGCTAGATAGAATGAAAGATTGTGGAGTTGGGTAGATATTGAGATAATCCCACACGTTTCAAGGAGTTGTAAAAACTGTTGGAAATAATACTGAGAGGGGGGTGAATCAGTATTATCAAGTCAATTATTTTTCAATTCAACCATAGATTTGTATACGCTACTTTAGTTAGAGAAACTAGTGTATATACGCAACTTCAGTTAAGGAAAACAACGTATAACTCACAGACTTGTAATTTAGTTATTCTTCAAATGTTAATCTTAAATCTGTGTGTCAGAACCATATAGACATCAACCAGGAACAGAAAAATAGTGCAGACAGTCACACATAAGAACACAAGATATAAGGTGGAAACCCAATGTGGGTGAAAACCACCTGCTGCAATATGTCTCTATCTTCTTTCAATTAGAAACTTCTTTTTACAATGATTCTGTACTGGTGCAGTGTTATACCAGTACACAGGCTACTACCTGCAGAAGGCTACAACCTTCTCTCTTTCTCCAGCTTCACCTGGAAGGGAGCTGCAACCCCCTTAGCTCTTGTACTAGCTGAGGTACTAGTACGCAGGCTGCTACCTATAGAAGGCTACAATCTTCTCTTTTCTTCCAGGGACCATGTTTCATAAATTTTCAGACTGGATCCGTGAATAACATCAATCATACATCAAGTATATTTGCAATAATCAATCTCCTTTGTACAACCCAATATAGGATCAACCAGAACACTTCTCAGAATGCTATAACCAGAAAACAGTAACAGTAACCAGACACCAAATCTGAACCCAGAACACTGCAGCAATAAACAGAAGCAGCTAAAGCATATTTCATGAAATGTACGCTACTTCACTAAGCATAAACCTGTGTACATACGCAACTGTATGAATGCCAACCAGCATATACGCTGTCTTATTTTGCCGAACCTGCGTGTATACGCACCTTTGATGTGCGGAACCTACATACAGATCTATAACAGACAATTTTCTCTTTTCAAGTATTCAGACACCAATTATACCCAGTTTATCAGATTTATAGATCTACTCATGCGCCAAATACAACAGATCTAAAACCATACAGTGATACTACTATTCAAGCCTTAAGGTCTTGATCAATAGAACTTATCCATCTTTTAGCGCTTACGTTTCTCCTTGGATCAGATTCAACAATGCACCTTAAACCAATCACTAGTGTTCTAGATCATGCTCCTCTTAAGATATTCAATACTTTAATCGATACCCTTGCCAAATGATCTCCTTCCCTTTTTATAGTCTTAGGCTTACACAAACCATGGTCCAAAACCATTGATAACCAATACTAGGGACTCAATATTTGGGTTCAACACTTTGGATGCAATACCAAGGACCAAAAACATAGGTTCAAATATGTCGGACTAGATACCATGGACTAAACATAAATTTTCCCACATGTACGCACTTTTCTCTGCATGAAAGTGCGTGCATACGTATATGCGCCTTCTGAACGGTATACCCACGTGTATACACGATTTTGTTACGAGGAACCTGCGTATACCTCATTTCCTTTCATTTTGAGAGCCTAAACTATGATCTGCCCTTTGAGTGAGTTGCCATCAAGGACAACACCTGTGCCATAGTGCCAAACCAGTGCCATAATGCCAACAATCTCCCCCTTTGGACTTGATGGCAACCCCACGTCACTCAAAATCATTCTCCCCCTTTGACATCAAGGGCAAAGGGTTATGCTCCCCCTGAATACATGCTGAATCCTCTGCTCTGTTGTGCTGTCCAAGCTCCCCCTGACTGTAGGCAAGGTCTGCAAGAAGATGATCTACAAAAACATGACTTTATACATTATAACTAACCTTCCTATCACCAAAGACTCATACATACATCCATCTCCCAACCAAATGGGGATATACCAGAATTGACTCATCCACCCAACCAAGTGGGGATAAAACCAGAAGATTACACATGACAAATAAGTACATTACATCATTCATCCCAGGCATAGTGGGGAAACCAACATAGGCCATTACATGACCTTGATAAAAGAAATATAAGACATAGAGACAAAATATCTACAGCAAGACTCTGACAGATATCAGCAGCATTTGCCAAACATTGTTCAGACCAACACCCATGTTCTTCTTCTGCACCTGTTCCACCTGAAATCAAACCAACTGAAATTGAACCAAGATAATGCCAACAATGCATTATTAGAAGAATATATGCTCCCCCTGAACCTGTGCCAGATGGTCTCTGTCAGACCCAGATCAGCCTCTTTTCATCCTGAGCCTGGCCCCACTGCTTTTTCTTCAAACCAACATATATGCGGCTGTATCTTAATAAACAGGCGTATGTATGCATATCCTCCTCATTAAACTTGCATACAACCATTTTTCCCTGAAACAGATAGGATTCAATAGCAAGATGATGCATCAACTACCTCCAGCTTCTGTTTGAGGTATTCAAATGTCTCCCTGGGCAGTGGTTTGGTGAGTATATCAGCAACTTGTTCCTTAGATGGAACATACTCCAACTTGACCTTTTGTTCAAGCACTTGTTCCTGGAGGAAATGATACTTGATAGGTATGTGCTTAGTCTTTGAATGCATGACAAGATTCTTTGAAATACTGATTGCACTTGTATTATCACAAAAAATGGAAATAGCTGGAGTACAAGTGATTTAAAGATCTTGCAATGTTTGCATCATCCAAAGGAGTTGTGTGCAGAAAGATGCAGTAGCTACATACTCTGCTTTAGCTGTAGATAATGCAATGGAACTTTGTTTCTTGCTGAACCATGATACTAATCTAGGACCCATGAAGAATGCACCACCACTAGTGCTTTTCTTGTCATCCACGCTACCTGCCCAATCTCTGCATCTGTATATGCATGAAGTGTGAGATCTGTATCTCTAGAATACCATAAACCATAGCTTTGAGTCCCTTGAAGATACTTGAAAATTCTCTTGACTGCCTGAAGATGAGTTTCCTTTGGATTTTCCTGAAACCTTCCAACTATCCCTACTGCATGCATAATGTCTGGTCGGGTACCTGTTAGATAGAGTAGACTACAACCATGGATCTATAGGTTGGTTGATGTACAACTACTGATTCATCATTTGCGCTGAGGCTGCATCCTGTTACCATAGGACTACATACTGGTTTCGAATCCTCCATCCCATATTTCTTCAAGATCTGCTTGAGATTCTTGGTTTGTGATAGAAAGATACCATCTTTGTTTTGTTGAACTTGTAAACCAAGAAAATACGTGAGCTCACCAAGTAGGGACATTTCAAATTCTTTTTACATCACCAAAGCAAAGTTTTGACTCATGGCTTCTTCATTGCTGCCAAAGATGATATCATCAACATATACAACAATTATTAGCAATTTATCATTGTCCATTTTTATATATAGATTGTTGTCTGTTGATCCTTTTGCAAAACCTTGTTGATGAAGGTACTCATCCAACCGAAAATACCAAGCCCTTGGAGACTATTTAAGGCCATAGAGAGCCTTTTTTAGTCTGCATACAAGATTTGGATCATTTCCAAGGATAAAACCATCTGGTTGCTCAATGTACACTTCTTCAAAGTCTATGCCTTCTTGTTGTGCATACCCTTTACAAACAAGTCTTGCCTTGTTTCTAACCACATCTCCATTTTCATTCAGCTTATTTTTGAAAATCCATTTTGTCCCTATGACATTCTTATCTTTTGGTCTAGGAACCAATTCCCAAGTGTTATTCCTTTCAATCTGTTCAAGTTCTTCCTCCATGCCCTTGACCCAACATTCACCTTTGCATGCCTCTTTTACATTTTGAGGTTCGGTGGAGGAGAGCAATGCTAGATAGCTTGAAGCTTCTGAAATGGTTCTCCTTGTTTGTACACCTACCTCTTTCTGCCCCAAAATTTGAGATTCTGGATGATTCTTCTAAATGTATCTGGATGGAGTCTTTTCTTCTATTCTTATTTGTTCTTCTAGTGCCTCATGGGTTTCTTCTTCATCATGAATCTGATTTGACGTTGAAGATAGTCCTCATCATCTTCGAAAACTTCAGATCTTTCCTACCTAGGGTTATTTCATTCTTGATCAATCACTATGTTAGAGCCTAGATTTGTCTCACCCGGAAAAGACAAGGTTCTAGGTCCACATCAAACCACGCTCAGCCTCGTAGCTAGCCCTACGAGGACAGGAGAGGGCTCTCTCCGAGTCAATCTCAGCAAAAGACAAGAAATGGGGCTCGAGATGACTGATTTAGCAACTGATTTTAGGCTAGGTATTAAGTGCAGGGATTTGATTTGGTTTTTTGAGGGTTTTGTTGAAAAAATGGGAAAGGCAAATTTGGCCTTGGGGATGAGGCACAGTTTCTGCAAAGGTTTGATTGGGGCAAGGAAGGAAATTGTTTTGATGCTTTAAAGCAAGTGAGATGGATAGATCAGACAGGTGAGGAGCTAAGGAGAGCTAGAGAGTCTCAATAATTCTCCTTAAACCGAAGAAAACATGTAAATTTAAACAAATTCAAAGGCAGAGCATAACAGTTATGGATTCCACCTTAATCACTCATTTGTTTCAAATTCAGAAGAAGAAGCATGAAAATGATACACATAACACTAGATAAACTTACAATTACTTAGATAAGCACACCATCAAAACATAAAGCCACATGGATCCCAAACAGTGCTGCAAAACCCTAGTCTTTCCTTAGCCGAAAATGCAGAAGTGAATGTACAATAGAGTGCCAAGATTTTCCCAAGAGTCCAACCCTGAAAATGACTTAGAAAATACATGATATAGACTAGCCCAACCCATTCCCTTACCTCTAGGGGTCAAGCTCATCATTCTAGGAGCTGTTTCAACCAATTCTAAACAAAGCACTAAAATCTAGGCAATCAAAACAACTTGCCTCTATAAGTTAGGAAACTGATTCATTCATTAAATTTTCACTCTTTGGTGAACGAATCCTCTAGAACAAGTAAATAAGTTTCAAAACTACATCATTTTCATTCAATTACATCAAGATAGGTGAAAAATAACATCACAAAGCAAAACTAGTCAAACTGGCCGAATTTTTGAGCTGGAAGGTGAAAAATTGGGCCAAAAACCTCTATGCGTTGCGCCAATTTTGTATGCATCGTGCTACTTTTCTACTGATTTTGAGGAACTTTATGAAGTCCAAATTGAGCCCAAGTGTGCTTTTTGGAAATCCCTTCCTGTCTACTTTCCAACCCAAGTGGAATTTCTGAATTTGGATGTCATTTGCCCCTCCAAAACTTCAATCTCCCAAGACTACTTTCTGTGTGTGAAATTAGGGGCAGAGAGGTCATTTTAAGGGTGTTTTTGACCTCCTGAGGACTCAAAACTTGCCCAAATTTCTTGTCCAAGCACCAACAATCATGATTTTTCATGAAAAATCCAAAACTATAAACTTTTTTGCATTTGGATCCTCCTATTGTAAGGGCGCGCCATGTGGCGCGGCGCACAGGGAGAAAAACCCTGTTTTTTGCACAAAAATTTCCAAAAATACCAAAAATGCCCCAAATTTCTTGAAATTTGGGCTGGAGCTTCCTTATCAAGTGTTATGCTGGGCTAAAGAGGCCTTGGCCAATATCTGAAGACGATCGAGCTCCCTTTTCCTCTTTTGCTTCTTGATTGCCTTCCTCAATTTCGCCTTCAAATTCCTGATTCGGGCCTTGCACACTTTGTTGCGCGCCATGTAGTGAAAATCCATGTGTCTCAGTAGTGCATGGTCTTTGTTGGCCTTGTCCAATAGCCTCTCTAAGTGCATGTTAACTCTCTCAAGATTGGCCTCCCGATCCTCATTAATTTCTTGCTCCAATGATGTGAGCTCAACTCTTCTCCTTTGTGCAGCTTGGCGATGCTCACGAATGTTTTGTAGCTCCATGATCGCTTGCTAATCCTCAAGCTGTTTGTTCCTCTAATCCAAGTATTTCATGGTCCACTTAGCCCTCTCCAAGTCAAGGGATAAGGCTTCGATCTCTGATTGCTGCTCCTGGATGATCTCTCTAAGTTTGGCGCTTTGTGGACCCGTATCTGTATCATCATCATGAAGGAGAATGAACTCGGTCTCTCGTTCACCTGATGGCTCACCTGAAGGCCCCTCATTCTGCATTCGCTCCTTGCCTTTGTCATGTACCTGTGATGCTGATGGAGGAAGCGAGGCCCCTTCCACACTGGGTGGAGATAACACTCGCTTTGCCGCTGCAAACAAATGTCTGGTGCCTCTCTGATATGTGATAAAAACCAGCACACTAGCAGTCTCATGGCGTTCATACTGATGAGAAGGTTCACCCTCATGCTTAACCTCTGATACTCCCCATGAAGCTCTGAAGAAGTCACGAGAGATGAAATCATCCCAAGTGATGCCCTGCAATCCAAGCTAATGAACCACCAAAATCTTAATAAGAGCAAAACGATATACACTGTTAAGTTGCTGCTGAGGAGTTTTATGCTGTCTAAAGGTGGTCATCCTCTCAATGTTCTGGCAAATGAAATACGGAATGTTCATCATCCGTACCCTGGTGAAATGCATGAGAAACCTGATGTGATAAGCATAAAGACGAGAGAACCGTCCCTCACAATTGAAATATTTCATGATCAATCTCATTAGTGGAGCATATTAATCTTTCAGATACCAGAATGGGAACACTCTCTTGAGCTGCCTCAAGCAACTGGTTTTAATGTATGGCTCATAATGCTGCCGATCAATCTTTTGTTTCTTGTGCCATGGTTCCCCAATGTTCGGTATACTAGTTGCTAATGAGACAGATTATGGTGTAAGTGTGAAGGTGACACCAGCCAAGATAGTTTGATCTCCATGCAAGTACAGCACAAAAAGACGAGCCAACTCATGATGAAATTGGACACTAGCCACCTTTTGACAAAACTCATAGCATGACTGATGCTGAAAACACTGCATAGCAAGAGAGCAGGCCTACAATTCTGTAAGGGTGGTCGGTTCTTCCCTAACATGTCTGCCACTTTTATGAGGTCTCCGGGGTGCCTGTTCTTCCAAGGGAGAATCACTTTGGGTTTCCACCTCATAGTCCGATGAATGCTCAGATGCCATGACTGCTATACAAAAAACCTTGAAGACAAGATGACTGTTGTGTATGAACTATACTTGAACTGCTCTTTTTGGTGTTGTATTTCAATTTCTGCCACCAAGGGAAAAACAAATGCAACAAGGATTGTTAGGGATTGTTAGGAAGGGGAAACAATATTGAGGAATGGGAATTATTGGGAGAAATTTAATAGGGAAATATGGGAGAGGGTTTGAGGGATTGATGTATGGGAATAGGTTTAGGGTTTGGGATTAGTTGTATAGGTTTTGATGTGTAAGGTTAGAGGATTTGGGATAGAGTATGTAGGAGAAGGGAGTAATGAATTTAGGTGATAGGGATTTAGGGATTAGTGAAAATAAGGGAACAATAGGAGGGAGACAAAATCTTGGTGGAAAAACAGTGAGTTTTAAACCTTGGCAGCAATTGGCTTGAGGATCTATAGAAGTAGGTTTTGAGAATTTTTTTTGCAACCACTATCACCCACAAACCACCTTCTCTTATCATAAAATTTGATGCAATAGCAAGATAGCAAGCCTACTTGGCAAATCTAGGCAAAGTATGAGCAATTTGGTGAAGTTTCCAGCAATTTTCGGGCTTGAGGCTATATGCGCCGCACTCTCTATGTGCATCGTGCCCATTCTAATTTACACTGGGCAGAAATCCCCAGTGTGCCGCGCCGATTAGCTACAAGCCACGCACGCTCTCACCCAATTCGCTCTGAAACGTTTTTCTCCAACCTTGGCATGCAAAATGACTTTCATCTTCCTAGAAAAACTTTATATAGACATCAATTTGATTTTTGTCTCTCCAAAACCCATTTTGTAATGTTTTGCAATTGACACTTTTTCACAATTAATAGAACTCAGACCTTTTTGTTTCCTCCTTGATTTTTGGTTGAAATAATGAATTTCTTGGTAATTTTTTGCAGGGATAGCTGACATGGAATTTGGCAAAGGAGACCAGGGCTGCGCCTGGAGAATTCAAGAACTAAACATTTTGAAAAATTATTACAAAAATGAAATGTCAACTTATCTTCAAAATAGAGTTTTGAAGAGAAGTCATAATCCATCCATACGACGATAAGAATCTTTTGAAATAACAACTTATCAAGGACCTCCCTCTGGCCTGCTGGCTTTATTAGACTTTGTCGAAGACCAAATTGACTAACCCTAGACCTAATGACTAAAATGACTGTTATGACCTAGAAACTACAACAAGACTGCAAATGACTTTAAGATTCGATTTTGATGGACAGACCTGAGCCAACAGTGCAAAGCATGAGGGGGATGAATGACAAAAGCCCTTCCGTCATATTTATGGGATGCTCCTAATGAAATGCAACTGATCGAAAGCGATGGGACACCTAAACATGAAATGCAAAAAGAGTTTGATCTCTGACGGAGGGATGACCATACCAACTCTAACATTGGCTCCAATGGGGATGGTAGCTCCTTAGAGGTTCCAAGAACGACAGATCTCTGGAAGAGCTAGACAGTGCCTTCGTCCATTAGGCTATGGAGTCATTATTTCAACAAACAATACAAGACTTCTGACTCAATTTATTTGACTGAAAATTGACTTCAAAATGACTCGATATTGACACTAAAATGACTGAAAAATTGACTTGACAAACTGAACTCAAAACTGAAATCTTTCTTCAGAATTATAGCCTTCACTTCGGGCCCCAGACTGAAGAAAAGATTACAACACATACTTGTAGGGAAACTGAAATAAAATGGTATTTACAATGACAATGATGACAACAGAAATAACTTAGAAAAGGTACCGCTTGATCAGCCGACCATTGACCGGCCCGCCTGGACAATCTTCTCCATTCATCTCCTTCAAAAGAAAGGCATTCTGACCCCGATACGCTGCAATCTTAAAAGGACCTTTCCAGATATTGTCAAACTTGCCGTGCTTGCCCTTTTCCTCATTCCTTGCATCCCACTTTAACACCACATCATCCAACTGAAATGTGTCCGCCTTTGCTTTTCTATCATAAATCTTTTTAATTCTCTCCTGCAACTTGAATGTCTTCTAAAAAACATCTTCGCCTGTCTGCTGCAAGTGGATCATTTGATTTAGTCTTCTCTGCATTGGATCCTCTTCATTACCCGCCTCTTGGAGGAGTTTGACTACCGGTGCTACAAGAGAGGTAGGGAACACTGTGTCAACTCCATAAACTAACTCAAAGGGGGACATACCAATGGATTTCTTTTGACTCACACGATCTGCTCAAAGTGCATGGACCAGCTTCTTATGCCAACTCTTCTTGTTGATTTCCAACATCTTTTTAATGATATTAACCAAAGATTTGTTGGAAGACTCTGCCAATCCATTGCCTTGCGGATGATAGGCGGTTGAGTGCCCTAAAGTAATACGATATTTACTACAAAACTCAACCATCCTTTTTGACTTGAAAGCTACTGCGTTATCAATGATTAACTTATTTGGGCAACCAAAACGAGACAAAATATTATTTTCTAGGAATGAAATTATTACCGCATCCATAGCTTGCCTAGTGGGAATTGCTTCGATCCATTTCGTGAAGTAATTTGTCGCTGTGAGGATCCATCTATGCTGACCTGAAGAAGAAGGATGAATTTCACCAATGAAATCCAACCCCCACTGCTGAAAAGGCGCATTCACCTCAATGGGCTTAAGCGGCAAAGGCTGTAATTTCTATTTCCCTTCAAAAATCTGGCAGTTATGACAACTCTTAACAGTCTTGAACACATCAGCAAACAATGTCGGCCAATAGTATCCAACCCTCAAAATTTTATTTGTCGTTGTTTTCCAAAAAAGGTGACCGCCACAATCTCCTTTATGGAAATCCTCCATGACCTGCTTCGCTTCTTCTTCCACCAAAAAATTTAACAAAACGCCACCGGGATCTTTCCAATAAAGTGCAGAATTCAAAATACAAAACTTAGCGGCCTTCAACTTAAGAGTTCTTGCTTTGTTTCTAGCCATACCAGGTGGTGCGAACAAATTTTGAAGGACATATATAATATCTGAATACCATGGAGAAAGAATAAACATTTCTGATACCTGAAGTGATGGACTTTCCTCATTTTCATCGGACATAGCAGCGATCAGATTTATGTCTAAGATGTGCAGATTTGATTCAGCCATCAACTTCGCCAAACCCTGACCTTTAACAAGCTTTGTGGACCTTATTTCCACATCATACTCCAACAAAGCTGCTATCCACTTGCCACGTCTTCCTTCAGGATTGGTCTGAACCAAAACATCTTTGATAGTAGCGTTAGGAACATAAGCTAAAATATGAGAATGCAGAATGTACACACGGAAATCTTTCAGTGCTTTTACAAGTGCAAGGGCTTGCTTCTCAATAATATTTTATTTCAAAGCAACATCTCTTATAGTCCAGCTGAAAAAAGCAATGGGTCTTTCATGCTCATCTTTTTTCTGCATTAACACAGCTGCCATAGTATGCTCCGAAGCAAATGAAAACAATATAAAATCCTGAGTATAATCTGGGCTGATTAGAATCGAAGCCGAGGAAAGAGCCAATTTTACTAAATTGAAAGATTTTACAGCCTCTTCCGTCCATGACACTTTGCTGTCCTTCTTAAGCATGTTTGTAATCTCCCTTAGATGTTCAGCAAGATTAGGAACAAAGCGGTGCAGAAAATTCATCTTACCATTAAACGATTGTATCTCCTTCTTATTCCGGGGCAGGTCAATTTGCTGAATCGCCTCCACACGTGCTGGATCAATACGGATGCCATATTTTGAGATAATGTGCCCAAGTAGTTTGCCTTCATCCATGGCAAACAAACTCTTCTTAGGATTCAGTGACACACCATATTTTCTGCACTTTTCGAAGAAAATTTTCAAATGATACAAGTGTTCTTCATCTGATTTGGAAAACACGGTCAAATCATCAAGGTACACAACCAAGAAGACATCCTTCTCATTTGCAAAAGCCAAGTCCATTGCCCGCTGAAAAGTGGCACCCCCGTTCTTCAAACCGAAAGGCTTTTTTGCATAATGAAATGTTCCCCATGGAGTGGTGAACGTTGTTTTGTCTCGGTCATATTCATGGACTAAAATTTGGTTATATCTGGAATAACCATCGAGTAGTGACATGCGAGATGCTCCAACTACTCGCTGAAGTATGTGATCCATTTTGGGCAACGGATAATTATCCTTCAATGAAACTTTGTTGAGATTTCGAAAATCAATGCACAAACAAATCTCACCAGTCTTCTTTCGCACGGGCACCAGATTCGATAATCCAATCAGAAAAATGAATGGGCACAATAATTCCTGATTTGTACAACCTGTTAACTTCCTTCTCAATTGATGGCAGCAATTTTGGATTAAGCATTCTTAATTTCTGTCGGAAAGGTTTTTGATTAGGCTTAATAGGAATAGTGTGCTGAATTATATTTGTATCATATGTCTTCAAATCAGAATAGTCCCAAGCAAACACATCGGCAAAAGATGACAACAAACTGATATATTTGGCCCTTTCCTTTGGTGGCAATGCTTTGGATAGCTTTACCATCTTCGGATGCTCGGCTGTTCCAATGTTCACGTCTTCAACTCCCTTTTCTGTTGGCTGCAATGTTGGTTTGCGGGCTACGTCATCATGATCAAAGAGTTCTTCTAAAGGTATCAAACCTTTAGGAATCACATTATCCTTGAGCTGCAAAACTTCCATTTGATTGATTTGCACATCGTCTTTACCATCATCATGCTCTACATCAATTGAGGTATCTTTGAATTTACCTTTGTTTTGCAGAAAATCATTGATCTCCTCATCATCTTGGAAAACTTGCCAATATCTCTGATTGTCTGGGACAGTCGGACGGTGCTTCACATGGATTTCAAATTTATTGCTTGAGTTCATAGGAATCTTCAAATTACTTGCTACCTTAGCAAGCACATTAGCAATACTGTTTTGAATACGAGGCACACACGTCAAAGTGTAATCTGAAAAAATCTTCAAAATGTCTAGAACAGCATTTCGGTATGCCCGCATCCGAGGATGCTTTGCTTGATATTCACCTTTAACTTGCTTAATCACCAATTCGGAGTCGCCATATACAACAATCCTCTTAGCATTCATCTTTCTTAAGATCTTTAGGCCAGCAATCAAAGCCTCATACTTAGCTTCATTGTTCGAGCAATCAAAAGCAAGTTTGTAAGAACATACTCGCACATTACTCGGCACTTTGTTTGGAGTGGAAAAAGGACTGCGCACCCAAATTCCAATGCCAGCACCATCATTTCCTACTGCGCTATCAAAATCCATGGTCCATAGGCCATCTTCCTCTTCTTCTAAGTGCCGAAACTCTT
Source organism: Pinus tabuliformis (assembly GCA_031772625.1). Taxonomy (NCBI): domain Eukaryota; kingdom Viridiplantae; phylum Streptophyta; class Pinopsida; order Pinales; family Pinaceae; genus Pinus; species Pinus tabuliformis. The sequence continues at coordinate 836,047,928 of CM062804.1, forward strand.
TTTCCTCTATTTTTTCTGCTTGCTGTCCATCATCTTTTTCTGATTGCTGAACGATATTTCCATGTTCTTGTCCTTCTCTCTTCAAAATTTCTCTGAAATTTTCTGTTATTTCTGGAATAGCATCTGCTACAACTAACTAACTATCAATATCATTGAAATTATCTGAATACAAAACAAAATATTCTAGATCTGTATGTACATAATTAATCGGATGATTAATTGGTTTCTCCTTGCTTGTAATCATGTATTTCATTTTCTGCTCACGATACAATTTTCTCATTTGGCCAAACACTGGAATCGTTGCATAGGAGAAATCAAGCTACATAGTTCCTTTGATCTTAGCTCCCCAAGACCTTGAAAGAAGCATACCGAATCGGGGAGGAATGTCTGCCACAACAACATCCATCAAAGTATTCTTAGGCAGAATCTGATCCAAACTAACCACCAAGTCTTTAATAAGCCCAATACATCTCACCCTGCTGGAATCAAATGAATAGAGATCATGGTACTTCCTGGTAATGTCCAAACCCAACTTCTCCATGATAGCTTTTGGCATAAGATTGTGGGAGGCACCGGAATCAAACATAGCATTATGCAAAACAAACTCATGCACTCTCAAACTGATATAAAAAGGAGGCACATCACTGTCGGGAGACTCACCATTCAATGCTGGTCCAAAAATCAGTTCAGGTTTATCATCTTCCACACTCACCATATCAGACATTGGATCAAAATTCAGAATTTTGGAAACCTGCCCTCTATAATCGCTGTTCCTCATCAGCTCTGTCAAAGGAATAGATACCTTCAATTTAGAAATCTCATTTTCTAAACTAAAAGTGGAAGTCTTCTCTACCTCTTTGGCTGGAACTTCTTTCTTCTCAGCTTTATCTTTTGGTGCAATGGGCTGATTGACTCGTTCATTTGCTGATGGAGTTTTGTTAGGCATAGGATCAACAACTTCTTTGCCTTTATTTGGTGCAACCGGTGGCTCATTCTTAGATGCTGGACCCTCCTTTCTCTTTTGGATTGGATTGATGGGGACATTTCTGTTTCTTAATGAATACTGATGCTGCTGGGCGGACAAGGCATGCATATACCCTCTTTGATACTCATCCAACTCCTCTTCAAGAGCTGTGTCATTCGACAAGATAAAATCTGCATCATGCTGTACCATTGAACTTTCCGCATACTCATCATCTTCAGTGATAAATGTGGGCATATCATCAGGAGTAAAGAAGTGATTTTCTTCTCCTATTACATGGTCTTCATCATCAGATTCAGGGCCAACAAAATTTTGCTAAAGAGGTGTCTTTACTTGCTGCTGTTGTGATGCCGTTTCTTGTGCTCGCTGCTCACGCTGTTTGATCCTGAATTATGGCTGTTGCTGGCCACGGAAATTGGGATTCTGAATCTGCGGTTTGGGCTTATCTAGTGTCAACCTTTCAATCATCTTTTCTACCTTACATAGCACCTGATCTGAGGTAGAAGCTTCCTCCTTTATTGAGACTTTCTTTTCAGCTTTCATTCTAGCTCGCTTGTCATTCAAATTTGCCTCAACACTAACGGCAATTTTCTGCATCTCTTCTAAGGTAGCTGGATCTCTCTCCCTTAACTAATAAGCCATGTCCAGATCCAAGCCATCCGGGAACTTAAGCAAAGCTGATCTTCTAGTTGGATTTAAGTCATCCAGAATTACATTATAAACCGCATTGAATCTAATACAATAGTCTTGAACGGACTCACCAACATTTCGCTTGATCTTGGTATATTCGGAAGTGATTTGCAGCGGATCTTTCTTTACTTCCCAGCGTTCCAAAAACTGTCTTTTAAGGTCTTCTAATGTAGGAACACTTCTAGCCGGAAAAGCTCTGAACCATTTTCTTACCTCATCACCGAAAGTATGCACGAATAACCTCATGGTCACATTTTCTTCATCGATCTCATGAAGATCGAAGAAATCTATCATTTTGTCCACGTGTTGCTGAGCTGTGATACCCTGAGGTGTGCCATCAAACAAAGGAATTTTGCTCTAATAATCTGCGGGCATGTCATTCAAAACTTGAGGCAGCGCGAGAGGTGCAAACCGAGTAGCCATTGCTCTTGGTGGATTTGGTCCGGGGGATGATGGAGGAGTGGGAGCAGCTGATGTGTGAGGTGTATGAGGAGGTGTATGTAGAGGTGAAACAATTTTAGATGTAGAAGGAGTAGATGGAGGTGAATTTATAGCAGACTTTTGATCAGCAATGTTAGGCTGTGGAGGAAGGGTGGGAATGAAAGGCGGCTCCGTTGGAACCCTTGAGCTAGATGGGGTTGAAACAGCTCCAAGAGTTGCAGATGCAGCTTCTAGAAAATCAATTATATTTGCAGCCTCAATGTCAGTTTGGAGTTGTCTTAGAATGAAATTTTCAATAGACTTATTAGATTTTTCAATGTTTAGAGCAGCAAGAAAATCCAGATTTGGGATGATAGACTCAAAAGCGTTTTCAGACTTGGTTTTAAATAATGACAATTCAAACTTTTCATCAAAATCAAGCTCTTCAAGATACTCAAAAATTGTTGGGCATGAACGAGATCTAAACACGGGAGTGACAAAGCTCTCTTGGCGAACAATTCTTGAAATCAGATTAGGATTCTCGTAGAAAGGAGTAGGATTTGGATCTGGATTAGCTCTTGTATATCTCTTTGAAGCCAGCGTGTTATTTTCAAGAAATAAAAGGAACAAAAGAAACTTGATCAGCTTGTCAAACTCTCAACCTATCATCCAAAGCTTAGAATTGTCAAAAGTACTGGGGTGATTCGCAAATCAAGTGTCACGATTACAAGCTAGACCGAAGACTAACTGAAGCAGCGTTTATCTACTTGCACTAATGTAAAGCAAAAGCGTTTTGAAGGCTACCTGGCATAACTTCAGGCTCCGTCTGTAGCTTAGAAAACCAATGACATCAACAAGCAAACCATTTTCTTCCCCAGTATGGTCGCCACTATGTTAGAGCCTAGATTTGTCTCAGGCTGAAAAGACAAGGTTCTAGGTCCACATCAAACCACGCTCAGCCTTGTAGCTAGCCCTACGAGGACAGGAGAGGGCTCTCTCCGGGTCAATCTCGGCAAAAGACAAGCGATGGGGCTCGAGATGACTGATTTAGCAACTGATTTTAGGCTAGGTATTAAGTGTAGGGATTTGATTTGGTTTTTTGAGGGTTTTGTTGAAAAAATGGGAAAGGCAAATTTGGGCTCGGGGATGAGGCACAATTTCTGTAGAGGTCTGATTGGGGCAAGGAAGGCAATTGTTTTGATGCTTTAAAGCAAGTGAGATGGATAGATCAGATAGGTGAGGAGCTAAGGAGAGCAAGAGAGTCTCAAGAGTTCTCCTTAAACTGAAGAAAACATGTAAATTTAAACAAATTCAAAGGCAGAGCATAACAATTATGGATTCCACCTTAATCACCCATTTGTTTCAAATTTAGAAGAAGAAGCATGAAAATGATACACATAACACTAGATAAACTTACAATTACTCAGATAAGCACACCATCAAAACATAAATCCACGTGGATCCCAAACAGTGCTGCAAAACCCTGGTCTTTCCTTAGCCGAAAATGCAGAAGTGAATGTACAATAGAGTGCCGAGCTTTTCCCAAGAGTCCAAACCTGAAAATGACTTAGAAAATACATGATATAGACTAGCCCAACCCATTACCTTGCCTATAGGGGTCGAGATCATCATTCTAGGAGCTGTTTCAACCAATTCTAAACAAAGCACTAAAATCTAGGCAATCAAAACAACTTGCCTCTATAAGGTAGGAAACTGATTCATTCATTAAATTTTCACTCTTTGGTGAATGAATCCTCTAGAACAAGTAACTAAGTGTCAAAATTACATAATTTTCATTCAATTACATCAATATAGGTCAAAAATAACATCACAAAGCAAAACTAGTCAAACTGGCCGAATTTCTGAGCTGGAAGGTGAAAAATTGGGCCAAAAACCTCTATGCGCCGCGCCAATTTTTGTATGCATTGCGCTACTTTGCTGCTGATTTTGAGGAATTTTATGAAGTCCAAATTGAGCCCAAGTGTTCTTGTTGGAAATCCTTGCCTGTCTACTTTCCAACCCAAGTGGAATTTCTGAATTTGGATGTCATTTGCCCCTCCAAAACTTCAATCTCCCAACACTGCTTTCTGTGTGTGAAATTAGGGGCAGAGAGGTCATTTTAAGGGTGTTTTTGACCTCCTGAGGACTCAAAAATTGCCCAAATTTCTTGGCCAAGCACCAACAGTCATGATTTTCCATGAAAAATCCAAAACTATAAACGTTTTTTTATTTGGAGCCTCCTATTGTAAGCGCGTGCCACGTGGCACGGCTCACAGGGAGAAAAACCCTGTTTTTTGCACAAAAATTTCCAAAAATACCAAAAATGCCCCAAATTTCTTGAAATTTGGGCTGGAACTTCCTTATCAAGTGCTATGTTGGGCTAAAGAGGCCTCAGCCAATATCTGAAGACGATCGATCTCCCTTTGCCTCTTTTGCTTCTTGATTGCCTTCCTCAATTTCGCCTTCAAATTCCTGATTCGGGCCTTGCACACTTTGTTGCACGCCATGTAGTGAAAAGCCATGTGTCTCAGTAGTGCATGATCTTTGTCGGACTTGTCCAACAGCCTCTCTAAGTGCATGTTCACTCTCTCAAGATTGGCCTCCCGATCCTCATTAATTTCTTGCTCCAATGATGTGAGCTCAACTCTTCTCCTTTGTGCAGCTTGGCAATGCTCATGAATGTTTTGTAGTTCCATGATCGCTTGCTGATCCTCAAGTTGTTTGTTCCTCTACTCCAAGTATTTCATGGTCCACTTAGCCCTCTCCAAGTCAAGGGATAAGGCTTCGATCTCTGATTGCTGCTCCTGGATGATCTCTCTAAGTTTGGCGCTTTGTGGACCCGTATCTATATCATCATCATGAGGGAGAATTAACTCGGTCTTTCGTTCACCTGATGGCTCACCTGAAGGCCCCTCATCCTGCATTGGCTCCTTGCCTTTGTCCTGCACCTGTGATGCTGATGGAGGAGGCGAGGCCCCTTCCACCTCGAGTGGAGATAACACTCGCTTTGCCGCTGCAAACAAATGTCTGGTGCCTCTCTGATATGTGATAAGAACCGGCACACTAGCAGTCTCATGGCGCTCATACTGATGAGAAGGTTCACCCTCATGCTTAACCTCTGATACTCCCCGTGAAGCTCTGAAGAAGTCACAAGAGATGAAATCATCCCAAGTGATGCCCTGCAATCCAAGCTAATGAACCACCAAAATCTTAATAAGAGCAAAATGATATACACTGTTAAGTTGGTGCTGAGGAGTTTTACGCTCTATAAAGGTGGTCATCCTCTCAATGTTCCGGCAAATGAAATACGGAATGTTCATCATCCGTACCCTAGTGAAATGCATGAGCAACCTGATGTGATAAGCATAAAGACGAGAGAACCGTCCCTCATAGTTGAAATATTTCATGATCAATCTCATTAGTTGAGCATATTCATCTTTCAGATACTAGAACGGGAACACTCTCTTGAGTTGCCTCAAGCAACTGGTTTTAATGTATGGCTCATAATTCTGCCGATCAATCTTTTGTTTCTTGTGCCATGGTTCCCTAATGTTCGGTATACTAGTTGCTAATGAGACAGATTATGGTGTAAGTGTGAAGGTGACACCAGCCAAGATAGCTTTATCTCCGTGCAAGTGCAGCACAAAAAGACGAGCCAACTCATGATGAAATTGGACACTAGCCACCATTTGACAAAACTCATAGCATGACTGATGCTGAAAGCACTGCATAGCAAGAGAGCAGGCCTGCAATTCTGTAAGGGTGGTCGGTTCTTCCCTAACATGTCTGCCACTTTTATGAGGTCTCTGGGGTGCCTGTTCTTCCAAGGGAGAATCACTTTGGGTTTCCACCTCATAGTCCGACGAATGCTCAGATGCCATGACTGCTATACAAAAAACCTTGAAGACAAGGTGACTGTTGTGTATGAACTATACTTGAACTGCTCTTTTTGGTGTTGTATTTCAATTTTTGCCACCAAGGGAAAAACAAATGCAACAGGGACTGTTAGGGATTGTTATGAAGGGGAAACAATATTGAGGAATGGGAATTATTGGGAGAAATTTAATAGGGAAATATGGGAGAGGGTTTGAGGGATTAATGTATGGGAATAGGGTTTAGGGTTTGGGATTAGTTGTATAGATTTTGATGTGTAAGGTTAGAGGATTTGGGATAGAGTATGTAGGAGAAGGGAGTAATGAATTTAGGTGATAGGGATTAGTGAAAATAAGGGAACAATGGGAGGGAGACAAAATCTTGGTGGCAAAATAGTGAGTTTTAAACCCTGGCAGCAATTGGCTTGAGGATCTATAGAAGTAGGTTTTGAGAATTTTTGTTGCAACCACTATCACCCACAAACCACCATCTCTTATCATAAAATTTGATGCAATAGCAAGATAGCAAGCCTACCTTGAAAATCTAGGCAAAGTATGAGCAATTTGGTGAAGTTTCCAACAATTTTCGGGCTTGAGGCTATATGCACCGCACTCAAAACCCAGTGCGCCGCACTCTCTATGTGCGTCACGCCCATTCAAATTTACACTGTGCAGAAATCCCCAGTGCGTCGCGCGCTTCCAGTGCGCCGCGCCGCCTGTTATATGCGTCGCGCTGGTTAGCTACAAGCCAGTTCTCTCCAAAACACGCACGCTCTCACCCAATTCGCTCTGAAACGTTTTTCTCCATCCTTGGCATGCAAAATGACTTTCATCTTCATGGAAAAACTTTATATAGACATCAATTTGATTTTTGTCTCTCCAAAACCCATTTTGTAATGTTTTGCAATTGACACTTTTTCACAATTAATAGAACTCTGACCTTTTTGTTTCCTTCTTGACTTTTTGTTAAAATAATGAATTTCTTGGTAATTTTTTGTAGGGATAGCTGACATGGAATTTGGCAAAGGAGACCAGGGCTATGCCTGGAGAATTCAAGAACTGAAAATTTTGAAAAATTATTACAAAAACGAAATGTCGACTTATCTTCAAAATAGAGTTTTGAAGAGAAGTCATAATCCATCCATATGATGATAAGAATCTTTTGAAATAACAACTTATCAAGGACCTCCCTCTGGCCTGCTGGCTTTATTAGACTTTGTCGAAGACCAAATTGACTAACCCTAGACCTAATGACTAAAATGACTGTTATGACCTAGAAACTGCAACAGGACTGCCAATGACTTTAAGATTCGATTTTGATGGATAGACCTGAGCCAGCAGTGCAAAGCATGAGGGGGATGAATGACAAAATCCCTTCCATTCAGATTTATGGCATGCTCCTAACGAAATACAACTGATCGAAAGCAATGGGACACCTAAACATGAAATGCAAAAAGAGTTTTGATCTCTGACGGAGGGATGACCAGACCGACTCTAACACACTACATCAATACTTTCAATAATTTTTCCAAGTCTTTCATTGTAACACTTATATGCTTTGCTATGGGGAGAGTATCCAAGGAGAATGCCTTCATCTGCTCTAGGTTCAAACTTGCCAAGATTTTCATCAGTGCTTTTAATGTAGCATTTGCTTCCAAAAGTTTTGAAGTATTTTACGGTGGGAGTCTTACCATGCCAAAGTTCATGAGGATTCTGAGTGCTGTTTACCCAGACGTTTGTCTTGTTAAGAATAGTAACTGCAGCAAATGCGGCTTCACCCCAAAAGGTTGCAAGAGTTCCAAATTCATCAAGCATAGCACGAGCCATTTGTTGAACCGTTCTGTTCATCCTTTCCACTACTCCATTTTGTTGAGGAGTCCTTGCAGCAGAAAATTCCCTTCTTATTCCATGTTCTTCACAAAAATCAAAAAATTCATCTGAGGTAAATTCTCCTCCCCGATCAGACCTGAGGCATTTGATTCTGCGATCTGATTCGTTTTCAACCAAGGCTTTGAATGATTTGAACTTTTCGAAAGCTTCATCTTTATACTTCATGAGTCCTATCCAAAACATCCTTGAAAAGTCATCAATGAAGAATATGAAGTACTCTTCACCTCTAGGTGACCTCTTCCTAGTTGGACCACATATATCAGTATGGACAAGTTCAAGTGGCCTGCTAGCTAATCCTTCCTTTTCAGGGGAATTAGTTCTGGTTTTTTTACCAAACTAACATGACTTGCATATTGTATTGTCTAGAATTCTAATGTCAGGAAGATCATGAACTGCCTGATATTTGCATGCTTTCCTTATCTGAGAGAAGCTAAGATGCCCCAATCTTCTCTGCCATAGCCAGTGTTCATCATTATTGCTTAGATAGCATTGATGTTGTCCTTCTATGAATATGTATAAATTATTTGGAGTTCTTATGCCTTTGATCACTGTTTTTCCTGTATCAAGATCATGAACACTATATCCATTTGATCGAAATATTACCTCAGTTCCTTGATCGCACATCTAACTGACACTCAATAGATTATGCTTTAAGCCATCAACATACATAACATTTCCAGCTTTGACCTTTTCTTTCAACTGAACAGAACCTTTACCTTTTATGAACGCAGGGGTGTCATTTCCAAATGAGACCTTATTTTCCTTTTCCAAGGCACTATATGATTGAAGTTTTTCTTTATCACCTGTCATATGTTTCGAACATCCATTATCAATGTACCATTGATTTTCCTATCCTTCTGCATATAAGGCTATCCCACAACTTTCTGGTTGTGGTTCTTTCTTTCTCCATGTTTTGGGGTTCAATGAAGCTTGCTCGTTCTGAGTTGTTTGCCGGAACCTACTCCTGCATTTAGACTCTACATGACTGAAGTTGTTGCAAATAGAACATTCTATTTCATTTTCAAGAGCAGTAAAGTTATTGTAGGTCCTTTTCATGTTCCCAGTCATACTCCTTTGTTTTTGAGCTTCCCTAGTCATGATGGTCTTGTAGGCAACACATTGAGCAGCTTTATGACCAAAGTTATGACAAGAAAAACATTGGCCATTGAAGAAATTCCTGCGATTATCAAACCTACCAACCAATTGATTGTAGTTTCTATTGACATCCATTCTTGAGCCAAATTGAGAATGATTTACCTGTGGTTGATTGAAGCTTCTGTTCATCCTTGAAGTAGATTGCCCCCAACTTACTTGGTAATCTTTGTTCATTCGTGAAGCCAATGGTCCCTGATTTACCTGGTAGTCTGCATTATGCTTTTGTTGTCGATTGTCAACCTGTTCACTTCTCCTTGCTGCATCAAGATAACTTTTGGAGGTGGATGGCTTCTGTGCTTGAGCCGTTTCTTCAGAATATCTGAGACCTGTCTTGATTAGAGGAGAACGCTGTACTTTGATAATCTCATCTAAAGTTTCAGATCCTTTAGCAAATCTAAGATTAAGAGCTTTTGTTTTCTCAATTTCTTTTCTAAGTCCCACAATTTCACATTCTAACTCTTCATTGTGTTTATCTCTTTCAGCAAGTTGGAATGTCAAAGTGTCTATAATCATGTTCTTTTCTTCTAAACAAATTTTGAGTTTAGAAATTTCTTCATAAAGATCTTCTTCATTTATAGCATCCAAGAAGTCATCATCTTCAAAAGCCATCAAAAGTCTATCATCATTACCTTGTTCATCTTCATCACTATTTGAAAGTCCATCACTGTCTTCATGTGTATAATAGCTCTTCTTACTTACATTCTGTTTTCTGTTCCATCTGACAGGTTCCTTACCTTTGTCTAGTCTATCTTTATGAGGGCACTTTGCAGCATAGTGACCGACTCTTCCACAAGAAAAGCATTTGAAAGGCAACTTACCTCTGAATCTTCCAGTTCCCCGTTGAAGGTTCTTGACAAAATTTGATTCTTCTTCTTCTTCAGACATATATCCTGACTCATTGTAAACTCCTTTTCCTGAGGCTTTGAATGTGGCTTCTCTCCTGTCTGATGGTCCCCCTTTTCTCATTTCATAAGCATTTAGGATTTCGTGCAGCTGGGACATGGTAAGACTCTGTAGATTCTATTTTTCTTCTATGGCAGAAACTTTTGAGTCAAACTTAGGAGACAAAGATCTTAGTACCTTTTCAACCAAAACAACTTCTTTTATTTCTTCACCCAATTTTTTCATACAATTTACGATCTCATCTATACGTAGGAAATAGTTAGCCATGCTTTCATCATTGTGCATTCTAAGACTTTCATATTGAATTCTAAGAGTTTGTAGTTTTTCTCGTTTTACTTATTCATCTCCTTCATAGCTCATAACGATCTTGTCCCATATTTCTTTTGCGGTTTTAAGTTGCATAACCTTGACGAATTCTGATTGAGATAGACTCCCTAATAGAGTATTGACAGCCTTTGCATTTGTTTCATACTACTTTTTACCAGCCGGATCTGTAGGAGTTGCTGATGGAAATGTATATCCTATTTCTACAATATCCCAAACTTCTGTACCAAGAGATTGAAGATAGGCTGTGATTCTTACCTTCCAATAGATGAAGTTGCTCCCATCAAAAATTGGTGGCCTGATGGATGCCTCTCTCTCATAATTGCTAATGATGATAGATCTTCCTTCAAGCGGTCAAGCTTCTTTTGAAGGACCTAGCTCTGATACCAATTGTTGAAAATAACACTAAGAGGGGGGGTGAATCAGTATTATCAAGTCAATTATTTTTCAATTCAACCACAAATTTGTATACGCTACTTTAGTTAGAGAAACCAGCGTATATACGCAACTTCAGTTAAGGAAAACAGCGTATAACTCACAGAATTGTAATTTAGTTATTCTTCAGATTTTAATCTTAAATCTGTGTGTCAGAGCCATATAGACATCAACCAGGGACAGAAAAATAGTGCAGACAGTCACACATAAGAACACAAGATATAAGGTGGAAACCTAATGTGGGTGAAAACCAATTGCTACAATATGTCTCTATCTTATTTCAATTAGAAACTTCTTTTTACAATGATTCTGTATTGGTGCAGTCTTATACCAGTATGCAAGCTGCTACCTGCAGAAGGCTACAACCTTCTCTTGTTCTCTAGATTCACCTGGAAGGGAGCTACATCCCCCTTAGCTCTTGTACTAGCTGAGGTACTAGTACATAGGCTGCTACCTGCAGAAGGCTACAATTTTCTCTTTTCTTCCAGGGACCACGTTTCATAAATTTTTAGACTGGATCCGTGAATAACATCAATCATACATAAAGTATATCTGCAATAATCAATCTCCTTTGTACAACCCAATATAGGATCAACCAGAAAACTTCTCAGAATGCTGTAACCAGAAAACAATAACAGTAACCAGACACCAAATCTGAACCCAGAACACTGTAGCAATAAACAAAAGCAGCTAAAGCATATTTCATGAAATGTACGCTACTTCACTAAGCATAAAACTACGTACATACGCAGCTGTATCAATTCCAACCAGCGTATACGCTGTCTTATTTCGCTGAACCTGCGTGTATACGTGCCTCTGATGTGCGAAACCTGCGTACAGATCTATAACAGACAATTTTCTCTTTTCAAGTATTCAGACATCAATTATACCCAGTTTATCAGATTTATAGATCTACTCATGCACCAAATACAACAGATCAAAAACCATACAGTGATACTACTAGTCAAGCCTTAAGGTCTTGATCAATAGAATTTATCCATCTTTTAGCGCTCAGGTTCCTCCTTGGATCAGATTCAGAAATGCACCATAAACCAATCACCAGTGTTCCAGATCGTGCTCCTCTTAAGATATTCAATACTTTAATCGATACCCTTGCCAAATGATCTCCTTCCCTTTTTATAGTCTTAGGCTTACACAAACCATGGTCCAAAACCATTGATAACCAATATTAGGGACTCAATACCTGGGTTCAACACTTTGGATGCAATACCAATAACCAAAACCATAGGTTCAAATATGTCGGACTAAATACCATGGACCAAACATAAATTTTCCCACATGTACGTGCTTTTCTCTGCATGAAAGTGCGTGCATACGTATATGCGCCTTCTGAATGGTATACCTGCATGTATATGTGATTTTGTTACGAGGAACCTGCGTATACCTCATTTCCTTTCATTTTGAGAGCCTGAACTGTGATCTGCCCTTTGAGTGAGTTGCCATCAAGGACAACACCTGTGCCATAGTGCCAAACCAGTGCCATAATGCCAACAAAAACCAAGTGACTATTAGGAACAACTCAAGGAAAAACACTCTTAGGTAGTCTCACAAGCTATTGTGGCTCCTTGATGGACATTATTTTTTCCTAGGAGGACGCTATGTCTAGAATTAAAAGCAATGTATATTGTTATAGCAAGTTCAAATTTTCTAACATTGGATCATGAACTAAGTTTTGGATTCAACTTATTAGCTATTTGAATTAAAGGATAAAACAAAAACAAATTGCATGATAGAATATAGTTGTCAGATCTGTGAAGTGACATTGTTTTTAGGTGCTATAGAATATGCCAAGAACTACTATGATCATGACCGCAAGCTGATCTTACTTATCAAGGCAATATCACTTGTTGCACTCATGAGAAAGAAAGACAGAGCACTCACCATAATTGTTTCAAAGGTATTTGGGCTTCCAAAACACCTTGTAGGAATCCCATCATGTTCGTAGCCACGAGGTGAAGGATACATTCACCCTCATTTATGTGAGAATGACTAGAATGCGCAAAGAGGTCAAGTAGTGTGACAAGCTGAACACTTTAACATCAATTTGACTATTTTTAAATGGAATTCAACAAACTGCAACCACAAATGTATACAATAGTATAACGAAATTGGGAAAACTGCAAGCACAAATGTATATGATAGTATAATGAAATTTAGCAAACTGCAACCACGAATGTATATGGTGGTATAATAATTTGCATGAAATGTGGAATAAACTTGGGACACCTTAACATAGATTTCATTGTAGCTTGGGTGAAATCTATTAAGGCAGAGGCTAATACTGTCCTCACAAGGATTTCCATAACCAAGAAAGGAACTTGTAAAAAGAAAAAAAACAATTAAAGAACAATTGCAGTTACTTGAAAATTGAGATTGCATCCAAGCAAAATTTCTTGGAAGTTGGTTGTTAAAATACCCAACACAAGAGTATGAAACCAAGATTCAAGAAACTTGAATGAAGGACTATTCATTTGTGTTTCATTCATCTGATATGTGACAGAGCATAAGCTGCCCTATGTACCATGTCAGCCAAATCTCACATATGATTTTTGCAATGTCTGCAAAGTAGCCATCTTTGCATTGGTTTCTATGAAGCTTCACCGACCCAGTGACCCTAAGGAGGGGGAAAAAGTAGCCCAACAATACTAACAACATCCCCCAAAAGAGTGCCTTAGGAAAGGTCTCTTGGGATTATTTATCTTTGCTGCAAGAGTACGTGATAGAAGCATACAAAGTGAATTTTACAATGGAGACAAAAGATATGAACACTCTTTGACAATGAAGTTGCATCATTCTGTATGAAAAATGACATTTGCATTATCTCTTATGAAACTGACTTGTACATGGAAGTCCCAAAGATTGTATCTAACATCGGAAACGCCTTCTAGGTACTTTTCATATGTCAGGTTTGTCAAAGATGGACAAAGCTCCAATAACAAACTACTTTTCAAAATTCACTCGTACTGAACATTTGTTTCTGTTTGAATAATGCACTATAATTGGAGACAACGTCGATATGTTGTTGATTTTTTACATGTGTAACAATGGATTTCATCCCCGTAAACTATTCCAAATGTATCTGTTGGGAAAGAACAACTGTTACAAATTGTCACAAAAGGATTTGCGTGAATGCTTGCTATTGTCAACATTCCTTCGACTTGGTTCATGTTTCAATATGGTTGGAGTGTTAGATATTGCAATAGAAAATGATATGAGGAAATTAAATAATTCATTAGAATTTATATTTGGTGAAATGTGAAATAAACTTTGTTGTTGAAACAATTAGATTGTTTAGATCTTCAAGTTCTCTATTCGAGTTGACAGTGATTATAAAAGTGGATTTGTATGTGCACAATGATCTGGGTTTTTTTACTTAAACAAGATTTCAAAATAACACCATTGGTGTTTGTTGTCTCGAAACTTGTTGTTGTATGGAAAGGAAAAATGAAGGAAATGTAGAAAAAAATAAACTTGAATTGCAAAATGCATTAGTGTTGAACGTAGTTGCTTCAAAATCTGTTTGAGTAAATGTGAAAAATTATGCATGGTTGAGTTTGTACATATCGTGGCTTTGTCTTCTTCTGGTTGGCCATATTCGATGTCCAGTGCATATTGAAGCCCTATTTGTTTTGCAAATGTTACAAGAGCAGCCATTGTGCCTATTGCGAATGGAGATCTCGTGGTTGTGAGTTGCCTAATTATTGTTGTTGGTACGAACTTGTACTCCTTGCAAATGGTTGGTATTGTTTCTATAGTGCTTCTATCATGTAAAACTAATATGCAACTGCAATCTCCATGGTCATAATTTTTTTTGCAGAGATCTTAAAATCTTTGATACAAATTCCTTGGCCAATAACAAGTTTGGCTTCAACATGAGTAATGAGATTGTGTGGCACATTCAGTGTAATTGTCATGTCTCCTTTGCTGTCAACTAGATCGACACATAACAACTCCACTCCATGTGCTCGATCAAGTGTTGTTTTATATGTTACAAGCATGTCACCAAGAAAGGTTGTTTCCACTTTGAGGATTTTAAACTCTTTTGTTGTGGTCGCATTGCATTCTTCATGCTTAGCCTTTATTTGAGACTCTTCTTGTTGTTTTTTTCTGTAGAGCTGTATTAAATGAACCTGAAGTAGCATATTGTCTGCGTTAGAAAACTTGCAAGAACAGACATAAAGGATGTTTACTTACTATTTTTCAGGTTCAAACGAGCTGCAGGTGTCCACAGTGGAAATGTCATCATGTTGTCTTTTCATATTGTTTATCTATACAGAACACGACTACAAGCTATTAGGTTTGCAAGAAAAATATGTTGTATTTGATAGTAAATATGTCCATAATTCCATTCATAGTGTTGTTACATACCTAGATTACTTTGAGGAAACAATAGATGGAAAAAAGGTGGAAACCATAGACTTTGTTCCAATGGGATATTTAGCAAATCGTACAAAAAATTGTGATTAGAGTTGTAGTAGAGCATAGAATATGCTATAGTCAGACCAGTATGCCCATGTCATATTGATTTCACATTGCTTGATAGGCAAGCTTGTCCAGATATGATCTATTATTGTTTTTCGTTGCAAAGATAATTTACTTGTTATTGCTTGTAAGTTTTTCATTTCCATATATTGTACAAAGGTTATGCTACGAGTTATTTGTAGTTGGATGCCAATGTTAAAGTCACCAATAACTAAGAAAACACAATTGGTATGTGTAGTTTGCGATTTTGCTTCTCTAATAATTTGTATTATTGTAGATACTTGTTCAAATGGTGTTGCATAAATGTTCATTAAACAAATTGGTTGTTGAAAGTACATGTTTATTAGTGTAAGTACAATTTTGTTCTTGTAGAATGTCCTTGTTGCTTTGATCGTTATTCTTTTGTCTATACAAGTAAGGATTCCATGTGTAGAATGTGAAATTGCAAAGTTGAATGGAAAGAATTCCTTGTTTGTTGGTGGAATGTGAAACTAATTTTCTTGAAAACAGAGAATCATATTGTCCATTAAGTCTTTCTGATGGATCACATCACTAAGATGTGCATGTAGACTACGTGTGTTTAGAGTTGCAATTGATAAAACATTCTTGTTGTCAATTATTTTCTTCACAAATTCTAGTTCCCATGTAGCAATTGTTTCTAGTCATGCCATTTCATCTAATATCTTATTTTTCACGTGGAATTTTTCCTCAACCAATTTTCTAATCAATTATAATGAGTCCATAGTCTTAACGCATGATAGTGAAATATAGAATAGACCATGTTTTGTGACAAAATTTGGGTCGAATGTAAGCTGATCCAATGTCATTCCTTGTGTTTGGTGTATTGATCATGCACAAGATAATTGGATTGGAAATTTTTTTCGAATTGTGATTTTTAATTTCTTACAAGACATTTCTAGTGGTTTTGAAATTTGCAAAATTGGCATCCAACTTGGCAAGATATTTATTTCATATAGCTCTTTGAATTTGTTTCTTTGTTTTTTCCCAAACTTTGTGTTTGAAAATTATATCCAAACAATGTCAAGTCTATTGTTATTAGATGAATAGGATCTGAAAATACCTTCACCGTTGTTAACTAATCCATCATTAGTATTTTATTTTCCTGCATATATTTCAACTAACATGTTTTGTCTGACTGTAATTGTTGATGGCAATGCAATTGTTTTATCAAAGGAAAAATAGCTTGATCCAGTCATCTCGTAGTTGTCAATTGCAGTGAGCATTATTTGTTGGCCATCTGTTAGTGAAAGCATTTTCGCATTATGAGTATGGACATCATTGTTTTGATAGAAAATGTATGGGAAAGTGGGCTTAAAGGTGCAGGCCTATGGCAATTGTCATTTATGTAAGTAATATCTTCATCCGTTTACACGTCTAATCTCATCCTATTCAACACATCAATGAATAGTGGGTCTTTTTGACGCCTTGTTCTGTGTAATTGATAACATTTTATTTTATTTGGCCAAAAGTCATATGGAATTATGTTTTTGTTGATTTTTTGGCTTTCAAAGATAAGAGAGTCTCTTACAGGGTTTGCCTAGTAGAGATCACTAGAGAATATCATGTCAACATTACCAAAATATGAATTTCACATGTGTAAGATTTGTCGGAGTCATTTATCAATTTGGTATAAAGTTGTTGCACCAACAAGTGATGCCTCATCTATGAGAAATACACGCAGTTGTTGGAAGTGCTTTGATAATGTGTCTAGTTTTTCGTTGTTTAGTGAAGGGAAATCTGCTTTGTTAAAGGGAAAATAGAATGTAGAATGCAATGTGACACCACCGACATTGAAAGCAAATTTTCCCATGTATGCAGTGATTATTTTTTTTAGTTGTGATGGGTTATAAGGGAATGCCTCATTATGTGTGTGTACAAGGGACTGGAAAATTGCCTTAGCCATGTGTGTCTTTCCTGTTCCTGCACCTCTTGTTATTAACAAATATATTAGTTCATTTGGTCTATACAATTTTCTTGTTACGACATGATTGACTATTCTTGCTTGTTATGTGTTTAATTGTCGCATAAACTTATAGTACTCTATGTCTTCAAGTATATTTGGTTGTTTGAAAATTTCGTATGGCCATGTAGATCGTAGAGAAAATTTCTTTGTATGTTGGAAATGTTCCAAATCATTTTGGAAGTCACAGTTTTTATATTTTTCATCTATGGATTTATCAAATGTTGTACTTTCTATTTCATTTGATTGCAGACTGTTTATGTTGAATATTTGTTCATTTTCTGTTTCTAATGCATGCATTGCATTATCTTTGTCACCCCATGTATTTGTTGTAGCAAATATTAACTTTTGTTCATTTTCCTTCACTGTTTTTTTGAATGCAACATATGTAGATTTCCAAGTTGGGTGATGTTGCTTGATCGTAATTTCACTTACTTGACAGGGATAGTATAACATTAGTTGTTCTCTACAATAATTTGTAATGTCCTTGTATTTGTTATATCTCACACATTGAATGACATATGGTCTACTTTATTTTTTGTGTTTTTGTCCTTCTTTGTATAACTAGATGAAAATTCTCCTAAACATACAAGATCAATAGATATAGGTTCTAGAATATAATAGTCAATGATTGATGGGCACATTATGTCTTTTGAGTTATTTGCTTCCTTTTGCAAGTTCTTTTTTCTTTTAAGAACAAATGTGTATTCATCCACAAGAGATGTGTTGATGAAGATACACTTCCATGAACTAGGTTTAGTGGAAGCGATAACACAATATGGATTGCTTATTGTGTAGACAATTTTTTCCAGTCGACCAAAGCTTTCCCTAGAGAACTAATGGTATTGATGATGTCATATATTTTATTTTATTTTATTTTTTATTTTTATTTATTTATTTATTTTTATTTATTTATTTATTTATTTTTATTTATTTATTATTATTTTTATCTTCTTTTTTTTTAATTTTTAATTTTTTATTTATTTATTTATTTTTTATTTATTTATTTATTTATTTTTGAGATGATCTTCATGTATGTTCCTAAATGTTCTTGTAAGTGTTTTATCTTCTTTTGTCATGTAGGAATTACTGTACATTGTAGCTGCATATGAATCAAGTATGAATTGGGAGTCGATGTTTACAATCCAAATTCCTAGAATGTGTTGTGCAAAGTTATTTGTCGAGCTGTCAATTGGTTTTCTTTGCAATAATAGAGTTGTTTGATTTAGCATACATTGGATAACATGTATATATTCATCATGTACTAGTCCAAGGCTATCTAAGAAGCTATCAAACGTATCATTTTCATTGTATCTTGTACTATTCATTGCCTCAAATATTAGCTTCACATGTGATTTTATTTCATTTCTATCAAATTCAAGATGCTTTGTTTCCTTTATTGGTGGTATTGGGAAATTAAATTTGCAATCAGAATTTCTATGCTTTCTATAACTTCGTGTGAGAATGGTGTTGTAGGGCTCTAATCCCCTTTGAAATGAGTGATGAATTAGTTGACAAGTATTTATCAATGAAATTTTTAATTTCAACGTTTGTATATTTACCATAGATTGGTGCAGACTTTATCCATAATAAGCTGTGTTGATGTTCACTGCCCCGATTTTGCAATTCTGTTACATAGAAGAAGTCATTGATCTCTCCATAGTACTTTTGATCATGAGATATCAATTGATGTAGTGCATCTCCCCTAGACCTATAGTAACATACACAAGTAACAGGGTCATTTCATATTAATGAGCAAGGCTCATTTTCTTCTAGTTCATTTTTGCTTGGTATTCTAGTGTTTTGTTTTATGTATCTCAACACACTCATCAAAGGAGCCCAAAGATGCTTTGCACTGATAAAGTGTTGATCTAAAGATGATTTGAGGTTGCCATTGATGTCAACCCAAGCAGAACCAGGGGCTACCCTAATCTTGCAAGGGAATTTTGACTTGACAACTTACTCTATTTTGAGTCAAGGATCTTCTAGATGGATTCTACTCGTCGAGATGTTTCCGTTGATCTATGGCACGCTAAGTAATTTTTCACGGTTTGAGAGATATTCATGTTTGAATTTAGTAACCCCAGTTAGTGGGATAAAACCCTATGGGGTTGTGGCATGGCACTCATAATTGGTTTTTGTCATTGAATAGTCATTAATTAATAATTTTTAAGCTCCTAAAATCCCTCCAACATTCTCTATAGAAGCCCCTCTCAACTCTATAAAAAGAAATCTTATATATCCTCCAAATGTAGTGATCGTGGAATTGTTGCTATAACTTCATTTTTGAGAAGTATTATATTCTAAAATGAAACTCATTTGATTCAAAATCATGATGAACGTTGTGACCGAATTTCAGATCTTGGTTCGCTATATTTGTGGAGATATGATCTGTGGAAGTTAGGGTTTTTGCATGCTCCCAAATTTCATCTCAAAGAAGCGACCTTAGGAAAAGCATCATAACTCTCTCTCTGAGAAGAGGATTGGAATTCTGTAAAAAGTGGCAGATAGTGGACGAATGGTAGTGCTCTGTGTATCAATTTTAGAGCCGAAGGAGGAAAAAGTGACACGTGGCACGCCATACAAGTTCGCTCTACTGAACTAGTCCACAATTAGGTCATTGTACGAGATTAGGCATAACTTTGTCTTGAAGAGTCTAAACTGGGTCAGACCTGTGGCATTGGAAATAAGACTTAGAGGGATACTACAGGACCAAATATCACATATTGGGGATCTGAAATCACAGAGATATATCATATTAAATATCGTGCTACTAGAAGGAAAGAAAAACTAGATCAAGTGTTGTCAAGGGGTGCGAAGGACCAGACTTTCTAGGGTAGCAAAGAGAAAGCTACAACAAATGATGCAGTAGAGGTAAGCTACAGGTAAGTATCTTCTATATATGCATGTTCATATCTTAATTGCATTAGGTTCATTGTATTCTAATTTTTTGTTTTTGTTTAGCACTAACATATGCTCTACAGGATGAGGTAAGTCCTGCTATTATCATATCATGGGTATTTCCTTGAAGATTTTTGCAGGTATTATATATTCATCAAGACAAGACCCAAGTCATAATCTAATGTTATGAAGAGTGAGAAAGGGTAGCATGACAAGAGCAGCAATCAAGGTGCATAATAGCAGCAAGAAGTTCACTACATTAAGTCTTCAAGTGGGAAGCACTACATACAATCATTGTAAAAGTATCATTGTACAGAGTCATTGTAAAAGCATCATTTTAAGAGTTGTACAAGAGTCTATCTGGCAAGAGTTGAAGAGGAAGTGTTGGGAGGTCTAGCATCATCATTAGGTGGTTGTGTCATAGTTACGGTTATGGTACGAGAGTCCATTCTTCTTCTATAGGGTGGTAGGGTGGTGCTAGGCTAGTGCATAAAGTCACCAACAAGTTCAAGCCTTTGAAAACTTTAGGGTGGTAGGGTGGTGCTAGGGTGAGTTGTACTCATTGGGTGTTGGGGCATCCATTCAGTTGACTACTGAAGAATCTCGGGAATTGGAGCATCCATCCAGTGGGAGCTGGAGAAGAATTATTTTGTAGAATTCTAGGAAGTTGTTGCTTTCATTTTAGTTGGGGCTTAAGATTAAAGAACTTATTAGAAAAGTGTTCGGTGGTTTTTGACCCGGAAGGGGTTTTTCCACCTAAAATAGTTGTGTCTCCTGGGTTCTTTTATTTATTATCATTACTGCATAAACGTTAATAATAATTGAAGATTAACTAATGCTCTGAAAAGATTTAAAAGTGCTAATTTCTAAGGGATACTGATTCAGTCCCCCCCCATTATTTTCCATCAATTGGAATCAGAGCTTGGTTTCTTTAGTAACAACTTAACCATTGGAAGCCATTTTTTAGAGCATAGAGATGGGAAAGTCAAAGAATAGGGTTACAAGGATTTCAAAGGAAGGTACAGGTACAACAAAATCTCAAGAAAGTTAGTATTGTGTACCAACCCCTCATTTTGATGCAGATAATTACTGGATATGGGAATCCAGGATGGAAGTATCTTTGCAGGCACATGGAGTATGGGAATCAATTGTTTCTGGAGACACATCTACCGAAGAAGCTAAAAGGTACAACTCAAAGGCCATGAATGTAATTTTGAATGTTTTGCCAAATTCTGTGAAAACAAAAGTTGGTCAATGTTCAACAGCTAAAGCTCTTTGGGAAAAGCTTCATAATCTCTATTCAACAAAGAAATCAGGTCAAGATGTTATTGAAAACTCAGATCCTTCTGAGTATGATGAAGAAGGGTTGACCATAGAATAGTTTCCTAAGGAGGAAATCAAGCTTATAAAAGATCTCAAGGCTAAGAAGATCCGTTCCAATACTCTTGAAGAACAATTTCAAGGTCTCAAAATTGAAGTTGAAGAACACAAATGTATTGAAGAGTCACTTCAAAAGAAGTTGGAAGAAATCAATAATAGAAAGACATGAGACCTCAAGAGAGAAGTCCAACATAAGCAAAAAGAACTCGACACAACATTTGTAGAGATTAGCAAGGTCACACAATAGATGAAGGAAGAAAAAATTGAAAGAAAGGAATCTGATCAAAGATACATATCTGTTGTTGACCAAAGGTAAAAGAAATTGGAAACATCTTCAATAGAAACAAGCAGGCTCAGGATTGAAAATGAGAAGCAGAAGGAACAAATACAGGTTCTCAACAGAGAAGTAGAGAAGACCACTCTTCTCAAGCTACAAGTTGAGGAGGTAGAAAGAAGAAGGAAGATCTTGAAAAGATGGTTTCAAGAAGATCTTGCTCAAAAGAAAGAAGAACTTGATGCAACTCGTGATGAGATCAACAACTCAAGGGATCGCAAAAAGAATACTTACAAGGTAAGACAAATGAAGAAGTGAAAATGAAGGCAATTAAATATGGTAAAGCTCCAGTGGATGAAGGTACAAGATCCACAGCTTTGCGGGATGATTCTAAGAAGGAAGTTGATCAAAGTGAAAAGCCAAAGAAGAATGTTGCAACTCCAAAGAACAAGACCAAAGGAATCAAGAACAAAGGACCATAAGAAACTACAACACTGCCTCTAAAGAAGAATGAAAAATCTTCCAGCTATGTTCGTTTATTTAATGGTTATTGCTTTTTTATGTTCTAACTATGGACATATGGCTAGGATTGTGAAGTTTTTGACAGGTATAATGATTATCTGCAAAACCTTAGAAGAAATTTTGCAGGATCATGAGACAGGTTCCATGATGATTTTGTCAGAAGAGAATACGTTCTAGATGGGAAAAATATTGAATGTTTCAAATGCCATAACTATGGCCATAGCGCTCATGGTTGGAGATATCAGATGGAATTTCCTATGGACAACATTGAATTCTTCAAGTGTCATAACTATGGGCATGTGGCTTGATATTGTAGCAATAAGAAGGTTTGGAAAAGGAAATAGGTACAAGAATGCAAATCAGATAACAAGGTTTCAACAGTTATGCTTTTAGGATTTGTAAAAGCAAAAGGTCATGAGGAATTAGCAGTTGCTTCAGATAATGACTCAAGTCAAGATAGCCCGTTAGGTGACTCACTATTTTGAATAATTTGGCTTGTTGACTCCTTAATGTTTGTACAAGAGGAGTCTATGCTGCAGTATATGGTACAAGTCTACAATTGACAGGAAGGTAGTTTGAACAAAATGGTAGTTTCATTAAAGGTTCAGGGGGAAAGAAACAATTGAAGGATTACAGGGTACCAAGAACAAGACAAGATTAGTTTGCAAAGGATATGCATAAGTGGAAGGAATTGATTTTGATGAAACATTTGCACCAATTGCCAGAATGGAAGCCATTCAGATGTTTCTCGCCTATGCATGTTCAAGAAAAATAAAATTCTACCAAATGGATGTTAAGTCAACATTTCTAAATGGAGAATTAGAAGAAGAATTTTACATCGAACAACCTGAAGATTTTTTACTGTCAGAAAAAGAAGACTATGTTTGTAGGTTAAAGAAGGCTTTGTATGGTCTCAAGCAGGCTCCTAGAGCATGGTATGCTCGTCTTGACAGATAGCTACATCAACAAGGGTTCAAGAAAGGTACTACTGATAGCAACCTTTACGTGCAAATAGATAAAGATAATTTAACAATTGTTGAGGTATATGTGGATGATATAATCTTTGGTAGCAATGATGATATACTAAGTAAGAACTTTGCTACAAAGATGCAAAGTGAGTTCGAGATGTATTTACTTGGTGAGTTGAAATACTTCTTAGGGCTTCAAATATCTCAGCAAGAGTAAGGAATATTTATATGTCAAGCCAAGTACATCAAGGAAATGCTCAAGAAATTCAAAATGGAAGATTGCAAACCCATCCTTACTCCGATGGCAACAGGTTTCAAATTGAACATAGATGACGCATCTAAGGATGTTAATCAGAGGTTGTACAGATCTATGATTGGTAGTCTTCTATATGTAACAAGCTCTCGACCAAATGTTATGCAAGCAGTTGGACAAGTAGCAAGATTCCAAGTAGCACCAAAAAAATCACATATTATTGTCGTCAAAAGAATTCTTCAATATCTAAAGGGCACAACAAAATATGGCTTGTGATATCCTAAGGGCAACAATCTCATTATTCAAGCCTCTACAGATGCAGATTAGGTAGGAAGCATTGATGATCGTAAGAGTACTAGTGGAGCAACATTCTGTCTAGGTGGTTGTCTTGTATCATGGTTGAGCAAAAAGCAAACCTCAATCTTGTTATCAATAGTGGAAGCAGAATACATTGCAATGGCAGCTTGTTGTACTCAAGTCCTTTGGATGAAACAAACTTTGCAAGATCTTCAAGTACAATTCAGTAAGCCTATTCCCATCTTCTGTGATAACACCGGTGCCATCAGCATCTCCAAGAATCCTGTAATGCATTTAAAAACAAAACACATTCCAATAAAATATCATTTTGTTAGAGAACAAGTCACTAAAACGAATATCAAACTTGAATATGTTGGTACAAAAGAACAAATTGTTGATATCTTCACTAAAACTTTACCTCATGAAGCATTTGAATATCTTCGCCACAAGCTTGGGATTCTCCCAAGTTCCCATTAGATTTTCTTTATATAGAAAATAAAGGGGGAGTAGAATTGTGTATAGGTCCACAGGATGGTTGTGTGTCACGAGGAGTTACCCTTTTCCATTGATGTCAAAGGGGGAGAGAAGGCAGTAGGAAGAAGTGTCGTGATCGCAGGGGGAGTACTTGTGTTGCCATCAATGCCAAAGGGGAAGATTGTTGATCTAAAGATGATCTGAGGTTGTCATTGAAGTGAACCCAAGTAGAACCAGGGGTTACCCTGATCTTGCAAGGGAATTTTGACTTGAAAAATTACTCTATTTTGAGTCAAGCATCTTTTATATGGATTCTACTCGTTGAGATGTTTCCGTTGATATATGGCACGCCAAGTAATTCTTCACGGTTCGAGAGATATTCATGTTTGAAGTTAGTAACCCCAGTTAGTGGGCTAAAACCCTATGGGGTTGTGGCATGGCACTCATAATTGGTTTTGGTAATTTCATAGTCATTAATTAATAACTTTTAAGCTCCTAAAATCCCTCCAACATTCTCTATAGAAGCCCCTCTCAACTCTATAAAAAGAAATCTCATATATCCTCCAAATGTAGTGATCGTGGCATTGTCACTATAACTTCATTTATGCAAATTATTAGGTTCTAAAATGAAAACCCATTTTATTCACAATTCTGATGAATGTTGTGACCGAATTTTAGATCTTGTTTCTCTATATTTTTGGAGATATGATCTATGGAAGTTAGGGTTTTGTAGGATCCCAAATTTCATCTCAAAGAAGCGACCTTAGGAAATCGTCATAACTCTCTCTCTGAGAAGAGGATTGGAATTCTGTAAAAAGTGGTGGATAGTGCACGGAATGCAATTTTTTATATATCAATTTCAGAGCTAGATGAGGAAATAGTGACACTAGCACGCCGTACAAGTTCGCTCTACTGAACTAGTTCATAATTAGGCCATTGTGAGAGATTGTGCATAACTTTGTCTTGAAGAGTCCAATTCGGGTCAGACCTATGGGATTGGAAAGAAGACTAAGAGGGATACTACAGGACCGAATATCACATATTGGGGATCTGAAATCACAAAGATACATCATATTAAATATCATGCTCCTAGAAGGAAAGAAAAACTAGATTAAGTGTTGTCACGGGGTGCAAAGGACCAAACTTTCTACAGCAACAAAGAGCAAGGTGCAGAAAAATCATGTAGCAGAGGTAAGCTGCAGGTAAGTATATTTTGTATATGCATGTTCATCTCTTAATTGCATTAGTTTCATTGTATTCTAATTTTTTGTTTTTGTTTAGCACTAAAATATGCTCTGCAGGATGAGGTAAGTCTTGCTATTGTCATGTCATGGGTATTTCCTTGAAGAATTTTTGCAGGTATTATATATTCATCAAGATAAGACTCAATGCATAATCTAATGTTATGAAGAGTGAGAAAGGGTAGCATAACAAGAGCAACAATCAAGGTGCATAACAACAGCAAGAAGTTCACTACATGAAGTCCTCAAGTGGGAAGCACTGCATACAATCATTGTAAAAGTATCATTGTACAGTCATTGTAAAAGAATCATTGTAAAAGTTGTCCAAGTGTCTATCTGCCAAGAGTTGAAGAGGTAGTGTTGGGAGGTTTAGGATAATCATTAGGTGGTCGTTTCATAGTTGGGGTTATGGTCTAGTGTGTCTTCTTCTTCTACATCATTCTATATCATTGTAAAGTGGACCATTTTCCCTGGTACGGGAGTCCATTCTTCTTTTATTCTTCTATAGTGTGGTAGGGTGGTTCTAGGCTGGTGCATGAATTCACCAACAGGTTCAAGCCTATGAAAACTTCAGGGTGGTAGGGTAGTGATAGGGTGAGTTGTATCTCATTGGGTGTTGGGACATCTGTTCAGTTGACTACTGAAGAATCTCAGGCATTGGAGTGTCCATCTAGTGGGAGCTGGAGAAGAATTCTTTTTTAGAATTCTAGGAAGTTTTTGCTTTCATTTTAGTTGGGGCTGTAGATTAAAGAATTTATTAGAAAATCGTTCGGTGGTTTTTGACCTGGAGGGGGTTTTCCACCTAAAATCGTTGTGCCTCCTGGGTTCTTTTATTTACTATTATTACTGCATAAACGTTAATAATAATTGAAGGTTAACTAATGCTTTGAAAATATTTAAAAGTGCTACTTGCTAAGGAATGTTGATTCACCCCCCACTCAGTATTTTCCAACAATTGGAATTAGAGCTTGGTTTCTTCAGTAACAACTTAACCGCTAGAAGTTAGTTTTCATAGCATAGAGATGGGAAAGTCAAAGAAGGGGGTTACAAGGATTTCAAATGAAGGTACAGGTACAAAAAAATCTCAAGAAAGTGAGTATTGTGTACCAAACCCTGATTTTGATGCTAATAATTACTGGATATGGGAATCCAGGATGGAAGTATCTTTGCAGGCACATGGAGTATGGGAATCAATTGTTTCTAGAGTCACCTCTATTGACGAAGCTAAAAGGTACAATTCAAAGGCCATGAAGGTAATTTAAATGTTTTCCCAAATTTTGTGAAAAAAAAAGTTGGTCAATGTTCAACAGCTAAAGCTCTTTGGGAAAAGCTTCATAATCTCTATTCAACAAAGAAATGAGGTCAAGATGTTATTGAAAACTTGGATCCTTCTGAGTATGATGAATAAGGGTTGACCATAGAAGAATTTTCTAAGGAGGCAATCAAGGTTGTAAAAGAGCTTAAGGCCAAGAAGATCCATTCCAATGCTCTTGAAGAACAAGTTCAAGGTCTCAAAATTGAAGTTGAAGAACACACATGTATTTAAGAGTCACTTCAAAAGAAGTTGGAAGAAATCAATAATATAGCGACACGAGACCTCAAGAGAGAAATCCAACAGAAATCAACAAGAACTCGACACAGCATTTGCAGGGATTAGCAAGATCACACAACAGATGCAGGAAGCAGAAATTGAAAGGAAGGAATCTGATCAAAGGTACATATCTACGATTGACCAAAAGCAAAAGGAATTAGAAACATCTTCAATAGAAATAAGCAAGCTCAGGATTGAAAATGAGAAGCAGAAGGAACAGATACAGGTTCTCAACAGAGAAGTAGTGAAGACCACTCTTCTCAAGCTACAGGTTCAGGAGGTAGAAAAAAGAAGGAAGATCTTGGAAAGATGGTTTCAAGAAGATCTTGCTCAAAAGAAAGAAGAACTTGATGCAACTCGTGATGAGATCAACAAACTCAAGGGATCGCAAAAAGAATACTTACAAGGTAAGATAGACAAAGAAGTGAAAATGAAGGCAATTAAAGATGGTAAAGCTCTAGTTGATGAAGGTACAAGCTCCACAAATTTGCAAGATGATTCTAAGAAGGAAGTTGATCAAAGTGAAAAGCCAAAGAAGAATGTTGCAACTCCAAAGAACAAGACAAAAGAAATCAAGAACAAAGGACCACAAGAAAATACAACACCTTCTTCAAAGAAGAATGAAAAATATTCTAGGTATGTTTGTTTATTTAATGGTTATTGATTTTTATGTGCTAACTATGGACATATGGCTAGGGATTGTAAAGTTTTTGACATGTACAATCATTATCTACAAAACCCTAGAAGAAAGTTTGCAGGATCACGAGACAGGTTCCACGATGATTTCGTCAGAAGAGAATACGTGATAGATGGGCCAAATATTGAATGTTTCAATTGCCATAACTATGGCCATAGTGCTCGTGGTTGGAGATATCAGATGGAATCGCTTATGGACAACATTGAATTATTCAAGTGTCATAACTATGGGCACACGGCTCAAGATTGCAGGAATAAGAAGGTATGGAAAAGGAAACAGGTACAGGAAGACAATGCAGATAACAATGTTTCAACAGTTATGCTTTCAGGATTTGTAAAAGCAAAAGGTCATGAGGAATTAGCAGTTGCTTCAGATAATGACTCAAGTCAAGATGGCCCATTAGGTGACTCACTATTTTGAACAATCTAGCTTGTTGACTCCTTAATGTTTGTACAATAGGAGTCTATGCTACAGTATATGGCACAATTCTATGATTTATACGAAGGTAGTTTGAACAAGATGGTAGTTTCATTAAAGTTTTAGGGGGAGAAAAATAGTTGAAGGATTACAGGCTACCAGGGACAAGACAAGATTAGTCTGCAAAGGATATGCACAAGTGGAAGGAATTGATTTCGATGAAACATTTGCATCAGTTGCCAGAATGGAAGCCATCCAGATGTTTCTCGCCTATGCATGTTCAAGAAAAATAAAGGTCTACCAAATGGATGTTAAGTCAGCATTTCTGAATGGAGAATTAGAAGAAGAAGTTTACATCGAACAACGTGAAGGTTTTCAACTATCAGAAAAAGAAGACTATTTTTGCAGGTTAAATAAGGCTCTGTATGGTCTCAAGCAGGCTCCCAGAGCATGGTATGCTCGTCCTTATGGATATCTACATCAACAAGGGTTCAAGAAAGGTACTGCTAATAGCAATCTTTATGTACAAATAGATAAAGATAATTTAACAATCGTTGAGGTATATGTGGATGATATAATCTTTGGTAGCAATGATGATCGACTAAGTAAGAAATTTTCTACAAAGATGCAAACAGAGTTCGAGATGTCTTTACTTGATGAGTTGACATACTTCTTAGGGCTTCAAATATCTCAGCAAAAGAAAGGAATATTTATATGTCAAGCCAAGTACATCAAGGAAATGCTTAAGAAATTCAAAATGGAAGATTGCAAACCTGTCCTTACTCTGATGGTAACATGTTTCAAATTGAGCATAGACGACTCATCTAAGGATGTGGATCAGAGGTTGTACAGATCTATGATTGGTAGTCTTCTATATGTGACAGCCTCTCGACCGGATGTTATGCAAGCAGTTGGACAAGTAGCAAGATTCCAAGTAGCACCAAAAAAATCAAATATTATTGTCGTCAAAAGAATTCCTCGATATCTAAAGGGCACAACATAATATGGCTTGTGGTATCCTAAGGGCAACAATCCCATTATTCAAGCCTTTATAGATGTAGATTTGGAAGGAAGCATTGATGATCGTAAGAGTACTAGTGGAGCAGCATTCTATCTAGGTGGTTGTCTCGTATCATGGTTGAGAAAAAGGCAAACCTCAATCTCGTTATCTACAGTGGAAGAAGAATACATTGTAGTGGCAACTTGTTGTAATCAAGTCCTTTGGATGAAACAAACTTTGCAAGATCTTCAATTCCAATTCAGTGAGCCTATTCCCATCTTCTGTGATAACACCAGTGCCATCAGCATCTCCCAGAATCTTGTCATACATTAAAAAACAAAACACATTCTAAGAAAATATCATTTTGTTAGAGAGCAATTCGCTAAAAGGAATATCAAACTTGAATATGCTGGTACAAAAGAACAAATTGCTGATATCTTCACTAAACCTTTACCTTGTGAAGCATATGAATATCTTCACCAGAAGCTTGGGATTCTCCCAAGTTCTCATTAGATTTTCTTTATTCAGAAAATAAAGGGGGAGTGGAAGTGTGTATAGGTCCGCAGGATGGTTGTGTCTCATGGGGAGTTACCCTTTGCCACTGATGTCAAAGGGGGAGAGAAGGCAGTAAGAAGAGGTGCCCTGATGACAGGGGGAGTACTTGTGTTGCCATCAATGCCAAAGGTATAGATTGTTGATCTAAACATGATCTAAGGTTTTCATTGATGTGAACCCAAAGCAGAACCAAGGGATACTTTGATCTTGCAAGGGAATTTTGACTTGACAACTTAATGTATTTTTATTCAAGGATCTTCTAGATGGATTCTACTCGTCGAGATGTTTCCGTTTATATATGGCATGCCAAGTAATTCTTCACGGTTTGAGATATATTCATGTTTGAAGTTAGTAACGCTAGTTAGTGGGCTAAAACCATATGGGGTTGTGGCATGGCACTCATAATTGGTTTTGGTCATTGAATAGTCATTAATTAATAATTTTTAAGCTCCTAAAATCCCTCCAACATTCTCTATAGAATCCCCTCTCAACTCTATAAAAAAAAATCTCATATATCCTCCAAATGTAGCGATCATGGAATTTTCGCTATAACTTCATTTCTGCGAAGTCTTAGATTCTGAAATGAAAACCCATTTTATTTTAAATCCCGATGAACATCGTGCCATAATTTTAGAACTTGGTTTGCTATATTTTCAGAGATATGATCTGTGGAATTTAGGGTTTTTACAGGCTCGCGAATTTCATCTCAAAGAAGTTACCTTGGGAAAATCGTCATAACTCGCTCTCTGAGAAGAGGATTGGAATTCTGTAAAATGTAGCAGATAGTGCACGGACTGTAGTTTTCTGTGTATCATTTTAGAGCCAAAGGAGGAAACAATGACACGTGGAATGCCATACAATTTTTCTCTACTAAACTAGTCCATAATTAGTTCATTGTGAGAGATTGGGCATAACTTTGCCTTGAAGAGTCCAAATCGGGTCAGACCTGTGGCATTGGAAAGAAGACTCAAAGGGATACTATAGGACCAAAGATCACGTATTGGGGATCTGAAATCATAGAGATACATCAGATTAAATAGAGTGCTCCTAGAAGACAAGAAAAAAGTCTAGATCAAGTGTTGTCAGGGTGTGCAAAGGACCAGACTTTCTAGGGCAGCAAAGAGCAAGGTGCAGCAAAATGATGCAGTAGAGGTAAGATATAGGTAATTATCTTATGTATGTGCATGTTCATCTCTTAATTTCATTAGGCTCATTGTATTCTAATTTATTGTTTTTGTTTAGCACTAACATATGCTCTGCAGGATGAGGTAAGTTTTGCTATTATTATGTCATGTGTATTTCCTTGAAGAATTTTTGCAGGTATACTATATTCATCAAGACACGACTCAAGGCATAATATAATGTTCTGAAGAGTGAGAAAGGGTAGCATGACAAGAACAACAATCAAGGTGCATAACAGCAACAAGAAGTTCACTACATGAAGTCTTCAAGTGGGAAGCACTACATACAATCATTGTAAAAGTATCATTGTACAGGGTCATTGTAAAAGCATCATTGTAAAAGTTGTACAAGTGTCTATCTACCAAGAGTTGAAGAGGCAGTGTTGGGAGGTCTAGGATCATCATTAGGTGGTTGTGTCATAGTTGGGGTTATGTTCTAGTGTGTCTTCTTCTTCTACATCATTCTATATCATTGTAAAGTGAACCATTCTCCCTAGTATGGGAGTCTATTCTTCTTTTATTTTTCTATAGGGTGGGAGGGTGGTGCTAGGATAGTGCATGAAGTCACCAACAAGTTCAAGCCTATGAAAACTTTAGGGTGGTAGGGTGGTGCTAGGGTGAGTTTTAGGTCATTAGTTGTTGGGGAATCCATTCAGTTGACTAATGAAGAATCTCGGGTGTTGGAGCGTCCATCCAGTGGGAGCTAGAGAAGAATTATTTTCTAGAATTCTAGGAAGTTGTTGCTTTCATTTCAGTTGGGGCTGAAGATTAAAGAATTTATTAGAAAAGTGTTCGATGGTTTTTGACCCGGAGGGGGTTTTTCCACCTAAAATATTTGTGCCTCCTGGATTCTTTTATTTACTGTTATTACTGCATAAACGTTAATAATAATTGAAGATTAACTAATGCTCTGAAAAGATTTAGAAGTGTTAATTGCTAAGGAATATTGATTCACCTCCCTCCCCTCAATATTTTCCAACATAAAGGACACAAAGAAAGTGGCTAGGCCTAGTTGTCGAATCATTTCATAGAGTTTTTTGTGCATTTGTTGGTGGTAGTTAGGTGAAGTGCGAATTATTTTTAAGTCCATGTACCCAATTTTGGACTTCAAAATTCGATCCATATTCAGTTTTGACTTTACGTCTTTCACAACTAGTTTTCTTCCCTTTAACTGACCTTTTCTAATTCTAATCCACATTGTATTCAATACCTGTTTTATGATAATGTGAATTTATTTATAGAAGAGGTTAGTTGTATGATAAGAAAAATCATGGCTTTTATGAAGGGCTCCCCATTGGCAGACCTTTTGATATGTAAAGGTTTTGGACATATCGCTCAGGTGTTTGTTTCCATAGAAATGTGATGGAAAATTCATCTCTTCTGAGTACTTATCTTTTAAAATCCCTAATGGCATGTATCCTACAATAGGTGCGATATTAATTTATTTATTTACAAGGTCATGGACAATATGTGGATCAATGAATCCATAAACCAATGTTTTTGTTGTTGGTTCATCATTTTCTTGGTTATCATCTTCGCTATCTTCAGCCCTGCTTGAACTTTCATATGCTTCTTGGTTTTGTAGGAATGCTTCCTTCCAATTGTCATCTATGGTAGCATTCCCTAGCTTGTAAAGAATTATTTTGCACAGTTGTTTTAATGCTTTCATGACTTTGTGAACTCGAACTCAGCCAAATGCATAAGAACTTTTGAGTCTTAAACTCTTTTTGACAACAACTGCCACTGTGTTAGTGTCTTTTATAGTTTGAGGCAATGCAGATTGAATTCTAGAAATGTTAGTGGGTACAATAATGAATCCTCCAGTTAAGCCTAGTTGCAGTTTTTTATGTTGATGTCCCATTTCCTTTATTTGCAAGAAGGGAAATCCTAATGTACCTAGTCTTTCCTCTAGTTCAGTGAGTTGTGTGAGTGTCCTAGTGGCATTGTTTCTTCTTATTTGTACAAGAACTGCATATTTAGGAATTGTGTCATCTTCAAATGCATTTTTGCAATGTTTACAGATGTAGGCATTTGCACTACTACGTCTAGCATTCTCAAAACTATTTGATAGTTTTGTAATATTGCTTGCTTGTGTTGTTTTATTTACTTGTTTCAACAAGCAAACATTTCTTTTGAAAAAAGTTCTTTCACATGATGAACAATCGAAAATAGATGTGTCACTTATTTGTGTTCAATATTTATGTTCAAACCTTGACAATTCTATTGATTTTCTCATTGATCTTGATTGAATCAATGGATCACATTTTCTTGTTCTCCTTGTCTGTCTTGAAAGATCCTTTGATGTTGTTGCAGATGTGTTGCATTCTAAATTTTCTATGACTACTTCTTCTTTCATTGTTATTGTGTTGTATGCAATTTTTATTTTTTGTGCTTTCAATTTTTCCTGAATAACGCCTTCAATAAAATGCAGAGATAATCTTTTTGTCTGTTTTCTTGAGGCACAATAAGTTACAATTTCTCTTTGTGATCTGTTTCTAATATGTTTTTTCAAGTGTCCAACTGACTAAAATTTCATCGTGTCACTAACATGTTCTAAGTCTTCTAGAACTACTTCTTCTTTCACTGTGATTGTGTTATATGCAAGCCTTATTTTTTTCCTTTTCAAAATTTTCCGAATAATTTCCTTTAGCACATGCAAAGATAAACTTATATTGTGCTTGTTTAAGTCACAAAATGGTTTATATTGGCTTCCAACAAGTTGACATTTTTCTTCAAGTTATGTTTCAGTATTTTTTTTGAAGAATGTGTTCAATGAAACATCATAATGTCCTTAGTGTTTGTGTCGACTACTGCATGATATGTTTCAGACTCAGCATGAGATATCTTTATTTGACTTGTATCTTTTTTATTTCGAAGATGACATGTTTCTATGTTATCTTGTTTAGTGGATAAGTTCATTTGTTCATATGAGGTGTTGCTTTGTTTCTAGAAGGTACAATCCATTATAGTGTCTCGTCTATGAAGAAAAGGTTAAAATTGCCCATTCAGAGGATCGTCATCACGAAATAATATGTTGCAAGTATTTGTTCCAACACTTGAATTAAAGTGTAAATAAATTCTCATGTTTGTTTTTGACCAAACTCTAATTGGAATTTTCAACCAATTTGATAGCCAATGGATACAGAAAATATCTCCCCATAGGCCTCTAGATTCTAGTGGTATATTAGTTGACGTTGATCTATACATTTTTCCTAAATACAATTCACGGCTACTAATGTTGTGCATTTATTTTAACGAATCTTCATGGATTTCATGTTTGTAAGACAAAATTGCTTCTTTATCTTTTTTTCTAGACATTTTCTAAAATACTCTATTGTTCCTTTTCTTAAATCTATTGATGTGTATCTAAAATCTAGTAAAAGTTCTAAACTATCAAACAAACAGTCTCCAACCAGATATACAAAATTGTTCACACAAAATAAGTTATGTTTTTCCAAGGCTAATTCCAATTTTTCTTTTTTTAGATAAAGCACACATGATGACGCCTAATAGTTCAATGCAATTATATGTTTAGTAATGGAATGCAATTATAAATCACAGTATCACAACAACAAGTTGAACAATGAAAGTTGACGTAGAAGAGGAAGTAATTGTTGTGTACCTTTGGAGTGAAAATGTCTATTTGGTTGTTCAGATTGCAAGTGGAAATGAATACTGAGCTCTTTAGATTGCTAATGTGAGTGTCCAGTGAACTGGTTCAATAAAAGACATTCAAGAAAAAAGATATTGATAATTAGTGCATAAATTGATGATTAGTACATATACATAGTATGCTAGATGAATGAAGTTAAAAAAGA
This sequence comes from Pinus tabuliformis, assembly GCA_031772625.1. Taxonomy (NCBI): domain Eukaryota; kingdom Viridiplantae; phylum Streptophyta; class Pinopsida; order Pinales; family Pinaceae; genus Pinus; species Pinus tabuliformis. The sequence continues at coordinate 836,082,652 of CM062804.1, forward strand.
AATGATTGATGTAGATCAACCCTTCCTAGTCAAGGTGCATGATACATTCTAACATGCAATCTCTGTTTATAGCACTTATATGCTTTCTACTCATTTCTTGTATATTCATGTACAATTAATATAGTGTAGTTATAATGGGCATAACCTCAAGGAAAATGAAGTTTCAAATTTGCAATCTTCAATAAAAGAACAAGAATATGAAATAGTAAACTTGGGAAGGGATCTTACTTCAAAAGATGAAAACATAAATGAGCTAACACATGAGAAAGTTGATGTGTAAAAGGATCTAGAAACTCTCAAAGATAGAATGACAAGAATTCAAAAGATTTCAATAGTCTAATTTTTGTCAAGTTTTATAATGTTAAGGATTTGAGGCTTTAGGATATTTATGACAATTGTGGTTGTTTTGATATAAAAGTTTGATATTAAGTAAGGCTGTAGTGACTAAGTACATGATAGCTTAGAAAGAACCCAAATTTTAAGAGCATGGAAACTGCAAATATGCAAACATACTTCCATATGTCTGTGAATAAAAAATAGTAAACACAAGCAAGAAGAAAATCTATGAAACCGCGGTAAAAATTTACACATATTCAAACACTATAGGCATCCTGAGAGAAAATTGCATTTTATCTTGTCCTCCATGATTTGATGGAATTGTAAAAAGCAGGTAACTATCAGAAACAACCCATGAGAAAGGTAAAGGGTAGGAATAAAACTAAAATTTGTCACTTCCTTTTTTCGTAAAGTCTTATAGTTCCAAGAAGAGTGGTGTGAAGGTTGATCTCCATAAAGAGAGTGACCCCTACAAAAAGGTGATAATGCTATTTGATAATGCTCTTTATATTTTAAAATTTAAGAATAATATAACACTAGAGAAGACTTGAAATTGGTTCCACAAAGGTTGGAGAAGTAGCTAAATGACACTATTTATAATTTCCAAGTACCTATTGAAAGAAATGGCTGACTATGGTTGACTATGATGTTGTGGAAATGTTCCAAACATAGATTCAATATGATTTACAATTCGTTGGCTATGCTATCAAAGACCTCGACCTTTATAAAGCATTATAGAGTACCTTAGAACCAAATACAATTGTATATGTTACTCAAAACTAGTAAACACATGTACAAATAGAATGAAGAGAAAAATAAAATAAAACAATATCACCATGTGATATTTCATTTAATCAACGAATACATGATTTATCTTAAGACACACTTATCTATGGTCTCATGCCTATTATATAACACAATTTCTAGTGTCACAGCTCGTATGTCAACTGTAAAGCCTCGAAACATATGACCTGTAGTATGAGGGCCTTTGGAAAACTTTAGGAGAAGAAGGTAGGCATGCAGGAAAGTGGAAATTGGTTATGATGCTACCTAGCCAGTTGCAGGAAGAGGATCCATCTCATTCCAAATGCCATCAAATGATATCCTTGAGCTTACTATATTTTTGTATGTACCTGGTGTGGAGGAGTAAAAAGGGTCTTTTTCACCTCTATTTACCCTACATTAATTATCAATCTAGGTACGATTTGTTATCTCAAGAGTGTACTCAGTCTAAGGCGGTCACTTGTCAAGAGTAATGCTAGTAGTATAGTGCTTTCACAAAAGTAAATAAATTCTGGAAACAAACTCTGAATGTAATGGCAAGAAATTGAAATGCTTTGTAACTAAATAATTCATTTAAGAAACTACAACACTCATCAGTCAAGGGTGCAGTAATGATAACTCTTCCCTTTGTAAACTGATGCAAATGAAAAGCAATCAAAGAGAAGATCTCCAATCTGGGAACTAGACATCAATAGTCAATGTTCACTACAGTTGCAGATCGTTCTATTCACACCAAAGCAATTAATTGAAATGATAATTCAATTAATAGAAAAGGGAACAGTAACTAATCTATTGAAAAGATCAAACAGCAAGGCTTTATAGGAATGAACTAAGCAACAATCGTAACCTAAAGGAAGCAATCAACAATATTTAACTAGTAATTGATTTGAACAACAAACCAAGAATGGGATAGCAAACTTAAGTAAGTCTACGAAATATTGAACAGAAAACTGAATCAAATGTAACTGCTCAGCGAATCGATAATGATGAAATCAATAATCTGAGTTTAGCATAATAAATATTAACCACAGTTATAAAGAAACAACAATTGCAGTTGCAATGGAACAGCAATCCAAATGAACAACAATCACACTTAGAGGTAAACCGTAGCTAAATAAACAACAATACCAATTTGTAAATGCACAACAATATTACTCTGTAAACGAACAGTAATGTTAATCTGTAAAGGAACAACAATGTTACATAGTAATATCAATCGGTAAAGGAACAGTAATGCAATACAATCTCAGAATGAACAGCATAACATTTCATTTGCAGAAGATAACCTTACTATTCAAATACAAATTAAATATGACAGAACCAGTAAATGAAATGACAAGGAACAACAGATTACTGAATGAAGCAAGTAAAAGAAATCAAACCACAAACAACTTGGAATTGGAAAATAATGGTACAGAAAGCAAGTGATCCACAAGGGCCAAGCCCTTAGCCTCCAGGGACACACTCCTGAGGTTACTCTAGAATCAAAGACGGAATAGCAACAAAGTTTATGTATTAATCATGAAAATAGAGTTATAGTAATCGCTCTTTAAAGAGAGTCGATGATCAAAGTTCTGTTTGCAACAACAAATTATATAAAACAACAATAATCTACCCCTTGGGCTAGCAGCGCTGTCCCTTTTTATAGCGGCTAGGTGGAAATACCAAAGATACAGATATTCTTAAGGTAGCGATCCCTCAAGATCAAAGGATCCTGAGGGATTCACCATATCGTTATCCTTCAGTTATCTCTTCATCCTCTTGCGCTGATATGGTATTTATTCTTCCTTTTCCTGGCTCATGTGCTCCGATCTGCATTGCCTTATCTGGATGCGGTTCCCTATCAAAGGGACAATAGTTGGTTTTGCTTTGTCTTTTCCTTTGAAATGGCGGTCTTCCATTTTCTTCATTTTCTGCATAGAAAAAGGTAATAATTAGTCATTTTATGTTACTTACAAATATCTTAAACTTCATCATATGCCCATCTCATAATGTAAAGAAGTTATGAATTAAAGGAAAAGATAACGAAATAAGTGGCAATTACATACCTTTTCTAATGCTTAACACACCCCCCTGCTTACCCTTTTTCATGCCCTCATGAAAACATTGTAATTGACATGCAAGGCAGTTAGGGAATAGGCTGGAGAAGGATTCTTAGTCGGTGGCTACAACCATGATTCCTAGCTAAGATTTAAAAAATGTGCCCTGTCTGACCTTCAGGAAATTCATACAAGGCTCTATACTCTGGTGTAGGATACCAAATGACTGGACTTCGGAACCTACAGCCTAACCAAGACGAGCCTTCTCTCAAGATAAGGTCACCATAGATAACCAAGCGGTCAGCAACTAGCTTAAATTCTCATAATTGAATGGTTCTCTAATTTGGATATTCCGATTAGAAGTCTGGTATCGGAATTTGGCTGCTGTTATGGCGAGGTCATTGATGGTTAAGATGTATTCTACCCCTTGTCGGATGACTACTGTGTGAATAGGTCCCAATGTTTGGATTACACCCTGAGTTCTCATTAAACTCCTATGTTTGTTCCATAATTGCAATGGGTCTCTAGGTTCACCCCTTACCCATAGATATAATCCATTCTCCTGTCTTTGGAAGACATTGTAGGCTTTAAGCCACTTTATCTGATTAACACCGAAAGACATAAATTCCTGAAGTTGGACATCACCCACAAAAGGGCTAGGGTTCTGTTTTGTTTCTCCATTTAACACAAGATTGTGTGAATAAAATTCACATAACAATCGTTGAAATTTCACCCCGTAATTCTTACAACAGTTTATGAAGTCATCAGTGGATTTTATCTCTATAGGCACTCCTGCCTTGACAGCCTTAACTTTCAATTGTAAATATCTTTCAATAAAAAACAAAGCATGGTTTCTGGCGGGTTCCCTACACGCTAGAACATTAGTATATAGAGAACATAAGGTATCCATTTGATTTATAATTGTGTCTAGTCTATGGGTTACCTTTTTGACTCTTTCCTCTGCCTTTTGCCATCCATCGAAGGCCTGGCTTTCCGATGCATTGATGTTCTTTAGCTGTTGTTGTAACTTCTGATATTTTTCTTGAGGAACAGTTTCCTCTGTGAGTTTCTCTATCATTTGTTGGGCTTGTGCCAAATATTTTTGCAGAGTTACTATCCTCGGGTCATTATCCATCATGACAATTTTGGGCTGGAGATCTACTTGGATCTCCTTATTGCGACATCTAGTCTTTATGGTCTGAGTTTCCTTCTCACAGACTATCCGATCTGTCTGGACTTCCTTGTCACAGGCCGGTGTGTTGTCTGTTTGTGCTTCTGCATTTGCAACAACCAAATGTTGTTCCTTGCGATTCTGAATAACAAGTTTGACTTGAGTCCTCTTGGTCTTTTTCTTATAGGGTTTTGCTGGGGTGGTTGAATGCTTTGCCCCAGAAGTTCCTTTTGAGTTCTTCCTCATTTTTAAGATTCTTGTTGGTTGTCGAAGTTGCTTAATTACGTTAAGCAATCTCTGTTGTTCCTTTCACAATTTTTTAATTTCATCTATTTTCTTAGAAGGAACAACCATTTGTTTTCTCAGGCCTGGGTTTTGTACCTCAGGCATTGTACCTTCACCTTGGCCAATTTCCATGTTTCCTTCTTGGAACACCTCCTCAGTGTTCTGTTGATCAGGTTTTTTAGGGGTAGAAACCCTGGTTTGTTCTGCTGTCTCCTGGGTAGCTTCTTCTTCTACCTCTTCTTCATCATGCAATTCTTCGAGTGTATTGTGACTAGGAACAGATTTTTATTCTTCCTCATCCTCGTCACTCTTTTCCCTCGATACACTCTTATCATGAGTAGAGTTATCCCCTTCTTCTTCCTCTTTGTCACACATTTCCTCGGATGCACTTTTATCATGAGTAGAGTGTTCCTGTGGCCCTTCTTCGGTATGGGGGTTGAGTGGGCTGTGAGGTTGGACATACTCGCCCATATTGGCCAAAATTTGGGCCAATTCATCTTCTTGTAGAGGGTTTTGCAGTGGACTTTCATTGCGTTGCTCTGTTTCCTCCCCTTCTTCCTGACCAGATTGTTTCGTCTCCTCCTCCGGTTCTTCTTCATCGTTTTCCTCCAATTCTTCTTCATTCTCCCCACCTTCAAGTTGTGGGGGTTGTTCATCTTCTGAATCATGTATTTCCACAGGTTGACTAATGTTTCCCTGGGAATTTCCTAGCATTCCTCTGCTCCTTGCCAATCTAACAGATTGTCTTCATTTTGGTGGTCTACTCGATGTGCTAGCAATATGTTTTCGTTTTGGGGCTGGCAAGGCCAGTCCCCCATCTATCGAGAAAATCAATTCTTCCCAACTACTCTATTGTTGGGCTAGACTGTAACTGACTATCAACCGAATTAAACCATGATGGCTTACTACTGACTCTACATGGCAAGATTTTCTCATGCTTCGAGCAACATCATGTAATAAAAAAATTAAAAATGCAGGCAAATTCATAGCACATTTTTTCTTTAACACGGCTAAAAGTTTGAGATGGCATGGTCTTACCACGTCTTTTCTGCCATCACAAGTGATGTAGCTTTGGATAATTCTCACCAATTCTACCCAAGGCTCTCCCAGGGTTGCCGACAGGACTCCTTTCCCTTTGATAGTAAGGTTCTACCCTTTGTCCTGGAAGATGGTTATGGCATCTTGCAGTCTCACCTTTTTTAGAGTCCATACAAGTCTAATCGCTGGCAGTCCTGAAACTTCAGCAATTATGTCATTTGTGACTACTATCTATCTCCCTCTCACCATGGAATGATTTCCCTGTAAATTCTATAGAAACTTGATTGCCACTGTCTCATTAGATTGCTATAGACGGTTAAGGTAAGCTATCCATCCTGCCCTTGCTAAGATTTCTCGTGCAGCGTCAGAGACCATTAACACCCGTGGCTCACTACAAATTGATCTTTCTCCCATCTTATTCATGCTTAGCACACTGTAAAAACATAGAGACGACGATGGAACAATAGGTTGTTCAAATTTTTAGCTCACTGTTAAGAAAACATGGAGAAGATGATGGAACATCAAGCTGTTCAAATTTTTAACTTACTGCTAATTTTTTCAGAACAAAACACGGAAATGGCGTTGGAACAACAAGCCATGCATATTGGGAAACAAAATATCGTTAGGCTTGCTATTCCTGAGTTTTGGTGAAGTCATAATACCTCTGAATAATGAGCTAACATGTATGCCAGTGAATTATGGAGATCACGCGCACCCCCTTAAAATGTGATAGGCCGTCCTCGGCCGTCAAATAAAGGAGAAACATGGTAAACTGCGATCATACAGCGGAATAAAGGAAAAACATATAGATATATGACATGTTTACAAAAATGAGCAGATTACCAAAATCGAGGCGTATGATGAAATCACTAATAAATATGGAAATGCTGTGATATGATGCGAAAAATGGAGGATAGGACAACTGACATGAATAAAATTTCTTATGCGGTCATTATCCACTTTAACCGTCATGATTGATTTGTAAATGATTTTCATGTATCAAAGTTTTGAAAGGGTTATTTAGCATAATCGCGTTTGAAATCACTATAAATATATAAGAAGAAGGGTTTATAATGACTATTGGTGTATAAGAAATATGACTTTAATACCATCAACAGAGCTTTGTTGCCCACAGGTGTCCATAACCTTAACAAAGTTGCTTGATTCACCCTTGGAACCATAATCCTTTGTGTATGCCTAGGAAAGTGCTGTGCAATGTCAGAATGGAGGCCATTGTGCTGGCTTGGTAACCAGATGAATCACAATTCCACTCACCAAGAAGGAGTGAAAGGTGGGCAGGCCAGCTCGTAATGAGACCTCCAGTTCCAAGGAATTTTTATTTTTCTGATGTGCCTCTTGGATCATATCCCTGGTGTGGTGGCCATAGTGGGAATGCCACTTCACTATCTTCCTTATGATCATGGTAGGCTGGCTCTTGATGAGACCCCCTATCCTTCATCTGACAAATCATGTTAGTAATCATATAGATATACATCTTTTCTTTTCCTTCTTTTCTTTTATATAGCACTTCTCCTATTTATATACAGAGGGTGGCTCAACAATCCTTAAGAGTAGGGATGGTGGAAGAAGTATGAACATCTCAATAGAGAAAAATATGCCCTTATTCTTATTCAATAATACTGATCAAAGAGAATTATGGGGATTTAAAAAGAACCATCATGATAAAAATAATCAATCACATTGGTATTAGTGAAAATAAAGACAACAAAGTGATATAAATAGTTGTGTCCTTTCCTCTTTTCTCTTATCAATTCAAAGCAATTTCTTTTAAAGATGTCGATTTTTCTTTGATTTGCTTATTTCAGTATCCTCTCGTTTTTGTATTCTTGCATAAATGTATAGCTATGCCTTAAATGACCATCACTCACAAAAATCCTCTAAATGGTGAAACACACATACACACAAAAAAGAAAAAGAAAAATGCACTCAAAAAGTGTTGTTCTTTAGATAGAACAACTGTCGTTTCTTTAGAGGGACAACAAAAGAATATTTACACATAGAAACTGCAAGCAAAAAAGGACAAAAGAACATACTCGAAAGTGTTGTTCCTTGAAAGGAATAGCAGTTGTTCCTTGAAAGGAGCAGCAGCTGTTCCTTGAAAGGAAGACAACTGTTCCTTGAAATGAACAGTTGTTGTTCCTTAATCGGAACAACAAAATAAAGTAAGCGCAAACAAAAGATGTGGAAATGTTATTCCTTCGGAAAGGAACAACAAAAATGCGGATGTGGTGTTTCTTTGGAAAGGAACAACAAAACGTGAGAGTGTTGTTCCTTCGGAAAAGAATAGCAAAAAGGCGAAAATGCTATTCCTTCGGAAAGGAACAACAAAACGTGAAAGCGTTGTTCCTTCGGAAAGGAACATCAAAAGACAGAAATGTTGTTCCTTCGGAAAGGAACAACAAAATGCAAAAGTGTTGTTCCTTCGAAAAGGAACAGCAAACGGCGAAAATGCTGTTCCTTCGGAAAGGAACAACAAAATGAAAAAGTGATGTTCCTTCGAAAAGGAACAGCAAACGGTGAAAATGTTGTTCCTTCGGAAATGAACAACAAAATGAAAAAGTGTTGTTCCTTCGGAAATGAAAAAAAACGCTGAAAATGTTGTTACTTCGGAAAGGAACAGTGAAATGCAAAAGTGTTGTTCCTTCGGAAAGGAACAGCAAAACAACAAAAATGTTGTTTCTTCGGAAAGGAACAACAAAATGCAAAAGTGTTGTTCCTTCAGAAAGGAACAACAAAATGTAAAAAAATTGTAGAAATATGTATAGAAAGTAATGTACACAAACATAACAGAAAAATTTATGTACAAAATTTTAAAAGCAATCAAATTACTTAGTGAACCAAAGGCGAGGAAGAGTTCTCTTCCTTAGCCAAAATATTCATGTCAGAATCTTCTCGTAGTTGCTGGTAAAAGGATTCCCGAGTAAGCGGTTTGTGGTATAGTCGAACTCGGTGGCCATTTGCTTTAAAGGTATGTCCAAATTTGTCAATAGTAGTCAAAGTAATAGTGCCATTGTCATGTACTTTCTGGATTTCATAGGGTCCCAGCCAGTGAGTCTAAAGTGTTGGAAATAATACTGAGAGGGGGGGTGAATCAGTATTATCAAGTTCTTTTAATAAATCTTCCTTATTTATTCTTTGAATTATTTTTGCATGTCAGTACCATAAAATAATGAGCATGAACAAAGAAAACAGATAGTCACACCAAAGAACACAAGATGTAAGGTGGAAACCCAATGTGGGTGAAAACCACCTGCTGCAATATGTCTTTATCTTCTTTCAAATTAGAAACTCCTTTTACAATGATTTTGTACTGGTGCAGTCCTTTACCAGTACGCAGGCTGCAACCTGCAGAGGGCTACAACTCTCTCTCTCGTTTTCCAGTCTTCTCCTGAAAGGGAGCTACAACCCCCTACTTCTTTTCATAAAGCATCAAATGATCATCAAGTACATAACAGTTACAGTCCACTACAGTTATCAGATCAGTAATAACAGAACTAACCCAGAACACCTTATCAACAGAGAAATTCAATCAACAGAACATCTTAAGACAGAGACGCAGTTTTCCCTTCTGTGGCCTGCGACCAGACGCAGTTAACCTTCCACTCCCCTGCATCTACACGCAGAGATCCTTCTGCTGCGCTGCGTGCCCACGCACTGTTCCTTGAACTGCACTGCGTCCTGTTGCTGCAGGGACGCACCTAGAAACACTATCGCGCCGCGTACTTTACTGCAGAGACGCACCCAGAAATGCTATCGCGCCGCGTCCTTTTGCTCCAGGGACGCACCTGAACCTTAGTCGCTCTGTGTCCCCACGCAGATCTCCTGTTACTGCACTGCGTCCCGGACACAACTAAACCCTTCTGCGCCTGCGTCCCGGCGCACCTGAACCCTTCTGCGCCTGCGTCCCGGCGCACCTGAACCCTTACTGCACCTGCGTACCTCCGGGCATAGATGATTTCAAGACTTCAAGAGTAACCCAAACAGTCAGATCTATAGATCTGATCATGCGCCAAAGAGATCTCAGTCTTTCAGAAGATTCGCCTTTTAGATCTAGACCAGATCTAGCCTCATAAGATATTCAACCAAAGACATACGCAAACCAAATGATCTCCTTTGCTTTATATAGGCAAGCTCCTCCTCAAATCATGGAACAATACCACGAGCCGACACCATAGTAACACAATATCGTCGGCTAGATACCAAGAGTAAAACACAAGAAACCCCCACGTGTGCTTTTATCTGCCTTAAAATGTGTGCACTGGGTGGATGCACCTCCTGAACGGCTGGCCTGCGTCTCTGGACGCGGCGTCTGCATGGTGTACCTGCGGGTACGCATCTTTTGAACTGATTTCCTGCGTCCTTCTTTATTTTCAATAAAAAGAGAGCCTTGCCATGGGAGTTGCCATCAAGTACAACATCTGTAACATATATAACCATTCCTGAAACATAATGCCAACAATCTCCCCCTTTGGACTTGATGGCAACCTCACAAACTTTGCTTCATTCTCCCCCTTTGACATCAAGGGCAAAGGGTATGCTCCCCCTAAGATCATGTTCCCCCTGAACCAGATCTGCAACAAAGAACCATAATCCTTAATGAAAGAGATAGAGACATATTGTAGCTATTTCCAAGATCTCCTTCTGACCATCCTCCATAATGCCAACAATGCATTATGTGCTCCCCCTGAACCTATACCATCAATCAGAAAAGGTTCAACAATAAGATGATGCATCAACAACCCCCAGCTTTTGCCTGAGGTATTCAAAAGTGTCCCTGGGCAATGGTTTGGTGAGAATATCAGCAACTTGTTCTTTAGAAGGAACATACTCCAACTTGACCTTCTGTTCAAGCACTTGTTCCCGGAGAAAATGATACTTGATTGGTATGTGCTTGGTTTTTGAATGCATAACCGGATTCTTTGAGATGCTGATTGCACTTGTGTTATCACATAAGATGGGGATAGGTGGTGTACAAGTGATTTGAAAATCCTGCAAAGTCTGCATCATCCAAAGGAGTTGGGTGCAACAAGATGCAGCAGCAACATATTCTGCTTCAGCTGTAGACAAGGCAATCGAACTTTGTTTCTTGCTGAACCAAGATACCAGTCTGGAACCCATAAAGAATGCACCACCACTTGTGCTTTTCCTGTCATCCACGCTTCCGGCCCAATCTGCATCTGTATAAGCATGAAGTGTAAGATCTGTATCTCTAGGATACCATAAGCCATAATTTTGAGTCCCTTGAAGATATTTGAAAATTCTCTTCACTGCCTGTAGATGAATCTCCTTTGGATTTGCCTGAAATCTTCCAACTATTCCAACTGCATGCATGATATCCGGTCGGGTACCTGTCAAATAAAGTAAACTTCCAATCATAGATCTGTAGGTTGGTTGATGTACTACTGCAGATTCATCATTTGCACTGAGACTACATCCTGTGACCATGGGTGTACATATTGGTTTTTCATCTTCCATGCCATATTTCTTCAAAATCTGTTTGAGATACTTGGTTTGAGATAAAAAGATTCCTCCTTCTTTTTGTTGGATTTGCAAACCAAGGAAATATGTCAGTTCTCCTAGCAAGGACATTTCAAATTCTTTCTGCATGACCGAGGCAAAGCTTTGACTCATAGCTTCTTCATTGCTGCCAAAAATAATGTCATCTACATACACAACAAGTATTAGCAATTTGTCATTTTCAGCTTTTATATAAAGATTGCTATCTGCTGAACCTTTTGAAAAACCTTGTTGATGAAGATATTTGTCCAAACGGTAGTACCAAGCCCTTGGAGCTTGTTTGAGACCATAGAGAGCCTTTTTCAATCTGCATACAAGATTTCGATCATTTCCAAGAATGAACCCATCTGGTTGTTCAATGTACACTTCTTCTTCCAAGTCTCCATTCAGAGAGGCTGATTTCACGTCCATTTGAAATACTTTGAAGTTTTGAAAACTTGAGAGAGCAAGGAACATTCGGATGGCCTCAAGTCTTGCAACAGGAGCAAAGGTTTCTTCAAAGTCTATTCCTTCTTGCTGCGCATACCCTTTACAAACAAGTCTGGCTTTGTTTCTAATTACTTCTCCATTTTCATTCAATTTATTTTTGAAGACCCATTTTGTTCCGATAACATTCTTATCCTTTGGTCTAGGAACCAACTCCCAAGTGTTGTTCTTTTCGATTTGCTCAAGTTCTTCATCCATTGCTTTCACCCAACATTCATCTTTGCATGCTTCTTTCACAATTTGTGGTTCAGTAGAGGAGAGTAATGCCAAATAGCTTGAGGCTTCTGCAACTGTTCTTCTTGTTTGTACACCTGCTTCTTTCTGCCCCACAATCTGAGATTCTGGATGATTCTTCTGAACATATCTGGATGGAGTCTTTTCTTCTATTCTTGTTTGCTCTTCTGGCTCTTCTTGAGGTTCTTCTTCTTCATCATTCTGTCTTTGAGGGTAGCCTTCATCTTCTTCGATGTCTTCATGATGGACTTGCCTAGGAATGTATCCCTTGTCATCAACTACTACATCAATGCTGTCAACAATTCTGCCAAGTCTTTTATTGTAGCACTTGTATGCTTTGCTATATGGAGAGTAACCAAGAAGAATGCCTTCATCTGCCCTAGGTTCAAGTTTGCCAAGCTGCTCATCAGTATTCTTGATATAGCATTTGCTCCCAAAGATTTTGAAGTGCTTTACTGAAGGAGTCCTGCCACTCCAAAGCTCATGAGGAGTTTGAGTGCTGTTCACCCGGACATTTGTTTTGTTGAGAATAACAACCGCAGCATGTGCAGCTTCACCCCAGAAAGTTGCGGGAGTTCCTGATTCATCAAGCATAGCACGAGCCATTTGTTGGATTGTTCTGTTCATTCTTTCAACAACTCCATTTTGCTGAGGAGTTCTAGCTGTAGAGAATTCTCTCCTTATCCCATGTTCATCACAGAAATCGAAAAATTCATTTGAAGTAAATTCCCCACCTCTGTTGGATCTGAGGCACTTAATTTTGTGACCTGATTCATTTTCAACCAAGGCTTTGAAGGATTTGAATTTTTCGAATGCTTCATCTTTGTGCTTCATAAGTCCTAACCAGACAAACCTGGAGAAATCGTCAATAAATAATATCAAGTATTCCTCTCCTCTAGGTGTTCTTTTCCTGAATGGACCACATGTATCTGTATGTACTAGCTCAAGAGGCATGCTAGCTGATCCTTGTTTCTCTGGAAAGTTAGTTCTGGTTTGTTTTCCAAACTGACATGATTTGCATATGGTGTTGTCAGGAATTTTGATATCTGGAAGATCGCGAACTGCCTGATATTTGCATGCTTTCCTTATTTGTGAGAAGCTTAGATGTCCCAACCTTCGATGCCATAACCAGTGCTCTTCACCCTTGCTCAGATAGCATTGTTGTTGTCCTTCTTCAAATATGTACAGATTATTTGGAGTTCTTTTGCCTTTGAGCACTGTTTTACCTGTATCAAGATCACGAACAAGACATCCATTCGATCTGAATATAACCTCGGTTCTTTGATCACACATCTGACTGACACTTAGAAGATTATGCTTCAATCCATCAACATACAAAACATTTCCAGCCTTGACCTTTTCTTTTAACTGAGCAATGCCTTTTCCTTTTATAGTTGCAGGAGTATCATTTCCAAAGGAGACTTTCTTTCCCTTTTCTAGAGCAGAATAAGATTCAAGTTTTTCTTTATCACCTGTCATATGCTTCGAACATCCACTGTCAATGTACCATAGATTTTCCTGTCCCTCTGCATAAAATGCTATCCCACATCTTTCTATTTGAGGTTCCTTTATTCTCCATGTTTTGGTGCTTGAGGCTTGTTCCTTTTGCTGGAACCTGCTCCTGCATTCAGAGTCTTCATGACCAAAGTTATTGCAAATAGAATATTCAACTTCATTTTCAAGAACCGAAAAGTTGTTATAGGTCCTTTTTGTAATCCCTGTCATACTTCTTCGTTTTTGAGCTTCCCTAGTCATGATTGTTTTATATGCAACACATTGAGCTGCTTTGTGACCAAATTTATGGCAAGAAAAGCATTGTCCATTGAAGAAACTTCTGCGGTTATCAAATCTACCGGCCAAATGATTGTAATTTCTATTGTCATCCATTCTTGAACCAAATTGAGAAGGTTTTACCTGTGGCTGGTTGTAGCTTTTGTTCACCCTTAAGATGGATTGCCCCTGATAGTTTCTGTTTGTAATTCGTCCCTGCTTTACCTGATGATCTTCATTTTGCTTTTGCTCATTTCTTCTTGCTGCATCAAGATAACTTTTTGAGGTGGATGCTTGAGAAGTTTCTCCATTATAGCCCAGACCTGTCTTGTTTAGAGGAGATCGTTGCACATTGATAATCTCATCCAAAGTTTCAGATCCTTTGACAAACTTGAGATTAATAGCTTTTGTTTTCTCAATCTCTTTTCTAAGACCAACAATTTCACCTTCTAATTTTTCAAGATGTTTTTCCTTTTCATCAATTTGAAATTGTAGAGTATCAATGATCATGTTCTTTTCTTCTATACATCTCTTGAGTCTAGTAATTTCATCATAAAGGTTATCCACATCTACAGCATCCATATAATCATCATCTTCAAATGCCATTAACAACTTATATTCATTACCTTGTTCATCTCCATCACTGTTTGATAGACCATCACTATCTTCATGAGTGTAGTAGCTTTTCTTATTTGCGTTCTGTTTCTTGTTCCATCTAGCAGGTTCCTTTCCTTTATCCTTATAAGGGCATTTTGCAGCATAATGACCTACTCTTCCACAAGCAAAGCATTTAAAAGGTAACTTACCTCTGAACCTTCCAGAACCCCTTTGAAGATTTCTGACAAAATTTGATTCTTCTTCCTCTTCTTCTGGGACGTGGCTTGCTTCATAATAATCTCCTTTGCCTGATGCCTTGAAAGCAGCTTCTCTTCTGTCTGAAGGACCTCCCTTTCTCATTTCATAAGCAGTTAGAATTCCATGTAGCTGAGACATAGTAAGAATTCGTAGATTTTCCTTTTCTTCTATAGCAGATACTTTAGATTCAAACTTGGGAGACAAAGATCTTAGAACCTTTTCAACCACTATAGCCTCTCTTATTTCTTCACCCAAATTTTTCATACAATTAACAATCTCATCTACCCGAAGAAAATAGTTAGCCACACTTTCATCATTATACATCTTGAGAGTCTCATATTGAATCCTGAGAGTTTGAAGTTTAGCACGCTTTACCTGTTCATCTCCTTCATAGCTTGTGACAATTTTGTCCCATATTTCTTTTGCGGATTTGTAGTGCATTACCTTCATGAATTCCATTTGGGATATACATCCTAACAGAGTACTGACTGCTTTTGCATTTGTTTCATACTTCTTTTTCTCAACTGGATCTGTAGGAGTAGCTGAAGGAAAAGCATAGCCTGTTTCTACAATGTCCCAAACTTCTGTACCAAGAGATTGAAGATATGCAGTAACTCTTACCTTCCAATAATTGAAGTTTGTTCCATCAAAAACCGGTGGCCTGATTGATGCTTCTCTCTCGTAGTTTCTCATGATGAACGATCTACCTTCAAGCGATCAAGCTTCTCTGAAGGACCGGCTCTGATACCAATTGTTGGAAATAATACTGAGAGGGGGGGTGAATCAGTATTATCAAGTTCTTTTAATAAATCTTCCTTATTTATTCTTTGAATTATTTTTGCATGTCAGTACCATAAAATAATGAGCATGAACAAAGAAAACAGATAGTCACACCAAAGAACACAAGATGTAAGGTGGAAACCCAATGTGGGTGAAAACCACCTGCTGCAATATGTCTCTATCTTCTTTCAAATTAGAAACTCCTTTTACAATGATTTTGTACTGGTGCAGTCCTTTACCAGTACGCAGGCTGCAACCTGCAGAGGGCTACAACTCTCTCTCTCGTTTTCCAGTCTTCTCCTGAAAGGGAGCTACAACCCCCTACTTCTTTTCATAAAGCATCAAATGATCATCAAGTACATAACAGTTACATTCCACTACAGTTATCAGATCAGTAATAACAGAACTAACCCAGAACACCTTATCAACAGAGAAATTCAATCAACAGAACATCTTAAGACAGAGACGCAGTTTTCCCTTCTGTGGCCTGCGACCAGACGCAGTTAACCTTCCGCTCCCCTGCGTCTACACGCAGAGATCCTTCTGCTGCGCTGCGTGCCCACGCACTGTTCCTTGAACTGCACTGCGTCCTGTTGCTGCAGGGACGCACCTAGAAACACTATCGCGCCGCGTACTTTACTGCAGAGACGCACCCAGAAATGCTATCGCGCCACGTCCTTTTGCTCTAGGGACGCACCTGAACCTTAGTCGCTCTGCGTCCCCACGCAGATCTCTTGTTACTGCACTGCGTCCCGGACGCAACTGAACCCTTCTGCGCCTGCGTCCCGGCGCACCTGAACCCTTCTGCGCCTGCGTCCCGGCGCACCTGAACCCTTACTGCACCTGCGTACCTCCGGGCATAGATGATTTCAAGACTTCAAGAGTAACCCAAACAGTCAGATCTACAGATCTGATCATGCGCCAAAGAGATCTCAGTCTTTCAGAAGATTCGCCTTTTAGATCTAGACCAGATCTAGCCTCATAAGATATTCAACCAAAGACATACGCAAACCAAATGATCTCCTTTGCTTTATATAGGCAAGCTCCTCCTCAAATCATGGAACAATACCACGAGCCGACACCATAGTAACACAATATCGTCAGCTAGATACCAAGAGTAAAACACAAGAAACCCCCACGTGTTCTTTTATCTGCCTTAAAATGTGTGCACTGGGTGGACGCACCTCCTGAACGGCTGGCCTGCGTCTCTGGACGCGGCGTCTGCATGGTGTACCTACGGGTACGCATCTTTTGAACTGATTTCCTGCGTCCTTCTTTATTTTCAATAAAAAGAGAGCCTTGCCATGGGAGTTGCCATCAAGTACAACATCTGTAACATATATAACCATTCCTGAAACATAATGCCAACATAAAGTTTTCCTGGAAAATCCTGAAACCTGGAATCGTATAGGAGTGCCCAATCTCCTGCGTGGAAGATTTTGTTTTTGATTAGGGCATCGTGCCATTTTGCTCTCTACTGTTGGATTAATGCAGTATGCTGAAGAGCCGATAGTCTAATTTCATCTAGCTCGTTGATTTGTTGTAGTCTATTAATCTAGGCCTTATTTAAATCTAGACCAACTTCCTGTGTTGTTCTCAACGTTTGTATTTCGAATTCTATTGGAAACATGTGTTCCTTTCCAAATACTAGCTGATATGGTGAATAACCAGTGGTGTTTCTCCAGGTTGTTCAGCATGCCCAGAAGCCTTCCGGCAATCTTGTAGCCCAATCTCATCTATGTGACGCAATCTTTTTTGTTAATATTGCTTCTATTACTTTATTCATGCTCTCTACTTGGCCATTTGCCTATGGGTGGTACGGAGTGGTAATATTGTGCTGAATATGATAGTTTTTTAATGTTGCAACAATTTTATTACCTGCAAACTGTGGTCCTCCGTCTGTGATTATGTCTCTTGGGAGGCCATATCACACAAATAATTGGAACAGGAAATGAATGATAGAGTCTTCTGTAGCTCTTGGAAGTGCCTCTGCTTCAACCCATTTAGTCAGATACTCGGTTGCTATCAAAATATATGTTTTCTCGTTTGATGATGGGTTGATCGGACCAACAAAATCGAGTGCCCAATGCTCAAACGGTTTGATGATTAGCTATGGGTTCAAAGGCATTTCGTCGGACTGTCTAGGGCATCCTGCTCTTTGGCAACTGTCATAGGCTTGAACAAATTTCTTCGCGTCTTTGAAGATTGTGGACTAGTAATACCCTATTTGCAGAACTTTGTGACTGCTTCTTTGATCTGTGAAATGTCTGCCACATGGTCTGTCACGACAGGATTTCAGAATGTCAAATATTTCATCTTCACGGATGCATCTTCTGATGTGTATATCTTCCCCTGTATGAAATAGGTAGCCCCCAAACCAAGAAAATCGGGTACTACGCTGCACAATCTGTTTTCATTCATTGGGGGTCAGATGTTTTGGTAATTTGCCTACTGCTAAATAATTTGCAACATCAGCATACCAGGGTGTCTTAACAGTAACAATGAATAAATGTTCATCTGGAAATTGATCTTCAACTGCTGCTGTGTCCACTGGCTTTGGTATTCGTGAGAGAAAATCAGCTACAGGATTCTCTTTCCCAGGTCGATCTTTTATTGTGATGTCAAATTCCTGCCCAAGGACTACTCCAATAGCTGTGTTCGAAGCATCTGATGAAATTTGGGGCTCTGAGCACTGGGGTTGTTAACACAAGATTTTTCAGATACTCAAACGCACGATCACATTTATCTATCCAAACAAAATCAGCATTCCCTGTTAGTGCATATAGAGATGTAGATATTTGAGAAAAATGTTCTATAAATCTCCTATAATAACCAAAAAATCCAAGAAAACTGCGTACCTCTGTTTGTGTGGTAGGAGTAGGTATTAACAAAATTATTTGAATTTTGGTGGGATCTACCTGTATTCCAGCCGCTGAGATATAATGACCTAGGATGAGTCCTTTAGTCATCATCATATAGCACTTTTCATGTCTCAAGCAGAGCCTGGTGGTGATACATCGTTGCAGCACCTTTTCCAATGTGTCTAGTGGTGGATTGAAATCATCTCTGTATGGTGTGAAATCATCCATGTATACTTCGAGCCCTTCATTTATTAAATCTAAAAAGATGTTGAGGATAGCCCTTTGAAATGTGGCGAGGCCATTGCATAGGCCAAATGGTAGGACTCTGTAGGCAAATGTTCCCCAAGGACAGGTAAAAGTAGTTTTGTCCTGGTCTTCAGGGGCAATCTGTATCTAATTGTACCCACTGAAGCCATCCAAGAAAGAAAAGAATTTCTTCCCTGCTAATGTATCTAATACCTGGTCAATGAATGGAAGGGAAAAGTGGTCTTTCTGGGTTGCTTTGTTTAATTCTCTATAATCTACACAAATCCTCCACTTTCCATTCTTCTTTGGCACCACTACTAGTGGAGAGACCCATTTTCTATCGGAGATTGGATAAATAAATTTTACATCCAAAAGTTTTTGTAATTCAGCTTTCACAATGTCTTTTAGGTGAGGTTTAAGTCTCCGTTGGGGTTGGCGAACATGTCTCACATCCTTTTCAGTATAAATGTGGTGTGTACATAGCTGGAGATCGATTCCCTTCATATCTAGATAATCCCATGCAAAATCTTCCTTGTATTTTCTCAGTAGTTGGACCAGCTTCTCTTCTTGTTCAGGAGTTAGGTTACTATTGATGTCTAAGGTTTTCCTTGGCTCAATCTCTATAGTTTTGCTATTTGAAATAGAGGTAGTAGGTATTGTATGGTCATGAGTGTCTTTGAGAGGATCTTCTTCTAGTTCATTGTCAAATTCTACCTCTATCATGTGACATTGTACGTGGGATCTGGATTCAGCTTGGTTAATGAAGTTGTTAATAACATCATCCTCTGTTTGATCTTTAAAATCGAGGGCATCTTCTATGGTTAATGGGGATCTAATGTTTTCAGTGAGATATGATACATGATGTTTATTAGTTTTTATTATTGTTACAGTTGGTTGGGCTGGAGGGTATAGGGCTAGATTCTTGATGTTACTCCCTCTAGTTATGGTCATATTGCCTTGTCGGCAGCCAATGTAAGCATCAGCGGTTGCAAGCCAAGGTCTGCCTAAAATTAACGGATGTCCATCGAGTCGGTTTTTGGGGTTTATTATTAGAAAGTTGGTAGGATATTCCTAGGAATCAATGGATGCCATGACATCATGTACTATACCTTCTGGCCTAACCACTGATCGGTCAGCCAGTTCTAATATGGTGGAATTTGGTTCTACTGATGTAATGCCTATTTTTTGGCAAGTGGTGGTTGTTAAAATATTAATTGCAGCCCCTAAATCAACTAGGGCATTTGAAAAGGTTTGTCCATTGATTTGCACTGTCACTATTGGATTTCCTGGGTCTTCATATTTGACAGGTGCTTCTCTTCCTGATAACAGATCAGATAGGGTGCCAACTACTTGGACTGTTGGGTTGTTTGTTATTCTCCTCCTTGGCTTTTTTATACATAGTTCTTTGATGGTCTTTGCATATATTGGGATATCTTGGATAGCTTGGAGGAGTGGGATTTTTATGTACAATTTTTTTAGTTCTCCCAGAATATCAAAGTCAGGATGTTCTATAGGGCGCGGTATGATTAATCATTCTGGGAATGGGGAAGAAGATGTGGTTGTTTGGTCAGGAGTTTGTTGTCTGACCACATCTTCTTCCTGTAATGGTTGTTCCGCAGGTAACTGATTTTCAACTTGAACATTTTTATCTCCCTTGGTTTATATAATGTGCCCAGACCTTAATTGAAGGTTGTTTCACTCCCTTAGATCAGTTTCTAGTTTTGGTGTTTCAATTATTTGAATAGATTGAATTGATCATTCAATTTGTTATTTGGATTCGGGTTGGGTTGGGCTGGGAGTTGTGGTATTAAGTTGGACTAGGGATTTTGTTGTAGTGCTGGCAGTGTAGGTTGAGGGAGTAGAATGGTTCCTACTGGCTGATTCATTGCTCTTTTCCATTTTGTCTGTCGGGCTTGACTCTACGAAGTGGGAGGCGACCATTGTGTTGGATACGCATTGTTTTGCCAATATGGTGGAGAATAGGGAAAATTTTGCCAATTAGATTAGCTTGCTTGATTCGGCCATGGTGATGATGAAGGAAATGGTTGTTGTGACCAATTTGAGAAGGGAGGTTGATTTTGCCACATTGTATTATATTGCTGAGCATGATATTGTGGAGGCTGGAAAGAAGAAGATGGATCGAGCAACATACCTGATTGTCGTGACTGCCATTGATGGTGCTGATTAAGTAGGTACACCAGTTCTGGTTCTTCTTCCGCTTCTTTGTATACTGCTTTCAAACCAGGAAGTGTGGGGCAGCCTTCCGTAGAGTGGTCTTTTGTATAAATGGTGCAAACTTGAACTGCATCTAATGGGAACTCTTTGTGGCTGTGTTTCTTTCTACATTTGGGATCGAATATTTCCAGATTTTGCTCTGCTTCTACTTGTTTCTGTTTTGCTTCCATAATATCAAGCTGCGTTTTCAGAGTCCCCAATATATCAGTTTTGAAATTTTCTAGTAAATTTCTGATTTCTTCGTGAGTTACTCCTTCTCTAGAGATCTTGTTGTCCCTTGTAAACCTGTCATGCTCTACTGGTTTTAGCCTTGTGCTGCCTCGTGAACTCCTGATACATAAATCAATGATGTTAGCAAAATCTTCTTGATAAATGTCTCCTTTTCCCATAATATTCAATGTTTCAATCCATTGTTCCTTCATACCTTTAATTAATGTTGTTTTTAATAAATTGTCACGTAAGGGTAATGATGCATAAGGAGATCTTTGAAGATTATACTGAAAATGTTCAACATATTCTTCTAGTGTCTCATTAGGTCTAGCTACCATCTGAAATATTTCATACTTTAATTCTCTAGACCTACAATAATCCTGGTATTTCTTCAGGAAATCACTTTTCATCTGATCCCAGTCATTTATAACACCTCCAGCCAACCCCATAAACCACCGTAAAGCAGCTCCTTTTAATGTAGAAGGAAATAGTTTCAGCTTTTGGGGATCGATGGTATAGTCATATCCCCTACACAGCACATCAAATTCAAACAAAAATGCATCTGGGTCTTCTGATGTTAGGCCATGGAATGTAGGGATGTGCTGGAGAGGGATTGCCTTCATAGGTGCATTAACTACAGTATCTACAATGGGATATTGCAGTGTGGAGGTTTGGGCGGTTTACTAGTTCTGGGCCATTTGGTCAAATATGTGCCAATAACCTTCCGAGATTTCTAGGAGGTGTCACACGGAATAAGTCGATCTTGTGGATAAGATAGACCTTCCTAGAATCTAAAGAAGACCTAATGACAAGCAAACCAATCACACATTATCTTTCTCTAAATATGCTTTTATAAACAAAGGCAAACAAGTGTTTTAGGCCTACCTTAGGTCCAACGCAAGTTTGTGGAAGCCTTCGCTCCTTCGATCCAAATGAGCTCCCTTGTCGCGAATATGCAAACACAAACAAGCAAACAAATTAAATACCACCTGAAAAGCCAATATCATAAAACATATTTAACATGAAAGTCAACGAATTCATGAAACAAATAACATGAGACAATTTTTTGAGAAAAATGAGTTTGATTGTATTAATTCAAAAGAAGAAGAACTTTACAACCTGTGCCTTGACGCTGTACAAGCTCCTCCCAGGGTCCAGCAAGAAGTCTCCTCTACTTTGACAAGTTTCACTCTCTTCCCAATGAAGCCAAAAAGGTATGTGATCTCTCCTCTTAAGCTCAACTAGGAAGTCTTAATTTCACCAGCATTTACCCTCAAAAATGTTCAGCTTCTAACCTCCTTAGCAACCAGCCCAATGCCTGAATTTATAGTGCAATGGAGGGAAGTTACTAGGTCCTCCTTCAAAGGGATAAAGCCCTCCTTCAAAGGGATAGCTCCTCTCATCAAGGGATTAGCTCCTTCTCTTTTGGGATGCATGAACCACCTAAGAGCGACAAATCCACGTCAAAATTACTTCTAGAATCATCTAGAATTTACCCAAATTGAGTTTTTTAGAATAAACTTGTGCCTTTTTGACTTTCACAGGGGTCCGCACCCACACCTTTAGGGACAGAGCGGGCAGGTCCATAGTTTTTGTAAACAGAAGGTGCGGGACCGCAGGCAATAGTGAGAAAAAGTACGGAACCAGAGTTTTATTGATTTTCAATGTCTTTCTCTCATTTTCAAAGCTTGACTTGAAGAGCTGAGATCTGAGACTTGCTTAGGAGGACAGTACAAGTGATGATAGACCCATACTGACTGCAAATAATCATGGTGACATTATTTTTGTGTAACAGATTTCCCCCTAAAGTGCGAAGTCTGTACTACATGAGGATTTCATTTATCATTTAGGAAGAGTGAAGTACATTATCATTTCGAGGATCATCTTGTGGAGAGCCCTATTGGAACCTGTAAAAAAATTCAATGCAAGATATATATATGAGATCATATCATCGCTGAGGTAGGCATTCCCATACTTAGATCAAAACTGACTTAGAAAACTAACTACTGCTCTGATACATGAATGATATTGTAATACATCACAAGTATAGACTCATGTGGACACAGTATGTGCACAGCCATTTGTTTATGAATAGTCCATTATATAATGAATAAAAAATTCCTCGCAGCCTGGATTGTGGAAACTAGATCCAGGGTCTTCATTTCTACTTCCTGAAACAGTACGATTCTATCCATGCGAATGAATTTGTTGAAGTCGAACATGGTAGAAACCACTTGATTACCAGTCAATGATGTAAATTGTTAACAAGTGTGAGAGAAACCACCAGTGATGTCAATGGCTCTCAAAGTACCCAGTACAGTCCATGAGATGTGAATAAATGTGTTGATGTCGAACATGTCATGGAATCCTTTGATCGAAGGTCAATGATGCAACCTGTCGTCAAAGGCGAGAAACCTGTCATTGAGGCATGTAGATCCCAAGGTACTGATGATTTCTAGATCATCTTTCTAGATAATGAGTTGAAGTCGATAGAAAGCGATCCGTCGCAGGCAAGCCTGCAACACGAAATCATAGATCAAGTTGAAGAAATTTAGTTGCAAGGACTGACTCAGGGATGGTCAATATGGATGACAAATATTTTGCAGATGAATGGCTTATTGGAAGTGACCTCTTGAACACATAATGACACGACAGATGGCTTGGTGACAATTGACCCAAAGGTAATACCCAGAAACCGGCTGAAGACTTTCAATGTGGTTTGATCAACTGTTAGGCAAAGGATTTCCCAACCCAGGTGAATAAAAGTGTCATGTTCAAGAGTGGTTACAAAGTATGACAAACAGGCTCATTTTTCTCTCTTTTCCCCCACCATTTCTAGCAAGTACCTCTTTATTTTTAACAAGCTTGAGGAGGATAACATTTGCTTGATTATAAGCTCATCCTTTGGATGAGTCCAACTTAGTTTAAATTCGAACCCTAAGAAGGAGTGGTTCGTTCCTGTTTGTAATTGAACAGGTCCTTTACTGTGAAATTTTAACGAGTCCAGTATAGGAGATGTTGGAAATAATACTGAGAGGGGGGGTGAATCAGTATTATTAGATCAATAATACTTTTCAAATACTCTGAAACATATACGCGACTTCAGTTAAGTGAACCAGCGTGTACACGCTACTGTGTCTAAGGAAACCAGCGTATAACCAGAAAACTTATGATTCAGTTAGTTTATCTTCAGTAAATGCATCGGGACATTATTAACCATATTAAAAGTAAACAGATGCAGTATAACAGATTATCACACAAAAGCCACACACATGAACACCATGATATAAGGTGGAAACCCAATGTGGGTGAAAACCACCTGCTGCAAGTTGTCTCTATCTTTCTTTAATAAGAGCTTCAGTTTACAATCTTTTGTACTGGTGCAGCCTTATACCAGTACGCAAGCTACAACCTGCAGAGGGCTACAACCCTCTCTCGTTCTCCAAACTTCCTTGGAAGGGAGCTCCAACCCCCTTTTCTCTTGTACTAGCTAAGATACTAGTACGTAGGTGCAGGCCTACAATCTTCTTTCCTTCAGGTACCACTTTTCATACATTTTCAGACTAGATATTCCTGAAGCACAACATTACAATCTGAAGACCACAATTCATTCAACTTTCATAGCAGATTACAAAACAACCAATCAACAATCTCTGAATCACTGAACCACTGATACCCTGTCAAACCCAGTCACCAGAACACAGAGCAGACTACAGAACTCTGCAATAACAGTCAGATCCAGCTGCAACCCAAAAATCAAGCTCCAAAAGATATACGCTACTACAATGAAGGAAACCCGCGTATACACGCGGTTTTACCGAAGACAACCTGCGTACAGATCTAAAAATAATTTTTCATAACTTGCAGCCGTACCAGATTTCAGTTATACCCAGAACATAACATTGCGTCAGTATGTAGATCTAGAAATACGCATAATCAACCATATAAAGATAGTTCATTTCAAACCATTTGATCCCGATCTCTCCTTAGATCTTGTTCTCCGTCAACAGATGATATCTCTCCTTAGCTCAGATCAAGCAATACATCATCAACCAATAACCTGCATACTGGATCTAATACTTCATCAGATATTCAAGGCTTTTTCAGATACTTTTGCCTAATGATCTTCTTCTCCTTATATAGCCTTAGGCCTTGTTCAATACCAAGAGCCAAAACCATAGAAATAAGATGTTTGCCTGAATAATCCGTTATCCTGAACAAAAATGCAAACATTACTCATACTGTTTGAAATGAATAAAAGTGTTGCAAAAATACCTTTCCAAAGTGAAACATAAACAAATTTGCAATTTATTTACTCAAAAAACTTATAAAAAGGGCCTTTGTCAATTCATTTTTACCGTTTGAGTTTTGGGTGAGAAAATAGTGCTTTTGCTCAGAAAACTTCCCGTGAATATTGCGGAAAATCCAACCGTCGGAATCAAACGTCGTCTTCTCCAAGTAATCCACATCATCCTACTCTTCATTTTTAACCATTTCATTTCTTGTTTTAGGCTTTCATTTTATTTTTTGGAGGGTTTTTAGGCTTAAAACCCGCGCGCGGGGGCCTGCAGGTGTACCACTACTAGCCCGCGGACCCCGACTTTTTCTCAATGGGGAAAAAGTCAAGGGTCCGCACCTTCCATGTAGGCAAGGTGCGGACCCACGCACTGTGTCTAACCCAGAGGGTGCGGTCCCCGCCGCAAGGGTTTTTAACCCAAAAGTTCTCGAATTTGGCCCAAACAAATTAATTTCTAGCATTCTAATTTATCTTTTTACTTGATGCAGAGAGTACATCATGCTAGATTGGCGTGAACGAGAGCATGAGGATGTGGATGCTGCCGCATGGAATCATCAACCTTCACTTGATGCTTTGAAGGCGTGTGGCTTGTACAAATTCTGGGCCATACCTGGCATGAGGGCCCAGGTGGATTTCTTACAGTGGCTGTGTTATAGACATTTTTGTGCCTTACAGCATAGAGCATGAAATGTCAATAATCTAAAGGATCCAAAGTCCCTAAACATGTTGTTCCTACCCCTAGAGGAACAAGGTCAGCAAACCACATCACTTCAGATCAGTTCTCCACTGAAGAACACTAAAAAACAGGTCAATTTTGGATCAAAGCAGCTGCTCCACTAAGCATCTGCGCTGAATGTCAAAAGCTCTATGGTGTACCTGCGCTGCATAGCAAGTGCAACAAAGGCTACCTGCGTTGGGCGTACTTTGACATGTGGAGGAATCTTTTCTCAATGTGCCAGTGCCCAGGAAGCTTCCAAAATGACACTTGGATCAGAAGATTCGCCTAATGATGAGTTAAGAGCTTCTAAAACTCCAAGTGGAAGGTAGAAACTCCGAGTGGACTCAAGGACTGAAGAACAACTGGAGTTGAAGAGGACAACAAGTCACACATCAAGCTGACTTATCTTCACTCCAAAACTCTATATAAGGATCTCATCCCATGGGATCTGGAGGCCGGAATTTAGTGCAAAGAATTGCTGTTGGTTTACAGTTGTGAGTATTGGGTGATTGCTTGAGGGAGGTGAAGAGGAGATTTCTTTCCGTCGGGAAGGTGATGCTGGATTGGACCTCTCACGGTTGTATCACTGCCTGAACCTTACTTCCTTATATTAATAAAGCATTTGAGGTTCTTCTATCCGCATGTGTTTCAATGGTGTATTGTCTTACTTGCGTATTTGATTTATGCTAATCCTTGAATCAATTATGAATGCATGCTTCTTGTAGTTTCCTTTTCTTGTCTTGTTCGCAGGATCTCGTGTAGCTGGGCCCGTGAGAAGACTTGGAGCTGGGAGCAAGAGGCAAATAGAGGAGATTGGATCGACCATTTGCGCAAGACATCGGTAAGTGGATCTCTTCCTTTCGTCTCTTGCATGTCATAAAGAAGTAACTTTAGATAGCTTTGCTTCAGCTGTTGCTAAGGAACTATCACCCTTAGAGTGGGATAGGGTCATTCCGTGTTGGATACTTTTCCCCACAACAGACTGGCGACTCCGCTGGGGATCGTGTCTTGTTGGTAGCTTGTGTTTCTTGCTATTCATTTCTTAAACAAAGGGAGTACCGAATCGAACTGCATCCGAATCCTTCGAATGCAAAGTAGAGGGCAGCTACTCTAGCCCAGTGCTGGGCATGTTTATGATTTGAAGAGCTGATCCACAAGGACTCTTTTTAGCTCTTTGTGATAGTGTTCATCTTCCTTAATCATCCTCTAGTGTATACTTGGCTGATAGCCTCTGATTTGGCCAAAAACCATTGATTTTTGAGCAAACTGTGACCCGGAATCTGAGAGAGACGAGAGTTGTCTCTTCAGTGCAGCTGCAGCAAAGGCTACCTACGCTACAACGCAGGTCCCGAAGGGGCTACCTGCGCTGCATGTCAGATTGACAGTGCAACACCTGCGCTGATCCAGTTTTGCCTTGTGCAACTGGGGTTCCCTCCTGTCTGTTGCCCAGTTTTCAATATTGTTTTTGCAGCCTATTGTCAACCTGTATACCCAGCTGAAACTACCTTTCTTTGCCTTCATTCCGCCTCAGTTGTATGAAGAAACCGTGATTGTTCTTATTGTATTTCTTGCTTTCATTCACAGTTTCCCATAGCGAAAGTGAACTAGTCTTGCTGTGACCTCTTGGATCTAGACCTGTGAGAAAGTGTCGTTGTGATTCTAAGAGCTAGTTTATTGCTGTTCATAGCTGCTTGAGCATTTGCTTTCGTTATATGGTTTGGATTTCAGTATTTCTCGTGTTTGAAACGAGTGAATCTTAAGGTGTTCTTTTGATTATTGGACAAAAACTTGTTTGCTTTCGCTTGAAATTGAATTCGAAATTATACAACAGCTTTCTTTTTGTAATACATCAACATTAAGGAAGAAGAAAAGAAATACTTGCATTGTGCATGTGCATTTTGACAGTTTGCATGTCGATTTAGGAAAGTGCATCAGTGTGTGCTCTATGATCTGTTTGAAAAGATGATGTCTTTCTTTTCCTTCAGTAGTTAAGATTTTCATAAGTTGAAAGAATTGAAAAAGCTTGCTTATCATTCTCAGACTGCATTTAGGAGTTGTATCATACATCACGTGGTGATCCATAAAGGCAAACTGCTAAGCAAGATCAACCTAAAAAGAACTAAATTTATCTAACAACGCTTTGAAACATAACGAAACACAGTAGAGGTCTAGGTAGAGACGTGAACCGGCGTCGTTAAACATAGTGACTGTCGATCTCTACGAAGGTGGGTGATTCCTCCTGAGGGACGATAGCACTAATACGGATTTGTGCTCCCGCGTACCGTCGCGTATATTGGGAGACCCCTATAGGAACAAAGCCTTTATCCATAGGAAGCCGTGTCGGCCGCCCTACTGATCGCGATGCAGTGAACACAGCATTCACGAAGATCGACCACTCGTACCGTAAAACGTATTCTGTGGTTTCGCGAAAGGTTTGGCACACCCTCTGCCTAGAACTCCAGAGTAGTTTCTTTTGGCCTTTTTCAAACTCTATAACTGAAAAATTCCATCCGAGCATTTGTCACTTCGGGCTCGTTAATACATCGAAGGAGACTAGAGTCATCTTTAGCTTTTTCTCGACTCTTAAAAATTGAAAAAGCAAGTTGTGTCTAAAGCGTCGTCATATAAAATTCATTCTAAACGGAACATAATCACCCCTTATTCCTACGTTGATCTTTAGGTTGAGAACATGGAACACACCAACCAAGGGATTCCACATGATGGAAACCCTAGCCCTTTCTCCTCTTGGGGAGAAGCTGGTGTGCCCCACATGGCCACGTTGTCGCTTCCAGGACTGACAATTGGCCTGCCAGTTTGGCTATTCTCAACCACTGTAGTTCAGACCACCACGGTTCCTGAACGGTCGAGTCAACAGTTAGACCAGTCTAGAGCTACCCTCCAGCCTTCCACTTCTTATAAGCCTTCCTCCGATCCTTCTTCTTCGAAAGGTCAAGCCGCCGAAAGTGGAGCTCCCATAGAAAAGAAGAAGGAAAAGAAGAAGAAAGAAAAGAAGCAGAAGGAGCCAAAGGCGCCTGGGGGCAAACAAAAGGCATCTAACAAAAATCCACACACAGCACGGACCGGGCCCAAATCGCCATGTGTCATATGTAGAGGGGACCACCTCCACCGTGATTGTCCCAGTATTCCCCGGATACTAAGGGACTGGTCCCCTCGTTTGCACAGTTCGGAAGCGTCAACCTCTGACAACCAGGTTGAATGCTTACCGTCGACCAACGAAAGTGAAGGTTCTAGACGACGAAGGGGAATGAGATTCCCCTGCGAACTGTGTGAAGGCAATCACACCCTCCGCCATTGTCCCTTTTTAGACGAAGCAAAGAGAGTTTTGGAAGATCAACCGGTTGCACCGTTGCTACTTCCTCCTGGATATCAAAAACTCGCGCCAAGTCCTTCGTTGGTTGAAAATACAGCTGCCCCGCTCATAGGGCCAGCTGAAGTGTCAGTCACTGAAAGTGAACCTACTGAATCCGGACCGGACGAAAGTCCAAAGGTCGAAACGGCAGTTGACCCGGTTCTCCCTTCAGAAGTTTCATCTTCAAATACCACAGTCACTGAGGATTCATCTTCAGCTGACACCCCTACCGAAGAGAGTAAGGATGACACCGTCCAGATTCTTTTCATCAACACCGATTCTAATGAACATCAGGGCAATGTGCCCACTCCTTTATCGCAGGAAGGAGCATCGTCAGGATCATACCCGGCCGTATATTCGGTCCCACCACCAAGCAACCTGGTTGTGTCCTTTGATTGGAACCAACTAGGCAGACCCCGGTTGCCAGCCGGTATACCATTTAGAATTATAGTCCAAATATACAAAATGGTGATGGCTGGAACTATCATTGATGAAGGGGCATCTGTGAGTATCCTGTCCTCTATTGCTTGGAAAGCACTGGGTTGCCCAACGCTTTTGCCTGAGATAAGGAATCTCTCGGGTTTTGACAAAGGAACCAGTCGACCATTAGGGATTCTACCTAATGTGCCTATTACATTGAAAGGGAAGGTTGTCAAGATGAATTTGATGGTCGTCCAAGGACCCTTGGATTATAACCTACTCCTTGGACGAGACTACATATATTGCATGGAAGCAATAGTCTCCTCACTCTTTCGAATAATGTGTTTTCCATACGAAGGAAGAATGGTCAAGCTCGTAGACCAACTTTCATTTCCGGGATCACGCATCGCAAATAGTCACATACCTATCCTGAATGGTCTATTTGATCAAGAAAGGTCTCTACCTCCGGTTCTTCTTCCTGATGAGTGCGAGTGATTCGGGAAAGTAGGGCCGGAACCCAGGGGGCATGCATCCTGGTCTGCTGGGGTCAGAGAAAACCTTGGGTGTAAAGTAGAATTTCCGCGGGAGAATATGACTAGTCCGTACCCCGTCCCCTCCTTCATCTTCGTAAAACAGAAGAGCCGGCAAGAGCTCTCATGCAGAAGAAGGGGCAGTTAGGAATGGGGTTGTTCTGGAAAAAGATTCTTTTGTCAAGGTTACTTATTTGACAAAGGTCATTCACCTTTGTCTAAATAAGTAGGCTCTGCCAAAGAAGGGGATCCGTTTGCGGCAGCAAGTAGTAACCATCTTTGGGTAAAAGGCAAGCCTCACCCATTAAAACAAATGTTTTAAAGGATAAGTAGGGGCAGCCTCCAAAGAAAGAGATTCTATTGCTGCAACAAATTGTAACCATCTTTGAGTAACCTAATGATAGACATCGTTGAAGAAAGTTTCTGTTTGAAAGGATTAGCATAACGATCTTTGGGTAACCAGAAAGAGGCAAGCCTCACCCATTGAAAACAAAAGTTTTTAAACGGAAAAGTAGGGGCGACCTTGAAATTAGACTTTACACCTGGGGGCGTGCAAACCTCTTGGAATGCAAGCACGGGCGGCTATTTTGTTTTTTAGTTTTTTAGGTCCTCCCTTTAAACCTGTAGGTCTAACCCGTTAAACTCGTAGGATTAGCCGATACCCAGCTTGCATAAAGAGAGGATATGGAGCAACGCGTAGGGAGATGAAGCTCCTTAAAAAATAGCAATCTTCCAGGAGACCTTCCTACTTTATGACTGGTAAAAACGAGCAGTTTTGGCAGAGTTCATGCTCGTTAAAAAATAAACGCAAAACTGAGCAGTTTTAATGCGGACTTCATGCTCGTTAAAAAATAAACATAAGCATGTGAGCAAGCTTCCCCCCAGAGTTCAAGCTCATCCAGAAAAAATGAACTGGTAAATAACCATTTGAGACCGTAAATTCATCAGCCATAAAAGCCTTGGTCGTGTTTGTGCACCGTCACCTCCACTTTTCATTTGGCCGATCATTCACATCCACTTGATTGTTTACCTATTTTGAGGAACAGCTGCGAAGAGTGATTTCACTTAGTCATCCTTGTAATACTGCCGTGATTGGAAAATTCCAACCTGTACCTGGAATCTGCTGCTATCCCTATTTATCACTCGTTCCTCAAAAGACGAGTCTTCTTTGAGCTCTTTTCACTGACTTGTAAAATATGAAAAGTTTGCCGAGTTTTGGCCTTCCAGCTCGTTAAAAGGACCGGAAGAGCTATCCCTCCTCTAGATTTTAATCTTTTTGGACCTGAGGGATTATTGCACAAAAAGATCGAGCGCTTGTCTAGTTCGGCTCGATAAAGATATCGAACATTCATCCCTTCTGTATTGTTTTATACTTTTTCGGACTTAAGGGATTAGATGACGAAAAAGGACCCCTGGAGTCCACTTTATGTACGCTTTTCAGACTCTCTAAAAATGAAAAGGACCGAGTTGTCTTTGTCGCTAGGCTCGTTAAAAATATTGAATAGCGACAAACTTGTCTTTAGACAAGAACGAGTTTCCCTATCGCTAGGCTCGTTAAAACATAGCGATGGGCTTGCCCGAAGGGTAGGTTATAGAACAAGCATATGTTATCCTCCTCAAGCTTGACAAAAATAAAGAGGTACTGGTCAGAAATGACTGGGGAAAAATTGGGAGAACCTCAAAGCTTAATGGTAGCAAGTCGCTCTTGAAAATGACACTTTTGCCTCCGTAAATATCAGGTTGGGTTATTATCATTCACCGGTCCCTTCACCATGGTCTCGCCATACCATCCATACATGGGGTAATGCTACCGATCCATCACATCAGTGTCGTTATATGTTCAAGAGATGTCATTCAGAAAGTGTCAACCGGGTCCCATCCACTACCATACATCATCTTTCATCCTTCCATGACCGCCACCCTGAATCATATTTCACAGATCGTTTTCACCATCATCACTAGCTCCGTTCCGTGTCACTGATGTGGGATTCATTAAGGCCCTCCTTTGACGGATCACTTCTTGTCGACATCAGCTCATTATCCAAGAAGTTGATCTAGGAACACCCCCTCAGTACTTTGAAGCTTGCATGCCTCAATGGCAAGTTTCTCACTTCCGGCGATAGGTATACATTAATGACCTTCGACCAGGAGACTTTGCATGGTGTTCGACGTCAGATCCTATATTCACGCCACGTGAATTGTGCTGCAGTACCTTGAGGGTCATCATCATTATCGGTGATTCCTCTCATGCTTGTTAACAGTTTACATTATTGACTGGTAATCAAGCGATGTCTTTCCATGTTCGACTTCAAGAAATTCTCACATGGATCGACTTGTACTAGAGTGAAGATCGGACAAGTTTGAAGACCCCGGATCTAGTTTCATCCATCCGGGCTGCGATATATATTCAGGAGATAAAAAACATAGACATGTGCAGCAGATGATCATCCTACTAAAAGGATGATAATTAAAAGCAGAGAATTATCAGTCTATTATCAGACGATCGTCTGTCTATGTACAGCAAATGTATTTATAAAGCTGAGCATGGGAAATGCCCGCATCAGCTAGATCATGAAAATAAAGTATGAAAAGATAATGTATTGTATTGTATTTTGTTACAGGTCACCTCCCGACGATTGAATGAACTTCGGATCCTCCTAATAAAGCATTTCACCCGATAAACGACCTCATACTTTAGGGGGCAACTGTTATAGACATTTTTGTGCCTTACAGCATAGAGCATGAAATGTCAATAATCTAAGGGATCCAAAGTCCCTAAACATGTTGTTCCTACCCCTAGAGGAACAAGGTCAGCAAACCACATCACTTCAGATCAGTTCTCCACTGAAAAACACTCAAAAACAGGTCAATTTTGGATCAAAGCAGCTGCTCCACTAAGCATCTGCGCTGAATGTCAAAAGCTCTATGGTGTACCTGCGCTGCATAGCAAGTGCAACAAAGGCTACCTGCGCTGGGCGTACTTTGACATGTGGAGGAATCTTTTCTCAATGTGCCAGTGCCCAGGAAGCCTCCAAAATGACACTTGGATCAGAAGATTCGCCTAATGATGAGTTAAGAGCTTCTAAAACTCCAAGTGGAAGGTAGAAACTCCGAGTGGACTCAAGGACTGAAGAACAACTGGAGTTGAAGAGGACAACAAGTCACACATCAAGCTGACTTATCTTCACTCCAAAACTCTATATAAGGATCTCATCCCATGGGATCTAGAGGCCGGAATTTAGTGCAAAGAATTGCTGTTGGTTTACAGTTGTGAGTATTGGGTGATTGCTTGAGGGAGGTGAAGAGGAGATTTCTTTCCGTCGGGAAGGTGATGCTGGATTGGACCTCTCACGGTTGTATCACTCCTGAACCTTACTTCCTTATATTAATAAAGCATTTGAGGTTCTTCTATCCGCATGTGTTTCAATGGTGTATTGTCTTACTTGCGTATTTGATTTATGCTAATCCTTGAATCAATTATGAATGCATGCTTCTTGTAGTTTCCTTTTCTTGTCTTGTTCGCAGGATCTCGTGTAGCTGGGCCCGTGAGAAGACTTGGAGCTGGGAGCAAGCGGCAAATAGAGGAGATTGGATCGACCATTTGCGCAAGACATCGGTAAGTGGATCTCTTCCTTTCGTCTCTTGCATGTCATAAAGAAGTAACTTTAGATAGCTTTGCTTCAGCTGTTGCTAAGAAACTATCACCCTTAGAGTGGGATAGGGTCATTCCGTGTTGGATACTTTTCCCCACAACAGGCTGGTTGACAGATGGAGCATACAGGACTAGTGCTTCTTCATTGGTGGCCACCAGCTCGAAATCGAGCCAGCAGATATATATTTCTTGACTGGTTCACCTAAGAGAGGCAAAGACTTGACTCTATTCAGGGCTAGGCCAAGTGGCCAGTCTGTCGATAGCCTCCGACTAGAGTTCTGCAATAGCCAGGCTAGAGACAAAGGGATAGACATAAAAACCATATCCCTTCCTGAACTCATGGTGATTGCGTTTACTGTCACCAGACTTTGCGGGAGTGCCACCTTACATGTTGCCACCGGATCTCAGATGCGTATGGCAGTTGATTGCTTTCGAGGCACCATCTTCAACTGGTGCGATGCTGTGTTGGCCAATGTGAAAGGCCAACTGACCAGAGCCAAGAATGGACAATTAAAGACCTTTGGTTATGGGGCTTTGGTTGTGAGCTTTGTTCTGGAGAGGGTTCCCATGTTGATCCCACAGCACCTTACTGTTGGAGCTGGGCTTCCTCGAGAGCCCAAACTGATGCGATGGGTCGCAGTTATGGCCCGTCATCCGGACGAGGGGACAGAGGTTGTTCAATTCAAACCTAAGTATTTCCAATGGTTGGAAAACCAGGTTTTTTCTATTCAGGACTTCCCTTACGCTGGGGTAGATTTTCGTGGTGACCCAGACATGGCTCTTCCACTAGGAGAGCAGTGGGATGACTCAGGTAAAATCATTTTCAACATTTTTCCTATTTTAATTTTTTTTATTATTTTTCCATCGTCCCAAAACTGATAGTAAAAGTTTCAAATGCAGATGTGGGTCCACAGCGACCAGCCGCTCTCCGGCCTTACGAGAGGAAACAACCAGTTGCAGCCGCGCCAGCCCCACAGGATGAATCAGCAGAGGTTTTGGCCGAGTTGGAGGGTCATCTCGAGTGCTTGACAGGAGATATTCCGGAGACCACTATAGATGACATTCCTTGTCAACTTCAGCGCTATGTGATTGGGGTCCCAGGACCTTTTAGGAGGTTCCTTTGCAAGGTGGCCCGTGCAGTGGTTTCTTATCAGGATCATCACCAGTGATAGGATGATCGCCTATTGTGGGCACATATGACATTTTGTTTTTTGTACTTATCATTTTTGCCGATCATAAGGTGTTTTTCAACCTATGATCGAGGACGATGTATTTTTTGACACACTCCTATATATATATATATATATATCACTATTACTGGCTTATCTTGTAAATCATGTTATGGAATGATTTTAAATTTACATGTATGATTATTGCAAATGTCTACTTAACATTCGAGAAGCAATTGCATCTGCTAATGTATTTAAAGATCTTGGAATATGCTGATATTCAATATGATCAAATTCATGTTCCAAGAGACGCACTCTCAAAACTAATCTTAATAACACTGGATTTCTAATGGCATACACTCTATTAAGTTGTAATACAACGAGTTCAGAATCTAACCTCACTATCAAACTCCGAATCCCAAATGAAATAGATTCAGATAATAACTCAATCACTGCACTATACTCAGCAATGTTGTTCGTTGTTTGACCGAGGCTTACCCCATGCATAGATACTAACTCGTCAGAGGGCGAATAGATAACCCAAGCTGCGGAAGAAATGTTCCGTGTATTACGACAAGCACCATCAGTGAAACCAATGTATGTTTGGAGAGGCATCGACATCTGCAATATCAAGAATAAAACCAAGATAAGCAGGAATAATGACGAAAAAACACTCTCTAAGCTAAGCACATTGTTTAAACTAAAACACACCAGCTAGAAATAAAAACTATACTAACTAAAAATCTCCATACCCATTCTTTAAGCATAATACCTCTTCAGGTAAAGACCATTTGTGGGTTTACCCAAAGAGTCCCCATCAAAGTCTACCAATTCATAGGCCCCTTTTGCTAGCTTTTGCTTGACAACATAGGGACCAAGCCACATAGGAACGAATTTTCCAGCGCCTAATTTATCATTAGCTTGATTGTAAACTAAGACTAGTTCTCCTTTCGAAAAATTTCGAGGGGTCACATTTTGATCATACTAAGATTTCATACGTTTTGTGTGAGTCTCGATCGCCAATGCAACATCACGTCGATTCTCATCTAATTGAGCCAAGTACAACAAACGCTTTTCCTCTTCGGAAGTGGCTGGAAGTAACTCGATGGCCATTTGCAGTGACGGGATTTCGCATTCAATGGGTAACATAGCTTCCAGACCATAAACTAGTTGGAAAGGAGTGAACCCTGTTGATGTTTTTACTGAGGTACGATATGCCAAAAGCGTTGAAAATAGCATGTTATGCCAATTCGACCGATGAATCCCAATGATTCGTCGGATCATGATGACTAACACTTTGTTGATGGATTCAACCAGACCATTAGCTTGTGGATAATAAGGGGTTGAACTATCGTGACGCAAACCAAGCTGGTCTGTAAGTTCGGTCATCATAACATTTCGAAAATGATGCCCATGATCAGTGATTATCGCTTGTGGGACACCAAACCTAGAAATTATATGATTGAACATGAAAATTGCAGCTGTCTTGCCGTCTGCCTCAAATGTAGGCATCGCCTCGGCCACTTGGTAAAATAATCTACCGCAAGGATGATATACGCATGCCCGCCGGCCGAGTGAGGGTTACATGTAATAAAATCGATACCCCATTTGGAAAAAGGACCAATGGCAATTATAGGGTGGAGAGGAGCAGGTGGAGCGCACATCTTTCGATCAAAAATTTGGCAGTTGTGGCATTTTTGGGCCGTAGTAATACAATCTTTAAACAAAGACGGCCAGAAGTAACCAGCGCGCAATATCTTTTGGGCTGTGGCATACCCAGACATATGACCGCCACACGCTCCAGAGTAACAGTCATTTAGAACCCTTTTAGCTTCCTCGTGAGTTAAGAAATGTCGAAAAACAGAGTCCGCCCCACGGCGATAAAGAGTATCTCCAATAATCCTGAATTGTTGGGACTGGAATCGTATTTTCCGACGTTCTGACCTTGAAATTTCTGGCCGAAAGGATTGGGTCTGGAGATAAACGATGATATCCCCATACCATGGATCTAAAGTGCTGATTAGAAACAAGGATTCGTCCGCAATGGGCTCCTCCGCCACAGTTTCTGTGTCAGCACGCGGGAAATCACACATTAATTCTGCAAAAACTAAAGATTTCTTAGACTTAGATTTTTCAAATTCCAAGTCGAACTCCTGCAGGATAACAATCCATTTAGAGTACTTGCCCCCTAGCAATTGCTTGGTCAAAATGTAGATCATAGGGTTGCAATCCGAAATTACTGTAGTTTTACGTAGTAAAATGTAGTGACGAAAACGTTGGACAGCTTGAACAGCTGCCAATGCCAATTTCTCCACATGTGAGTATTTTAGCTCAGTTGGATTTAAAGTTCGACTAAGGTAATATATCACATGTTCAGTTTCGAATTCATCTTCCTGAACTAAAACCATTCCAATGGTGGAATGAGAGGTGGCGAGATACAAGAAGTAATCCCAGTTGTAGTTGGGAGGATGCAATAACGGTGCATGGGTCAACGCGTGTTTGAGTGCATCAAAAGATTTCTGAGCTATCTCATCCAAATAGAATGGAGTATTCTGTTTCAACAACCGGGTAAAACCCTTTGTAACCTCGGCGTAGTTAGGAATGAATCGTCGTAAAAAGTTTGCTTTCCCTTGCAAACTTTGGAGTTGGCGAAGACTCGAAGGAGGAGGCAATTTGACAATAGCTTTGACCTTCGAGAGATCAACGTGAATGCCAGTTTTCGAAACTACAAACCCCAGCAATCGACCCGTTTCTATACAGAAGACACATTTGTGTGGGTTCAACCGAATCCGATAATGCCTACACCTCATAAAGATTGCTCGTAAATGGACGAGGTGATCAGCTCGATGTAATGAATGAGCAGGCAAATCATCGAGATAGGGTTGCACAATGTGCTTGATGTCATGAAACGCATAAGACATGGCCCTTTGAAAATTTTCTCCGGCATTCTTGAACCCAAAAGGTAACTTGCAATAAGCAAATGTCCCCCATGGACAAATGAAAGCCGTTTTTGGTTGATCGACATGTAGAATATTGATTTGATTGTATCCGGAAAAACCATCCATGAAGGAGAATATTTCACTGCCGGCACAATCATCAATGATTTGATCGATATAGGGAGTTGGGTAATTGTCCTTTGGACAGGCTCGATTAATGTCCCTATAATCGATGCATATTCTTATTGTTCCTTGCTTTTTGTTAACTGGAACAATATTCGATACCCAATCCGTTAACGGGATCGGATAAATGAAACCTTCTTTGAGTAATTTTTCAACTTCTGCTTTAATTGCAGTAGCTTTTCTTGGGTGAATCTGACGCAAACATTGCCGGACGGGTTTAGCGTCCGGGTAAGTCTTAATCTCATGAACAACAATCGCGGGATCAATTCCTGGCATTTCCTCATAGGACTAGGCAAACACGTCGTGGAATTCTTGAAATAGGGCCTTATATATTTGAATTTCGTCATCTATACACGAGGCACCTATGTGAATGTTCTCAACAATTCCAGGCTTAACCGAAATGTCAATAGGAATAGTTCGAGAGATGTATCCCAAATTTAACTCTGAATCGGGATGTTTCATTGGATTCTGAGGTTCCTTGACATATTCAGTCGTAAAAATTGATGAAAAATCATTTTCAAAATGATCATTCTCGCTTAAAAATGAAGATCTGTGATGGAGATCTTCCCATGGTAAATCATCTACACATAGGATTTTGCGAATTTGTTCATCAGAGTGAACAAGTTCAGAAAATGTGATTGAATCTGAGCTTGATGTGAAAAGTGATTCTTCACGGACCACATTCATTAGGTCAATTTCGGTTGAAAATGGGTCGGTAAACGATTGCACAGCCTCATATGCAATTTCATATGGACTCAAAGGCATGACATCACCAAATGAGTCTATCTCAGATTCAAAAGGAACGATCCAAGGATCATCATAAACAATGGTGTCTGACGTAATCATATGAATGGTTGCAAATGAAGACGATGCATTGATCGGAGGAAAAGGAAAAGTTCCCAGTAAACCGGCATCTTTAACTAGTCCTACTCCAACATCCTTATACAGGATAGTCGTTTTACCGATATGCTAAATACTTTCAGAAGAGGCTGGGTCAGATGAAAAGTAAGCCAGCTGGTCTATTGTTACGATCTTTCCATTATGTGGAAACTTTATAACCCGAAAGACCGATGAAACGACCGCTGTCATAGCATAAGACCAACTTCGACCCAAGAGAAGGTTGTAATCTAGAGGGGCATCAACCACCTCCACATCTAGATTAACGGTTTTTCCTTCAACCCCTATAGGCAAATCCTGTAGAATGCCAAAAGGATGAAACCCATGGCCATCAAAGGCCTTTAGAATCGTCAGGGATTGATTTAGCGAAGGAGAACCAAGCGATTTCCAACACTGGATCGACATAATACACGTTGAGGCTCCCTCATCAATCACAGTTTGATGAATAGGCCTGTTTTTTACTATCACTGGAATCTGGAAAGCCATTTGATGAGGTAAACACGATGTACTATTTTCTAGATCGAAAATTATTAGGTTCGAGTCCTGAACGTCAATAGCTCCTATAGCCGACAAAAGTAATTTACGCTGTGCTGGACATGATTGCAGCACTTCCAAAGCCGACATTGCTGAGGGTGAAACAGCTAAATCCTCAACAATGTTATAGTTCTGAGCCGCTATCACATGTGGATTGAAAGTTGACTTTCGAAGTATACCCTTGGAGGGCGGTTTGATTACCAAGTCTGGATTAGGTTTCTCGATCTGTAGTGGATCGGAACCGGGAGCTGAGGTTGATGGATTAGAATGAGAAGATTCTGCTTCTTTACCATCAATAGGACTTTTACTACCATAATCATGCGATCGAGTCGCAATCCTAACATGGGACATCATCAGTATGGGTTCTTCATTGGCACTCAAGGAAGAACCTATCATCTTACTGTCTTGAGCTGGAAAAGGATCCTTCAAAACAGTAGGCATTTGGGAACCTTTGACAATCTTCGCAACCTCTACACGATGAGGGCAGTCTCTTGTAAAATGTTCATCGTCACAAATGAGACAAGGATAACGAGGTTTGCATTTTTCATCATTGGATTCCGATTTTTCAGGTTTCTCCTTTGAATTTTTGTCCGTTTTATTCTTTTTCTTTCCTTTCTTCTTCCCACCGGATTTTGATTTGGCTGTAGATGACTCTACAACGTGAATATCGGCGGAAATCTCCATGGAAGAATCTCCTGTTGGGGAATCAGGCAAGGTTATGATAGGAGAAGAATTCTTGGAAGACTTCTTCTTACTTTTAGTCTTAACCGTACCAATCATACCATCGGTGGCATGAGATCTCGAAGGAGCTGCAGCGATTTGATTTTGCTTGGGAAGATCAGGGATTTTCTCGTGTAACGTACCTGACTGAGTATAGACCAAGTGAAGGTACTGTGCTTGAGCAATCACTTGCTCCTCAGTAACAACTCCGCTTTAGCCACATCTTCAGTGATCTTTGGCAACAAAGATTTTACGAACCATTAAGCCAAGATCTGATCCGGAATAAAAACCTTCACTAAACGCCATCGACGTCTCCACTCATGAATATGATCTGAAATGTAAGTGGACGTCGATTGCTTTAACGAAGTTAATAATTCCGTGCCATTGTCATATTGGATTGGCAACTGAAAATGAGTTAAAAACGAGGTAGCTAACTGACTAAAATTATAAAAAGTGCCTCGTGGTAACTCAATGTACCACTTGGCTGCAAGACCAATTAGAGTGAGCTGGAAAAGTCTTAGACGGATTGAATCATCTGAAATGGAGTTAGATGCACACCAGAGGTGATAAGTCATCACATGGTTCGATAGGTCCTCTCTTGATTTGCCTTCGAACTTAGGAATATCACTAGGCAACTTATTCGGCATTGGCGGCCAAAACGGAAGATAATTAATGGGATCGTTTGTTAGGCGTGACAAGTCAGGCAAGTCCAAAGTTGCGATAAATGGTAACTCACGATTAGGGTCCCTAAAACTCTGGGTCATGAGACCAGCCCCAAGAGGAGGATATCCAGGATAACTAGGAATAGGAATTGCATTTGGGATATTGTATCGTCCTGGAAAACCAGGATTAACTGGACCATACTGGGGTTGTTGAGGTTGTTGATATGTGTACCCAGGGTACAGTTGATACTGATAGACTGGCTGCTGCACAGCAGGACCGAATTGGTACTGTCCCTGGTACGGTTGATAAGTAAATTGTGGTTGACTTGTGACAACCGTACTTGAAACAGGTTGTCCTACAGGCATCTGAACCGAAGTTTGAATCGTGGATCCAGACGGTGGTAAAGATGGCTGAGGAGTAGATACAAGAACAGTAGAAACCGAAGCTGTCGATACTCCAGAAGTAGGTGGGGTAGATTGAACATATGTTGCGGTAGTTGCAGCAGTCATTTGAGGCGAAGTACGAGGTGTACTAGGCCCAGGCTGAGAAACTATCGAAGGTACAGAAGTTTGAATATTAGACTGGATTGGTTGCTGGGTTGTACCAGAAACTAAGGGTTGTCCAGTTTGAGATGACAACTGTACATTTGGCTGCAACACCTGTTGAGTTTGCGATGGATCCCACACTATATTCATTCCGGGGTATGGACCCATAACAGGTTGAGAATATTGAGGACCATAACCGGGTTGAGGGTAAGATTGATAATTCAAAGGTACATTTCCCATTCCTTGAACATATGATTGACCGGAGGGTGGTTGGAAACCTTGGTTCGAGTACTGACCTTGGGGTTGATACCCTTGAGGCACGTACTGATACTGGGGTTGACCTTGAGGTATAAATTGATACTGGGGTTGACCTTGGGGTACATATTGAGTCTGGGGTTGACCTTAAGGAATGTACTGTCCCATAGGTATGTAATGTCCTTGAGGTTGCCCCCCAGATGCAAATTGGGTACCTTGAGGTTGCCCCCCAGGCGATAATTGAGGTTGCCCCCCAGGCGGTAATTGGCCACCTTGAGGTTGAGGATTGGGAATAGAACCTGACATCATGAGAATATCTTCTATGCTCAACGGCTTAGTACCATTGCTTCCAGTTAATAACCCCTTCTCAATGGGTTGAGGAGATGCTCTCGAAAAAGTACCAGAAAGTGACTGATACCCAGAGGGAACAGAAGGACCTCCGTACAAAAAGGATTCAGGCGATTGAGTAAACATGGACGACTGTCTTGACATATTTAACGGAGGATAATAACCTCTAGGTGTTGGGTGATAAGGAACACGAGGTGGTGAAAAACTTAACCCTGGGTTTTTTAAAAAATTAGTCAAAGAAAGATACCAAGTACTGCTCCTAGGTGGACTGTAAAAAATTGATTCATGCTCCCTTAGCTCAATAACAGGTTGATTTTCAGGGATAGGGATGCCTACTTCTTCTTCCGGAGTAGCAAGTTCTTCAATAGCTATGAGTCCAGAAGGAAGATCTTGGGTGATTACTCTTTCTACCGTAGGTGAACCAGGACCACTAGAAGCTGGAGAAGCAAACCCTGATGTCGGAGTAGCAGCAAATTCACTTTCAGGTTCGGATATTTCAGGTTCCTCACCTATCTCACTAGTAGATGAAAAGCTACCAGTAACTTCAAAAACAGACACTGACTGCGGATTATAATCTGCTACTAAAGCTTGAAAATCAGGATGTACCACCAAAGAAGACTCTCCTTCTTCAGGTGACCCAACTCTACTGTCTCTAGGAGTTACGAGGACTTTCAAGCCTTCAAGCTGGCTCGGTGAAAACTCAGGAGGTTGGCCCCAAAGTCTACGGGACTTCCTCAGTAATTC
This sequence comes from Pinus tabuliformis, assembly GCA_031772625.1. NCBI lineage: Eukaryota > Viridiplantae > Streptophyta > Pinopsida > Pinales > Pinaceae > Pinus > Pinus tabuliformis. The sequence continues at coordinate 836,125,500 of CM062804.1, forward strand.
AGCCACGGTTAAAAACTTTTAACTACTTCACACCCAAACAAAGTAAAATCTCAATGAAAACCACCTAAAGCCTCTAAAGAACCAAACAAATTTGAATCACATGCCTAAAGAATCTAGGAGATCAAACACACACAAACAGTAACTTTCCGTACTGAAAACACTAGTTGGTGATGAAATCCAATGTCGCAGAGTTCAATACAGAAATGGCGGTTGGAACAGTCACCCCGCCAACCTGCTTAATGAATAGACTGGTACAAGTTCCTCCACTTAACTGTCTCGAGTGAAGAGAACCCCCCAGAAAATCCGAGTCTAGCCGACGTCTGCTCCAGGTACAGTGGGATCTTCCCACCACTGTCACCTTAGGAAGAATCCTAAAGAATATGGCCACTAAGGTTACCAACTGAAACAAATATACCTAGGGGAACATTCTATGATCCGATACACACGCAAGGGCAGAGTAGCAAGCTCAATCCCCTTGAAGGCTCCTTGAAATAATCCAAGGTTTACCAACAAGTGACCCCAGGCTCCTTGACAATGGTTAATCCGAGGTTTACTGTTTTTAATATGTGAATATCTGGCGTTGTTCCCAATGAGGAAGGATTGATTCCCACACTGGTTCAAACACGATCTCGTGCTTCTCCTTTAAGAGGAGCTTTCCCAGAGCATAAATGCAACAATTGGATTTCTTCCCTACCACAAGATACAGCTGCTTGTTTGTTTTTACTGTCTTGGAGAGTTAATTACTCTCCTGCTCCAAGACACTAGCCTAAGCTAAGTTGGTGTATCAGAGCCCTAGAAATAAAAATGTTGCTAGATGAATTTTACTTTAAGCGTTATTTTTATTGGTCTTTGTTTAAGTCAAAAGGTGCGGAGATGAAACTCGTGGTATGAAGACTCGACTCAAAATCACTAAAAATGCACCTAAGATGATTTAAACAATCTTTTCTCTTCGATGAACTTCTAGCTAGGAAAGAGTTTGAGAATGCAAAATACTTTGTAAACACAAATCTTTCTTAACACACAAATTAAAAGAAGAGCTTTTTTCCTTTCCAATGCACTCAAAAAGACAACTAGTTATTTCACAAAAATTTCCCTTTTCTTTTCAAAGCACTCAACCACTACAAAAAACAAACTTTTTTCCAAAAGAGATTTTTTATTTTTAATAAAACACTCAAAACTATGCAAACAACTAACTTTGAGATCTATAAACTATAAAACCCTATTTGAAGTCAAAGCCTACAAGATGTATTTTTAAGGATGTTTTACTTAGCTAGATGTAAGCTAAGGACCAATTTATGCAGAATCACAAATTAGTAAAAAACAACCAATTTTGTTTTCTTTTTAAAAATGAAAATTCAAACTTTTAAACACAAGCTTTTCGAAGTTTTGTAAAGAGAAAACACAAAGCGGATTCCTCAACAAGGGTAGATTTCATTAATGGTCAGACTCATAAGAAGGTTGGTAGACACCAAGGTGATCAGAGCTACTATAAGACCAAAACGAAAAACAAACCCAACAAGCAAAACTCCTAGGAATTTCACCTAAAACCCTAACACCAATGAAATCAACCTACGGAAAGCTTCTAACAGGTTATATGTAGGTCTAGGCAATGGATAATAACTTCTAAACAAAAACTAAGCTGACTAACAGAGGAAATCTTAGGTTTTTCAAAATTTTGACAGGGTCCGTGGGCCCACAGTTAACACAGGTGTGGTCCCGCTCTGTGCTAAAAGCAAAAGTGCGGATAAGTACGCACTGTGTTAAAAGGCTAGGGTGCGGTCCTCTCCCAAAGCTATGAAAAATGAAAAATAACCCTGGATCTACAAACTCTACCCAATTCCACACACAACAAGCCAAAAACAGAAACAAAAACACAGTTTCTCAGGTCAAAGTAAAAACAAGGAAAAAATCAAGTCCCCAGTATGGTCACCATTTTGTCACATGGAATAAGTCGATCTTGCGGACAAGATGTACCCTCCTAGAATCTAAAGAAGACCTAATGACAAGCAAACCAATCACACACTATCTTTCTCTAAATATGCTTTTATAAACAAAGGCAAACAAGTGTTTTAGGCCTACCTTAGGTCCAACGCAAGTTTGTGGAAGCCTTCGCTCCTTCGATCCAAATGAGCTCCCTTGTTGCGAATCTGCAAACACAAACAAGCAAACAAATTAAATAGCACCTGAAAAGCCAATATCATAAAACATATTTAACATGAAAGTCAAGGAATTCATGAAACAAATAACATGAGACAATTTGTTGAGAAAAATGAGTTTGATTGTATTAATTCAAAAGAAGAAGAACTTTACAACCTGTGCCTTGACGCTGTACAAGCTCCTCCCAGGGTCCAGCAAGAAGTCTCCTCTACTTTGACAAGTTTCACTCTCTTCCCAATGAAGCCAAAAAGGTATGTGATCTCTCCTCTTAAGCTCAACTAGGAAGTCTTAATTTCACCAGCATTTACCCTAAAAAATGTTCAGCTTCTAACCTCCTTAGCAACCAGCCCAATGCCTGAATTTATAGTGCAATGGAGGGAAGTTACTAGGTCCTCCTTCAAAGGGATAAAGCCCTCCTTCAAAGGGATGGCTCCTCTCATCAAGGGATTAGCTCCTTCTCTTTTGGGATGCATGAACCACCTAAGAGCGACCAATCCACGTCAAAATTCCTTCTAGAATCATATAGAATTTACACAAAGTGAGTTTTTTAGAATAAACTTGCGCCTTTTTGACTTTCACAGGGGTCTGCACCCACACCTTTAGGGACAGAGCAGGCAGGTTGGCAACTTTTGTAAACAGAAGGTGCGGGACCGCAGGCAATAGTGAGAGAAAGTGCAGAACGAGAGTTTTATTGATTTTCAATGTCTTTCTCTCATTTCCAAAGCTTGACTTGAAGAGCTGAGGTCTGAGACTTGCTTAGGAGGACAATACAAGTGATGATAGACCCATACTGACTGCAAATAATCATGGTGACGATATTTTTGTGTAACAGGAGGGTATTCCTAGGCTGTTTAGATGGAGCATAAATGGCCTTAATAAGAATGGCCTTAACAACACTTCCTTTGTCTGGGATGATGAGAGTTCCTAATGTCTGGGGAGATTTTTTCTCTTGAGGTTCTTCAACTTCGTTCTGGATGATTTTTATAGCACTTCCCTTATCTGGGCTGCTTAATGGCTGAATTATTCCAAGAGGAGATCTTGGTTCTTAAGTTTCCCCCGTTTCTCCTTTCCCTTCGCGGAAATTACTAAGGTTCCCTTCTTGCAATGATTTTGGGCTAGAATTCTCAATTTCTTGAAAATCTTGCTCCTTAGTTTGGCTGTGCACCTCAACAAAGGCTATAGATGGTGACCCTGTGGCCTGAAGGGAACCAGTAGGTTGTCTAGAAGAACTTTTCTAGGTCCTACTGAAGGCTAAGATTTTGCTTTGTTAAGGATCTCGTCTATAAAGGTAAATCAGCCAAGGGTCACCAGCCCCTTAGCTTTATCAGGCTTGGGTGGTGATTTAGGATTCTTTTCAGGCTTTTTCTGCTTAGTCATGCACACAAATTAAATGCTGATTTTTACCCAAAATAACAATGAATCTGCAGGAAAGCGGGTGGGGGAGCAGGGCTGTTACATGCTTCGTACGCAGGTTCTTACCTTCCGTTTTTAAAACCCAATTCTCTCCTAGCAGGTACTTACACTACTCTCAAAAGAAACAAATGGCTACACTCTTCCCCGACAATGGCGCCAAAATGTCGAGCAATAAAAAGGGTCTTTTTAACCTCTATTTACCCTACATTAATTATCAATCCAGGTATGATTTGCTATCTCAAGAGTGTACTCAGTCTGAGGTAGTCACTTGTCAAGAGTAATGCTAGTAGTATAGTTCTTTCAAAAAAGTAAATAAATGCTGGAAACAAACTTTGAATGTAATGGCAAGAAATTAAAATGCTTTGTAACTAAATCATTCATTTAAGAAACTACAACACTCATCATTCAAGGGTGCAGTAATGATAACTCTTCCCTTTGTAAACTGATGCCAATGAAAAGCAATCAAAGAGAAGATCTACAATCTGGGAACGAGACAACAATAGTCAATGTTCACTACAGTTGCAGATCGTTCTATTCACACCAAAGCAATTACTTGAAATGATAATTCAATTAATAGAAAAGGGAACAACAACTAATCTATTGAAAAGATCGAACAACAAGGCTTTATAGGAATGAACTAAGCAGCAATCGTAACCTAAAGGAATCGAGAAACAATCTTTAACTAGCAATTGATTTGAACAACAAATCAAGAATGGGACAACAAATTTAAGTAAGTCTACAAAATATTAAACAACAAACTGAATCAAATGTAAATGCTCAGGGAATCGATAATGATGAAATCTTTAATCTGAGTTTAGCATAATAAATATTAACCACAGTTATAAAGAAACAACAATTGCAGTTGCAATGGAACAACAATCCAAATGAACAACAATCACACTTAGAGGTAAACCGTAGCTAAATAAACAAAAATACCGATTTGTAAATGCACAACAATGTTACTCTGTAAATGGACAGTAATGTTAATCTGTAAAGGAACAACAATGTTATGTAGTAATATCAATTGGTAAAGGAACAACAATGCGATACAATCTTAGAATGAACAGCATAACATTTCAGTTGCAGAAGATAACCTTATATTCAAATACGAATTAAATATGATAGAGCCAGTAAATGAAATGACAAGGAACAACAGATTACTGAATGAATCAAGTAAAAGAAATCAAACCACAAACAACTTGGAATTGGAAAATAATGGTACAAAAAGCAAGTGATCCAGTAGGGTTGAGCCCTTAGCCTCCAGGGACGCACTGCTGAGGTTACTCCAGAATCAAAGATGGAACAACAACAAATTTTATGTATTAGTCATGAAAACAGAGTTACAGTAATCACTCTTTAAAGGGAGTTGATGATCAAAGTTCTGTTTGCAACAACAAATTCTATAAAACAACAATAATCCACCCCTTTGGCTAACAGTGTTGTCCCTTTTTATAACGGCCAGGCGAAAATACCAAAGATATAGATATTCTTAAGGTAGCGACTCCTCCGGATCAAAGGATCCTGAGGGATTCGCCATATCGTTATCCTTCAGTTATCTCTTTGTCCTCTTGCGCTGATATGGTATTTCTTCTTCCTTTTCCTAGCTCATGCGCTCCGATCTGGATTGTCTTGTCTGGATGTGGTTCCCTGTCAAAGGGACAACAGTTGGTTTTGCTTTGTCTTTTCCTTTGAAATGGCGATCTTCCATTTTCTTCATTTTCTGCATAGAAAAAGGTAATAATTAGTCATTTTATGTTACTTACAAATCTCTTAAACTTTATCATAATCCTTCATCATATGCCCATCTCATAATGTAAAGAAGCTATGAATTAAAGGAAAAGATAACAAAATAAGTGGCAATTACATACCTTTTCTAATGCTCAACACCTCGCTTGACCAAAAATATCGATTTGTTTTCAAAATTAGTTGTTGGCTATATCCAGGAACATAGATTTTGACTTCATTTGGCATTGCTATGACAATCCAACAAAATAGAGTAGAGGATGGGCAGGGTTATTGAAGTGGACACTCAAAAGGAAAAGAACGAGAGACAAACTAGTGACACCTGATTTTATTTTTCCACTCTTCAAGATGATCTGAGACCACAACTAAGGGGGATTCCCTATAAAATGATTCATCTTCTATGGCTTATGGGTGACCAACAACAAAAGGGATTGCTAATCTTGTGTTTCTAATGATGTTTATTATGAAGATACTCTATTATAAAGAGGCTGAAGATTGCTCATTTATAAAAGATCAATAAGGTTTTCATCAGGTGATCACAACATTTCATTTCTCATATATGTGTGTGTGTGTGTATTTAAAATAATATTATCTATCTATATATATATCTATAAAGTATGCATTATTATGCATATAATTATATGTGTATAATTATAATGTATAATTTTGAATGTTGCTTCTTCTTCATTTTCCTTCATTCGTTGATATGAAGTAGAGGAGTTATACATTCAAAAATTGAAGGTGGAGGAGCTTCAAAATGTAGAGTGTAGTATTGATGATTGTTTGTCTGCAACTTAACGACATTTACATTATCACACATAGAGCAGTCCACATCTTCAAGTTTACGAAAAACTTTAAACTCAGAATCATGATCATTGTTTCCTTTCTTTCATTGATACCCCTTGTTTGGATATTTGTTTGCCCTTATTTTTAGGTTCAATGTGCAAGTGAGAAGACCTCTTTGTCTACTTATGCAACCTTAATAGCATACCAGCTTTTCTTTGAGAAAGGTGGTGATTGGTGTCTGTTTTTGGTTGTTTTTAGCACAATTTCCTTGCCTAAAAGCAAAGAAATCAATAAAGAACGAGGAAGAAAAATGACAAGTGTTATTTTATCTTGTGCCATGTTCAATTTTTGGGCACTATAGAGGTATTGTTCTGCCTAAGTGAGAGAGACAAAACAGGACCTACAAGAGGCAAGCTTGTGGGGAAAACTTCTACCCTAATTCAATGTAGAATTATAATTCCTATGGTTAAATTAAAATGTTAATTTATATGGTTATGCCTAGAATTGCATTATTTACTTTCAGGCATTGTTATCTTTATGTAATGATCAACGCTTTAACTCATACTGAATGTCTTATCAATATAAAACTAAATAATAGAGATAAATGAGGTGCAAATGCAAGGTACAATGCTTTGTAATAATTCTTCGAGTCTTGATTTCAAATCAAAACCACTATGGCTCAAGCTTCTTTAGTATGTTGAACTCATGAAAAATAATTGTGTTCCCTTTAACCCTATCAATGAGGAGTATACCATGGCACAATTGAAAATAATTTGATAAAATAAAAATAGGAGCAAAAGTAATGGTCTAAACAGAAAGGAGCTCAAATAAAAAACTCAAATATTTTGAAGGGAAAATTGCATCAATATGGGAATCGACAATGGAGTGAGCTTATTAGCAAGAATGAGTGAAAGGATCTAGAAGAAAAAAAGGATACTATTTTTCCCTAGGAGGAGGCTATGTGCATAATTAAGAGAAGGGCGACATGGATAGAGGTAATAGATAAAAATACAATATTCATCCACAAACAAGTAGGGGTTGGGAAAGCCCAAAATACGATATAGAGAGATTACAATGAAAGAGCTGATATTTGTGTCCTCTTAAATTAGTAAATTTCCTACAATATATTTCTGAAATATATAATCCCAACCCTACAAGGAAACTAGAAGAGATGTTTTTCTAGTAGTGGGCATGGTCTTCCCTAGATGGGATGATGAATAAACAAATGTAGAGCTCATGCATCTGGTCTACATGAAGCAACTAAATTACATCCTAAAGAATCAACAAAATGGGAAAAGACTTGGCCTTTCATGGCTCCCTTTGATTTATTTAGATTCTTCTTGGAAATTATAGGGGAAGACACTTTTGGCATTACTATGACAAGACAACATATCAAAAAGAACTATGTACTAAGGTCACAAATTAGAAAAAAGGCCAAGCCAACCCAACAATGCATATGATTACTCTTCCACAAAAATCACTATGCATATCAATAACATTGGCATTGTATAGAAGCTAGAGATATATAGGAGGATAAGAAGGATACCCTAAAGGCTAAGGACAACCTTTACAGAGTCCAAGGAAAAGTAAGAAGAATATAGTAGTTGTTAAAGAATGAAAGAGTATTGAGTAAGGCAAGACTTCATAAAATCTCTGAGCTAGATAGAAAAAAATATTGTGCAGTTGGGGAGATATCCAGATAATCCCACACATTTCAAGGACTTGTAAAAACCAGGTGACTATCAGGAACAACTCAAGGACAAACACACTTAAGTAGTCTCACAAGCTATTGTGGCTCCTTGATGATGCCCATCAAGGCATAAAAATGCATAGTGGAGTATTTATGATTGTTTGTATGCAACTTAATGGAATTTACATTACCACACATAGAGTAGTCCACGTCTTCAAGTTTACAAAAAAATTTAAACTCAGAAACATGATCATTGTTTCCTTTCTTTCATTCATACTCCTTGTATGGTTATTTGTTTTCCCTTATTTTTAGGTTAAATGTGCAGGTCTGAAGACCTCCTTGTCTACTTATCCATCCTTAATGCTAGCTTTTCTTTGAGGAAGGCGATGTCTGTGTCCATTTTTTGTTGTTTTTAGAACAATTTCCTTGTCTAAAAGCAAAGAAAACAATCAATAAAGAGGAAGTAAAAAGACAAGTGTTCTATGATCTTGTGGGGAAAACTTCTACCCCAATTCAATGTACAATTATAATTCCTATGGTTTCATGTTAGTGTTCATTTCTATGGTTATGCCCAGAATTGCATTATTTACTTTCAAACATTGTTATCTTTATGTAGTGATCAACACTTTGACTCATATTGAATGTCTTATCGATCTAAAACTAAACCATAGAGATAAATGAAGTCCAAAAGTAAGGTACAATGCTCTGTAATAATTCTTCCAACCTTTATTTCAAATCAAATCCATTATGGCTCAAGCTTCTTTAGTATGCTGAACTCATAAAAAATAACTATGATCCCTTAAACCCTATGATCCCTTAAACCCTACCAATGAGGAGTATACCACACACAATTGAAAAGAATTTGATAAAAGAAAAAGAGGAGCAAAAGTAATGGTCCAATCATAAAGGAGCTCGAATCAAAAACTCAAATATTTTGAAGAGAAAATTGCATCAATATGGGAATCGACGATCGAGTGAGCTTATTAGGAGGACTGAGTGAAACTATCTAGAAGCAAAAAATGACACTATTTTTTCCTAGGAGGAGGCAAGTGTAGAATTAAGAGAAGGGTGACATGGATAGAAGTAATAGATAAAAATACAATATTCTTCCACAAACAAGCAGGGGTTTGGAAACCCCAAAATATCATATAGAGAGTTTGCAATGAAAGAGCTGATATTTGTGTCCACCTAAATTAGTAAATCACCTACATTATGTTTCTAAAATATATAATCCCAATCCTACAAGGAAACTAGAAGAGATGTTGTTCTAGTAGTGGACTTGGCCTTCCCTAGATGGGATGATGAATAAACAAACATAGAGCTCATTCCTCTGGTCTCCATGAAGCAAGTAAATTACATCCAAAAGAATCCACAAAATGACAAAAGACTTGGCTATTTAGGGCCACCTTTGATTTATTCAGATTCTTCTTAGAAATTATAGGGGAAGACAATTTTGGAATTGCTATGACAAGACAATATAACAGAAATAACTATGTACTAGGTCGCAAATCTGAGAAAATACCAAGCCAACCCAACAATGCATATGATTACTCTTCTATGAAAATCACGGTGCATATCAATAACAATGGCATTGTTTACAAGCTAGAGATATATAGGCAGACTGGAAAGATGCCCTAAAGACTAAGGACAATCTTTACAGAGTCGAAGGAAAACTAAGAAGAATAGAGTAGTTGTTAAAGAGTGAAAGGGTACTGAGAATGAAAGAGTATTGAGAATGGAAAGACTTCATAGAATCTCTGAGCTAGATAGAGCAAAAAATTGTGCAATTCGGGAAATATCCAGATAGTCCCACACATTTTAAGGACTTGTAAAAACTAGGTGACTATTAGGAAAAACTTGAGGACAAACACTCTTAAGTAGTCTCACAAGCTATTCTAGCTCCTTGATGATGCCCATCAAGACATGGGAAAGGTACAATAAATACATCTTTCTCATGGATTCGAGTGAAATCCCTGGTAATGCACAATTCTTATAAAGGAATTGGACTACGAATTCATAACAATTGAAAAAGCGAAAAAAAAAAATACTTGACTGGAAAAACATCAAAGGAAGACATTTTGTTCTGTTTACTGATAAAAGGAAATTTATTCAGTAACAGGTATTTCTACCCATATGCAATATTACAAGATTGATCAAATAGACAACATATCAGAAAGCACTATGTACTAAGGTCGCAAATCAGAGAAAAGGCCAAGCCAACCCAACAATGCATATGATTAGTTTTCCATAAAAATCATTGTGCATATCAATAACATTGTCAATATTTACAATCTAGAGATATATAGGTGCACTGGAAAGATGCCTTGAATTCTAAGGACAACCTTTACAGAGTCCAAGGAAAACTAAGAAGAATAGAGAAACTGTTAAAGAATGAAAGGGTACTGAACAAGGCAAGACTTCATAGAATCCCACACATTTCAAGGACTTGCAAAAACTAGGTGACTATGAGGAACAACTCGAGGACAAACACTCTTAAGTAGTCTCACAAGATATTGTGGCTCCTTGATGATTCCCATCAAGACAAGGGAAAGGTACAAGAAATACATCTTTCACATGGAGTGAAATCCCTGGGAACTCACAACACTTAAAAATGAATTGGACTACGAATTCATAACAGTTACAAAAGAGAAAAAAAATTACTTGACTGGAAAAACATCAAAGGAAGACATTTTATTCTATTTACTCATAAAAAGCAATTTCTTTAGTAATAGATATTTCTACCTACATGCAAGATTTCAATATTGATCAAATGGATGTTAAGGTTACTGATGCTTATACTTACTTTATATGCACCAACCAAGTCGGGTCGAAGCAAAAGCGAAAGGGCTCAGGTCACTACTAATTGATTTTCAGACAATAGAAATTTATCGACATCAACCATAATATATAGCAATAGTAACTTACACATATGACGATTCTACATGCATAAGGTTGGACGAAATGAAATGTGTTGACAATAAATTATTAGCAAGTAACACGTATAAATGATGTGATTTTCATTAACCTGTGTCAAATCAGCTTAACCAATGTGACATTTGTTCATCGCATCTATTCATATGTGCCCCATTCTAGCCTTTATATGTTTCCATTTAGCAAAACAGATGTCATAGATATCATAGGTTACGAAACAAATGTCATATTAACTCACTGAAACTAGTTAAGTTCTTATGATAAGCCACTCGCTCGTACACTGGGAAGTTCAACTTGCCTTCTCTATATGACACCTGATTGAGCCTAGAACTATCCCAGTTACAAAAAAATGTTTACACCTGGAACAGTTTGCCTAGTTAGGCACCCCTTGTAAGCCCACCTAGTCCGAAATTCAAAGTGAAATTTCTAATTTGTTTGTTCCTAGTACGCTTTATGTTCATTCACCATTAGAAGTTTAGCTTGCCTTCTCATGATCTATGATATGCTTTTATTATGAATTCACTATTAGTTTGATGGTACTCAGTCTCCCTTTCTCCTCGCTCGCTTCCAGTGATTCTGTCTTATGTGATTTCCAGTCTGACTACTCTCTATGAACAAGAAACTCGAATTTAGTGGTAGCGGATGAAAGGGTAACTTGTTATAGAGCATACATTTTCGCAGCTACAGTTCACTCCAATCCCCCTTTTCCCACCTCTAAAGCTTCATGATATCTGTCCCTACAATGTCTCTAAGTAAGGTGCCAAGGCTGGGATTTTCTCCAACAGGAGAGTCTTTACTTTCTGAGATCCCTAATGTGGAGGGTCCTCTATCCCAGCACTATTATGGAAAAAAGGACAAGGAGAGCTCAAAACAAGCTATAGAGCCCAATGGAATTATGGAAAAAAGGACAAGGAGAGCTCAAAACAAGCTATAGAGCCCAATGGAATTGTCATCATAGAGCATGTTCTAGAGTTTCTGTTGACTGTGAATCATTCTGAGGAGGCCGTAGCCCAAACACCAGTAAAATGACGAATGGGTCCAAGAAGGGTTTTACCAGAGAAAAGGGAACAAGAGCCCAAAAACTAGTAAAATGACGAATGGGCTTACTTGGTTTCATTGTTGCCTATTTCTTGGAGTCATAGCCTGGAGGAATTTCCTGGGTTATTTGAAAGGAGGTCATTGCCGAGAGCTAGTGGTCATTGCCAGTTTTCATTTCCAATTGCTGGGAGGCCTAGCCTCGACACAGATGGGAGATTTTGCTGGCCCAGATGATTTTTTTGATGCTTCCTTTTCCACAGATGCCTCAGATGGCTCAGAATGATAGATATTATATATGTTGTAGTTGGTTTAAGAAACATCTCCATTAGCTGTCTCCATGGGCTAGAGGGAAGATTCAATGCAGCGAAGTAGATATTCATCAATAATTTCAGTTCCATGGCAGCAAACACAATTAGGTAATACTGGAGTAGTCAAAGATCTTAATCTTATGTGACCGCACAGTATTTGCATGCATCCACCTGTAATGTAGCTATGGCTCCACTACAACGACCTGCAACCATAGCAAAAAATTATTTTTGAACCCTAATAATACGTAACATTTAATAACCTCACACTAATGCTAACATTATTTCACCACTCCAAATTATTTCTAAAATTGAACTGACTAACTGCAAAATAATATATAGTCCAACCTCTTCGGCCTAGGGAAGAGGCCAAATAAGACGTTTAAGTTGAATGAGAAGGGGTTAATCTCAAAATAATGAAATATGAGAAAAACCCTTCACAAAAATGAAGACTAACTAATGTCAAATTCATCAAAATCATTACTATATTCCCATGCCAGATAAAACGTTTAAGTTGAATGAGATAAAACGTTTAAGTTGAATGAGAAGGGGTTAATCTCAAAATAATGAAATATGAGAAAAACCCTTCACAAAAATGAAGACTAACTAATGTCAAATTCATCAAAATCATTACTATATTCCCATGCCAGATGGCAGGGACTAATAAATATTACAAATACCCACAGGTTGAATTCATTGTGCAAGAATATTTTTACGAGAAAATTTGAACAAGATTCCTAATACAAATAATAAAAAAAATTATACATTTACAAAAGACCATAGATATATAATTCATCATTAAGAAGTGATGGGAAATGTGACACCTTGCAGGAGGCCCACGTGCCTCATGGTTCTCACCTCATATGGTACCCTGAGTGATAAAATTTACTACTATGTGCCAATATTTTAAATACTACGTAGCAGTGTTTATTTTCCTTCATCGAACTCTACACTAAATTCTTTATGCCCAGGTACAGTTCCTTTTGAGCTACGCTTGATATGGACTTTTACACAACCAATTTCATAGCAATCCATTCTTTCAAAAACATAGCCCTAGTGTAACTCCTGTAAAGTAATTCCGTAAAAACCTTTACCTACTCGAGATTTCTTTTTCTATAATTAGGGGGTTTCCTACAATGGAGTGATAGGGATTCATGGCTCGTTGCATAGCATTTTTTACAGTGAGTTTATTTTACTTAGAAGGCACTGAAGGAAGTGTTTTTGGGAGGCCTAGGTTGAGTTCATCAGAGTTTGCACTCTAATAATACTTGGAAATCCACAAATAGATGTCCAGAATGAGGATATTTTCAAGTTCTTGAGTGTAGAAGAAGAGGGGAATTGGAGTAGATGGGAGGACGAGATTTGCAAGTTTCCATGGTTTCATGCATAAATGGATTTTCTGAAAATTGTGAGATATTCCTCGTATGTATTCCTTACCAATATTTTTTTTTTGGGCTTCAAATAGGGTCTTAACTCTTTAGTTCGTTATTTAGAATGAGTGTATACTTTTAAAGGTAATAAATTTATATAACATTGATGTTTTATACTTAATTTTAAATTATCACATGAGGCATAAATGACGATGTTCTTTATTTTACAATTAATTGTTAAATAATTCTAAAATTATATGTGCATTTTCATTTACATGTCGATGTCTAAAGAGTGCCAAATGGAAAGAGTTATAGAGGAAAAAATTCTAATAAATTGTATAATGTGCAAAGAAAACCCTAAAACTGATGTAATTGCAATCAAAAGGATCAAAATCAGAAAAGATTACTTCAAGATATTAGTTATTAGCTTTCTTACCTTATTGTATTTTCTTGTTATCAATAATTGTTGTAGAGCATTGTAAATAGGTGCAAACTCATCCACCATGACAAATTGGGTGCCTAGTATAAGTCTAGAGATTTTCTAGATAAAAAAAATGGCCATTGGTTTAGCCATGTCATATCAATCCATTGACCAAGGTTCAGTTTTGGTGGAGAAATGCGTGAGGGAACGATGCCATATTTAAGTCTTTGGTACTATTGACATAATAGTATCACTATGGATGCAATTTAGTAAATATGATGCTGTAGAGGTTCAAATATCTTGATAGCATTATGCTTATTATAAAATCTCAACAATAATATGCTTTTAAAAACTCAACTCAACAACAAGTGAGATTCAATCCATATAGGGAGATTAACACAGCCTAATTGTAATGCTTCTTTTCAGTTTAAAAGAAACTCTCTCTCAAATAATAAATCAAACAGATTATAAATAAAATATGGTTGTGGCAAGTGAAATTATTTTTTATTTTTACCTCATTTCTTTTACATAAATCACATGTCATATTTATCTTTTACAAGGAGTCTTGCATGTAATCCTATTTGTCATTCCAAAAACTCAAGTTTTACACTTAACACATCTCGCACACTTTATCTTTCTACCAAAAGTTGTGTTTTACTATTAACACACTTTGCACATTTCCTCTTTCTACCAAAAGCTTTGTTTTTAGTATTTACACATCTTACACATTTTCTCTCAAGGGTTGAAAGCCTCAAGCAAGCTTCTTGAAACCCAAGAGCTTATAAATCCTATTGGAATTACAAAAGCCATAGTTGTGGTATTCATACATGAACTCAAGTTTGAATTTGATTTGACATGAAAGAACAAAATCTAATGAAAAAAACATTAGTACAACTCTAGTTTTGAAGTAAAAAATATGAAAATATTCATTTTGTTACAAATTTCAGAAGAGTTTTAGCCTCAAACTTCCCAATAATGCATAAGGAAAATATATTTCTTGAAAGCTTTGAGATTAATTTATATGTAAAGATATATTTGGGATTTGTTTAATAAGTTTTTTTTTTTGGTTGTTGTGGTTTTTCTTTCAAAAATGTGAGTATCTAATACAATGAAATTTGCTTAATTTTGTATTATTTCCAAATTTCTATATAGCCAAACCCAATATGACTGAATTTGATACCATGATGGAAACAACGGGGCCTCTAGTCATACAATTCATGCAAGTCCTGATTTCAAGGTCCATGCTCGCTAAGGAATGTTTTAGTGGGTTTGGGTTCCAGATTTTGAAACCAGGCTTTGGTACCATATGTGAGGACCTAACCTAGATCTTCTAACTAAACCAAATGTATCATTTAATTAAATTACAATAAGAATAAAATAGCATGTTTATAACTTTACATTTACTTGATAAAAACATACAAGCAAAATTTGATCAACAACATAGGAAAATGTAAAAAAATTCTTTTACAACAATTTACATAAATAAAAGAAAAAATAGAGGAATGTTTGTTTAGTGGCTTGGTTGCAATGCTCCTGACCCTATTTAGATGTTCCTCTTGGCTACCCTACTCAATTTAGCTCCGAGCCAACTAGGAATGATTTCCTATCCCAAGGAACCTACACAGGTTCCCTAGCCCTCCAAGCCCGAGTCCAACCAGCTATAGTATATCCAAGTTAAAACCAACACTCTCCAATAGATACAAGTTTGAGCTCTCTCATTTTTCTCTCCATTATTTCCCTTCTCCTTCTCCACATTCCTCCCCAAAATTAAATTCCTCCAATGCCAAAACAAAGAACAAGGATCTCCCCCTTCTCCTCTCATCCTCCTTCCCTTTATGTATCTTCCTCCCAACCACTTACCATTAATTCCATGAATACCCTGTCATCCTTTTAATTTAAAATCCTTGACTTTCCTTACCATACCTTATCCAAAAGTAGATTTGAGAAGACACCTTGGGAATAGAAATATGGATATTTAATTTAGAAATAAATTAAAGAAGACCATATCTTATCCAAAATTAGATTTGAGAAGACACCTTGTGAATAGAAATATATATATTTGATTTAGAAATAAATTGGAGAAGACCATATCTTATCCAAAAGTATATTTGAGAAGATACCTTAGGAATAGAAATATAGATATTTAATTTAGAAATAAATTGGAGAATGTTATGAAACCAGCTCAAGAAAAGATAGAAAAGATAGATCAACGCCTTAGAATTCAGCCTCTTCGAGGGGGCAACCTCCTTTACATTACATAAATGAACAATTCGTCGATGATTCAAATGACAAAACCTCCTTTCTATATATAGGAGTCTAAGGAGTCACAATATAATCCAGTCGACCTAACAATAATAATATAAAGCCACAAAAATAACAATAGAGAGATTCTATGGGGCACAGAAATAACAATATGGGGGTAATAGGGGCACAACAATATAAATAAGGGGTATAACTATAATAGTAATGGGGTAATCACTAGTATTATAGGGACCCAACATGTCCCTCTCCTTCAAAAAAGTGTTGTCCTCAACACTTGAGTAATTCTGGATACTTCTGCATAAAATTCTCATCCTCCCATGTGGAATCTTCAGTGGATAAGTTCTTCCACTTGATAAAATACTCTGAAATTGATTGATTTCATAGCTGTCGAGTTCTTGTTTCTGTGACTGCTTCCGGTTCCAATATAATTTTTCCTTCCTCGTCAAGTTCTGGCAATATTGTTTGAATTGGGAGCTTGTCGCCTATAACCTTCTTTAAACATGAAACATGGAAAACTGGGTGCAATCGAGAAGCTGCAAGAAGATCCAATTTGTATGCCATAGTACCAATCTTTTGCAACACCTTGTATGGACCATAATACTTTGGTGATAGTTTATTATCCTTCTTAGCTTGCTTTAGGGACATTTGCTTATATGGTTGTAGCCGTAGGAATACCCAATCACCTACATCAAAACTTCTTTCACTGCGATGTTGATCTGCATGTTGTTTCATTCTATTTTGTGCCAACACGAGGTTATCCTTTAAGAGTTGGAGGACTTGTTGTTGATGTTCGATGTGATGTTCCACTGCCTAAACCTTAGAATTTTCTCTTAAATATGATGTGATGGATGGTGGTTGATACCCATAAAGTGCCATAAATGGGGTCATTTTTGTTGCTATATGGAAGGAAGTGTTATACCACCATTCAGCCAGAGGCAACCATTTGACCCATTGTGTCTGTTTATCAGATACAAAGCAACGAAGATATCCTTCCAAACATTTGTTTACTATCTCAGTTTGCCCATCAGATTGAGGATGATAAGATGAGCTATGAGCTAACTGAGTACCAAGACAAGAAAATAATTCTGTCCAAAAATTTCCAGTGAAAATGGGATCTCTGTCACTTACAATAATCTTTGGGTTTCCATGTAGCTTTTGAGCTGTTTCCATAAATGCAGTAGAAACTATACTGGCTTTAAATGGGTGTGATAATGCACAAAAGTGTGCATACTTGGTAAGTCTGTCAACTACCACCATGATGACACTCTTTCCCTCAGACTTGGGTAAACCTGTGATAAAATCCATTGAAACCTCCTCCCAACGTTGGCTTGGAATGGATAAAGGTTGTAATAGACCCGGTGTCTTAATTGTTTCAACTTTATTTTGTTGGCAAACCGAACATTCCGCCACAAACTTTTGAATATCTGATTTAAGGCCATCCCAAAAAAATTCCTTCTTAACCCTGTGGTAAGTTTTTAAAAATCCTATGTGCCCTCCTAAGGGAGAAGTGTGCAATTCCATAAGAACCTTTTGTTTTAGCTGGGAATTCTTACAGAGGTATAAGCGATCTTTGTACCATAACGAATCATTTTGCCAGCTAAATGTATCAGAAGTACTGGAATCTTGTTGTAGCTTTCGAATAAGTGCCCACACTTCTTCGTCATTCTTCCATTCCTCCCTTGCTTCGTTTATCCAATCTGGTTGGATAATAGAAATGGCACACAACAATGCTTCCACATCCTCATCCTTTCTTGAGAGTGCATCTGCCACCACATTTTGCTTCCCTTTTTTGTAGATGATTTCAAAGTCATAACCCAACATCTTTGTGACCCACTTTTTTTGCTCTTTAGAGGATAATCTTTGTTCTAAAAAGTATTTAAGGCTATCATGATCCATCTTTACCTTGAAGTGTCTTCCCATTAGGTAGGGTCACCATTTCTTAAGTGCATGGAGTATTGCCAACATTTCCTTCTCATAAATAGCTTTGCTTAAAAACTTTCCCTTGATTGGACGACTTTCAAAAGCAATGGGTCTTTCATCTTGCATTAGAACAGCACCAATTCCATTTCCTGAAGCATCACATTCCACAATAAAGGTTTTTGTGAAGTCCGGTGTAGCTAAGACCGGTGCTTGGCACATTGCCTCTTTAAGATGTTCAAAGGCCTTTGTTGCTTCCGGAGTCCATGAAAATGAATCTTTCTTCAATAATGTTGTTAGAGGTGCTGCTATTCTCCCATAATTCTTAACAAACTTGCGATAATACCCTGTCAACCCAAGAAATCCTCGCAGATGCTTTATGGATGTGGGGATTTTCCATTCCTTAATGGCTTTAATTTTGCTAGGGTCTACCTTAACTCCTTCATGAGATACAATATGACCCAAATATTCCACCTCTTGGACTCCAAAGAAACATTTGGATCTTTTTCCATATAATTGTTTCTCCTCCAATAGTTGTAGCACCCTGTCAACATGTTCAACATGATCCTTCCAAGACTTGCTGTAGATTAGTATATCATCAAAAAATACTAACACAAATTTTCTAAGGAATGGTTTGAAAATTGAATTCATCAAACCTTGAAATGTTGAAGGTGCATTGGTAAGGCCAAAAGGCATGACCAAAAATTCATAATGACCCTCATGAGTTCTAAATGTCGTTTTTGGAATGTCTTCAATCTTCATTCTGATTTGATGATATCCCGAACGAAGATCCAACTTGGTGAAGTAAATTGATCCATGCAATTCATCCAGTAATTCATCAATGACAGGAATGGGGAACTTATCTTTAATAGTGAGCTTGTTGAGCTCTCTATAATCCGGACACATGCACTATGATCCATCCTTCTTGTGCACCAATACTACTAGAGCTGAGAAAGAACTTTGACTCGGTTGAATTATACCAGCCTCTAGCATTTCTGCAACCATACGTTCAATTTCACTTTTTTGGACATAGGGATATCTGTACGGCCTGATGTTTGGAGGAACACTTCTTGGAATCAGATGAATAGCATGATCATGATCATGCATAGGTGGGAGACCTTTGGGAGTCTCAAATACCTTGGAATGATTGTCCAGGACTTTTTGGAGATCTAGAGAAATAGATGTTTCCAATGTGGAAACATCTAGCGAACATAATTGTGCAATTACACCTCTTTGCTCCTTTTTTAGAAGCTTAGTCATGCCATTAGAGCTAATTATCTTTCCTGGTTTCCCTGCAATACCCCTTAATTCAACTTCCTTTCCTTCCGTAGAAAATTTGATGAAAAGTTCTTGAAAATTAAAAGCTATTGTACCCAAGGATTGTAGCCATTGGACTCCTAGTACAACATCGGCACCTCCCATTGGAATGGAAAGCATTGGGCTAGTCAATACATATTCTCCCATGGATAGCTTGATATTATGGCACTTTCCAGAGCAATTTATTGTTCCTCCATTTGCAATCATCACTTGACACTCTGGTGCTAGATATAGGAAGCAATTCAATTCTTTTGCTACCCTACAATGAATAAAATTGTGGGTGCTTCCTGAATCAATCAACACTATTACCTTTTTCTTCTTGATTTGTCCTTCTATCTTGATGGTTTGAGGAGTGGTAATTCCCACCAATGCATTACAAGATATGGTCGGATTTATTTGTTCTTCATCTAGGCTTTGTTCCTGGAATATATCCTCTTCTTTTGACCTTTCTTGCTCCTTTTCTTCTTCCTCTTCACAATCTATGTAGAATAATTTCTTCTCAGCACACTTATGACCTTTTGTGTATTTGCTATCACAATTGTAACAAAGCCCTTTTGCTCTTTTTTCTTCCAATTGTTGTGGTGTCAACCTTGTAGGTTGTGGAAGACTAGGAGCAACAACACTTCCGTCTTTATAGTTGTGAGTGGTATGCTTCCTAGTTGACATAATTTTGCTTTCCATTTTTCTTGCTAACCTGAATGCCTTCTCTAATGAATCAGGTTCCCAAAGGCGAACATCATGTTGGATATTATCCTTTAAAGACCCTATGAACACATCAATCCTATGCTCCTCTGGAATATCTTTTACCCTTATGTTCAATTTTTGGAACTCCTCAATGTGCTCCATTATTGAACCCTTTTGTTTGAGACTTATCAATTGGCTAAAAAAAGTGTTGCTTTTTGTATCCTCATAATGTGCTATCAATTCTTCCGTAAAAATTTCCCAAGTGATAAATTGTTTATGAGAACAAAGCCATTGATACCATACAAACTGATTTGGTTCCAAATATACAGTTGCCATACGTACCTTTTGTGCGTTTTGCACATTATTGAGATCGAAGAATTGCTCCATCTATAATATCCATGTGGCGGGATCCTTGCCATCAAACTTCCTCATATTGATTTTTGGAATATGGTGATTCTTCGATCCAACATTAGCGTCTATGGAATCATGATTAACATTTCTTTTGTTCTCATCATGAGTTTCCTTTACTACCTTTTCACCATTAGTAAGTATTTCTTGTAGAAACTTTGTCAAATCTGTCTTCAAATCTGCCATGCCTGTCTTCAAATTTGTGTTCAAATCTATCTTCAAATTTTCCATCTTAGCTTCCATGCCATTCATATTAGCTTCCACGCCATTTATCTTAGCTTCCATGCCATTTATCTTAGCATCTGTTAACTTTTGTGAGCGTGACATTTGTTGCACTTGTTCTTGTAATTTTGATATATCATGTAGCATTTCTTCCTCTTCTTCATGAGTCATGCTAGAGCTTTCAGGTTCCTTACTAGGTGTTTTCATTTTCTTTCCTCAGGGCATCAGTTACCGATACTAATGCCTCTAATATGCCCTTTGAATTCCTTCAAAATAAATTTTCAAACCAAGCTTAAGCAAAAATTTAAAAAAAATCTACACACCTTTTTTCACTTTGTAGGAGCTCGATATTGCCTCTGATGTATCTCTGTACTTTCCAATCATCTAGTTCTGAATTTGTGACCTGTAGTAGCTCTCTGTGTCCTATTTCCAATGCCACTAGTCTGATCCAAATTGGATTCTCCAAGAAAGAGTTATGCACAATCTCCCAAGATGACCTGATTATAGACCTTTCCAGAAGAGCGAAGTTGTATGAAGTGCCACGTGTACAATTTTCAATATTTGGTTCTAAAAAAGATATACAAGAAACTAAAGTCTGTCCTCTTTCTGTACCTTCTTACGAAATTTCAATCTGATTCCCAGAGAGAAAGTTATGACAATTTTCCCCAGGTCACCTGTTTTGAATGTAATTCAGGAGTCTGCAAAAATACCAACTTCCTCAGATCATATCTCTGCAAATATCACACAAAAATCTATAAAATTCGGACCCAAGGTTCAGCGCGATTTATTCTAAAATGGGTTTTTTTTGTGACTTCTGAAACATCACAGAAAAAAAGTTATAGCGAAAATGCCACGATGACCTGATTGGAGCAGCGAAACCCTAGAATCCAAAGCTCTGATACCAAATGTTATGAAACCAGCTCAAGAAAAGATAGAAAAGATAGATCAACGCCTTAGAATTCAGCCTCTTCGAGGGGGAAACCTCCTTTACATTACATAAATGAACAATTCTTCGATGATTCAAATGACAAAACCTCCTTTCTATATATAGGAGTCTAAGGAGTCACAATATAATCCAGCCGACCTAACAATAATAATATAAAGCCACAAAAATAACAATAGAGGGATTCTATGGGGCACAGAAATAACAATATGGGGGTAATAGGGGCACAACAATATAAATAAGGGGTATAACTATAATAGTAATGGGGTAATCACTAGTATTATAAGGACCCAACAGAGAAGACCATATCTTATCCAAAATAAATTTTATAAGACACCTTTGGAATTGAATAACAACAATAATAAAACTCATATCAGTAAAATAAAATTACAGATTTATAAGTGTAGGTATATACCAATATTAGTTAATAATTAAAAGTCAATGTTTTCAGGTTAATTAAACATTAATCAAGATTAGCATGATACGATCAAGTAGGGCATTATAATCATAGTGAATATTATGTTTAGTACAGAATTTAAGAAATCCAATGGTGTGCTCAAGAATGGTTGTTTCACCCTCACCATTAAATTTCAGATTCGACAAGTCATTAATTATTCCTACGAGCACATTCATATTTGTGGTTCTGGAAAAATATGATGAGGTTAAGATTTGAGGAGAAACCATTAAAGATGCGGAAAGTTCAAATAGACTTCATGGGTTCAGCTTGTCATTCATCCCTCCTTCTAGTGCCAAAAATGTTTACGGTGCTGGACATGCCAACGTTAAGGGGATATCCCTAATATGAAGTCCCAATTAGACATCACACCGTTTGGTGTAGGAGTCGCATCCAGAATATTACCGGGTTGTCGATGCATAGGGTTTTAATGATGTGCCATGGACAAAATAACACATAGAGTGGTGTATGGTGACTTTGGTGGGAATAAGTGTGTGACTTTGTCGAATTTCAAGTGGAATGCATGGAGGTTCTAACACATGAGGGAAAAATGGGTGAGTCCCTTAGTACACACTAATCTGTGAAATAGTTCACAAGTTAACAGTGATGGAATTTTACAATAGTACGCATTCAACAAGATTCATATGAATGCAAATGAAATAGTTCATAATTATAATTATAACTTAAATAATATACATTGCAAATGTAACAAGAATAGTCCTACTACATTCACAACATCTGCATGAAAACATGCCAAATCTGAGCTTTTATTAAGTGGAAGTACCATTCATACCTATACCATTGACAAACCACTAGCCCCAATAGTGGAACATGAAGTCCACAACTACTCCTCCAAAGAAATATACTCCCTCTATGCTACATGGAAGCCAAGGCTCTCACAAACTCCCAAGCTCCTAATTATAAGCCTAAGCCTAGACAAAAGCTTGGCTCCCCAAAATCCATTTACATGAGTTATAAGGGTCTATTTATAACAAAATGGGTGACTATTCACTTCCCCTTGTGACTCTTGGACTTCCCTCATGACTCTTCAACTTCTTTACAAAATGACGCTTTACATTCATTACATCATAGCTCCTCACATTCCAATATTGACACTTGGAATTCCACTTTCTAGGATATACTAATATTGTTTAGCCTTGATGATGAACCTAGGGTTTACAACAAACCGTAGTAGAATTTGGTCATATTGTTGAAGCCTTATATTGTGTTGTGCCCGGTTTTATTTGTTGACATATAAGGCTTGGTGTCTCTAAGATGGAATCTAGTCTTTGCATTAAATCCTAGTAGAAGTCTAACATATAAATTATTAAAATTGTTAGATGTATTGAAGAAATATACTTATTGATTCTAGGGTTTGCAATGTATCATAATAGAGTCTGTCATATTTATGAAAATAATATTGAGGCCCTAGATATAATAAGACTAATATCTTGATTGAGTTATTGATGTGATCTAGGGTATGTGACAAAAACCCGAGCTAGAGGTTGACGTATGGAAGTATTTGTTTATTGATGATTATAAACCTAACTAAATTGAGGTATTTGATGCCTAATGCCTCCATTATTGTATGATTATGATATAGTTAACTTCATGCTTCAATATATGTATTTTTTGTACTTGTGGTTTAGGTTTTGAAGGTACATAATCTTCAAGAGGTTGAAAATATTCGTAAGTAAAGTTGATTTGATAAGCATGATGAAGGAAGTTATATGAATGATGATGATCAAGATAAATTTAATAAGAAGGATTGAAGCCATGAAATATTCTACAAAGTTATGGAAATGAAGTTAATCTCCCTAAGTTAAGAGGGATCCTGGATAAAGGAAAGAGTATATCTCCCAATTTGAGAGGGAGAGCATATTATAGTCATGATGGATACCTTGAAGAAGAAATTGGAGAATATATATTGAGGTTTTGCTGAAAGAAGGAAAGTAGGATTTGATTGTAGAATATCTTGTTGCATGTGAAGTAGGAAAGGAAGATATATGACTATGGAATATTCTCTCAAGATTTGTTTGGAAAGCCTCTATGTCCTACTGTGATAAATTGTGAAGCAAAATCAAGATGATTGAAAACCCAGAAAGTCTATGTCTACTCATGTATATTTGAAAGTTTGTTACTGATTGGGGTTTTGATTTTTGATGTAAATCTCTTGAAGTCTTGGAAGCATGCTCGATGTTACCTATTTGTTTTATTGGGATAGATGTCATGTGTTGAGGAATTGTGTATGCCTGGGAGGAAATCTGTCTGGCCTGTGTGTTGATCTGTAGTTCCTGAAGTATGGAGGGTGGCATTGGTCATAGAGCTCTGACCTTTAATTACTCACCTAGTTCAATCGGTTGATGGTTAGCAAGTAAACATAATGGTACCTAGAGAGGATGAAATTTTTTATCCATCTGACTCCCACATGGATAGATTGCCCTGGTCAAGAATCTAGTCTATGGCACCTTGTGTGCCTAAACTCTTCATTTTTCATGTGCTTTAAGATCTTCCATGTACTTATGAATACCTCCCTAGTTAAGAGGGAGTGTCGAAGAATGTAACTAGGTTCGGTCTTCATAATTTTATTTGAGTCATAATGCAATGTATTTATCAAAAGAAAGAGAAATATTTTTTTTTTATTATTATTATGAATTATTAAAGCATGGGTTTCATGCTTGAGTCATCATGTTTTAGGTCAAAGTCCCCATTGAGGACTTCTAGGTTTTATACTAAGTCTTTAGAGTCATTTTCCATTTAATGAGACCCTTATTTGGTTTTTGAATCATGTAAAATTAATTATTATTGAGTAAAATAAGTCATTTGTCACCTCCACACCAAGTCAGCCCATACCTGATCAAGTCGACCTACATGAGGGTAGTTATAACTATAGAAAAGGATATATATAGAAGTGTAGTTCAATTCATTTGGAGCATCTCACACAAAAGTTCAATACATAAGAAGGTGCAACAGAAAAAGTGAAAAGTTGCAGAAGAAGGGAGATAATTACAACAAAAGATAAGATTGATTTTTTGGGCTATCTCTCTCACACACATGTGAATTTACTGGGCTACTACTGGGATTGAAATTGTGGATTCTGCTATTGGGTCGAATTTTTTTTGTTGGGTCGAAGTTCTATGGCTGGGTTGAAGTTCTGCTGGGGATGTCGAAACTCTACTGCTGCAAGATCAAAGTGCTAGGTCAAAGTTATTGCTGGAAGGTCAGCATTTACAAAAGAAAGGAAGGGCTAACTTGGTGATTGGAGGAAGTTTGTGTCTAGGTCAAGGAGTCTTGGATCATCTCGTGAAAGTATTAAAGGAAGATTTTTTTACTGGGTTTTCCCCTAGGTAAAGTTTTTCCTTGGCTATCTGCCTACATCTAGTGTCCCTGATCTTCATGTTTTGTATTGGGTAATTTCTTGATGAAACAAATATAAAATAAGAACATAATAAATTTAATAAGAACACAATAATATCACAAGTAATTATCATCATAAAAAATGTTTTTGCCTTTCTGATTTTCCAACAATTTCCTTCCTATCTCTTCAAGAACTATTGTAACTTTTCAACTTATTCATATGCATGAATCAACATAAATAAATATAATACTTTTTAATTTAAATTCTCATATCTTTATTTCTATTCCTATCTTTCTATTTCAAAATTTTCATTAATAAAATAATAAAAACATGATATAAAAGTTCCTTTTCCTAATTGCTTAGAGAGTTAGAAACAATGACTTGAAATTGTATGTCTGGTAATAACATAGCTACCCAGCTCCTCCCAACCTTGACACCTTTCTCCAAAAAGGGTCCTCCCAAGCATAGTCCAACCGATTCTTCCTTTATGTCACATTTTTTGTCATTTCTTTCCCAACACGAGTTTAACACTATGTGACTCCCTTTTCACGCAAGAAGAAAAAAATATATTACCCCCATACTAATCAATTCATAGTCACTAACTACCTCCACTTCATCCAATAGGTGGCAGGTAGTTACCATCTCATTTATGAGGTCCACTTCCCCAATCCTAAGATAATATCCTATCTTTTAGGGAAGTTAATCATCAATCATTTCCATGATCATTTAAAAGCTAATCATTTTAATTATATGCCGAGGACTTAATGGGTGGGTAATTAATATCCAATATTAACTTGCAACCTTATCTCTTTTAGCCAGGTGTAACTTCAACATTAATTTCTATACTCCTTTATTTACTTAACAAAATAATAATTATAAATTCATATTTAATATTTATTAGAAACAAAATATTGACAAACTATTTTCCAAATAGGTTTTCAAAATAAAATCAACATTCACACTTAACTATATACAAATTTACATTAAAAATCCAAGTTAGGGTATATTACACAATGTACATATAAGAAATTCACTCCAAAGTGAGACACATAGTGAACATTCCATGTAAGATACATATGATGAGTGACATAGGTTAGCTTCAATGCAATGAAGCAATGAGTAATTGAGCCATAGTACACCATATTAGGTGTCACATATAAGTGATGCACCTTAACTAAAAAACATAAACTATGATGCACATAAGAAATGGATGATGACCATTAAGACATATCCATCAATGGACATAAGTGACATAATTAAAATGTTCTTACATGACACGCATATTTCACATAGCATAAGAGTACATAATTAGGAACCTTAGGGGATTATGTGATGAAATTGGCCCCAAACTTTCCTCAAAGCCCCTTGTAGAAGAGAGGTGGATTAATTAGCTAAAAAATTGACTTGAGATTCAAATTCTCTCAATAACTAAAAATATGAAACGATATTTAGTGTAATGGCCTCCTTTCTACTTTGAGCAACGGTTAAATCAAGATTATTATCTAAGTGGGTTGACTTCATAACCATTTATTTGATAACTAAACTTGACTCTTCTATGATAATCAAAGGAATTATATGGAATAATTTTGCAAGGAGAAGATCATGGAGTAGCACATAGGCTACAACCTAATTGTTTATGGATATTATTAGGCCCTAAAAAAGGTTTCTTTTTATTTTCCTTCAATATCTAATATGATACCCCTACACCTGCCACTCATTCTATCACCATGTTTCTAATAATCATGCATTTCATATCCAAACTATTTCAAGTGAATTTTTTTTAAGGGAAATTATTTAGTAACCTTCATAAAGGTTCATGAATTTTATCCCCACTCAAATGGTATAAAATTCACTCCTACCATATAATGCACTTTTGTGCTATACTTATTATGTTCCATAAGCCATAAAATCATTAACTAACACATAATAAGATTCTTTCTTGTCATATAATGCACTTGTTTTAATATATCCACAATGTTCAATACACCATGCATTTGTTTTTAAATATTTGCCCATTTGGTTAAAAATTGACATATCTTTTACATATATATGATTAAATTGATGATATTTACTAAAAATTGACCAATTATAATAATAAATTACATGTTTTGTATTGAATAATATCCTACATTCTATATGTATGATTTTTCAATCCAAATAATCACCTATAATACTATACATAGGCAAAATATTTCAATCCTAAAAAAATTCCGTAGTACAATGTAAAATTCACTCCTACCATACAATGCACTTGCTCCATACATCATAAAATCATTAAAAAAAAATAATTTTATAAACGCTAACTCAGTTTTTTTTTATATAAACTTCAAAGTGAAAAAAAAGATAATATAAGGCCTCGTACACATTGTAATCAAAAAAATTTATGGACACTTATATAAGAGAGTATTTTTTATAGGTATCCATATGAGACTTGAGTATTTGGGCCTACATCTGCTTGTCAGTAATGACCTCAAGGTTTACTACATTTTCATATCTTGCATAGTTGGCACTAACCTTAGATTCACATCTTAAGTATATGACTATCATGTTTAACCATGGAAGCAAACATCCTTTAAATTGTCAAGCATATTTCTAAAGCTCATCGTAAATTTCATTAGAAAATAGGAGAATGTAGTAAATCTTAAGGTCATTGTTTAGAGGTGACAATTCTATTAAAACACTATATGAGGTGAACAAAGACTACTTCGAGTGACTATTATTTAAGATAGTTTTATTATTTGGAGCTTTCTAAGACCAATATAGATATAAATTCAAAGGACATTATTCATTAAGAAAATTTAAGTATGTTATTTTTTTTTTGGGAGATTGATTGCTCACTTTCTCTCTCTAGGCTTGATAGTACAATAAAGAATGGAACCTATTATGAACCTAACTACCACTTATTTCATCCTTGGATAATACACATACCTTTGCAAGTTGACCTCCATCATCCCTACACCGAAAAGCCTTGTGACTTTGGAGGTGTGAGCCTTTTTGATTAGGTACAGTCAATCACCTTTAGGAACACATAGTTTATCTAACCTGTAGAGTAACCCATTCTATTGTAGCATCTGGAACACCCTCCAAAATGTTTCCCTGCATCCAAATTTCGGAGCCTTACTTGGTCTTTTCCCCCTTGATGGTTGCAAACACTCAGGCTCATCCCCTGAGCTCTTGTCGAGTTTTCACACCCTCTTCGCTTAGTCCATCACTAATCATTTTTTGGCATGTTGATCACTATGTCATGCTTGTGAGTTTGTTTTGGCATTTTTGAATGTTTATATTTGTGTGTATGATTTGTTTTCACTCTATCGACATCGTTCACACACACACACACAAAATTGTAAAAATAGTCGAACAAATGTCGTCACAATCATTTGAAGACATATTTCAACTATCACACTTGTCACTCTCAACCTTCGAGTCAATCTCACTGAGCACATGTTGTCTTGTTGGTTTGAGGTGTCTTGTCATCGAGTCATCCTAAGTGTGTGATCACATTGTCATGTATCCACGAGTACACTTTCTTTCACACTTAGTCAATTTTCCTGAAAATCTGTCGACCGGAAAACCCTTCGTCAACTGCACCCGATCTTAGTGATCTTTCACTGCTTACCAAAACTACGCAGAACTTGAGGTTCTCCTCTAAGAAGCCTTCTCTACATAATTCTAGAAATGAGCTAGCTGACTCACTACCATAACTGCATAGAAGTTGTCGCAGAAACTGATCCAATCTATGCTTCTTGCAAGACCTCCCCTTCTGCTGGTCAACCGAAAGAAATGACTTGAGTTGTGACCCAAGGCTACACCGATCTCCAAAATTGCATAGAGCTATCCTACCAGCTCTTCTTCCCCGCTCTGCAACTATCCCAAGAATTGTGTAGAGCTATCCTACCAGCCCTTCTTCCCCGCTTTGCAACTAACCCAGGAATTGCGCAGAGTTGTCCTCCCAACAACCTTTCTTCCCCACTCTACAACTAGCGTAGGAATTTCACAGAGTGGTCATGTCCTACCCTTCGTGCCCACTCTATAACCAACCCAGCAATTGCGTAGAGTTATCCTACCTTTCCAACCCTTCTTCCCCGCTCTTCAACCAACTCAGAAATTACATAGAGTTGTCTAATCCTCGACTATCTCCTAGGATTGCGTAATTCTGACCACCGGCTCCCGCAGCCCAATATTTTAGTCCTCTAGAAAACTACGCAAAGTTTGCTACTAGTTCCTCTTGCTACCCACACTGTCTTCCCTGGATAAATTTCACAAATCCCTGCTAAATGGCCTGTCCATTGTTCCCCTTGGAAATTACACATATTGGTATAGAAGCTCCCTGACACCCCACCTGGCCTTCCTCTAAAAAATTGTGTAATTCTACCTCCTAGCTAGGTTTTTCCTTGCAACTATCACTATTGTCCCAGATCATGAAAATTTGTCTCCTAGTGGCATCTACGTAGTTATTCCTAATAGTTCTTTAGGGCCTTGCATCCCGGCTTAAGTTGTTCTTTGTGTAGTTTCAGTGCCTTGTCCCTCTCCCGGTCACCTACACCAAAATGGAAAACAATGCATCGTGATCGACTAGGAGATTTTTGGATTTGATTTTTTCTCATCATGAGTGATTGTAGGAACACGTACATCAATGAAACATGGCATGAAGAAAAATGGGATGGAAAAGTGGCGCATGATAGAAGACTTGCTCGTAGTTGAACAAACACATCAAGCACATTGAGTAAGTGAGCGAAAGGGACACATTCACATGCACCATCAAGGAAAGACCAAGATCATCAAAGACCCCATGAACTTTTCCATGCGGAGGTGAAGACATATTACACCGAGAGCATACCACCACTCAGTAGCACAACAGATCGACACGAACACCACAATCAGCCAGTACATGTCGACAGTGTCATGTGGAGTTGTGTCATGAGTTATCTCGACCACATCACCACTATGTGCCATACTTGTTGTAATCAATGTAATGTAAAGTGGAAGTCCAAGAGACCCACATATGAAGTCGAAGAGTCATGTAAAGTCGAAAATTCATAGGAATTCAAATAGTCATGAGGGTATTCAAAGAGTCACCAAGGTTAGTTATACCCCCTTGGCTATATATACCCCCTCGTTGTATGAGCAAAAGACTTTTCACCTTGGCTCCTCCCACATAGCCTTGAGATTCTGTAGTCTGTTCTTTGAGGAGCGAGGAGTGGCTCCAATGTCCCACCACTGGGGCTAGTGATGTATGGTGTACAGATGTGTCTTGGATATTTTACTTAATTCAGAAGAATATCTCAGGCCATCACGTTTTCACGCATATTTTTTACCCTTTTTTAAGACTATTATTTAAATATTTGTAATGCATGGTTTCTTAACCTGTACTAAGATAGTTGAACTACTTTGGTTATTTTAGCACTCACATTCTTGAAGATGTGTTCTATTTTTTATCATTGTTGTCTCATCTGTGTGGACTACTCTTCTGGACATTATATAGACCATCTTTATGTTCTCTCGGTTTTAATGACTATCACCCCTGTGTGGACTACGCCATTGGACGGTGTACGTGTTATCCCTTGAACTTTTGTTTTCACGAGTGTCGCATCCACTGTGGACTATTCCATTAGATGTTGGATATACCCTTTTTGTTGTTCGCATGTGTTTCTTCCTGGGTTGGGACTACTCCCTCTCATCAAGAGGCTCACTTTACCTCCCCACTTTGATAGTAATAGAACCCAGACATAGAGTTACATTAAGCACTCACTAGGCATACTCACCTCACTTTCTTGAAGTTACAAGCATAACACTCTCATGTGCTGAACAATAAGAGATAAGGAAAATCTCTAAGATAATGGCAACCGGGCCATCTTACCAGATGGGACTCTGACACGAAATGGTGTGAGGTCTAGTTGGGACTTCATACACGGGGGATCCCCCTTTTTGGCCGTTGTAGCACTGCCAACACATTCTAAATATGGTAGTCAACTATGTTTTCACCATCATGCACATGATTTTGTATTTTTATAAGTTGAAATGCCTCCATGAAAGCCTTATCCTATGTGTATGCCTCTTTTTATGCATCATGGTTGAATGGATCCATGTTCATAAGTTCAGTTCCTGAATATGGGAACTTTGATGTGGGTGTCCTTGAAAGCATGCCAATCAATTTTTTTGTGCTACCATTCTTGTACTTGATCACTAAATGAAATTACTGCTGAAACACCATCAACTTGTAATTCATGGTCTATTGTAGCTTACTCAGGGGTTATAAGTACTGTAGTTGATGGTGATTTATTGGGATTATTGTCTCCTTTCCCATTAGTTAGTGTTTCCACTTCTTCACTACTTGCACCAATGCATACAACTCATTGTTGGAGGTAGGGTAGTTGATAACCACCCCATGAAATACTTCAAAATGGTATAATATAGGCCTTCTGATTTGTATTGGTAACACTCCCAAAGCATACCCACTTGCATTTGTCTCCAATTTGAAAATCTATTGCCATTTTAATAATGCTAGAGGTAGTGCTTCACTAATTTGCTTCTTTAACTCCTCAAATGTGGTCTACTAACATTTTCCCCAATGGAAATGCTTGTATCTCACTATTATGGCATGGAGTAGCTAGTACTGCAAAAAGAAAAAAAAAAAAAAAAATTAGTAGGAACTAGCCAATTCATGATGGCCTCCATATTGGTAGGATCGATCATCAACTCTTTCATATATCACATACTCAAGATACCCAAAAGACTGTTTTGAAAACTCACACTTCTTGAGATGTTGAAAATGAAACAAGAAAATCCTAATTTAATTTTGTCTTGGATTAAATTAGTAATTAAATTGTAATTCCACATCTCATGACAACTTGTAATAGTTAATTAAGTTAATTTGACTTAGTTGGCTCAGTTAATTTAAGGGTCTAACTAGAGTCAT
Organism: Pinus tabuliformis; assembly: GCA_031772625.1. Lineage (NCBI taxonomy): Eukaryota > Viridiplantae > Streptophyta > Pinopsida > Pinales > Pinaceae > Pinus > Pinus tabuliformis. The sequence goes on from CM062804.1 coordinate 836,157,835, forward strand.
GTAGGGTGTCTCCAAATTTTTAGAAGTGCTGATTGAGTTTATTTTGAGTTTATTCTGTTAGAATAATTCCAACTGATGGAGGAATTAGTGTTAGATACAATGGTGGGGTGTAACCAGTAGTGATAAACCAGTAAACGAAATATTCACTCATAATTAACTCATGCATGTCAGATCATAGAAAGACCCAGTTGATATTGGAGTTCATGGATAGTGTACTATTAGTTCTATAATCATATAAATTGTACAGGATGTGCATGAAATCAGAGGAAGGACTATGAGGATTGCGCATTTCATATTTTTGGAATTTCTGAATTAAATATGGGTTAATTCCCAAGGAAACTACTCAAGCAAATAGGATCTTGGAAGGTAGCAGAATTGGATAGGATCTTGGAAAGTAGCAGAATTGGCTAAGTATTGGCTTGAGCTTGCCTTCAAAGTAGTGATATAGATATAGATAATGTAGAGGTTGCTTCGGCTTGACAAAATAATTATAATCTTCTCATGTTTTCTGATTAATTCAATATACAGATAGCAGGAGTTTTTAGTTGTGACTTTCCCCAGAAAATGATTGTGTTATGTGTGATTGAATTATTTCTCTTGTATGCTTCATGATTTCATCGATAGTTTATTGTTTCCACTGATGAGTTGAGTATATTCAAGTCAGTTTTAGCATATTACAATATGCAGTTTGAATCTACAAGGAATTTCTACATGGTATCAGAGCTGAAATCACTATCGAAGAGGAGAATACGAGTTTGTCTTTTGCAGGAGAAATTGAATTTGCAGTTTCATACTTCAAAGCCAGTAGGATGTTGTTCTACGGATTGAGACTCGAATATGCCTTTGAGGTTAGTTAGAACTATATTTCTTGGAAGGATAGGATGGAGGTAGTGTTGAAAGACAATGGGCTTAAGGAATTCATAGACAAAGATATTCCTAAGCCAACTGATGCTCAAGCTGACAGAGTGGAGAAAATGTGTGGCGAGAAGGATTATCCTAGAAGGAGTTTGAGATCATATTCTCTCGAAGCTCCATGATAAGGAAACTCCATTTGCAATGTGGAAGACCTTGATAGACCTATTTCAAAACAAGAGTGACCACAAGAAGTTGGCACTAAAGGATAAGATCAGAAATATCAAGATGGAAAAGGGTGACTCAATATCAAAGTACTTGACCAACTTCACCCAATGTCAGAATGAGATTGGAAGTGTCGGTGTTATGATTTCTAAAGACGATCTAGTGAGCCTATCACGTCTAGGCCTTCCCAAGAGATAACACAACTATGCGGACTCAATTAATGGGAGGGAGAATCTACCAGAGTGGGAGTGATTGTGGTATGACTCGGTAAAAGAAGAGATTCAGTGGAACACGAGAGATGGATCCTGATCCAAGCATGATTATGAGGAGAACTGTGCCTTAGATGGAAAGGTAAAGAAAGGGAAGGGGAATTCATCCCATTCCAAATCAGATTCTAGTATGGGTAGCAAGAAGAAGTACATGTCGAAGATTAAATGTTTTCACTATCATGAGCTGGGACAATATGCCACAAAGTGTTCACACAAGAAGGTTGACAAGAAGCCCTTGAGAGGAGTAGTAGGTGAAGTTCTTGCTTCACAATTCAAATGGAATTTCACCATCATGACTTGCATGGTGTCATCTGTGATGGGTAGTGTGTGGTACCTAGATAGTGGAGCCTCATTCCATATGACCAGAAACAAAGAGTTCTTAAGTGACTTGGAGGAGAAAAACCTCTAGATGAACTTCGAGATGGGAGATGATGGGAGGTATGGAATGACCAACATCGGTATGGTTACCTTTCAGAGTGAGTCTAGTACTCCTATCACATTAAAATATGTCATGTATGTTCTAGGTTTGAAGAAGAATTTGGTTTTAGTTTCCATGTTGGAGGACTGTGGTTACAATGTGATATTTATAAAGGGAAAGGATTTCCTTCATCACATACCCTAAGGATAGGCAAAGTGGATCAGGGTTTGGGTGAATAACCTCTACAAATTGTATGTGGAATATTGCACTACTTTGAGCACAAAATTAGAGAAGGTGTAGAGTTGAGACATCGATGAGTTGTGGCATAGAAGATTGGGTCACTTGCACTACCGAGCTTTGAATATCATTCAACAAATTTCTATAGGACTTCCCAAGGGTAAACTAGAGTAGAGAGACACATGAAAAGGGTATATGTTGGGAAAGTACAAAATATTTCTTTCATGATCAATATAGTCAAGTGCAAGTGATCCTTAATAGATTTCACTTAGATGTGTGTGGACCATTCTCGAAATCATCCACGGCCAAGCATGGGTATTATGTAATATTTTTTGATGATTTTTCTCGTAAGTGTTGGATTTTCTTCATGCAAAAGAAATATAAGACGTTTGCTAAATTTTGTGAATTTAAAGCACTTGTTGAGAAAGATACTGGCATGAAAGTTAAATTTCTCAGAAGCGATAATGGTGGAGAATATGTCCCGAATGAATTAAAGAACTTATTTTTATCAGAGGGCATTCAATGGGAGTTAATAACACTTCATAATCGACAGTAGAATGGGATGTTTGAAAGGAATAAAAAAAGTATTGTGGGATTTGCACAGGCGATGTTACATGATCAAGGCCTATCGTTGCACTTGTAGGCTGAAGCATGCAACACAACCTTTCATTTGCAGAACAAAATCCCTCATCGAATTCTTGGGATGAGTGCACCAGAAGAAGATTTTTCAGGTAAGAAACCAAATGTGGAACACTTCAAGATCTTTGGTTCATTAGCCTACTATCAGGTTACCAAATATGCATGGAAAAAGCTAGAGACAACAATTGAGTTGGGCATATTTGTGGGGTACACTGTTACACCTCACAACTATCGTGTGTACCTGTCATCCAACATGATGACAGTTGTTTGTAGAGATGTGAATTTCGATGAAGAGAAGGCCATGAGATGTTCCCTTGAGAGGGACCTTCAGTTACATGTAGAGGAGGAGCTTTTAGCTCCAAAGGAGGAACCACGGGATGATGTGGCGCAACCACATGCAGAGAAGCAGAGAGTGGAGGAACCCACTCATGTAGAGACTTCTAGAGATGGAAGGAAGCACACCAGGTAGCCTGATAGATTTTTTTCATGATGTGATAGATAATGTGGGAGCACCCATATCACAGTGCCGGTAGAGGAGGTCACCAGATCGGTACACTAGCTACATGGCTCTCATTAGCGAAAGTGTAGAGGTTGAGCCATCCTCATTCGAGGAAGCAGTGCAAAAACTAGTATGGGTTGATACCATGGTTGAGGAGTGTTTGGTAAATTAATTGTTCTTAATTTACTTGATTAATTATTAACCAGGATTCATGTACCTGTGAAATGCATGTGCAATATATATGCTAGGATTTGTCTTGTGAACTAATTGCTTCTATAAATGAAACTAGTTATAAGGATGGAAAAAAATTGGATAGTAATTATGCACAAGTTCTTTCATTATAAACTTATATTAAATCCTCATTAATTTAATAAAAAACTCTTCTTTGCAGAAAATTGACAATCTACTTTAAGTTGTAGAACTCAAAACTTCCTTCTATGAAAGTAAAATGATGGGAAAAAGTCAAATTTCATGAAAAGGGAATCTAATTTTATTTTGCAGAAATCAAAGCATCCTACAATAACTTGGAAAAGAGGAAACTCTTATGCTACATTGAAGTAAAGAAATCCTAGATTAATTGCATAAAGGAGAAATTTCCATAAAAATATATACTTACTGGAAACAAAACGAAAATATTTACAACTTTAAGAATGGTTAATTGTGTGTGTATTTATCCTCTAAAGAGTGTTTCATTAACAATTAAGAAATCAAACTGTGAAATGATCAAGTGCTGGAAAGGAAATGCATTCAATAACTAAAATATTTTTAATGATTTTCTGTTTATGAGTGTTGAGCATTAGAGAAGGTATGTAATTACCACTTATTTTGTCATCTTTTCCTTAAATTCATAACTTCTTTACATTATGAAATGGGCATATGGTGAAAGATTATGATAAAGTTTAGAAGATTTGTGAGCAACGTAAAATGACTAATAATTACCTTTTCCTATGCAGAAAAAGAAGAAAATAGAAGATCACCATTCCAAAGGAAAAGACATAATGAAATCAATTGTTGTCCCTTTGACTCGGAACCGTATCCAAACGACGCAATCCAGATTGGAGCGTATAAGCCAGGAAAAGGAAGAGGAGATACCAAATCGGCGCAAGAGAACGAAGAGATAACTGGGAAATAACGGTATGGTGAATCCCTCAGGATCCTTTGATCCTGAGGGATCGCTGCCTTAAAGATTATCTGTATCTTTGATATTTCCGCTTGGCTGTTATAAAAAGGGGACAACATTGCTAGCATAGGGGGTGGATTATTGTTGTTTTATGAAATTCACTGTTGTAACTTAAACTTTGATCATCAACTCTTTTTAAAGAGTGATTACTGTAACTCTGTTTTGATGCTTAATACATAAATTCTGTTGTCGTTCCGTCTTTGATTCTGGAGTAATCACAGCAGTGCGTCCCTGGAGGCTAAGGGCCCGGCCCTAGTGGATCACTTGCTTCCTGTACCATTATTTTCAATTCCAAGTTGTGTGTGGTTTGACTTCTTTTATTCACTTTGTTTAGTAATTTTTGTTCCTTATTATTTCATGTATTGGCTCTGTTATATTTCATTCACATTTGAATAGTAAGGTTATCCTCTGCAACTAGAATGTTATGTTGTTCATTCTGAATTTGTATTGCATTGTCGTTCCTTTATAGATTGATATTATTGTATAACGTTGCTGTTCCTTACAGATTACCATAACTGTTTGGTTACAAAGTAACAGTGTTGTGCATCTATAAATCGGTACTATTGTCTATTTATCTACGGTTTACCTCAGAGTGTGAGTGCTATTCATTGGGATTGTTGTTCCATAGTGACCGCAATTGCTGTTTCTTCACAATCGTAATCAATATCTGATGTCAAAACTCATATTATTGTTTCCTTCAGTAGAGATGAGTTATGTGTAATATTCGATTTAGTTTGCTGTGCATTTAGATTTGATTCAGGTTGTTGTTCAATATTTCATACTTCACTTTAGTTTGATGTTCCATTTCTGTTTGCTTTCCAAATCATTTCCGAGATAAAGATTGTTGCTTAATTCCTATAGATTACACTTACTACTTCATTCATTTCTGTAGATTAAAGATTTGTTGTTCAATCTTGTTAAATAGGTTAGTTGCTATTCCTTTTCCTGTTATTTGAATCATCATTACTTTGGTGTGAACAAAATGATCTAAAACTGTAATGAAAATTGACTATTGTTGTCCAGTTCCCAGGTTGATGATCTTTTCTTTGATTTCTTTTCAATTACATCAGTTTACAAAGGGAAGAGTTATTATTACTGTACCCTTGACTGATGGAGTTATGTAGTTCTTTAAATGAATTATTCAACTACAAGTATTTCCAGTTCCTGCCATTACATTTAGAGTTCGTTTTCAACATTTAGTTACTTTTGCAAAAGCACTATACTGCTAGCATTACTCTTGACAAATGACTGCCTCAAACTGAGCACACTCTTTGAGATAACAATTCATACATGGATTGATAATTAATGTAGGATAAATAGAGGTGAAAAAGACCCTTTTTAATGCTCCACATTTTGGTGCCATTGCCGGGAAAGAGTGTAGCCATTTGTTTCTTTTCAGAGTAGTGTAAGTACTTGCTAGGAGAGAAGTGGATTTTTAAAACAGAAGGTAAGAACCTGCATACGGAGCATGTAACAACCCTGCTCCCCTGCCCGCTTTCCTGCAGATTTGTTGTTGTTTTGGGTAGAACTCAACATTTGATTTGTGTGCATGACTAAGCAGAAAAAGCCTGAAAAGAATCCTAAACCACTACCCAAGCCTGATAAAGCTAAGCGGCCGGTGACCCTTGGCCGATCAACCTTTATAGACGAAATCCTCAAAAAATTTGAATCTCAGCCTTCAGTAGGACCTAGAAAAGTTGCTTCTAGACAACCTACTAGTTCCCTTCAGGCCACAAGATCACCATCTGTAGACTTTGCTGAGGTGCACAGCCAAACTGAGGAGCAAGATTCTCAAGAAATTGAGAATTCTAGCCCAAAATCATTGCAAGAAGGGAACCTTAGTAATCTCTGCGAAGGGAGAGGTGAAACAAGGGAAACTAAAGAACCAAGATCTCCTCTTGGAGTAATTCAGCCATTAAGTAGCCTCGATAAGGGAAGTGTTGCAAAAATCATTTAGAACGAAGTTAAAGAACCTCAAGCGTCAAAACCCCCCCAGACATTAGGAACTCTCATCATCCCAGAAAAAGGAAGTGCTATTAAGGCCATTCCTGTTAAGGCCATCCTTGCTCCATCTAACAAACCTAGGAATACCCTCCTAGAAATCCCAAAAGGCTATTGGCACATATTTGACCAAATGGCCCAGAACCAGCCAAACACCCAAACCTCCAAACTGCAATATCCCATTGTAGATACTGTAGTCAATGCACCTATGAAGGCAATTCCTCTCCAGCATATCCCTACATTTCATGGCCTAACATCAGAAGACCTAGATGCATTTTTGTTTGAATTCGATGTGCTGTGTAGAGGATATGACTATACCACTGACCCCCAAAAGCTGAAACTATTTCCCTCTACATTAAAAGGAGTTGCTTTACGATGGTTTATGGGGTTGGGTGGAGGTGCTATAAATGACTGGGATCATATGAAAGGTGCTTTTCTAAAGAAATATCAGGATTATTGTAGATCCAGAGAGTTAAAAGATGAAATTTTTCAGATGGTAGCTAGACCTAATGAAACACTAGAAGAATATGTTGAACGTTTTCAGTATAATCTTCAAAGATCTCCTTATGCATCATTACCCTTACTTGAAAATGTATTAAAAACAACATTAATTAAAGTTATGAAGGAACAATGGATTGAAACATTGAATATTATGGGAAAAGGAGATATATATCAAGAATATTTTGCTAGCATCATTTATTTATGTATTAGGAGCTCACGAGGAAGCACAAGGCTAAAACCAGTAGAACATGATAGGTTTACAAGGGACAACAAGATCTTTGGGGAAGGAGTAACTCACACGGAAATTGGAAATTTATTAGAAAATTTCAAAACTGATATATTGGGGACTCTAACAACGCAACTCGATATTATGCAAGCCAAACAGAAACAAGCAGAGGTAGAGCAGAATCTGGCAATATTCTGTCCCATATGTAGAAAGAAACATAGCCACAAAGAGTGCCCATTAGATGTGGTTCAAGTGTGTGCCATTTGTACAAATGACCACTCTACAGAGAGCTATCTCTCACTTCCTAGTTTGAAATCAGTATACAAAGAGGTGGAAGAAGGACTAGAACTGGTGTACCTACTTAATCAGCACCGTCAATTGTAGCCACAACAATCATGTATGTTCTCTGATCAAGCTTCTTCTTTCCAACCTCCACAATATCATGCTCAGCAATATAATACAATGTGGCAAAATCATCCTCCCTTCTCAAATTGGTCATAACAACCATCTACTTCATCATCACCATGGCCGAATCAAGCAAGCCAATCTAATTGGCCAAATTTTCCCCACGCCCCACCATATTGGCAAAACAATGCGTATCCAGCACAATGGTCCCCTCCCACTTCACAGAGTCAAGCCTGGCAGACAAACTGGCAAAGACCGATGAATCAACTAGTAGGAACCATTCCACTCCCTCAACCTACACTGCCAGCACTGCAACAAAACCCCCAATCCAATTTAAGATCGCAATTCCCAGCCCAACCCAACCCGAACCCAAATAACAGACCGGTTCAATTTGTTCAAATAATTGAAACACCAGAGCTAGAAACCAATCTAAGGGAGTGCAACGACCTTCAATTAAGGTCTGGGCACATTATAGAGATAGAGGGAGATAAAAATGTTCAAGTTGAAAATCAGTTACCTGTAGAACAGCCATTACAAAAAGAAGATGTGGTTAGAAATCAGACTCATGACCAGGCAACCACATCTTCTCCCCCATTCCCAGAAAGATTAATTATACCACGTCCTATAGAACATCTTGACTTTGATATTCTGGGAGAACTTAAGAATTTGTACATAAAAATCCCACTCCTCCAAGCTATCCATGATATCCCAATATATGCAAAGACCATCAAATAGCTATGTTTAAAAAAACCAAGGAGGAGCATAACAAATAACCCAACAGTCCAAGTAGTTGGCACCTTATCTCACCTATTATCAAGGAGAGAAGCAGCTATCAAATATGAAGACCCAGGAAATCCAATAGTAACAATGCAAATCAATGGACAAACCTTTTCAAATGCCTTAGTTGATTTAGGGGCTACAACTAATATCTTAACAACCACCTATTGTCAAAAACTGGGCATTACATTAGTAGAACCAACTACCACTTTATTAGAACTAGCTAACCAATCAGTGGTTAGGCTAGAAGGCACACTACATGATGTCATGGTATCTGTTGATTTCTAGGAATATCCTGAAGACTTTCTGATAATAAACACCAAAAACCGACTTGATGGACATCCGTTAATTTTAGGCAGACCTTGGCTTGCAACCATTGACGCTTATATTGGCTGTTGACAAGGTAGTATGCCCATAACTAGAGGGAGTAATATCAAGAATCTAGCCCTATACCCTCCAACCAGCCAAGTGTAACAATGATAAAAACTAACAAACATCCTGTATCATACCTTATCGAAAACATTATATCCCCATTAACTATAGAAGATGCCCTCGATTTCAAAGATCAAACAGAGGATGATGTTATTAACAACTTTATTAACCACGCTGAAACCAGATCCCACATACAATGTCACATGATAGAGGCAAAATTTGATAATGAACTAGAAGAAGATCCTCTCAAAGACACTCATGATCAAACACTACCTACTATCTCTGTCTCAAATAGAAAAACTATAGAAATTGAGCTAGGAAAAACTTTAAACATCAATAATAACCTGACTCCTCAACAAGAAGAGAAGCTGATCCAACTACTGAGAAAATACAAGGAAGCATTTACATGGGATTATTCAGACATGAAGGAAATCGATCCCCAGTTATGTACACACCACATTTATACAGAAAAGGATGCAAGACTTGTTAGCCAACCCCAAAGAAGACTTAACCCTCATCTAAAAGACATTGTGAAAGCTGAATTACAAAAACTCTTGGATGTAAACATTATTTATCCTATCTCCAATAGCAAATGGGTCTCTCTACTTGTGGTGGTGCCAAAGAATAATGGAAAGTGGAGGATTTGTGTAGATTACAAAGAATTAAATAAAGCAACCCAGAAAGAATACTTTCCCCTTCCATTCATTGACTAGGTATTAGATACATTAGCAAGAAAGAAATTATTTTCTTTCTTGGATGGCTTTAGTGGATACAATCAGATACAGATTGCCCTTGAAGACCAAGAAAAAACTACTTTACTTGTCCTTGGGGAACGTTTGCCTACATAGTTTTACCCTTTGGACTATATAATGCCCCTACCACATTTCAAAGGGCTATCCTCAGCATCTTTTCAGATTTAATAAATGAAGGGCTCGAAGTATACATGGATGATTTCACACCATACAGAGATGATTTCGACCCAGCACTAGACACATTGGAAAAGATGCTGCAACGATGTATCGCTACCAAGCTCTGCCTGAGCCATGAAAAATGCTATATGATGATGACCGAAGGACTCATCCTTGGTCATTATATCTCAAAAGCTGGAATACAGGTAGATCCGACCAAAATTCAAATAAATTTGCTAATACCTACTCCTACCACACAGACAGAGGTACGTAGTTTTCTTGGATTTTCTAGTTATTATAGGAGATTTATAGAACTTTTTTCTCAAATAGCTGCACCTCTATATGCACTAGCGGGGAATGTTGATTTTGTTTGGATAGATAAATGTGACCGTGATTTTTAGGATCTCAAAAAGCTTGTGGCAACAGCCCTAGAGCTCAGAGGCCCAAATTTGGACCTGCCATTTCAAATTTCATCAGATGCTTCAGACACAGCTATTGGAGCAGTTCTTGGGCAGGAAGAAGACAAAAACCATATGCAATTTATAATATTAGCAAGAATTTGTCTCCTGCTGAGTTAAACTATATTGTTACAGAAAAAGAATTTTTAGTTGTAATACATGCTGTAAATAAATTTAGGCATTATATCACTGGATATCCTGTTGTTTTATATACAGATCACTCTGCCATAAAATATTTAGCAAATAAACCAATTACAAATGGTAGAGTAACAATATGGCTGATTTTATTACAAGAATTCAACATCACAATAAAAGCCCGACCTGGGAAGTAAAATCCTATAGCTGACTTTCTCTCACGAATGCCAAAGCCAGTGGATGCAGCAACAGTTGAAGATCAATTCCCAGATGAACATTTGTTTGTTGTTACTGTCAAAACACCCTGGTATGCTGATGTTGCGAATTATTTAGTAGTAGGCAAATTACCAAAACATCTGACTACCAATGAACAAAAGTGGATTTTCCAGTGTAGTACCCGATTTTCTTGGATTGGGGGCTACCTATTTCATGTAGGGGCAGATATGCACATCAGAAGATGTGTCTGTGAAGATGAAATATTTGACATTCTGAAAGCTTGTCACGACGGACCATGTGGCGGACATTTCGCAGATCGAAGAACTGATCACAAAGTTCTACAAACAGGGTATTACTGGCCCACAATCTTCAAAGATGAAAAGAAATTTGTTCAAGCTTGTGATATTTGCCAAAGAGCAGGATGCCTTGGATAGTCCGATGAAATGCCCCTAAACCCACAGCTAGTGATTGAACCATTCGAGTGTTGGGCGCTGGATTTTGTTGGGCTGATAAATCCATCATCAAACCAGAAAACATATATCTTCGTAGCAACAGAATATGTGACCAAATGGGTTGAAGCAGAGGTGCTGCCAAGAGCTATAGAGGATTCTGTCATTCATTTCCTATTCTAGATATTTGTGCGATATGGCCTCCCAAGAGACATAATCATGGATAGGGGACCGCAATTTGCTGGTAATAAAATTGTTGCAACACTAAAAAATTATCATATTTAGCATAAAATTACCTCTCCATACCACCCACAGGCAAATGGCCAAGTAGAGAGCACGAATAAAGTAATAGAAGCAATACTAACAAAAACCATTGCATCACACAGACGCGATTGGGCTACAAGATTTCCGGAAGCCTTATGGGCATACAGAACAACCTGGAGAAACACTACTGGTTATTCATCATATCAGCTCGTATTTGGAAAAGAATCTATCTTTCCAATAGAATTTGAAATACAAACTTTGAGAACAGCACAAGAAGTCGGTCTAGATTTAAACGAGGCCTAGATTAATAGACTACAGCAAATCAATGAGCTGGATGAAATGAGGCTCTCTGCTCTTCAACATACTGCATTAATCAAACAACAGAGAGCCAAATGGCATGACGTCTTCATTAAAAATAAAGTCTTCCGCGAAGGAGATTGGGCACTCCTATACGATTCCAGGTTTCAGGATTTTCCGGGGAAACTTTAGACCTGTTGCCTGGGACCATATGAAATCCAGAAGGTGCATGATAATGGTACCATTACTCTAACCACCATTCACAGATTTGGACACACCTTTAAGGTAAATGGCCACCGAGTTCGACTGTACCGCAAACCACTTACGTGGGAATCCTTCTACCAGCAACTCCGGCAAGACTCTGACATGCAGACTCTGGCTAAGGAAGAGAACTCTTCCTCACCTTTGGTTCACTAAGTGATTTGATTGCTTTTAAATTTTGTACATAATTCTTTTGTTTTGCTTAAGTAAATTACTTTTTGTACAGATTTATGCTTTTCTGCAACATTTTGCATTTTACAGTTCCTTTCAGATGGAACAACATTTTCACCGTTCTGCTGTTCCTTTGCGAAGGAACAACGCTTTTGCATTTTGGTGTTCCTTTTGGAAGGAAGAGCATTTTCACCGCTTTGCTGTTCCTTTTTGAAGGAATAGCGCTTTTACACCTTGCTGTTCCTTTTCTAAGGAACAACATTTCCACCATTTTCTGTTCCCTTTCGAAGGAACAACATTTTTGCATTCTGTTGTTCCTTTCCGAAGGAACAACATTTCCGCCATTTTGCTATTCCTTTTCGAAGCAACAACAATTTCACGTTTTGTTGTTCCTTTCCAAAGGAACAACAATTTTACGTTTTGTTGTTCCTTTCTGAGGGAACGACACTTCCACATTTCTGTTGTTCCTTTCCGAAGGAACAACACTTTCCCTTTTTACTGTTCCTTTCCGAAGGAACATCACTTTCTTTTTTTGTTGTTCTTTTCTGAAGGAACAACACTTCCATTTTCTGCTGTTTCTTTCCGAAGGAACAACACTTCCATTTTCTACTGTTCCTTTCCGAAGGAACAACACTTTCATTTTTTGTTGTTCCTTTCCGAAGGATCAACACTTTCGTTTTCTGTTGTTCCTTTCCAAAGGAACAACACTTTGATTTTCTGCCGTTCCGTAGGTATTGTGCTACCCCAATGAAACTCCTCACCTTAGAAAAATTAGTAGGAACTAGCCAATTCATGATTGCCTCCATATTGGTATGATCGATCATCAACTCTTTTCCATATATCACATACTCAAGATACCCAAAAGACTGTTTTGAAAACTCACACTTCTTGAGATGTTGAAAATGAAACAAGAAAATCCTATTTTAATTTTGTCCTTGGATTAAAATAGTAATAAAATTGTAATTTCCACATCTCATGACAACTTGTAATAGTTAATTAAGTTAATTTGACTTAGTTGGCTTAGTTAATTTGAGTTAAGGGTCTAGCTAGAGTCATGTAGGGTGTCTCCAAATTTTTAGGAGTGCTGATTGAGTTTATTTTGAGTTTATTCTGTTAGAATAATTCCAAATGATGGAGGGATTAGTGTTAGATACAATAGTGGAGTGTAACCTGCAGTAGTGGGGTGTAACCAGTAGTGATCAACCAGTAAACTAAATATTCACTCATAATTAACTCATGCATGTCAGATCATAGAAAGACCCAGTTGATATTGGAGTTCATGGATAGTGTACTATTAGTTCTATAATCATATAAATTGTACAGGTGGTGCATGAAATCAAAGGAAGGCCTATGAGGATTGCGCATTTCATATTTTTGCAATTTTTGAATTAAATATGGGTTAATTCCCAGGGAAACTACTCAAGCAAATAGGATCTTGGAAGGTAGCAGAATTGGCTAAGTATTGGCTTGAGCTTGCCTTCAAATTAGTGAAATAGATATAGATAATGTAGAGGTTGCTTCGGCTTGAAAAAATCATTATAATCTTCTCATGTTTTCTGATTAATTCAATATACAGATAGCAGGAGTTTTTAACTGTGACTTTCCCTAGAAAATGATTGTGTTATGTGTGATTGAATTATTTCTCTTGTATGCTTCATGATTTCATCGATAGTTTATTGCTTTCGCTGATGATTAGAGTATATTCAAGTCAATTGTTTGAGCATATTACAATATGCAGTTTGAATCTACAAGGAATTTCTACATGGTATCAGAGCTGAAATCACTATAGAAGAGGAGAATATGAGTTTGTCTTTTGCAGGAGAAATTGAATTTGCAGTTTCATACTTCAAAGCCAGTAGGATGTTGTTCTATGGATTGAGACTCGAATATGCCTTTGAGGTTAGTTAGAACTATATTTCTTGGAATGATAGGATGGAGGTAGAGTTGGAAGACAATGGGCTTAAGGAATTCATAGACAAAGATATTCCTAAGCCAACTGATGCTCAAGCTGACAGAGTGGAGAAAATGTGTGGCGAGAAGGATTATCCTAGAACGAGTTTGAGACCATATTCTCTTGAAGCTCCATGATAAGGAAACTCCATTTGAAATGTGGAAGACCTTGACAGACCTATTTCAAAACAAGAGTGACCACAAGAAGTTGGCACTAAAGGATAAGATCATAAATTCAAGATGGAAAAGGGCGACTCAATATCAAAGTACTTGACCAATTTCACCCAAAGTTGGAATTAGATTGTAAGTGTCGGTGTTAGGATTTCTGAAGACGATCTATTGAGCCTATCACTTCTAGGCCTTCCCAAGAGATAGCACAACTACTAGGACTCAATTAATGGGAGGGAGAATCTACCAGAGTGGGAGTGATTGTGGTTTGACTCGATAAAAGTAGAGATTTAGTGGAACACGAGAGATGGATCCTCATCCAAGCATGATGATGAGGAGAACTGTGCCTTAGATGGAAAGGTAAAGAAAGGGAAGGGGAAGTCATCCCATTCCAAATCAGATTCTAGTAAGGGTAGCAAGAAGAAGTACATGTCGAAGATTAAATGTTTTCACTATCACGAGCTGGGACAATCTGCCATAAAGTGTTCACACAAGAAGGTTGACAAGAAGCCCTTGAGAGGAGTGGTAGGTGAAGTTCTTGCTTCACAATTCAAATGGAATTTCACCATCATCACTTGCATGGTGACATCTGTGATGGGTAGTGTGTGGTACCTAGATAGTGGAACCTCATTCCATATGACCAGAAACAAAGAGTTCTTAAGTGACTTGGAGGAGAAAAAAACTCCAGACGAACTTCGAGATGGGAGATGATGGGAGGTATGGCATGACCAACATCGGTATGGTTACCTTTCAGAGTGAGTCTAGTACTCCTCTCACATTAAAATATGTCATGTATGTTCTAGGTTTGAAGAAGAATTTGGTTTTAGTTTCTATGTTGGAGGACTGTGGTTACAATGTGATATTTAGAAAGGGAAAAGATTTCCTTCATCACATACCCTAAGGACAAGTGAAGTGGATCAGGGTTTGGGTGAATAACCTCTACAAACTATATGTAGAATATTGCACTACTTTGAGCAAAAAATTAGAGAAGGTGTAGAGTTGAGACATCGATGAGTTGTGGCATAGAAGATTAGGTCACTTGCACTACCGAGCTTTGAATATCATTCAACAAATTTATACAGGACTTCCCAAGGGTAAACTAGAGTAGAGAGACACATGAAAAGGGTATACGTTGGGAAAGTACACAAAATATTTCTTTCATGATAAATATAGTCAAGTGCAAGTGATCCTTAATATATTTCACTTAGATGTGTGTGGAACATTCTCAAAATCATCCACAACCAAGCATGGGTATTATGTAATATTTTTTGATGAGTTTTCTCATAAGTGTTGGATTTTCTTCATGTAGAAGAAAGATAAGATGTTCGCTAAATTTTGTGAATTTAAAGCACTTGTTGAGAAAGATACTGGCATGAAAGTTAAAGTTCTCAAAAGCGATAATGGTGGAGAATATGTGTCGAATGAATTAAAGAACTTATTTTTATCAGAAGGCATTCAATGGGAGTTAATAACACCTCATAATCGACAATAGAATGGGATGTCTGAAAGGAAGAACAAAAGTATTGTGGGAGTTGCACAAGCGATGTTACATGATCAAGGCCTACCATTGCACTTGTAGGCTGAAGCATGCAACACAACCTTTTATTTGCAGAACAAAATCCCTCATCGAATTCTTGGGATGAGTGCACCAGAAGAATATTTTTCAGGTAAGAAACCAAATGTGGAACAATTCAAGATCTTTGGTTCATTAGTCTACTATCAGGTTACCAAATATGCACGGAAAAAGTTAGAGCCAATAGTTGAGTTGGGCATATTTGTGGGGTACACTGTTACACCTCACAACTATCGTGTGTACCTGTCATCCAACATGATGACAGTGGTTTGTAGAGATGTGAAGTTCGATGAAGAGAAGGCCATGAGATGTTCCGTTGAGAGGGACCTTCAGTTACATGTAGAGGAGGAGATTTTAGCTCCAAAGGAGGAACCACGGGATGATGTGGAGCAACCACATGCAAAGAAGCAGAGAGTGGAGGAACCCACTCATGCAGAGACTTCTAGAGATGGAAGGAAGCACACCAGATAGCCTAATAGACTTTTTCATGATGTGAGAGATAATGTGGGAGCACCCACATCACAGTGCCGGTAGAGGAGGTCCCTAGATCCGTACACTGGCTACATGGCTCTCATTAGCGAAAGTGTAGAGGTTGAGCCATCCTCATTCGAGGAAGCAGTGCAAAAACTAGAATAGATTGATACCATGGTTGAGGAGTGTTTGGTAAATTAATTGTTCTTAATTTACTTGATTAATTATTAACCAGGATTCATGTACTTGTGAAATGCATGTGCAATATATATGCTAGGATTTGTCTTGTGAACTAATTGCTTCTATAAATGAAACTAGTTATAAGTATGGACAAAAATTGGATAGTAATTATGCACATGTTCTTTCATTATAAATTTATATTAAATCCTCATTAATTGAATAAAAAACTCTTCTTTGCAGAAAATTGACAATCTACTTTAAGTTGCAAAACTCAAAACTTCCTCCTATGAAAGTAAAATGATGGGAAAAAGTCAAATTTCATGAAAAGGCAATCTAATTTTATTTTGCAGAAATCAAAGAATCCTACAATAACTTGGAAAAGAGGAAACTCGTATTCTAGATTGAAGTAAAGAAATCCTAGATTAATTGCATAAAGGAGAAATTTCCATAAAAACATATATTTACTGGAAACAAAACGAAAAGATTTACAACTTTAAGAATGGCTAATTGTGTGCGTATTTATCCTATAAAGAGTGTTTCATTAACAATTAAGAAATCAAATTGTGAAATGATCGAGTGCTGGAAAGGAAATGCATTCAATAACTAAAATATTTTTAATGATTTTCTGTTAATGAGTGTTGAGCATTAGAGAAGGAATGTAATTACCACTTATTTTGTCATCTTTTCCTTAAATTCATAACTTATTTACATTATGAAATGGGCATATGGTGAAAGATTATGATAAAGTTTAGAAGATTTGTGAGCAACGTAAAATGACTAATAATTACCTTTTCCAATGCAGAAAAAGAAGAAAATAGAAGATCGCCATTCCAAAGGAAAAGACAAGACGAAATCAATTGTTGCCCCTTTGATAGGGAACCGCATCCAAACGAGGCAATGCAGATTGGAGCGTATAAGCCAGGAAAAGGAAGAGGAGATACCAAATCGGCGTAAGAGAATGAAGAGATAACTGGGAAATAACGGTATGGCGAATCCCTCGGGATCCTTTGATCCTGAGGGATCGCTGCCTTAAAGATTATTTGTATCTTTAATATTTCCGCTTGGCTATTATAAAAAGGGGACAACATTGCTAGCCCAGGGGGTGGATTATTGTTGTTTTATGAAATTCACTGTTGTAACTTAAACTTTGATCATTGAATCTTTTTAAAGAGTGATTACTGTAACTCTGTTTTGATGCTTAATACATAAATTATGTTGCCATTCCATCTTTGATTCTAGAGTAATCACAGTAGTGCGTCCCTGGAGGCTAAGGGCCCGACCCTAGTGGATCACTTGCTTCCTGTACCATTATTTTCAATTCCAAGTCGTGTGTGGTTTGATTTCTTTTATTCACTTTGTTTAGTAATTTGTTGTTCCTTATTATTTCATGTATTGGCTCTGTTATATTTCATTCACATTTGAATAGTAAGGTTATCCTCTGCAACTAGAATGTTATGTTGTTCATTCTGAATTTGTATCGCATTGTCATTCCTTTATAGATTGATATTATTGTATAACGTTGGTGTTCCTTACATATTACCATTACTGTTTGGTTACAGAGTAACAAAGTTGTGCATCTATAAATTGGTACTATTGTCTATTTATCTACGGTTTACCTCCGAGCGTGAGTGTTGTTCATTGGGATTGTTGTTCAATAGTGACCGCAATTATTGTTTCTTCATAATCGTAATCAATATCTGATGCCGAAACTCAGATTGCTGTTTCCTTCAGTATAGATGCATTATGTGTAATATTCGATTTAGTTTACTGTGCATTTACATTTGATTCAGGTTGTTGTTCAATATTTCCTACTTCACTTTAGTTTGTTGTTCCATTTCTATTTTCTCTCCAAATCATTTCCGAGATAAAGATTGTTGCTTAATTCTTGTAGATTACACTTACTGCTTCATTCATTTCTGTAGATTAAAGATTTGTTGTTCAATCTTGTTAAATAGATTAGTTGCTGTTCCATTTCCTGTTATTTGAATGATCATTGCTTTTGTGTGAACAGAACGATCTGAAACTATAGTGAACATTGACTATTGTTGTCCAGTTCCCAGGTTGATGATATTTTCCTTGATTGCTTTTCAATTACATCAGTTTACAAAGGGAAGAGTTATTATTACTGTACCTGTTACACAAAAATATCATCACCATGACTATTTACAGTCAATATGGGTCTATCATCACTTATACTGTCCTCCTAAGCAAGTCTCAGACCTCAGCTCTTCATGTCAAGCTTTGAAAATGAGAGAAAGACATTAAAAATCAACAAAGCTCTGGTTCCGCACTTTCTCTCACTGTTGCCTGCGGTCCCGCACCCCCTGTTCACATTACCTGCGGACCTGCCCGCTCTGTCTCTAAAGGAGTGGGTGCGGACCCCTGTGAAAGTCAAAAAGGCACAAGTTTATTCTAAAAAACTCACTTTGGGTTAATTCTAGATGATTCTAGAAGGAATTTTGACATGGATTGTTCGCTCTTAGGTGGTTCATGCATCCCAAAAGAGAAGGAGCTAATCCCTTGATGAGAGGAGCTATCCCTTTGAAGGAGGGCATTATCCCTTTGAAGGAGGACCTAGTAACTTCCCTCCATTGCACTATAAATTAAGGCATTGGGCTAGTTGCTAGGGAGGTTAGAAGCTAAACATTTTTTAGGGTAAATGCTGGTGGAATTGAGACTTCCTAGTTAAGCTTGAGAGGAGAGATCACATACCTTTTGGCTTCATTTGGAAGAGAGTGAAACTTGTCAAAGTAGAGAGACTTCTTGTTGGACCCTGGGAGGAGCTTGTACGACATCAAGGCACAGGTTGTAAAGTTCTTCTTTGATTTGAATTAATGCAATCAGATTCATTTTTCTCAACAAATTGTCTTATGTCATTTGTTTCATGAATTCCTTGATCATCATGATAAGTATGCTTTATGATATTGGCTTTTCAGGTGCTATTTAATTTTTGTGCTTATTTGTGTTTGCAGATTCGCTACAAGGGAGCTCATTTGGATCAAAGGAGCGAGGCTTACACAAACTTGCATTGGACCCAAGGTAGGCCTAAAACACTTGTTTGCCTTTGTTTATAAATTTCATACTTAGAGAAAGATAGTTTTTGATTGGCTTGCTTGTCACTAGATATCGTTAGATACTAGGGAGGTCAATCTTGTCCGCAAGATCGACTCATTCCGTGTGACAAAATGGCGACTCCATTGGGGACTTGATTTCTTGATTTGCTTTACTTTGACCTGAGAAACTGTGTTTTTGTTTCTATTTTTGGCTTGTTGTGTGTGGAATTGGGTAGATTTAGTAGATCTAGGATTATTTTTTGTTTTTCATAACTTTGGGAGAGGACCGCACCCTCGGGTTGCAACACAGTGTGGACCTATCCGCACTTTTGCTTTTCACACAGAGCGGTACCACACCTGTGTGAACTGCGGGCCTACAGACCCTGTCAAAATTTTGGAAAACTTGAGATTTTCTCTTTTAGTCAGCTTAGTTTTTGTTTAGATGTTATTATCCCCTGCCCAGACCTGCATGTGACTTGTCAAGAATTTTTCTTAGGTTAATTCCATTGGTGTTAGGGTTTTAGGTGAAATTCCTAGAAGTTTGGTTGTCGGGCTTGATTTTCATTTTGGTCTTGTAGTAGCTCAGAGCTTAGAAGCTGTAGAAGCCTCAGATCACCTTGGTTTTTATTGGCCTTCTTATGAGTCTGACCATTTGCAAAATCTACCTTTGTTGAGGAATCCATTTTGTGTTTTCTCTTTGCGAAACTTCGAAAAGGCTTGTGTTAAAAGTTCGGATTTCATTTTTAGAAAAGAAAACAAAAATTGGTTGTTTTTTCACTGATTTGTGATTCTGGACAAATTAGTCCTTAGTTTGCTTATAGCTAAGTAAAACATCCTTGAAAAAGACATCTTGTAAGCTTTGACTTCAAATAGTTTTTTATAGTTTATAGATCTCAAAATTAGTTATTTCCATAGTTTTGAGTGTTTTATAAAAAATAAAAAATCTCTTTTGGAAAAAGTTTGTTTTTGTAGTGTTTGAGTGTTTGAAAGAAAAGGGAAATTTTTGTGAAAATAACTAGTTGTCTCGTTTTGAGTGCATTGGAAAAGACAAAAAGCTCTTCTTCGATTTGTTTGTTAAGGAAAATATTTGTGTTTACAAGTATTTGCATTCTCAAACTCTTTCCTAGCTAGAAATTAATTGAAGGGAAAAGATTGCTTATCATCTTAAGTGCATTTTTTAGTGATTTCGAGTCGAGTCTTCACACCACAAGTTTCATCTCCACACCTCTTGACTTCAACAAAAACCAATAAAAATAACGCTTAAAGTAAAATCTATCTAGTAATCTTTTTATTTCTAGGGCTCTATTACACCAATATAGCTTAGGCTAGTGTCTTGGAGTAGGGAGTAATTAACTCTCCAAGACAGTAAAACAAACAAGTAGATGTATCTTGCGGTAGTTGAAAAATCCAATTGTTGCATCTATGCTATGGGAAAGCTCCTCTTAAAGGAGAAGCACGAGATCGTGTCCGAACTAGTGTGGGAATCAATCCTTCCTCATTAGGAACGACGCCAGATATTCATGTATTAAAAATGGTAAACCTCAGATTAACCATTGTCGAGGAGCCTGGGGTCACTTGTTGGTAAACCTTGGATTATGTCAAGGAGCCTTCAACAGGATTGAGCTTGTTACTCTGCCCTTGCATGCGTATCGGATCGTAGACTGTTCCCCCAGGTATATTTGTTTCCGTTGGTAACCATAGTGACCATATTCTATAGGATTCTTCCTAAGGTGACGGTGGAGGGAATATCCCACTATACCTGGAGCAGATGTCGGCTAGACTCACTTGGATTTTCTGGGGGGTTCTCTTCACTCGAGACGGTTTAGTGGAGGAACTTGTGCCAGTCTATTCATTAAGCAGGTTGCCGGGGTAACTGTTCCAACCACCATTTCTGTATTGAACTCTGCGACGTTGGATTTCATCACCAACTAGTGTTTTCAATACGGAAAGTTACTGTTTGTGTGTGGTTTGATCTCCTAGATTCTTTAGGTGTGTGATTCAAATTTGTTTGGTTCTTTAGAGGCTTTAGGTGGTTTTCATTGAGATTTTACTTTGTTTTTGTGTGAAGTAGTTAAAATATTTAATCGTGGCTGAATTACCGAGGAAGTCCTATAGACTTCGGGGCCAACCTCCTGAGTTTTCACCGAGCCAGCCTGAAGGGTTAAGAGCCCTCATAACTCCTAGAGAGAGTAGAGTTGGGTCACCTGAAGAAGGAGAGTCTTCTTTGGTGGTACATCCTGATTTTCAAGCTCTAGTAGCAGATTATAATCCATAATTTGTGTCTGTTTCCGAAATTACTGGTAGCTTTTCATCTACTAGCGATTTAGGTGAGGAACCTGAAATATCTGAACCTGAAAGTGAATTTGCTGCTACTCCAACATCGAGATTTACCTCTCCAGCTTCTACTGGTCCTGGTTCACCCAGGGTAGAAAGAATAATTACCCAAAATCCTCCTTCTGGACTTATAGCTATTGAAGAACTTGCTACTCCGAAGGAGGAAGGTATCCCTATCCCTGAAAATCAACCTGTTATAGAACTTAGGGAGCGTGAATCAATCTTTTACAGTCCACCTAGGAGCAGTGCTTGGTATCTTTCATTGACCAATTTTTTGGAAAACCCGAGACTAAGTTTTTCACCACCTCGTATTCCTTATCACCCAACACCTAGGGGTTACTATCCTCCGTTAAATATGTCAAGACAGTCGTCCATGTTTTCTCAATCTCCAGAATCCTTTTTGTACGGCAGTCCTTCTGTTCCCTCTGGGTATCAGTCACTTACTAGTACTTTTTCGGGAGCATCTACTCAACCTATTGAACAAGGGTTATTAACTGGAAATAATGGAACTAAGTCGTTGAGTGTAGAAGATATTCTCATGATGTTAGGTACTATTCCTAATCCTCAACCTCAAGGTGGCCAGTTACCGCCTGGGGGGCAGCCTCAAAGTCATCAATTATCGCCTGGGGGGCAACCTCAAGGTACCCAATTTGTGCCTGGGGGGAAACCTCAAGGACAGTACATACCTACGGGACAGTACGTTCCTCAAGGTCAACCCCATTATCAGTACGTGCCTCAAGGTTATCAACCTCAAGGTCAGTACCCAACCCAAGGTTTCCAACCACCTTCCGGTCAATCATATGTTCAAGGTGTTATCACTCAAGTTGTCCTTAAGCTCTGGAAAAGGATATGGCCGAGGTAACCACAGACCAACTTTGGACTGTAGGTTCTAGCCAACCTGCAATCAGAGAGGGCTCTCTCTTTTAGATTTAGCTTTGTTGAAAAGGATTTTAGGCTAGGTCTTGAGTTCAGAGGGTTTTTGTTTGTTTTTGGTGGGAAAATTGATGTTTTCAGACAGAGAGGCAAGGCATAGTCTGGAAGTTTCAAACCATTGGGCGTGGAGTCGAGGAGGAGAACTGCTGGTGCACTTCTTTGGTCACAAAGAGGGGGAAAGTAGAGCAAGATAGCTGAGCATGAAACAATATTTCAGGTTTAAATGATGGAAAGAATGCTAAGTAATGAGAGGCAGTTAAGAATCTCTCAATCAGCTTAACATAGGGGGGTAACAGAGCTCTACCTAGGGGCAGTAAAGAATCCCTAGATAATTGGCCAACACAAGTGAATCGGGGTAAACATGAGCCAGGAGGAATTCATATTCATAACCAATTCAATCAGAGGAAAACATAAAGAAATAGCAGAAATTGAGCATAGAGAGTATTTAAACTAATTCTAGGCTATTCTTTCTTTCTGCTATTTAGATAGTGGGAAACAATAAAACAGAGGTAAGATGCACTTATTGCTTTAGGCTGCAGCACAAGAATTCCATCTTCATATCTCCAAAACATTCATTTACAACAGAAAGTTCACTCTCCAAGCTTTCAGCAATCTTTGATTATAGAAAAAACTCAGGTATACAATGTGAGTCTCTAGTGAAAATTCTCAATTTACCAACCCTTGAAACAATGTAGAGGGCAGTATATATAGGGAAAAACTATCTACAGAGTTCCTTTATTACATCTTGACCTAATCAGGTCATAAAGAATAATTAATTGACCTAACTCTAGCAGAAATAAATGCATGAAATAACTCGGGCTGCACTGAGGGCGGCCGTATCAAAACTGGATAAATTTTGTAGTCCTTGGCGGCTTGGTACAGTGTTTTCTGCAATAAATGTGTATGGGTTTCTACCTCTTTGCTGTCTGTCTGCATTTAAAGCTTTAACTTTGATTTGAGGGCAAGGATGGGCTTACACCTTTTGATTTGACTTTCTGGGGGGGCTCATCAATGTTTAGGTGCTTCGAGCCCCTAAAAAATCTTCGGTTGATACTCTTTGGCTCTTCTTATTCCTCTGATACTCTTTGGCAATAAACCGATGCTGTTTTGATGTGCTGTGGGTCTAAATCATCATTTAATGGCCGCTACTCGGCCTTTGTTTTCTTCAAAACTGTTTTCTACTCCTTCCGGCAAGCTTCGCGAAGAAAAATGGGTCTTTCGGCGCCTTTCGGGCTTCCTGGGGGCTGCAAAACGAAAAGATTCCTCATCAAAAACTGCCTCAGAAACTGATTCTGGGGCTCTGAAGTGTGATTTTTGCTCCTTCGCGCCAAAAGTGCTGATGACGTCAGCATGACGTCAGCGGATGTGACTTTGTACGGTGGGTGATGTCAGCGATGACGTCGGCATGATGATGTGGCAGGATGACGTCAGCATGATGATGTCATCATGTACGGACGGTGACGTGGCATGTACAGTGGCAGGGTACGGTGGCAGGAGGCCACGTGGCAGGTGACTCGGCAGGTGACTCGGCAGGTGACGTGGGGCTTATGTCACAGGGGAGGGCGGTAAGTAGTTTTGGGCGCATCGCCTTAGCGCCTGGGCGGTTTTGGGGGAAGGGGCTCCGCCACATCCCAACGCTTGACGCGTGGCGGGAGTACGGCGGGTAATACCACCCATCTCCCGGACGCTAAGCTTTGGGCAGTTCGGGGATGGGAGGGCTCGTCAGCCATAGATCTGCGGGGCAGATGATCCAACGACTGGCGGCGATGGCGAGTCGGTGGGGGTATACGGGCAGGGAATATGTGCAGAATATTCCAAATTTAATAATGCGCGCAGGTGGGGTTTGAAACTTAGGTTTAGTGGGTTTGGGGGGTTAATACGAGCACGGCTTAATGTATTTACAGCTAGGACTTAGGAAAAAGGGGTAGAACCTGGTTTTTTTCGCGCAGGTTTAGCAATTTATGCCCGAAACTTAGGATAAGGGGGCAAAAAGTGGGTTTTTGAGGGTTTTAGGGCTAGGGAGGAGGTTATTAATCTGGCCAGGTGTCAGATTAATCCCTGTTTGGACACGGATGGGCTAAAAGTAGCCCCAGATGGACTGTTCTTTCCCTGACTTAGAAAGAATATGGCTATATTGTCAGGGAGGGGATATTTACATAGGGGAATTTTATATACAAAGTTTTAATAGGGGAAAGGGGAAAACTGATAGGGAGTTATACAATACTGTTAGTAGTTAATATGAAGGTGATAAGCAAGCACCAAGGTCAGGGACCTTAGGCTAATTTTGGGGAAAAGAGTTTTGAAAAAATAAAATCCTTGAGTGAAGCAGATCTTCACGAAGGCAACTGATATGGATGATGATGAAACTAAGAGGAATCAAGCAGATCTTGACCTCTTTGGGAAGTTAGTAAGGGACTTGGGGAATTAGAAGAAGGGGGAGTTAGTTATGTTCACCTTTGAGCTCCTTTGCATGAAAATTGCCTGCACTGTGATCTGTAAAGATAAAGCACTTTGTAACACAAAATTGATCATAAATTATCATTCTGCAACCACACAGCTACCTACCCAGCCTACCTTCCTAACATTTTTTTCTTCTTTTGAATTGGGTGCACTTAGACTTGCAAACCCAGATTTACAATTTTTCTTTTGAATTTTTCCTATCTAAATCTACACTTATTTCTGCCAGGGCCCAGATTAAACAGTTGGGTCCCTTTGATTCTCTACCTATCTACAGATCTGCCAAGATTAAACTGTTTGGACAGATATCATTCTCTATATTCTAAAACACGAAATTGAAACCTAGGGAGACCAAGATTAAACTGTTTGGACCTCCCTTAAATGAAAACTCTTCAAAACTAGAACAACTCATCAAAAATGGAATCAGCAGTGGCATTTGGACCAGCACACTTCATGGCTTTCTTCTTTGGTCTCATCTGGAAATATGGAACACTGCAGCTTGCCAAGTATGACATATTTGGCATGTAAAAATGTCAATCATGAAAGATGATACCCTGTTGCAACAGGAGGCTAACAGTGGCTCCACTTGGGGATGGCTTTTCCTTGTGAAAAGCCAAGAACAGCAGGTCAGATTGCCTTGATCTTCTGTGATTGTTGTAGACTGGAAACATTTGTTCTGGCTGCTAAAAATATAAACTTGGAACTATGAACAACCTCCTCCTCAACTGAATTACTGTGAACTGTACAGCATCGTCTGCTTTCTTCTGCGTGCTTGATAATTATGTACAACATTGTTTGAGCATTATGCCTCTGAAAATCATGGGCCAAAACTAATGTATCTCCTATGACTCTGGTCTTGAAAAGTTACTGACCAATTTCTTCTTCCTTGTCAACATTCTTTTGGCTGAAGATTACAATCTACAACAGCGTGCCTTTACCATGATATATTGTGATGTGTCTGTGCTATTCTTCACTATTGTGCTGAAATTAGTGCAGAGACAGGGCTTTTAAAACTGGAATACTTGCATTGGCTGGATCTTCACAGATTTACTGCTGCTTCTTAAACAATCGGCTTGCTTATAAAAATGAAAACAAAATGCTAATATATACAAATAAGACTGTACAAAGATATATACAAAACTGCATTGTGTCCCTTTAAAAGGGGTCATGGTAATGCTTCAGCATACGGCCATTGACAGGGCCTTCTTCAGCAGAACAATCCTCTACAGATCTGAGAAAATAAGTGTTATTTCCCTGAACAGCAGAAATAACCAATGGACCTCTCCACAGAAAATCAAACTTGGCATGTTTGCCCTTGTCTTCCCTTCTTGAGTCCCATCTTAGAACATTGTCACCAATATTGAAATCTTCAGCCTTAGCTCTCTTATCAAACATCCTTTTGAGCTTTTCTTGCACAATCTGAACTCTGTCATAAACTTGTTCTCTGGTTTGCTGCAGATGGATGGTCTGATTGATTCTTCTTTGAATGTCATTCGGTTCAGCCTGAATCTCTTGTAACAACTTGATAGTAGGAATGCCCAGGGATGAAGGAAATCTGGCCTCCATGCCATATATTAGCTCATAAGGGCTCATCCCAATTGATCTTTTGCTTGAAAGTCTGTCTGCCCATAGGGCATTTACCAGCTTTTTGTGCCAGTTCTTCTTGTTTTCTTCTAGCACTTTCTTTATGATGTTGATGAGGCTTTTGTTAGATGATTCGGCCAAGCCATTGCCTTGAGGGTAATAGGCTGTGGAGTGGCCCAAGGTAATATGAAATCTGTGGCAAAAATTGATCATCTTTTTGGACTTAAAGGCAGCGGCATTGTCAATGATGATTTTCTCAGGGCAGCCAAATCTGGAAAGGATATTGCACTCAAGGAATTGGATAATGATGGTGTCATTGGCTTGTCTACAGGGAATGGCTTTAACCCACTTAGTGAAATAGTTGGTGGCTGTTAGGATCCATTTGTGCTGGCCTGAGGAAGAGGGATGGATTTCTCCAATGAAGTCAAGACCCCATTGTTGAAAAGGTTTTTCTGTGGAGATGGGTTTGAGGGGCAGGGGAAACAACTTTCTCTTGCCCTCAAAAATTTGGCATTTATGACATGACATGGCAAACTTCTTTATATCTGCAAAAAGAGAGGGCCAATAGAAACCAGCCCTTAGAATTTTATCAGCAGTGGACTTCCAATATAGATGTCCTCCACAGTCACCTGCATGGAATTCTTTCATGACATTGTTAGTTTCATTCATGGTTAGACAATTAAGCAATATACCTTCATGATTTCTCCAAAATAATGCACCATCTATAACACAAAACTTTAAAGCTTTCATTTTCAAAAATCTTTTCTTGGTTCTGGACAATCTTGGGGGAGCACACAGGTTTAACAATACAAAACATATATCAGCGTACCATGGAGATTGTAAAAAGATTTCACTGATCTGTGGAGTCGCCAACTCCGGTTCATTGTCCAGCTGGTTAATCTCTAAGGCTTGAAAATTTGTTTCGGACATCAGTTTAGCTAAACCTTGTCCCTTTATCAGCTTGGTTGGTTTTATTTCTATGTCATATTCAAGGATGTTTGCAATCCACTTTCTTCTTTTGCCTTCTAATCCCTCTTGGGTCAATATGTCTTTTACAGCAGCATGTGGGACATAGGCAATCACGTGTGAATATAAAATGTACACTCTGAAATCCTTGATGGCCTTAACAAGTGTGTAGGCCTGCTTTTCCATTATTGGGTACTTCAAAGGGGCGTCTCTTAGAGCTCGGCTGAAAAAAGCAATTGGCTTTTCAGCTCCCTGTTCATCTTTTTGCAAAAGGACAGCAGCTATAGTGTGATCAGATGCAAATGAAAATATGATAAAATCTTTGTCAAACTGTGGGCTAGTTAGGACAGGGGTTTGTGTTAAGGCTGATTTGATACTCTCAAATGCTTGCTTGGTTTCAAGAGACCATTTTACCTTGGCATCCTTCTTTAACATGTTGCTTAACAATCTTACCAACTCAGCTAGATTTGGAATAAATCTTCTCAAGAAGTTGATTTTCCCAAGGAATGCTTGTAGCTCTTTAATGTTTCTTGGAAATGGGATTTGGAGGATGGCTTGTATTCTTTCAGGATCAATTTTGATCCCATCCTTTGATATGATGTGGCCAAGTAATTTGCCTTCTTCAAGGCCAAACAGAGACTTCTTGGGGTTCAAGGAAATGCCGTATTTCCTACATGTCATGAAAATTTGCCTAAGATGCTTGAGGTGTTCTTCATCAGATCTGGAAAATGGGGTTAAGTCATCAAGGTAGACAACTAGGAAGTCATGTATTTCTTTGGCGAAAGCAATATCCATTGCCCGTTGAAAGGTAGCACCAGCGTTTTTAAGACCAAATGGCATCTTTACATACTTAAATGTTCCCCAGGGTGTAGTAAAGGCAGTTTTGTCTTGGTCATCTGGGTGAACAAGTATTTGGTTGAAACCTGAAAAACCATCTAGCAAGGAGATTCTAGATGACCCCACTACTCTCTGCAAGATGTGGTCCATTTTGGGCAAAGGGTAATGGTCTTTTAGGGAGACTTGGTCTAAATTTCTGAGGTCTACACAAAGTCTGATTTCGCCTGTCTTTTTTCTCGTAGGAACAAGATTGGATACCCATTCAGAAAATCTGATGGGTGCTATTATGCCTGCTTCAAACATCCTCTTTACTTCATTCTCAATCGGGGGAAGAAGCATGGGGTTAATTCTTCTAAGTTTCTGCTTGAAGGGTTTCTGGTTTGGTTTTAAAGGAATGGTGTGTTGGATCACCGAGGTGTCATAGGATTTCAGATCCTCATAGCTTCAAGAAAATACATCTTGGAACTCTTTGAATAAGTCAATATACTTGGGCTTTTGATCGGGTGGTAAATTTTTGGACAGTTTGATCATTTTTGGCTTTTCTACTATCCCAATATTATGTTCCTCTATCTCAGTGTTTATGGGCTGCAATTTTGGCTTTCTGGGCACGTCATTAGCATCAAACATATCTTCTAATGGGGTTAGGCCAGCAGGCAGAAAGTTATCCTTTAAGTCAATGATGTCTGCCTCTGTTTTGGCTATATCTTCCAAGTGTATTTGTTTCAGCTGTTGTATGTTTTCTTTGTCAAAAATAGTTGGTTTCAGGATTTGCTTGGCTGTTGCAGCTGTTACATCTTGCTGATTTTCAGTTGTTTGGTGTTCTGTATCTGTCATAGCATCCATGTCAATGTTGATACTTGAAAACTCATGCTCAAGGGTGAGGAAATTATTAATCTGGGCATCATTTTCGAATACTTGCCAGTCTTTAACGTTATTTGGGACTGCAGGCCTATGTTTTATTTCAGCTGTGAAGTGATGGTTTGGGTCAAAAGGAAGCTTGCATGTACTAGCAAAGGTGGCTAGGCTGTGTGCATGAATGTTGTGATTTCTGGAAATCTTGTCAAGCTTGAATTCAGTGAATGCCTGGAGTATATTAGTAGCAGCGGTCCTATAGGCTCTCATTCTATTGTCGTTGGTTACAAAATTGCCTTTCATCTGTTGTATGATTAAATCAGAGTCTCCTAAAATAGACACTTTTGCAGCTCCTAGAGCTTTGAGGAGTTTAAGGCCTAAAAGCAGAGCCTCATACTCTGCCATATTATTTGTGCATTTAAAATTCAGTCTGTAGGCATGGCCTTCTGCATGGTTATTGTGTGTATTGTGAATCCAGACACCTGCCCCTGCTCCTAACTTGTTGACAGAGCCATCAAACTCTAAATACCATGTGATTTCTTGCTTATGGTCAGTATCAAGAGATTGAGCTGTTTTAGGATTGGGCAGATTTAAAATTTCTATCTGGGGAACTTCTTTTGGTAGACTGGTTGCATCAACTGTTGTGACAGTTTTGTCAGTGTGTGCAACCAACTCTTCGTTGATGTGTGCTTGTTGCTCTAAAGCGAAGGGCTCATTATCAATTGAAACATTTGTATCATCATTAAACAAAATAAATGAATCCATATCAGAGTGGATTGAGTAAATGGGAAAATTTTCAGGCTTGCTCTCACTACTTACCACATATTTCATGAGCGTTTCTCTATACAGTCTCTTTGGATGCCCAAAGACTGAAATGGTGGCATAGGAAAGGTCTAATTGAAGGGATCCTTGGAGCTTTGCTCCCCATGATCTTGACAGGAGCATACCGTACTTTGGTGGAATGTCAGCAACCACTACATCCATAAGGATGGTCTTGTTGGGATATTGGACTAAGGAGACACACAAGTCTTTGATGAGGCCTAAACATTTCACTTGACTTGAGTCAAATGAGTACAGATCTTTGTAAGGTCTTGTAACATCAAGATTCAGTTTTTCCATAACTGCTTTGGGCATAAGATTGTGCGATGCCCCTGAGTCAAACATAACGTTGTGCAAAACTTGGTCATGTATATGAAAACTGACATAAAAGGGTGGGACAGGTCCATGTATTGATTTTCCGTTAACTTCTGGGCCAAATAGCAGCTCTGGGGTGTCATCTAAAACATTTACATCATCCTTAACCTCTGGCATTTGAAGTGGTCTTTGAATTTGCTGCCTATATACATCGTGTTTGGCCAATTCTGAGAGGGGAATGGATATTTTTAACTTAGCTATTTCTGTCTCTAAGTTAAATGGCTTTTCGAGTGGAGTCTTGGTGTTGATAATGGTAGTTTTTTCTGTTTCATTTGAATTATCTGTGTTTTGCTCTTGTTTATCACTGCTATGAGAAGTTTTTGCTTGCGGTTTTTCAACTTCAGGAAAGTTTTTTGAAACCCTGTTTGAGCTTTCTTTCGAGGAAGAAGATGGCAAAGGCTGATGTTTGGGAAGGCTGTATTTCTGTTATGTCTTCTACAGTCACTTGATGCGGGTTTGGAACATGTATATCAGCTGGTTCTGTTATGACAGCCTTGCCTTTAGTCTTGTTGGGTTGTTTGCCTTCCTTTGTTTTACTAGGTTCGGAAATGTCAATGGTCCTAGTTCTTAGCTTATATTGTTTGTGTACTTCATACACAGCGGTATCATAACCTTGTTTAAAATCAAAAGACTCGCCAGATTTAGTCTGAAACTGATTGTAATCGGGTTCATTTTGGTCTTCTTGGGACAGGACAGTTTGGTGCTCACCCTTTAGATCCATTAAGTTCATGTGAGTGTCCTCTATGGGTTCACTAGAAGTAGATCCTTCGACATAATTATCTTGGAAAGGGGGTCTTACATCATGGTCTTGGTTAGGCCTACCAGCACTTATGTTCTGCGTTTTCCTAAAATTTAGGTTCCTTATGGTATTAGATTGTTGTCCTTCCCATGATGCTTTTCTCTCAACATTTTCTACTCTTTCTCCCAGCCTTTGCAGGCCACTGATGATAGCATCAAGCTTCTGATCAAAAGCTGAGGGTTCTTCCTTAAAGGTGGTTCTTCTTTCCATTCTAGCTCTGTTTCTTTTGGCAATTAAATTGGCTTCTACGCTGACAACAACATTTTGCATGTCCGCAAGGGTTTGAGGAGCTCTTTCTTTTAACTGGTATGCCATATCCGGGTCGAATCCATCGGGAAATTTGTACAAGGCAAGGTCAGGTGGAGGCCTTAGATTCTGTGGTATTGCGTTATATACATTATTGAATCTTGCACAGTACTCCAAAACAGTCTCTTGAGGACCTTGTTTGATCGTATCATATTCAGCTAGTATGTGCAAGGGGTCTTTCTTTTTCTCCCATCTGTTGGTAAAGGATTGGTAAAGCTCATCTGGGGTGGTTATGGAATTTGCAGCAAGTGATCTGAACCAAGTTCTTACATCACCTGTCAAACTCTGAACAAAAATTCTCATTCTTACGCTATCATCGTCTATCTCATAGTTTTCAAAATAGTCCTGCATCTTTTTGGTGTGCTGAATGGTTGTGAAAGGACTGGTGGAATCAAAATATGTGATTTTCGATTGGTACTCTTGAGGTAAAGCCCCAGCATTAGTAGGTAATTGCAGGGGTGCATATCTATTAGCCATATTGGCAGGTATAAGTGGAACAACGGGGATAAGTGGAACAACTGGAGTAACGGGGATAACAGGAGTAACTGGAACACTGGAAACAACAGTAGTGTTAGTATGTGCAGTGAATGAAGGTGTGGAAGGAGTACTACTGGATGTGGATGATGAACTAATGGAAATAGGGGTTGAACGAAACAAAACCTTGAAGGAGTCGGAATACTGCTAGGGTAAGCTGTTTCAAGGCTCAAATCAGCAAAATTTTCCTGTCTTTCTTGCTTCCTAAGGATTTTTGAGATTATGTTAGGGTTTTCAAAAACAGCTGGAGGGTTGGGATCTAGATTTGACCTTGTATATCGTGGATTTTTCTTGGGAGCCAGCTTCCAAATTATTTTTTTGGGTATTTTTCCTGGGAATGTTTTTGAAATCAACAAGGGACTAATTAAAATATGGGACCGCTTGTTTGTAACTTAAAACTAGCATGAAGATTGACTGAAGCAGCATTTATTTAGTCCTGTTAATGCAAAGCAAAAAACAGTTTCAAAGGCTTCCTGGCTGACATTCAGGCTTCATCTGTAGTTTTAAGAGATAAACAGCAATTGGAAAGTTTGATTTATGGTCTCAGCAGAGCTTTCTTACCTTCTTCGTGAAACTATCTGAGGAAGTTCCCCAACAAAGTCGCCATTATGTTATCACTCAGGTTGTCCTTAAGCTCTGGAAAAGGATACGGCCGAGGTAACCACAGACCAACTTTGGACTGCAGGTTCTAGCCAACCTGCAATCAGAGAGGGCTCTCTCTTTTAGATTTAGCTTTGTTGAAAAGGATTTTAGGCTAGGTCTTGAGTTCAGAGGGTTTTTGTTTGTTTTTGGTGGGAAAATTGATGTTTTCAGACAGAGAGGCAAGGCATAGTCTGGAAGTTTCAAACCATTGGGCGTGGAGTCGAGGAGGAGAACTGTTGGTGCACTTCTTTGGTCACAAAGAGGGGGAAAGTGGAGCAAGATAGCTGAGCATGAAACAATATTTCAGGTTTAAATGATGGAAAGAATGCTAAGTAATGAGAGGCAGTTAAGAATATCTCAATCAGCTTAACAGAGGAGGGTAACAGAGCTCTACCTAGGGGCAGTAAAGAATCCCTAGATAATTGGCCAACACAAGTGAATCGGGGTAAACATGAGCCAGGAGGAATTCATATTCATAACCAATTCAATCAGAGGAAAACATAAAGAAATAGCAGAAATTGAGCATAGAGAGTATTTAAACTAATTCTAGGCTATTCTTTCTTTCTGCTATTTAGATAGTGGGAAACAATAAAACAGAGGTAAGATGCACTTATTGCTTCAGGCTGCAGCACAAGAATTCCATCTTCATATCTCCAAAACATTCATTTACAACAGATAGTTTGCTCTCCAAGCTTTCAGCAATCTTTGATTATAGAAAAAACTCAGGTATACAACGTGAGTCTCTAGTGAAAATTCTCAATTTACCAACCCTTGAAACAATGTAGAGGGCGGTATATATAGGGAAAAACTATCTACAGAGTTCCTTTATTACATCTTGACCTAATCAGGTCATAAAGAATAATTAATTGACCTAATTCTAGCAGAAATAAATGCATGAAATAACTTGGGCTACGCTGAGGGCAGCCGTATCAAAACTAAATAAATTTTGTAGTCCTTGGCAGCTTGGTGCAGTGTTTTCTGCAATAAATGTGTATGGGTTTCTGCCTCTTTGCTGTCTGTCTGCATTTAAAGCTTTAACTGTGATTTGAGGGCAAGGATGGGCTTACGCCTTTTGATTTGACTTTCTGGGGGGGCTCATCAATGTTCCGGTGCTTCGAGCCACTAAAAAAACTTTGGCTGATACTCTTTGGAAATAAACCGATGTTGTTCTGACATGCTGTGGGTCTAAATCATCATTTAATGGCCACAGCTCGGCCTCTATTTTCTTCAAAACTGTTTTCTGCTCCTTCCAGCAAGCTTCGCAAAGAAAAATGGGTCTTTTGGCGCCTTTCGGGCTTCCTGTGGGCTGCAAAACGAAAAGATTCCCTGAAGATTCCCCATTCTGGCCCAAAAAATCTAGCGCTCATCAAAAACTGCCTCAGAAACTGATTCTGGGGCTCCGAAGTGCGATTTTTGCTCCTTCGCGCCAAAAGTGCTGATGATGTCAGCATGACGTCAGCGGATGTGACTTCGTATGGCGGGTGACATCAGCGATGACGTCAGCATGATGACGTGGCGAGATGACGTCAGCATGATGACATCATCATGTACGGATGGTGACGTGGCATGTACAGTGGCAGGGTACGGTGGCAGAGGCCACGTGGTAGGTGACTCGTCAAGTGACTCAGCAGGTGACATGGGGCTTACGTCACAGTGGAGGGCAGTAAGCGGTTTTTGGGCGCACCGCCTTAGCGCCTGGGCAGCTTTGGGGGAAGGGGCTCCGCCACACCCCAACGCTTGACGCGTGGCGGGAGTACGGCGGGTAATACCGCCCATCTCCCGGACGCTAAGCTTTGGGCGGTTCGGCGATGGGAGGGCCCGTCAGCCATAGATCTGCGGGGTGGATGATCAAACGGCTGGCGGCGATGGCGAGTCGGCGGGGGTATACGGGCGGGGAATATGCACAGAATATTCCAAATTTAATAATGCGCGCAGGTGGGGTTTGAAACTTAGGTTTAGTGGGTTTGGGCGGTTAATACGAGCACGGATTAATGTATTTACAGCTAGGACTTAGGAAAAAGGGGTAGAACCTGGTTTTTTTCGCGCAGGTTTAGCAATTTATGCCCGAAACTTAGGATAAGGGGGCAAAAAGTGGGTTTTTGAGGGTTTTAGGGCTAGGGAAGAGGTTATTAATCTGGCCAAGTGTCAGATTAATCCCTGTTTGGACACGGATGGGCTAAAAGCAGCCCCAGATGGACTGTTCTTTCCCTGACTTAGAAAGAATATGGCTATATTGCCAGGGAGGGGATATTTACATAGGGGAATTTTATATACAAAGTTTTAATAGGGGAAAGGGGAAAACTGATAGGGAGTTATACAATATTGTTAGTAGTTAATATGAAGGTGATAAGCAAGCGCCAAGGTCAGGGACCTTAGGCTAATTTTGGGGAAAAGAGTTTTGAAAAAATAAAATCCTTGAGTGAAGCAGATCTTCACCAAGGCAACTGATATGGATGATGATGAAACTAAGAGGAATCAAGCAGATCTTGACCTCTTTGGGAAGTTAGTAAGGGACTTGGGGAATTAGAAGAAGGGGGAGTTAGTTATGTTCACCTTTGAGCTCCTTTGCATGAAAACTGCCTGCACTGTGATCTGTAAAGATAAAGCACTTTGTAACACAAAATTGATCATAAATTATCATTCTGCAACCACACAACTACCTACCCAGCCTACCTTTCTAACATTTTTTTCTTCTTTTGAATTGGGTGCACTTAGACTTGCAAACCCAGATTTACAACTTTTCTTTTGAATTTTTCCTATCTAAATCTACACTTATTTCTGCCAGGGCCCAGATTAAACAGTTGGGTCCCTTTGATTCTCTACCTATCTACAGATCTGCCAAGATTAAACTGTTTGGACAGATATCATTCTCTATATTCTAAAATAGGAAATTGAAACCTAGGGAGACCAAGATTAAACTGTTTGGACCTCCCTTAAATGAAAACTCTTCAAAACTGGAACAACTCATCAAAAATGGAATCAGCAGTGGCATTTGGACCAGCACACTTCATGGCTTTCTTCTTTGGTCTCATCTGGAAATATGGAACACTGCAGCTTGCCAAGTATGACATATTTAGCATGTAAAAATGTCAATCATGAAAGATGATACCCTGTTGCAACAGGAGGCTAACACAAGGAACTGGAAATGTACCTCTGAATTATCAACCCTACCCTCAACCCAGTTATGGTCCTCAATATTCTCAACCTGTTATGGGTCTGTACCCCGAAATGAACTTAGTGTGGGATCCATCTCATACTCAACAGGTCTTGCAATCGAATGTACAGTTGTCATCTCAAACTGGACAACCTTTAGTTTCTGGTTCACCCCAGCAACCTGTCTAGTCTACTATTCAAACTTTTGTACCTTCTGTAGTTTCTCAGCCTGGGCCTAGTACGCCTTGTACTCCACCTCAAACGGCTGCTGCAACTGCTGCAACATCTATTCAATCTACCCCACCTACTTTTGGAGTATCGACAACTCCGGTTTCTACTGTTCATATATCAACTCCGCAGACATCTTTACCTTAGTCTGGATCCACAATTCAAACTTCGGTTCAAATGCCTGTAGGACAACCTGGTTCAAGTACGGTTGTCACAAGTCAACCTCAATTTACTTATCAACTGGACCAGGGACAGTACCAATTTGGTCCTGCTACGCAGCAGCCAGTCTATCAATATCAACCGTACCCTGGGTATACATATCAACAACCTCAACAACCCCAGTACGGTTCGGTTAATCCTGGTTTTCCGGGAGGATATAATATCCCAAATGCAATTCCAATTCCTAGTTATCTTGGATATCCTCCTCCTGGGGCTGGTCTCATGACCCAGAGTTTCAGGGACCCTAATCGTCAGTTACCATTTATCGCAACTTTGGACTTGCCTGACTTGTCGCGCCTTACGAACGATCCAATTAACTATCTTCCGTTTTAGCCGCCAATGCCGAATAAGTTGCTTAGTGATATTCCTAAGTTTGAAGGCAAATCAGGAGAGGACCCATCGAACCATGTGATGACTTATCACCTCTGGTGTGCGTCTAATTCCATTTCAGATGATTCAATCTGTTTAAGGCTTTTCTAGCGCACTCTAATTGGTCTTACGGCCAAGTGGTACATTGAGTTACCGCGAGCCACTTTTTATAATTTCAGTCAGCTAGCTACTTCATTTTTAATTCATTTTTAGTTGCCAGTCAGATATGAAAATGGCATGGAATTATTAACTTCATTAAAGAAGTCAATGTCCACTTACATTTTAAATCACATTCATGAATGGAGACGTCGACGGCGTTTAGTGAAAGTTTTTATTCTGGATCAGATCTTAGCCGAATGGTTTGTAAAATCTTTATTGCCAAAGATCGCTGAGGATGTAGCTAAGGCCAGAGTCGTTACTGAGGAGCAAGTAATTGCTCAAGCACAGTACCTTGACTTAGTTTATACGCAGTCAGGTACGTTACACGAGAAAATCCCCAATCTTCCTAAGAAAAATCAAATCGTTGCAGCTCCTTCAGGGTCTCATGCCACTAATGGTATGATTGGTACGGTTAATACCAAAAGTAAGAAGAAGTCTTCCAAGAATTCTTCTCCTATCATAACCTTGCCAGATTCCCTAATAGGAGATTCTTCCGCGGAAATTTCCGCCGATATTCATGTTGTAGAGTCATCTACAGCCAAATCAATCCGGCAGTAAGAAGAAAGGGAAGAAGAAAAATAAAATAGATAAAAATTCAAAAGAGAAACCAAAAAAAGCGGAATAAAATGATGAGAAACGCAAACCCAGTTATCCTTGTCTCATTTGTGACGAAGAGCATTTTACAAGAGACTGCCCTCATCGAGCAGAGGTTGCGAAAATTGTCAAAGGTTCCCAAACGCCTGCTGTTTTGAAGGATCCTTTTCCAAGTCAAGACAGTAAGATGATAGGTTCTTCCTCAAATGCCAACGAAGAACCCATAATGATGATGTCCCATGTTAGGATTGCGACTCGATCGCATGATTATGGAAGTAAAGTCCTGTTGATGGTAAAGAAGCAGAATCTTCTCATTCTAACCCATCAACCTCAGCTCCCAGTTCAGATCCGCTACAGATCGAGAAACCTAATCCAGATTTAGTAATCAAACTGGCCGCCAAGGGTATACTTCGAAAGTCAGGTTTCAATCCACATGCGAGAGCGGCTCAGAACTATAACATTGTTGAAGATTTGGCTGTTTCACCTTCAGCAATGTCGGCTTCAGAAGTGCTGCAATCATGTCCATCATAGCGTAAATTACTATTGTCGGCTATAGGAGCTGTTGACGTTCAGGAATCGAACCTTATAATTTTCGATCTAGAAAATAGTACACCACACTTACCTCATCAAATGGCTTTCCAGATCCCAATGTTAGTAAAAAAAAGACCTATTTATAGGACTGTGATTGATGAGGGAGCCTCAACGTGTATTATGTCGATACAGTGTTGGAGATCACTTGGTTCTCCTTCGCTAAATCAATCCCCGATGATTCTAAAGGCTTTTGATGGCCGTGGGTTTCATCCCTTTGGAATTCTACAGGATTTACCTATAGGGGTAGAAGGCAAAACTATTAATCTAGATGTGGAGGTGGTTGATGCCCCTCTAGATTACAACCTTCTCTTGGGTCATAGTTGGTCTTACACTATGACAGCTGTCATTTCATCAGTATTTCGGCTTATAAAGTTCCCTCATAATGGAAATATCGTAACTATAGACCAGCTGAATTACTTTTCATCCGACCCAGCCTCTTCTGAAAGTATTCAGCATGTCGGCAAAACGACTATCCCGTATAAGGATGTTAGAGTAGGACTAGTTAAAGATGCTGGTTTACTGGGAACTTTTCCTTTTCCTCCTATCAATGCATCGTCTTCTACTGCAGCCATTCATATGATTTTGTTAGACACTATTGTTTATGACGATCCTTGGATCGTACCTTCTGAATCTGAGATAGACTCATTTGGTGATGTTATGACTTTGAGTCCATATGAAATTGCGTATCAGGCCATGCAATTGTTTTCCAACCCATCTTCAAACAAAATTGACTTAATAAATGTGGTCCATGAGGAATCATGTTCAACATCAAATTTGGATTCAACAACGTTTTCCGAACTTGTTCACACTGATGAGCAAATTCATGAAATCCTATGTGTCAATGATTTACCATGGGAAGATCTTCATCATAGATCTTTGTTTTTACCCGTGAGTGATAGTTTTGAAAATGATTTTTCATCAATTTTTACGACTGAATATGTCAAGGAACCTCAGAATCCAATGAAAATTCCTAATTCAGAGTTAAATTTGGGAAACATTTCTTGAACTATTCCTATTGATATTTCGGTTAAGCCTAGAATTGTTGAAAACATTCATATAGGTGCCTCGTGTACGGAAGATGAAATTCAAATATATAAGGCCCTATTTCAAGAATTCTGCGACGTGTTTGCCTGGTCATATGAGGAAATGCCAGGAATTGACCCTGCAATTGTTGTTCATGAAATCAAAGCTTACCCGGATGCTAAACCCATCCAGCAACGTTTGCGTCAGATCCACCCGAGAAAAGCTGCTGCTATTAAAGCAGAAGTTGAAAAATTACTCAAAGCAGGTTTCATTTATCTGATTCCGTTAACGGATTGGGTATCGAATATTGTTCCTATTAACAAAAATCAAGGGACAATAAGAATATGTATTGATTATAGGGACATTAATCGAGCCTGTCCAAAAGACAATTACCCAACTCCCTATATCGATCAAATCATTGATGATTGTGCCGGCAGTGAAATATTTTCCTTCATGGATGGTTTTTCCGGATACAATCAAATCAATATTCTACCTGCTGATCAACCAAAAACGGCTTTCATTTGTCCATGGGGGACATTTTCTTATTGCAAATTACCTTTTGGGCTCAAGAACGCCGGGGCAACTTTTCAAAGGGCCATGTCTTACGCGTTTCATGACATCAAGCACATTGTGCAACCCTATCTCGATGATTTGCCTGCTCATTCATTACATTGAGCTGATCATCTCATCCATTTACGAGAAATCTTTATGAGGTGTAGGCATTATCAGATTAGGTTGAATCCACACAAATGTGTTTTCTGTATAGAAACATGTCGGTTACTAGGGTTTGTTGTTTCGAAAGCCGGCATTCACTTCGATCCCTCGAAGGTTGAGGCTATTGTCAAATTGCCTCCTCCTTCGAGTCTTCACCAACTCCAAAGTTTGCAAGGGAAAGCAAACTTTTTACGTCGATTCATTCCTAACTACGCCGAGATTACAAAGGGTTTTACCCGGTTGTTAAAACAGAATACTCCATTCTTTTGGGATGAGATAGCTAAGAAATCTTTTGATGCACTAAAACATGCGTTGACCGATGCACTGTTATTGCATCCTCCCAACTACAACCAGGACTACTTCTTGTATCTCGCCGCCTCCCATTCCACCATTGGAATGGTGTTAGTTCAGGAAGATGAATTCGGTACTGAACATGTGATATATTACCTTAGTCGAACTTTAAATCCAACTGAGGTAAAATACTCACATGTGGAGAAATTGGCATTGGCAGATGTTCAAGTTGTCCAACGTTTTCATCATTACATTTTACTACGTAAAACTACAGTAATTTCTGATTGCAACCCTATGATCTATATTTTGACCAAGCAATTGCTAGGGGGCAAGTACTCCAAATGGATTGTCATCCTACAGGAGTTTGACTTGGAATTTGAAAAGTCTAAGTCGAATAAATCATTAGTTTTTGCGGAGTTAATGTGTGACTTCCCGTGTGCTGACACGGAAATTGTGGCGGAGGAGCCCATTGCGGACGAATCCTTGTTTCTAATCAGCACTTTAGATCAATGGTATGCGGATATCATCATTTATCTCCAGACCCAATCCTTTCAGCTAGAAATATCAAAGGTCAGAACGTCGAAAAATATGATTCCAGTCCCAACAATTCAGAATTATTGGAGATACTCTTTATCGTCGTGGGGCGGACTCTGTTTTTCGACGTTGTTTAACTCATGAGGAAGCTGAAAGGGTTCTAAATGACTATCACTCTAGAGCATGTGGCAGTCATATGTCTGGGTATGCCACAGCCCAAAAGATATTGCGCGCTGGCTACTTCTGGCCATCTTTGTTTAAAGATTGTATTAACGTGGTCCGAAAATGCCACAACTGCCAAATTTTTGATCGAAAGATGTGTGCTCCACCTGCTCCTCTCCACCCTATAGTTTCCGTCGGTCCGTTTGCAAAATGGGGTATCGATTTTATTACATGTAACCCTCACTCGACCGGGGGGCATGCGTATATCATCCTTGCGGTAGATTATTTTACCAAGTGGGCCGAGGCAATGCCTACATTTGAGGCAGATGGCAAAACAGCTGCGATTTTCGTGTTCAATCATATAATCACTAGGTTTGGTGTTCCACAAGCGATTATCACTGATCATGGGCGTCATTTTCGAAACGTTATGATGACTGAACTTACAGGCCAACTTGGCTTGCGTCACGATAGTTCAACTCCATATTATCCACAAGCTAATGGTCTGGTTGAAGCCATCAACAAAGTTCTAGTCATCATGATCCAACGAATCATTGGGATTCACAGGTCGAATTGGCATAACATGCTATTTTCAGTGCTTTGGGCGTATCGAACCTCAGTAAAAACGTCAACAAGGTTCACTCCTTTCCAACTAGTTTATGGTCTGGAAGCTGTGTTACCCATTGAATGTGAAATCCCGTCATTGCAAATGGCCATCGAGTTACTTCCAGCCACTTCTGAAGAGGAAAAACGTTTGTTATACTTGGCTCAGCTAGATGAGAATCGACGTGATGCTGCATTGGCAATCAAAACTCATGCAAAACGTATTAAAGCTCAGTATGATCGAAATGTGACCCCTCAAAATTTTTCGGAAGGAGACCTAGTCTTATTGTACGATCAAGAAAATGATAAATTAGGCGCTGGAAAATTCGTACCTATGTGGCATGGTCGCTATGTTGTCAAGCGAAAGCTAGGAAAAGGGGCCTATGAATTGGTAGACTTTGACGGGGTCTCTTTAGGTAAACCCAGAAATGGTCTTTACCTGAAGAGGTATTATGCTTAAAAATGGGTGTGGAGATTTTTAGTTAGGATAGTTTTCTTTCTAGCTGGTGTGTTTTAGTTTTAAAAGTGTGCTTAGCTTAGAGAGTGTTTTTCGTCATTATTCCTGTTTATCTTGGTTTTACTCTTGATATTGCAGATGTCGATGCCTCTCCAAACATACATTGGTTTCGCTGATGGTGCTTGTCGTAATACACTGGACATTTCTTCCACAGCTTGGGTTATCTATTCACCCTCTGACGAGTTGGTATCTATGCATGGGGTAAGCCTCGGTCAAACAACGAACAACATTGCAGAGTATAGTGCAGTGATTGAGTTATTATCTGAATCTATTTCATTTGGGATTCGGAGTTTGATAGTGAGGTTAGATTCTGAACTCATTGTATTACAGCTTAATAGAGTATATGCCATTAGAAATCCAGTGTTATTGAGATTATTTTTGAGATTGTGTCTCTTAGAACATGAATTTGATTATATTTAATATCAGCATATTCCAAGATCTTTAAATACATTAGCAGATGCAATTGCTTCTCGAATGTTAAGTAGACATTTGCAATAATCATACAAATAAATTTAAAAACATTCCATAACATGTTTTACAAGATAAGCCGGTAATATTGATATAGTATAATATAGGAGTGTGTTAAAATATACATTGTCCTCGATGATAGTTTGAAAAACACCTTATGATCGGAAAAAATGATAAGTACAAAAAGCAAAAATGTCATATGTGTCTACAATAGGTGATCATCCTATCACTGGTGATGATCTCGATAAGAAACCACTGTACAGGCTACCTTACAAAGGAACCTCCTGAAAGGTCCTGGGACCCCAATCACATAGCGCTGTAGTCGACGAGGAATGTCATCTATGCCGGTCTCCGGAATGTCTCCTGTCAAATGCTCTAGATGGCTCTCCAATTCGGCCAAGGTCTCTACTGATTCGTCCTGTGGGGCTGGTGCCACTGCAGCTGGTTGTTTCCTCTCGTAAGGCTGGAGAGTGGCTGGTCGCTATGGACCCACATCTGCATTTGAAACTTTTACTATCAATTTTGGGACGAGATAAAAACAAAAAAAAATAAATTAGGAAAATGTTGAAAATGATTTTATTTGAGTCATCCCATTGCTCTCCTGGTGGAAGAGCCATGTCTAGGTCACCGCAAAAATCTACCCCAGCATAAGGAAAGTCCTGAATAGAAAAAACCTAGTTTTCCAACCAATGGAAATACTCAGGTTTGAATCGAATGACCTCTATCCCCTCATCAGGATGACGGGCCATAACTGCAACCCATTGCATCAGTTTGGGCTCTCGAGGAAGTCTAGCTCCAACAGTGAGGTGCTGTGGGACCAACATTGGGACCCTCTCCAGACTAAAGCTCACAACTAAAGCACCATATCCAAAGGTCTTCAGTTTTCTGTTCTTGGCTTTGGTCAGTTGGCCTTTTACATTAGCCAACACAGCATCGCACCAGTTGAAGATGGTGCCACGAAAGCAGTCAACTGCCATTCGCATTTGGGATCCAGTGGCTATATGTAGTGCTGCACTCCCGCAAAGCCTGGTAACAGTAAACACGATTACCATGAGTTCAGGAAGGGATATGGTTTTGATGTCTATCCCTTATGTCTAGTCTGGTTGTTACAAAACTCTAGCCGGAGGCTATCGACAGACTGGCCACTTGGCCTAGTCCTGAATAGAGTCAAGTGTTCACTTCTCTTAGGCAAACCAGTCAAAAAGTATATTTCTTCCGGCTCCATTTCGAGCTAGTGACCACCAATGAAGAAGCACTGGTCCTGTATGCTCCACCTGTCTACGAGCCACTGCAGAAAGTCCACTTGGGCCCTCATGCCAGGTATGGCCCAGAATTTGTATAAGCCGCATGCCTTCAATGCATCGATCGAAGGTTCATGAATTATCGCGGCAAGATCTACGTCCTCATGCTCTCATTCTCGCCAATCAAGCATGATGCATACTCTACATCCAACAAAAAGGCGAGTTAGAATATAAAAAATGGAAATTTTTGGGTGAATTTTGATAAATTTAGGGTTAAAAACCCTTACTGCGGGGACAACACCCTCTTTGTTAGAGA
Source organism: Pinus tabuliformis (assembly GCA_031772625.1). Taxonomy (NCBI): domain Eukaryota; kingdom Viridiplantae; phylum Streptophyta; class Pinopsida; order Pinales; family Pinaceae; genus Pinus; species Pinus tabuliformis. The sequence goes on from CM062804.1 coordinate 836,201,667, forward strand.
CAGTGCATGGGTCCGCACCTTGCCTTCACGGCAGGTGCGGACCCCTGACTTTTTCCCCATTGCGAAAAAGTCGGGGTCCGCAGGCTACCTATGTTGTGCCTGCGGGCCCCCGTGCGTGGGTTTCTAGCCTAAAAATCCTCTAAAAAATGAATTTAAAAGCTAAAAACAATTTTGAAATGGATGAAATTGAAGAGTAGGATGATGTGCATTACCTGGAGGAGACGGCGCTCGATTCCGATGGACGGATTTTCCGCAATCTTCACGGGAAGTTTCTAACCAAAAGCTCTATTTTCTCACCCAAATCTCAAACGCTAAAAATGAATTGACGAAAGCCCCTTTTATAAGTTTTTTGAATAAATGAATTGCTAATTTGTTTATGTTTCACTTTAGAAAGGTAACTTTTGTAGTTTTTTTATCCATTTCAAACAGGTATGAGTAATGTTTGAGTTTTTGTTCAGGATAACGGATTTTTCAGGCGAAATCGGTCATTTTCGACGAAAAAACATTAGAGTCACCTTTGAGCTCTTTTCTGACTCCTAAAACATGAAAAGATCGCTGAGTTTTTCTTTTTAAACTTGTTAAAACGGAACTAAAAAGACGGTTCACTTATAGCTCTTTTTCTGACCGTAAAAACATGAAAAGATTGCCAGATTTTTGTCGTTTCAAATTCGATATTGGTTATAAAACGATGTGTCGTTGATCGTTTTTTTACTTTTTTAGATCAGAGGCACTAATTACGAAAAGTACTCCTTGGTCGTAATGATCTAGCGGTTCTCTCAAGTATTATTTTATACTTTTTCGGGTTTGGGAGACACAAATTTACGAAAAAGGTCAACCATGGAGTCTTCTTAAGTTTTTTCAGACTCTCTAAAATTGAAAAACACCAAGTTTCTCCTATACTGGACTCATTAAAATTTAACAGTAAAGGACCTATTCAATTAAAAACAGGAATGGACCACTCCTTCTTAGGGTTCGAATTTAAACTAAGTTGGACTCACCCGAAGGATGAGCTTATAATCAAGCAAATGTTATCCTCCTCAAGCTTGTCAAAAATAAAGAGGTACTTGCTAGAAATGGTGGGGGAAAAGAGAGAAAAATGAGCCTGTTTGTCATACTTTGTAACCACTCTTGAACACGACACTTTTATTCACCTGGGTTGGGAAATCCTTTGCCTGACAGTTGATCAAACCACATTGAAAGTCTTCAGCTGGTTTCTGAGTATTATCTTTGGGTCAATTGTCACCAGACCATCTGCCGTGTCGTTGTGTGTTCAAGAGGTCAGTGCAAATAAGCCATTCATCTGCAAAATATCTGTCATCCATCTTGACCATCCCTGAGTCAGTCCTTGCAACTAAATTTCTTGAAACTTGATCTATGATTTCGTGTTGTGGGCTTGCCTACGACGGATCGCTTTCTATCGACTTCAGCTCATTATCTAGAAAGATGATCTAGAAATCGTCAGTACCTTGGGATCTGCATGCCTCAATGGCAGATTTCTCGCCTTCGACGATAGGTTGCATCATTGACCTTCGATCAAAGGATTCCGTGACATGTTCGACATCAACACATCTATTCACATTTCATGGATTGTACTGAGTACTTTGAGAGCCATTGACATTACTGGTGGTTTCTCTCACACTTGTTAACAGTTTACGTCATTGACTGGTAATCAAGTGGTTTCTACCATGTTCGACTTCAACACATTCATTCGCATGGATAGAATCGTACTATTTCGGGAAGTAGAAATGAAGACCCTGGATCTAGTTTCCGCCATCCAGGCTGCGAGGAATTTTGTATTCATTATATTGTGGACTATTCATAAACAAATGGCTGCGTCCATACTGTGTCTACATATGTCTATACTTGTGATGTATTACAAGATCATTCCTATATCAGAGCAGTAGTTAGTTTTCTAGTCAGTTTTGATCTGAGTATGGGAATGCCTACCTCAGCGATGATATGATCTCATATATATATATATATTTTGCATTTAATGTTTTTACAGGTTCCAACCAGGCTCTCCACAAGATGATCCTCGAAATGATAAAGTACTTCACTCTTCCTAGATGATAAATGAAATCCTCATCTACTACAGACTTCACACTTTAGGGGGCAATCTGTTACACAAAAATATCGTCACCATGACTATTTGCAGTCAGTATGGGTCTATCATCACTTATAATGTCCTCCTAAGCAAGTCTCAGACCTCAGCTCTTCATGTCAAGCTTTGAAAATGAGAGAAAGACATTAAAAATCAACAAAGCTCTGGTTCCGCACTTTCTCTCACTGTTGCCTGCGGTCCCGCACCCCTTGTTCACATTACCTGCGGACCTACCCGCTCTGTCTCTAAAGGAGTGGGTGCGGACCCCTGTGAAAGTAAAAAAGGCGCAAGTTTATTCTAAAAAACTCACTTTGGGTTAATTCTAGATGATTCTAGAAGGAATTTTGACGTGGATTGTTCGCTCTTAGGTGGTTCATGCATCCCAAAAGAGAAGGAGCTAATCCCTTGATGAGAGGAGCTATCCCTTTGAAGGAGGGCTTTATCCCTTTGAAGGAGGACCTAGTAACTTCCCTCCATTGCACTATAAATTAAGGCATTGGGCTGGTTGCTAGGGAGGTTAGAAGCTGAACATTTTTGAGGGTAAATGCTAGTGGAATTGAGACTTCCTAGTTAAGCTTGAGAGGAGAGATCACATACCTTTTGGCATCATTGGGAAGAGAGTGAAACTTGTCAAAGTAGAGGAGACTTCTTGTTGGACCCTGGGAGGAGCTTGTACAACATCAAGGCACAGGTTGTAAAGTTCTTCTTTGATTTGAATTAATACAATCAGATTCATTTTTCTCAACAAATTGTCTTATGTCATTTGTTTCATGAATTCCTTGATCATAATGATAAGTATGCTTTATGATATTGGCTTTTCAGGTGCTATTTAATTTGTGTGCTTGTTTGTGTTTGCAGATTCGCTACAAGGGAGCTCATTTAGATCAAAGGAGCGAGGCTTACACAAACTTGCATTGGACCTAAGGTAGGCCTAAAACACTTGTTTGCCTTTGTTTATAAATTGCATACTTAGAGAAAGATAGTTTTTGATTGGCTTGCTTGTCACTAGATATTGTTAGATACTAGGGAGATCAATCTTGTCTGCAAGATCGACTCATTCCATGTGACAATACCCTTGACTGATGGAGTGTTGTAGTTCTTTAAATGAATGATTCGGTTACAAGTATTTCTAGTTCCTGCCATTACATTTAGAGTTTGTTTTCAACATTTAGTTACTTTTGCAAAAGCACTATACTACTACCATTACTCTTGACTAATGACCATCTCAAACTGAGTACACTCTTTGAGATAACAATTCGTACATGGATTGATAATTAATGTAGGATAAATAGAGGTGAAAAAGACCCTTTTTAATGCTCCACATTTTGGCGCAATTGCCGGGGAAGAGTGTAGCCATTTGTTTCTTTGTAGAGTAGTGTAAGTGCTTGCTTGGAGAGAATTGGGTTTTAAAAACAGAAGGTAAGAACCTGCGTACGGAGCATGTAACAGTCCTGCTCCCCTACCCGCTTTCTTGTAGATTTGTTGTTGTTTTGGGTAGAACTCAGCATTTGATTTGTGTGCATGACTAAGTAGAAAAATCCTGAAAAGAATCCTAAACCACTACCCAAGCCTGATAAAGCTAAGGGGCCGGTGACCCTTAGCCAATCGACCTCTATAGACGAAAGCCTCAAAAAAGTAGAATCTCAGCCTTATGTAGGACCTAGAAAAGTTGCTTCTAGACAACCTACTAGTTCCCTTCAGGCCACAGGATCACCATATGTAGCCTTTGCTGAGGTGCACAACTAAACTGAGGAGAAAGATTCTCAAGAAATTGAGAATTCTAGCCCAAAATCATTGCAAGAAGGGAACCTTAGTAATCTCTGCGAAGGGAGAGGTGAAACAAGGGAAACTGAAGAACCAAGATCTCCTCTTGGAGTAATTCAGCCATTAAGTAGCTTGGATAAGGGAAGTGATGCAAAAATCATTCAGAACGAAGTTGAAGAACCTCAAGCGCCAAAACCCCCCTAGACATTAGGAACTCTCATCATCCCAGACAAAGGAAGTGCTATTAAGGCCATTCCTATTAAGGCCATCCCTACTCCATCTAACCAGCCTAGGAATACCCTCCTAGAAATCCCAAAAGGCTATTGGCACATATTTGACCAAATGGCCCAGAACCAGCCAAATACCCAAACCTCCAGACTGCAATATACCATTGTAGATACTGCAGTCAATGCACCTATGAATGCAATTCCTCTCCAGCATATCCCTACATTTCATGGCCTAACATCGGAAGACCTAGATGCACTTTTGTTTGAATTCGATGTGCTATGCAGAGGATATGACTATACCACCAATCCCCAAAAGCTGAAACTATTTCCCTCTACATTAAAAAGGAGCTGATTTACGATGGTTTATGGGTTTGGTTGGAGGTGTTGTAAATGACTGGGATCAGATGAAAGGTGCTCTTCTAAAGAAATATCAAGATTATTGTAGATCCAGAGAGTTAAAAGATGAAATTTTACAGATGGTAGCTAGACCTAATGAAACACTAGAAGAATATGTTGAACATTTTCAGTATAATCTTCAAAGATCTCCTTATGCATCATTACCCTTACTTGACAATGTATTAAAAACAACATTAATTAAAGTTATGAAGGAACAATGGATTGAAACACTGAATATAATGGGAAAAGGAGATATCTATCAAGAAGATTTTGCTAACATCATTGATTTATGGAGAACATGACAAGTTTACAAGGGACAACAAAATCTCTGGAGAAGGAGTAACTCGCGCGGAAATTGGAAATTTATTAGAAAATTTCAAAACTGATATATTGGGGACTCTGATAACACAGCTCGCTATTATGTAAGCCAAACAGAAACAAGCAGAGGCAGAGCAAAATCTCTCAATATTCTGTCCTAGATGTAGAAAGAAACACATCCACAAACAGTGCCCATTAGATGTGGTTCAAGTATGCACCATTTGTACAAAAGACCACTCTACAAAGAGTTGTCCCTCACTTCCTGGTTTGAAAGCAGTATACAAAGAGGTGGAAGAAGGACCAGAACCGATGTACCTACTTAATCAGCGCCATCAATGGCAGCCGCGACAATCAGGTATGTTCTCTGATCCAGCTTCTTCTTTTCGGCCTCCACAATATCATGCTCATCAATATAATACAATGTGGCAAAATCAACCTCCCTTCTCAAATTGGTCATAACAACCATCTCCTTCATCATCGCCATGGCTGAATCAAGCAAGCCAATCTAATTAGACAAATTTTCCCTACGCCCCACCATATTGGCAAAACAATGCGTATCCAGCACAATGGTCCCCTCCCACTTCACAGAGTCAAGCATGGCAGACAAATTGGCAAAGACCGACGAATCAGCCAGTAGGAACCATTCCTCTCCCTCAACCTACACTGCCAGCACTGCAACAAAACCCCCAGTCCAATTTAAGACCGCAACTCCCAGCCCAATCCAACCCGAACCCAAATAACAGACCGGTTCAATCTGTTCAAATAATTGAAACACCAAAGCTAGAAACCAATCTAAGGGAGTGCAACAACCTTCAATTAAGGTCTGGGTGCATTATAGAGACAGAGGGAGATAAAAATGTTCAAGTTGAAAATCAGTTACCTGTAGAACAGCTATTACAAAAAGAAGATGTGGTCAGAAATCAGACTTGTTATAGCTCCAAATCTCACTCTTATGGTTTGTGATGTTGCACTCATGGCCTAGGGCAACCCCTCCTTCCAGACTTGGTCCAAAAATTTAAAAAATAGCGTTTTATCCCTTATACGTGACATTTCCTTGAGTTAAACACGTGTATACACGGGTAGGTGTATACCCAACCCATGTATGTCTTAAAACAGTTAAAAAAATATAAATCTCCTTAATTTCGAGTGGAGATCACGAGTTTTACCTGTTGATCACCTATTAGCGCCCATGGACCAACTGCTCCCAACGAATTCCAAACTAAAAAACTACTTTGGGAGAAGTATAAAAAGGCTTCAATGGGAAGGCCTAAAGGAGGAGAGAAGAGAGAGAAAGGTTATTATGCTGAGATTTCCCTGACTAGGTCTGAAGATCGTTGTGCCTCCTGCACTTCCCCCATTTTTACAGGAAACCCTTGTTTCCTTGTGTGATGATGTCCATTTGCTACTTGTGATATCATGGAGTAAGTCATGGAAGGAGTTTGTTAAAGGCTTGAGACTGGACAAATCCAGAGAACGGTTCTGCTTGGAGCCTGCGAAAGGACGACTCAGGTGAAATTGTTCCTTTCTGTACTTTATTTGTCTATAATAAAAGAAACATATGTCTTTGTTCCTGATATAAATCTTCTCCATGTTTATGATATTCATGTTAGAATTCATATGTGAATGGTTGTTTAATTGCATAACTAACTACCTTTCTTTATAATATGAAGATGGTTTCTTTATAATGTTTAGTTCATATACTACTGTACTTTCTTGAATTGATTGTTTTGCAGGTCAAAGGAGCAAAGGAACTCCAAGAAGGGTTTGGACCCTGGAAGGACCTTCTCAAATGTAGGACCTCAGGTACGCCCCTTATTGTAGAGTTTTCTTATATTAGCATTATGGCTGTATGGAATGTGTGTTTCTCTGTATAGACAACTTTCAGTCTGCTAGGGTATCAACCCAATACCCTAGGGTAACTTTTCCCTTAATAGAATTGGCGACTCCACTAGGGACAACATCATTGTTGTTCCTAGTTTGGGTGTGTTCAAGCCAACCAGGGCTCAGCTGCATGTTTGCTTGCTGTTTCTGTGTAGTCTGTTCTTGAATTGTAAGTTTGGTCAGATTCTTCATACTGTTTTTTATTTTTTCTTGAAATCTTTTATATACGTTGTTTTTATTGCTTACAGAAGCATATATACACATGTTTCCTTAAGTTAACCCGCGTATATGCAGGTTTCCTTAGGCACAGTCGCATATACACGTAATCTGTACATCAGTATAGTCGCGTATATCTTGCAATTTTCAAGATTTTTTAAATCTTTTGTTTCTGAAGGTCTATCTGCTGGTTTGATTCAGTCCTGAATAGTTACTTTCTAGTGTCAGTTGTTAGCTTTACAGCAAGTATCTGATTTCGAATTCTCTCTGATTGTGAAGTGTTGGTCTTGTTTTTGTTTTTGCAAGTGTCATCGTTTTTTCAAGCACACAAGATTTCTTGTCAGGAGTCTTGGTTGCTCTGTTTTGTCAGAGCAAAAAGGCTGATCTCAACCTTTGTGTCAAATCTTGTTTTTGTGACCTTTTGTGTTTGCTTGTTAAAACTACTTTTTGTGACCATCTACTTTTCTTGTTTCATGAAAGTTGTTGATTGACACTTTCTTGAAAATTGTCTTTTTGATCTTTTGGTCTTTGTTGCCAAAGCTTTCATTTCTGCTTTTGATTGTTAAGAGCATCTTTAAACACATTTATTTTTGTTGAGTTTTCATCCATTGTGTGTTGTCAACTTGCAAAAGTGTTTGTTGCCTATTCTTCAATCATAAAGTTTCAGTCTTGTTGAGAGCATATTTGAAAAGACATTTTTGTTTCTGCTTTTGAAGAAAACTTTTTGAAAAATGTGGTTTTGCTTTCTTGAACTTTGTTTTCATTTGGTTTCCTTTTAGTGAATGAAAGTGAATTTTTGTTTGTCTTGAAACTTGTTTTTAGTGTTTAGACGAAATGAATGGTAGCATCTCATATTCCATCTAAACATTTTAAGTGGAAAAATAAAAATTGATAAGCAAGCAACTTTCATTTCTTGATTTAAGAGTAGTTTTGAGTCTTGCATCAGCATGTACTTATTGCATTAGGATAGATTTGCACATCTTTTTAGGCATCCATAGTTTTGTTAACTTTTGTGAGTGTGAAGCTTGAATTAAAGAAAAGAAAAGAAAAATTTGTTGTTTTCCTTGAAGTTCCTCTGAACCCTGTAGAAATTTCTTTTCATCGAAAAACGAAAACAAGTGCATTTGCATGTAGTTTGGTTTTTATTAATTTCTTTTGCGTCAAAAAACCACTAGTTTCACTTCCGCTTATCCCGTGACCTAAAGAACAGCCTATTTTAAAATCAAGCGCTAATTAAAATTCACTAAAACGTTTTTATTATCAAGTTAGATACACCAACAAGTTTTGGGATTTTAGGGCCTTGGATTAGGCGAGTGGAGAGATAACTCTCCAAGGCCATTTAAACTATCAAACATAGGAGTCTGAATAGTGAGTGAAAATCCAATAGCGTTAGGAAGACCAGGAAAGCTCCGGATCCAGGAGTTAAGCACTAGGGTCGGTGAAGACAGGGAAGAGAGATACCCCCTCTCCTACTTGTCTGAACTTACCTCACGACTGTTCCGCCTGGCTTCTGCGACGAGTTGGTATCCATAGTTACTACTCCTAGGGATCTACACAAGTGGCTGCGGAGGGGAATCCCATGGCACCTGATGTCGACATTGCATCACTCTCAACGGTACTACTGGAGGGCACCCTTGTGAAGCTTGGGGGCTTGCACTGGCGCAGGATGTTGTTAGGAGGTCAGCGTAACTTCCTCTGTTACCTTCGTTGATAGGACTAGGCTGTCATTATCCTAGACTATCTTCGGAAGGCCTCTTAATTCACTTTCTTGTATTTTGGTGTTCGGTCCTAATCACTCGGAGCGGAAATACTTGGAAGTTGTTTGACTGGCTGATATCTTTAGGGACTTTATAGTGTGTGCTTTGTGCTCTTAGTTGGCCTAGCTTTCAATTTTTTGAGTCTTTAGTTAGATCTTAACAAAAAATTCAAAGTGGCTGACCGATCACCTAGACGGTCTCGAAGACTTCATGGTCTTTCACCACCAAGTTTAGAGCCTTCTCCTAGAAGGCGTAGAGGTAATACTGCTGGTGGGTTTCATCCCACAGCAGCTGACGCATCAGGGATTGATCCTCCTCTCGGGGGCATTAGTGTTCAAGTAAGGCCTGGCACTTCTGCAGAACAAGAGAGGAACACTCTAGTTCTTTCTCGAGTTCTCTTTCAAACAGAGAATAACATAGAGGTAGAAGAACTCTCAAAGTCATTAGCGGCTCCGAATTCTCCCCTACCTTCTAGCCATCCAGAAGTATTACAATACGTTGGGACTCCGACGCATAGACCGTCAAGTCCAGGTCACATTACGCACTTACCGTCGATGACCACTACTGGAAGCATGGCTTCTACTACAAGCGCTACAACTATGCAGACTCCAACATTAGTACAAGGGGGAGGAACGATTTCCATCTCCTCTGCTTCTTTGTTTGGGTCTTTTGATAGCACATCTTTAGTTGGGTCTACCTCCATTCTGTCCACGAGTGGAAATTCCCAAACCAATGCTTTTAGTTCTGTATTCTTCCCATTTGGCACCCATTCACAAGGTATTCCGTCAGTTCCGTTTAGTGCCGCCACGTCCATGATGGGTGGATCAGCTTCATTCCAGGGTTTTACTTTTGGAAGTGGTCATATACCACATTCCAACCCAATAGTAGGATCTATGCCTTTTTCTTCTATAGGAAAAAGCAACAATCCTTTCCAAGGTTGGACTAACCCTGTGGTTAGTGGCATGGGAACTGGGAATCCATTCTTCGGCCAACAAGAGAATAGGCCATACTCCACAGCTAGTTCGTTTCAAAGTATTCCTCCCTTAGCTTCTGCTTGGAATCTGTATTAGGGGTTATCAACTCCTTATAATCCTTTAGGACGAAGCTTTGTTGGTTATGGAGGCTTTGCGGCTGGAGTTGGTCAAACTCTGAATTTTGCTGGATCACAAGTCTTGCCTTTTGGTTCAAATGGTTCTGCTGGTTACTTCGGGCAGCCTGGTGCCTTTCAAAATCCAGGCCAATCTTTTCAGAACTTTGGGAGCTCTGCCCAGTTTGGGTGGAATCCCCAAGGTTCTCCTACGCTTCCGTTTCTGGTAACTTTGAACTTGCCAGATCTCACTAAATTAACAAATGATCCAATCAAATACAATCCAGCCTAGCCTCCGGTCCCAACCAAACTCCCTTTGGACATTCCAAAATTCGAAGGGAAGAGCGGCCAAGACCCAGGCGACCATGTAACCACATTCCATTTGTGGTGCTCATCGAACTCCCTTATTGATGACTCGATTAGGTTGAGAGTTTTTCATTGCACCTTGACTGGTAATGCGACCAAATGGTATATAGAGTTGCCAGGGGGCAGCTTTACATCTTTTGCTGACTTAGCTAACATTTTATTAAATCATTTCTAGTTGTCTGTCCGTTATGATGCCGGAACTGAACTTCTGGCCACTTTTCGTCAGGATAAGGCAACTCACATTTCTGACCATATTCAAGAATGGAGACGAAGAAAGAGGCTCATTAAAGCCAAAATCCCTCCGGAGTACCGTCTCGAATGGTTTTTGAAATCTTTACAACCTGAGATCTCTAAGGATGTCTCCATGTCCGGAGTCTATTCGGAGGAGCAAGCCATTCTTAGGGCCCAGCAATTAGAATTGATCTACTCTCAGTCTGGGATCCTACAAAAATACTTGCCAGAGGCTCCTGGATCTAAGGTTGATATAGCTAATTCAAAGCCAGGTCCCCATGCGGATGGTATCGTTAGATCGGTAGACACAAAAGCGGTGAACTTGTTAAGCCAATTGTAGCAGTTGTCTTTGCAAACTGCTCCTAACAACCAAGTCACATCGTCTAACCCTTTGGATTTTAAACCCTCTTCGATTAATGCCGTCCAATCTAATAACCCTAAAGGAAATCAAAATTCCAATGGGAAAAAGAAAGGACGAGGTAGGAAAAAGAACCAGGATGGGAAGACTGATGCAAATAATCCTGGCAATAATGCTGGCGGTGGTAGAAATGAGTCTAGAAAGAAAGTCAAGTTTCCATGCAAGCTATGCAGTGGAGACCATTTAACTAATCTCTTCCCAAGGATTTAAGATTCTCAGCGCTTGCTAGGGCAGCAAGGGACTTCTAGTTCTCAAGATGTGTTAACCAACCCTTTTCCCCAAGGGTAGCAAATGCTTGCTGGCGTGAGTTCAAACCCTGGAACCTCCGCAGGGGGAAACCAGGAAGGGGACAAGTCATCAAATGTTTTCATGATGGGTTCTCATGCTAATGTGGCCACACGGTCACGCGATTATGGTGAAGGTGAAGCTTCCAAGGGTAAGGCAATTCTCGAAACTAACAACCCACTTCATATTGAGCAACCCGCTATCGAGACTATACCACGGGTATCGAAAGGTTCCACTAAACACGTGACTATCAACCCTAATATTAGGGCAGCCCAGAATTACTCCATTGTTGAGGATCTAGCTCAGAGTCCATGTGCTATGTCTGCTTTAGAGGTTCTCCAGTCGTGTCCTGCTCAAAGAAGTGCCTTGCTATCGGCAATGGGGGCAGTGGATCCAAGTAATTCCTTAGCTCTCACTTTTGATATGACTAATGTCAAAAAGAGACTTCCTCATCACATGGATTTCCAGATAAAGTCTACCTACCAGAAAACAAATATTTTTCGGATGGTTGTAGATGAGGGAGCTTGCATGTGTGTCATGTCTATGTCATGCTGGAAGGCCATTGGATCACCGTCGGTTGTTCATTCACCTACCCTCTTGACAGCGTTTGATGGCCATTCTCATAGGCCATACAGGATTATCCTGACCTTTCATATATGTGTTAGAGGGAAGGTCGTTAATATTGAAGTAGAAGTCATCGATGCTAACCTAGACTACAATCTCCTCTTAGGAAGGAACTAGGTATACGAAATGGAAGCCGTTGTTTCGACTCTATTTCGTGTCATTTGCTTTCCTCATGAAGGGAAAATCGTTAAGGTCGATCAATTGGATTATTCTCCAGTTGATCCTCGAGCAACGTCAGACTCTACTATTCCTTTAGTGGATAACCCTCGTCCACCTACTGAGAATCTAGGAGTCTGGATGTACTCTTCATTGATGGGTACGTTTGATCTTCCCCCTCCTACGGCTAGAATAGATACAATTTCATCCTCCTAGGACCCTTTACGGAAAGAGTCTATTCAAGCTCATTATTTTACAGATCTTGGACCCTTATCTTCATCTGTGACCACATCGGATGACGGCAAGGTGGGTGAAATAGAATCTCTTACGTCTGTAGCAGAGCCTAGATGTGAGTTTATCGCCAACTCTACAGACAACCATTCTACTCCTTCCTTTGTGAATGAGATAGATGGTGATGTGGCTCATCCTCAGAACCTTGATTCCACTTCTGCGTTGGATTGCTCAGATATCATTTTTCCATCTGAAGAAGCGATATTCGAAGCAATGACGGCTGTAGATCAGCCTTTGGAAGATTTACATCGTCAGTCATGTTTTCATTCCCCTTTGTATGAAGTCGAATCCAGGTCCTCTAGTCTGACTAGCGATGTTTGTACGGTCCCTTTGGCTCCAACACAGTCACTTGCCGAAGGAAGTATATTGATTGGTTCGATAATTGTACCAATAAACATCCCTAGGAGTGAGTGGGTGGAGCCCCTGATGGGCTCTACCCTGAGAAGTAGTTTGCTTAGTAGCTTGGATTCTTTGTACATTATGTATATTTGTACATATCTCATCGAGAGTTTTTGATATCAACACTTTTGGGTTTGCTGTGGCAGGTGTTGATGGATGACTTGGTCTATTTTGGGTTCGTCGACGGTGCTAGTCGGCACACTCGGAATCTCGCTTCCGCAGCTTGGGTACTCTACTATCCAACTGGTCAATTGATGGTATCAAGGGGCATATGCATTGGTCCTGCTTCAAACAAAATGGCTGAGTATACTGCCGTCATTAAATTACTATCCGCGGCAATTTCTTATGGAATCGACTCGTTGGTAGTTTATCTTGATTCACAATTGATAGTGTCACAATTGAACAACATTTATCGGGTAAGGGATCCATGTTTATTTCGCCAGTATTTAAGGGTGAGGTTGTTGCAAAGATCATTTACTTATATTAATTATTTTCACATTCCAAGATCTCATAATTGGTTATCTGATTTTATCGCTAATCAAGCATTAGACTGGCATATCAATCATTCATCACAATAAAATCAAGCATCAAAAAGTATAACTGTATATATATATATATATATATATATATATCATAAAACATCTCGAGTGTACATAAGTTTGCTCCTTTTGCTCCACTTCTTTGCTCTCAAACTCAAATGGTGAAAATGGTGAGTCCAAAAACTCTTTTATAAGTTTTGAAAATGCAAAATTTTTTCAAAATTTTATTTTTTTGGCCTCATGTGACTTTTAACTTGGGAGCTTGGAATGTTGAGAATGGTTTGATTTTCAAGGCATTTTGGACGTTTTTTTGACAGTTTCAAGACGGTTCCATGGCTGTTGACCCGTCATGGCAGGTATCATTTTCTCACTGGCATATAGGTTAGGGTAGCCATTTTTTCGTTACATTATGCATACTAGCCTCCATTTGTCGATACATCTGCCATAGGGTCAATCCCATCGTGTTATGGTTCATAAGCCATCTTCACTCACTGATTCTTTAAATCATGACACGATGGTAGAAGCCATCCTTTACATGGGCATCATAGTTAGCACCTCACTGACATTTGTTGCCCATGCTACTCCGATTTGAGTAGGCTCGGGAGTCCTCTGTAGTCCCGCCATGACTTATCCGATGAAGACTCATTCCTCTTTGCTCCTTCGCTTCGTTCTGGCCTTATACCCTAGAGGCTCCTTTGTGTTGAGTTGAACTACTGCATTGCATGTTGACTACTTGCACCTTTTGGCCTAGAGCCGGCTTCACTTGGACTCGTGTTTAAGCCAACTTTTGACCATGACGACTACAAAATCAACCTTGCATACTGTTGACCTCTGCAACTTGACACACTTTGACCCATGGAAGGAACATGCCTTTGAGTGTCATTGACTAGTTTTCACCTCCCTACATTGAGCATAGGAACGTTCCAATCCCAGGAACTAGATCATCTGTTTCACCGACACTCGTTCTTTCCACTGTACCATAGAATTCTTTTATTCTTTTTCCAGCTTAACGGAAAAAGACAAAAAAAATTATATATGCCAAAAAAGAGCGAGAACGGGACAATATTTCCATTTATTATTGGCAACTAGATTCAGTCATGTCGCCCTTGAACAAAGCACTCAAAACAAAGTCTCCTCCATTTGGGTGGGATTTAGTTTGACTTAGGTACGCCTTAACCTTGTTATTGAGTCAGTTCTCCCCCGATTGGTTATCTCTTCCAATCATATGGAGGGTTCGTTCGTGCCTCCTACATTATACAGAGTCATCATATGCTGCCACATAGTCACATTGAGTCGTGCTTTTGTTTAAGGGAAGTTAGCCTGAGTCGACCTCTCTGCGGTGTCTCTTGACTCATTTTTCAGTCGACCATCCCTGGTTGTCAGTGTCATGTCTATCATCACATCAGCTATATTGGTCCTTTACTCGTGCCGGTTTGAGAAACCCTTGTTTCCTTGTGTGATGATGTCCATTTGCTACCTGTGATAACATGGAGTAAGTCATAGAAGGAGTTTGTTAAAGGCTTGAGACTGGATGAATCTGGAGAATGGTTCCACTTGGAGCCTATGAAAGGATGATTCAGGTGAAATTGTTCCTTTCTGTACTTTATTTGTCTATAATAAAAGAAACATATGTCTTTGTTCCTGATATAAATCTTCTCCATGTTTATGATATTCATGTTAGAATTCATATGTGAATGGTTGTTTAATTTCATAACTAACTACCTTTCTTTATAATATGAAGATGGTTTCTTTATAATGTTTAGTTCATATACTGCTGTACTTTCTTGAATTGATTGTTTTGCAGGTCAAAGGAGCAAAGGAACTCCAAGAAGGGTTTGGACCCTAGAAGGACCTTCTCAAACGTAGGACCTCAGGTACGCCCCTTATTGTAGAGTTTGCTTATATTAGCATTATGGCTGTATGGAATGTGTGTTTCTCAGTATAGACAACTTTCAGTCTGCCAGGGTATCAGCCCAAGACCCTAGGGGAACCTTTCCCTTAACAAGACTCATGTCCATGCAACCACATCTTCTCCCCCATTCCCAGAAATATTAATTATACCATGTCCTATAGAACATCTTGACTTTGATATTTTGGGAGAACTTAAGAATTTGTACGTAAAAATCCCACTCCTCCAAGCTATCCAAGATATCCCAATATATGCAAAGACCATCAAAGAGCTATGTATAAAAAAACCAAGGAGGAGAATAACAAATAACCCAACAGTCCAAGTAGTTGGCACCTTATTTGACCTATTATTAGGAAGAGAAGCACCTATCAAATATGAAGACCCGGGAAATCCAATAGTAACAGTGAAAAACAAAGGACAAACCTTTTCAAATGCCTTAGTTGATTTAGGGGCTGCAATTAATATCTTAACAACCACCACTTGTCAAAAATTGGGTATTACATCAGTAGAACCAACTACCACTTTATTAGAACTGGCTTACCGATCAGTGGTTAGGCTGGAAGGCACACTACATGATGTCATGGTATCCATTGATTCCTAGGAATATCCTGTTGACTTTCTGATAATAAACCCCAAAAACTGACTTGATGGACATCCGTTAATTTTAGGCAGATCTTGGCTTGCAACCGCTGATGCTTATATTGGCTACTGACAAGGCAGTATGACCATAACTAGAGGGAGTAATATCAAGAATCTAGCCCTATACCCTCCAACCCAGCCAAGTGTAACAATAATAAAAACTAACAAACATCTTGTATCATACCTTATCAAAAACATTAGATCCCCATTAACTATAGAAGATGCCCTCAATTTCAAAGATCAAACAGAGGATGATGTTATTAATAACTTTATTAACCACGCTGAAACCAGATCCCACGTACAATGTCACATGATAGAGGCAACATTTGATAATGAACTAGAAGAAGATCCTCTCAAAGACACTCATGATCAAACAATACCTACTATCTCTATCTCAAATAGCAAAACTATAGAAATTGACCCAGGAAAAACTTTAAACATCAATAATAACCTGACTCCTGAATGAGAAGAGAAGCTGATCCAACTACTGAGAAAATACAAGGAAGCATTGGCATGGGACTATCCGGACATGAAGGGAATCGATCCCTAGTTATGTACACACCACATTTATATAGAAAAGGATGCAAGACCTATTCACCAACCCCAAAGAAGACTTAACCCTCATCTAAAAGACATTGTGAAAGCTGAATTACAAAAACTCTTGGATGTAAACTTTATTTATCCTATCTCCGATAGAAAATGGGTCTCTCCACTTGTGGTGGTGCCAGAGAAGAATGGAAAGTGGAGGATTTGTGTAGATTACAGAGAATTAAATAAAGTAACCTAGAAATACCACTTTCCCCTTCCATTCATTGACCAGATATTAGATACATTAGCAGGAAAGAAATTCTTTTCTTTCTTGGATGGCTTCAGTGGATACAATCAGATACAGATTGCCCCTGAAGACCAAGACAAAACTACTTTTACTTGTCCTTGGGGAATGTTTGCCTACAGAGTTTTACCCTTTGGCCTATGCAATGCCCCTGCCACATTTCAAAGGGCTATCCTCAACATCTTTTCGGATTTAATAAATGAAGGGCTCGAAGTATGCATGGATGATTTCACACCATACAAAGATGATTTCGACCCAGCACTAGACACATTGGAAAAGGTGCTACAACGATGTATCGCTACCAGGCTCTACCTGAGCCATGAAAAATGCTATATGATGATGACCGAAGGACTCATCCTTGGTCATTATATCTCAACAACTGGAATACAGGTAGATCCAGCCAAAATTCAATTAATTTTGCTAATACCTACTCCTACCACATAGACAGATGTACGTAGTTTTCTTGGATTTTCTAGTTATTATAGGAGATTTATAGAACTTTTTTCTCAAATAGCTGCACCTCTATATGCACTAACGGGGAATGTTGATTTTGTTTGGATAGATAAATGTGATCGTGCTTTTGAGGATCTACTGATCCAGTGTAGTACTCGATTTTCTTGGATTGGGGGCTACCTATTTCATACAAGGGAAGATATGCACATCAGAAGATGCATCCGTCAAGATGAAATATTTGACAGTTTGAAAGCTTGTCACGATGGACCTTGTGGCGGACATTTCACAGATCGAAGAACCGGTCACAAAGTTCTACAAACATGGTATTACTCGCCCACAATCTTCAAATATGCAAAGAAATTTGTTCAAGCTTGTGATAGTTGCCAAAGAGCAGGATGCCCTGGATAGTCCGAAGAAATGCCCCTGAACCCATAGCTAGTCATTGAACCATTCGAGCGTTGGGTGCTCGATTTTGTTGGTCCGATCAATCCATCATCAAACCAAAAAACATATATCTTGGTAGCAATGGAATATGTGACCAAATGGGTTGAAGCAGAGGCACTGCCAAGAGCTACAGAGGATTCCATCATTCATTTCCTGTTCCATATATTTGTGCGATAAGGCCTTCCATGAGACATAATCACTAATGGGGGACCATAATTTGCTGGTAATAAAATTGCTGCAACACTAAAAAACTATCATATTTAGCATAAAATTACCTCTCCATACCACCCACAGGCAAATGGCCAAGTAGAGAGCACGAACAAAGTAATCGAAGCAATACTAATAATAACCATTGCGTCACATAGACGTGATTGGGGTACAAGATTGCCAGAAGCCTTGTGGGCATACAGAACAACATGGAGAAACACTACTAGTTATTCAGCATATCAGCTCGTATTTGGAGAAGAACCCATCTTTCCAATAGAATTTGAAATACAAACTTTGAGAACAACACAAGAAGTCGGTCTACATTTAAACGAGGACCAGATTAATAGACTATAGCAAATCAACAAGTTGGATGAAATCAGGCTCTTTGCTCTTCAACATACTGCATTAATCCAACAACAGAGAGCCAAATGGCACGACACCCTCATCAAAAAGAAAGTCTTCTGCGAAGGAGATTGGGCACTCCTATACGATTCTAGGTTTCAGGATTTTCCGAGGAAACTTCAGACCTGTTGCCTGGGACCATATGAAATCCAGAAGGTGCATGATAATGGTACCATTACTCTAACCACCATTGACAGATATGGACACACCTTTAAGGCAAACGGCCACTGAGTTCGACTGTACTGCAAACCACTTACTCAGGAATCCTTCTACCAGAAACTCTGGGAAGACTCCGACATGCAGACTCTGGCTAAGGAAGAGAACTCTTCCTCACCTTTTGGTTCACTAAGTGATTTGATTGCTTTTAAATTTTGTATATAATTCTTTTGTTTTGCTTGAGTTAAATTACTTTTTGTACAGATTTTTACATTTTTGCAACATTTTGCATTTTGCTGTTCCTTTCGGATGGAACAACATTTTCATCGTTCTGCTGTTCCTTTTTGAAGGAACAACGCTTCTGAATTTTTCTGTTCCTTTCGGAAGGAACAACATTTTCACCACTTTGCTATTCCTTTTTGAAGGAATAGTGCTTTTTCACCTTGCTGTTCCTTTTCTAAGGAACAACATTTCCACCATTTCGCTATTCCTTTTTGAAGGAACAACATTTTTGCATTCTGCTATTCCTTTCCGAAGGAACAACATTTCAGCCATTTTGCTATTCCTTTCCAAAGGAAAAACACTTTCACGTTTTGTTGTTCCTTTTCGAAGGAACAGCACTTCCGCCTTTTTCTGTTCCTTTCCGAAGGAACAACACTTATGCATTTTTGTTGTTCCTTTCCAAAGGAACAACACTTTCCTTTTCTGATGTTCCTTTCCGAAGGAACAAAACTTTCATTTTCTATTGTTCCTTTCCATAGGAACAACACTTCCATTTTCCGTTGTTCCTTTCCGAAGGAACAACACTTTCATTTTCTGCTATTCCTTTCCAAAGGAACAACACTCTCATTTTTTGTTGTTCCATAGGTATTGTGCTACCCCAATGAAACTCCTCACCTTAGAAAAATTAGTAGGAAATAGCCAATTCATGATTGCCTCCATATTGGTAGGATTGATCATCAACTCTTTTTCATATATCACATACTCAAGATACCGAAAAGACTGTTTTGAAAACTCACACTTCTTGAGATGTTGAAAATGAAACAAGAAAATCCCAATTTAATTTTGTCCTTGGATTAAGTTAGTAATTAAATTGTAATTCCACATCTCATGACAACTTGTAATAGTTAATTAAGTTAATTTGACTTAGTTGGCTCAGTTAATTTGAGTTAAGGGTCTAACTAGAGTCATGTAGGGTGTCTCCAAATTTTTAGGAGTGCTGATTGAGTTTATTCTATTAGAATAATTCCAATTGATGGAGGAATTAGTGTTAGATACAGTAGTCGGGTGTAACCTGTAGGAGTGGGGTGTAACTAGTAGTGATCAACCAGTAAACTAAATATTCACTCATAATTAACTCATGCATGTCAGATCATAGAAAGACCTAGTTGATATTGGAGTTCATGGATAGTGTACTATTAGTTCTATAATCATATAAATTGTATAGGTGGTGCATGAAATCAGAGGAAGGCCTATGAGGATTGCGAATTTCATATTTTTGCAATTTCTGAATTAAATATGGGATAATTCCCAAGGAAACTACACAAGAAAATAGGATCTTGGAAGGTAACAGAATTGGATAGGATCTTGGAAGGTAGCAGAATTGGCTAAGTATTGGCTTGAGCTTGCCTTCAAAGTAGTGATATAGATATAGATAATGTAGAGGTTGCTTCGGCTTGACAAAATCATTATAATCTTCTCATGTTTTTTGATTAATTCAATATACAGATAGAAGGAGTTTTTAGTTGTGACTTTCCCTAGAAAATGATTGTGTTATGTGTGATTGAATTATTTCTCTTGTATGCTTCATGATTTCATCGATAGTTTATTGTTTCCGCTGATGAGTAGAGTATATTCAAGTCAATTGTTTTAGCATATTACAATATGCAGTTTGAATCTACAAGGAATTTCTACATGGTATCAGAGCTGAAATCGCTATAGAAGAGGAGAATATGAGTTTGTCTTTTGCAGGAGAAATTGAATTTGCAGTTTCATACTTCAAAGCCACTAGGATGTTGTTCTATGGATTGAGACTTGAATATGCCTTTGAGGTTAGTTAGAACTATATTTCTTGGAAGGATAGGATGGAGGTAGTGTTGGAAGACAATGGGCTTAAGGAATTCATAGACAAAGATATTCCTAAGCCAACTGATGCTCAAGCTGACAGAGTGGAGAAAATGTGTGGCGAGAAGGATTATCCTAGAAGGAGTTTGAGATCATATTCTCTTGAAGCTCCATGATAAGGAAACTCCATTTGCAATGTGGAAGACCTTGACAAACCTATTTCAAAACAAGAGTGACCACAAGAAGTTGGCACTAAAGGATAAGATCAGAAATATCAAGATGGAAAAGGGCCACTCAATATCAAAGTACTTGACCAATTTCACCCAATGTCGGAATGAGATTGGAAGTGTCGGTGTTATGATTTCTGAAGACGATCTAATGAGCCTGTCACTTCTAGGCCTTCCCAAGAGATAGCACAACTACTAGGACTCAATTAGTGGGAGGGAGAATCTACCAAAGTGGGAGTGATTGTGGTCTGACTCGGTAAAAGAAGAGATTCAGTGGAACATGATAGATGGATCCTGATCCAAGCATGATGATGAGGAGAACTGTGCCTTAGATGGAAAGGTAAAGAAAGGGAAGGGGAAGTCATCCCATTCCAAATCAGATTATAGTAAGGGTAGCAAGAAGAAGTACATGTCGAAGATTAAATGTTTTCACTGTCACGAGCTGGGACAATATGTAACAAAGTGTTCACATAAGAAGGTTGACAAGAAGCCCTCGAGAGGAGTGGTAGGTGAAGTTCTTGCTTCACAATTCAAATGGAATTTCACCATCATCACTTGCATGGTGACATCTATGATGGGTGGTGTGTGGTACCTAGATAGTGGAGCCTCATTCCATATGACCAGAAACAAAGAGTTCTTAAGTGACTTGGAGGAGAAAAACCTCCAGATGAACTTCGAGATGGGAGATGATGGGAGGTATGGCATGACCAACATTGGTATGGTTACCTTTCAGAGTGAGACTAGTACTCCTCTCACAATAAAATATGTCATGTATGTTCTAGGTTTGAAGAAGAATTTGGTTTTAGTTTCCATGCCGGAGGATTATGGTTACAATGTGATATTTAGAAAGGGAAAGGATTTCCTTCATCACATACCCTAAGGACAGGCGAATTGGATCAGGGTTTGGGTGAATAACCTCTACAAATTGTATGTAGAATATTGCACTACTTTGAGCACAAAATTAGAGAAGCTGTAGAGTTGAGACATCGATGAGTTGTGGCATAGAAGATTGGGTCACTTGCACTACTGAGCTTTGAATATCATTCAAAAAAATTCTACAGGACTTCCCAAGGGTAAACTAGAGCAAAGAGACACATGAAAAGGGTATACATTGGGAAAGTACACAAAATATTTCTTTCATGATAAATACAGTCAAGTGTAAGTGATCCTTAACAGATTTCACTTAGATGTGTGTGGACCATTCTCGAAATCATCCACGGCCAAGCATGGGTATTATGTAATATTTTTTGATGATTATTCTCATAAGTGTTGGATTTTCTTCATGCAGAAGAAAGATAAGACGTTCGCTAAATTTGTGAATTTAAAGCACTTGTTGAGAAAGATACTAGCATGAAAGTTAAAGTTCTCAGAAGCAATAATGGTAGAGAATATGTGTTGAATGAATTAAAGAACTTATTTTTATCAGAAGGCATTCAATGGGAGTTAATAACACCTCATAATCGACAGTAGAATGGGATGTCTGAAAGGAAGAACAAAAGTATTGTGGGAGTTGCACATGCGATGTTACATGATCAAGGCCTACCGTTGCACTTGTAGGCTGAAGCATGCAACACAACCTTTTATTTGCAGAACAAAATCCCTCATCGAATTCTTGGGATGAGTGCACCAGAAGAAGATTTTTCAGGTAAGAAACCAAATGTGGAACACTTCAAGATCTTTGGTTCATTAGTCTACTACCAGGTTACCAAATATGCATGGAAAAAGCTAGAGCCAACAGTTGAGTTGGGTATATTTGTGGGGTACACTGTTACACCTCACAACTATCGTGTGTACCTGTCATCCAACATGATTATAGTGGTTTGTAGAGATGTGAAATTCGATGAAGAGAAGGCCATGAGATGTTCCCTTGAGAGGGACCTTCGGTTACATGTAGAGGAGGAGCTTTTAGCTCCAAAGGAGGAACCACAAGATGATGTGGAGCAACCACATGTAGAGAAGCAGAGAGTGGAGGAACCCACTCATGAAAAGACTTCTAGAGATGGAAGGAAGCACACCAGATAGCCTGATAGATTTTTTAATGATGTGAGAGATAATGTGGGAGCACCCACATCACAGTGCTGATAGAGGAGGTCACCAGATCGGTACACTGGCTACATGGCTCTCATTAGCGAAAGTGTAGAGGTTGAGCCATCCTCATTCGAGGAAGCAGTGCAAAAACTAGTATGGGTTGATACCATGGTTGAGGAGTGTTTGGTAATTTAATTGTTCTTTATTTACTTGATTAATTATTAACCAGGATTCATGTACTTGTGAAATGCATGTGCAATATATATGCTAGGATTTGTCTTGTGAACTAATTGCTTCTATAAATGGATCTAATTAAAAGTATGGACAAAAATTGGATAGTAATTATGCACATGTTCTTTCATTATAATTTTATATTAAATCCTCATTAATTGAATAAAAAACTCTTCTTTGCAGAAAATTGACAATCTACTTTAAGTTGCAGAACTCAAAACTTCCTTCTATGAAAGTAAAATGATGGGAAAAAGTCAAATTTCATGAAAAGGAAATCTAATTTTATTTTGCAAAAATAAGAGAATCCTACAATATCATGGAAAAGAGGAAACTCTTATGATAGATTGAAGTAAAGAAATCCTAGATTAATTGCGTAGTGGAGAAATTTCCATAAAAATATATACTTACTGAAAACAAAACGAAAATATTTACAACTTTAAGAATGGTTAATTGTGTGTGTATTTATCCTCTAAATAGTGTTTCATTAATAATTAAGAAATCAAAATGTGAAATGATCGAGTGCTGGAAAGGAAATGCATTCAATAACTAAAATATTTTTAATGATTTTTTGTTTATGAGTGTTGAGCATTAGAGAAGGTATGTAATTACCACTTATTTTGTCATCTTTTCCTTAAATTTATAACTTCTTTACATTATGAAATGGGAATATGGTGAAAGATTATGATAAAGTTTAGAATATTTGTGAGCAATGCAAAATGACTAATAATTACCTTTTCCTATGCAGAAAAATAAGAAAATAGAAGATCGCCATTCCGAAGGAAAAGACAAGA
The DNA here is from genome assembly GCA_031772625.1 of Pinus tabuliformis. NCBI lineage: Eukaryota > Viridiplantae > Streptophyta > Pinopsida > Pinales > Pinaceae > Pinus > Pinus tabuliformis. The sequence goes on from CM062804.1 coordinate 836,225,106, forward strand.
CGAAATCAATTGTTGTCCCTTTGACAGGGAACCGCATCCAAACGAGGCAATCCAGATTGGAGCATATAAGCCAAGAAAAGGAAGAGGAGATACTAAATCAGCGCAAGAGAATGAAGAGATAATTGGGAAATAACGGTATGGCGAATCCCTCAAGATCCTTTGATCCTGAGGGATCGTTGCCTTAAAGATTATCTATATCTTTGATATTTCCACTTGGCTGTTATAAAAAGGGGATAACATTGCTACCCCAAGGGGTGGATTATTGTTGTTTTATGAAATTCACTATTGTAACTTAAGCTTTGATCATTGACTCCTTTTAAAGAGTGATTACTGTGACTCTGTTTTGATGCTTAATACATAAATTCTGTTGTCGTTCCATCTTTGATTCTGGAGTAATCATAGCAGTGCGTCCCTGGAGGCTAAGCGCCTAGCCCTGGTGGATCACTTGCTTCCTGTACCATTATTTTCAATTCCAAGTCATGTGTGGTTTGATTTCTTTTATTCACTTTGTTTAGTAATCTATTGTTCCTTATTATTTCATGTATTGGCTCTGTTATATTTCATTCACATTTGAATAGTAAAGTTATCCTCTGCAACTAGAATGTTATGCTATTCATTCTGAATTTGTATCACATTGTCATTCCTTTATAGATTGATATTATTGTATAACGTTGCTGTTCCTTATAGATTACCATTACTATTTGGTTACAGAGTAACAATGCTGTGCATCTATAAATCAGTACTATTGTCTATTTATCTACAGCTTACCTCTGAGCGTGAGTGCTGTTCATTGGGAGTGTTGTTCCATAGTGACTGCAATTGTTATTTCTTCATAATCGTAATCAATATCTTATGCTAAAACTCAGATTATTGTTTCCTTCAATATAGATGCATTGTGTGTAATATTCGATTTAGTTTGCTGTGCATTTACATTTGATTCAAGTTGGTGTTCAATATTTCATACTTCACTTTGGTTTGTTGTTCCATTTCTGTTTGCTTTCCAAATCATTTCCAAGATAAAGATTGTTGCTTAATTCCTGTAGATTACACTTACTGCTTCATTCATTTCCGTGGATTAAAGATTTGCTGTTCAATCTTGTTAAATAGATTAGTTGTTGTTCCTTTTCCTGTTATTTGAATCATCATTGCTTTGGTGTGAATAGAACGATCTGAAACTATAGTGAAGATTGACTATTGTTGTCCAGTTCCCACGTTGATGATCTTTTCCTTGATTGCTTTTCAATTACATCAGTTTACAAAGGGAAGCGTTATTATTACTGTACCCTTGACTAATGGAATGCTGTAGTTATTTAAATGAATGATTCGGTTACAAGTATTTCCAGTTCCTGCCATTACATTTAGAGTTTGTTTTCAGCATTTAGTTACTTTTGCAAAAGCACTATACTACTACCATTACTCTTGACAAATGACCGCCTCAAACTGAGTACACTCTTTGAGATAACAAATCGTACCTGGATTGATAATTAATGTAGGGTAAATAGATGTGAAAAAGACCCTTTTTACTGCTCCACATTTTGGCGTCATTATCGGGGAAGAGTGTAGCCATTTGTTTCTTTTTAGAGTAGTGTAAGTACTTGCTAGGAGAGAATTGGGTTTTAAAAATGGGAGGTAAGAACCTACGTATGGAGCATGTAACAGCCCTACTCCCCTGCTCGCTTTCCTGCAGATTTGTTGTTGTTTTGGGTAGAACTCAGCATTTGATTTGTGTGCATGACTAAGCAGAAAAAGCCTGAAAAGAATCCTAAACCACTACCCAAGCCTGATAAAGCTAAGGGGCTGGTGACCCTTGGCCGATCGACCTTTATAGACGAAATCCTCAAAAAAGTAGAATCTCAGCCTTCAGTAGGACCTAGAAAAGTTGCTTCTAGACAACCTACTAGTTCCCTTTAGGCCACAGGATCACCATCTGTAGCCTTTACTGAGGTGCACAGCCAAACTGAGGAGCAAGATTCTCAAGAAATTGAGAATTCTAGCCCAAAATCGTTGCAAGAAGGGAACCTTAGTAATCTCTGCGAAGGGAGATGTGAAATAGGGGAAACTGAAGAACCAAGATCTCCTCTTGGAGTAATTCAGCCATTAAGTAGCCCGGATAAGGGAAGTCTTGCAAAAATCATTCAGAACAAATTTGAAGAACCTCAAGCGCCAAAACCCCCCCAGACATTAGGAACTCTCATCATCCTAGACAAAGGAAGTGCTATTAAGGCCATTCCCGTTAAGGCCATCCTTGCTTCATCTAACCAACCTAGGAATACCCTCCTAGAAATCCCAAAAGGCTATGGCACATATTGGACCAAATGGCCCAGAACCAACCAAATACCCAAACCTCCAAACTGCAATATTCCATTGTAGATACTGTAGTCAATGCAATTATGAAGGCAATTCCTCTCCAACATATCCCTACATTTCATGGCCTAACATCAGAAGACCTAGATGCATTTTTGTTTGAATTTGATGTGTTGCGTAGAGGATATGACTATACCACCGACCCCCAAAAGCTAAAACTATTTCCCTCTACATTAAAAGGAGCTGCTTTATGATGGTTTATGGGGTTGGGTGGAGGTGTTATAAATGACTGGGATCAGATGAAAGGTGATTTTCTAAAGAAATATCAGGATTATTGTAGATCCAGAGAGTTAAAAGATGAAATTTTTCAGATGGTAGCTAGACCTAATGAAACACTAGAAGAATTTGTTGAACGTTTTCAATATACTCTTCAAAGATCTCCTTATGCATCATTACCCTTACCTGACAATGTATTAAAAACAACATTAAGTAAAGTTATGAAGGAACAATGGATTGAAACACTGAATATTATGGGAAAAGGAGATATCTATCAAGAAGATTTTGCTAACATCATTGATTTATGTATCAGGAGCTCACGAGGAAGCACAAGGCTAAAACCAGTAGAACATGACAGGTTTACAAGGGACAACAAGATCTCTGGAGAAGGAGTAACTCACACAGAAATTGGAAATTTATTAGAAAATTTCAAAACTGATATATTGGGGACTCTGACAATGTAGCTCGATATTATGCAAGCCAAGCAGAAACAAGTAGAGGCAGAGCAGAATTTGGCAATATTCTGTCCCATATGTAGAAAGAAACACAGCCACAAAGAGTGCCCATTAGATGTGGTTCAAGTATGTGCCATTTGTACAAAACACCACTCTACAGAGATCTGTCCCTCACTTCCTGGTTTGAAAGCAGTATACAAAGAGGTGGAAGAAGTACCAGAACCGGTGTACCTACTTAATCAGCGCTGTCAATGGCAGCCGCGACAATCAGGTATGTTCTCCAATCCAGCTTATTCTTTCTAGCCTCCACAATATCATGCTCAACAATATAATACAATGTGGCAAAATGAACCTCCCTTCTCAAATTGGTCATAACAACCATCTCCTTCATCATCGCCATGGCCGAATGAAGCAAGCCAATCTAATTGGCCAAATTTTCCCTACGCCCCACCATATTGGCAAAACAATGCGTATCCAGCACAATGGTCCCCTCCCACTTCACAGAGTCAAGCATGGCAGACAAACTGGCAAAGACCGATGAATCAGCCAGTAGGAAACATTCCACTCCCACAACTTACATTGCCAGCACTGAAACAAAACCCCTAGTCCAATTTAAGACTGCAACTCCCAGCCCAACCCAACCCGAACCCAAATAACATACCAGTTCATTCTGTTCAAATAATTGAAACACCAGAGCTAGAAACCAATCTAAGGGAGTGAAAAAACCTTCAATTAAGGTCTGGGCACATTATAGAGACAGAGGGACATAAAAATGTTGAAGGTGAAAATCAGTTACCCGTAGAACAACCATTACAAAAAGAAAATGTGGTCAGAAATCAGACCCATGACCAGGCAACCACATCTTCTCCCCCATTCCCAGAAAGCTTAATTATACCACGTCCTATAGAACATCTTGACTTTGATATTCTGGGAGAACTTAAGAATTTGTACATAAAAATCCGACTCCTCCAAGCTATCCAAGATATCCCAATATATGCAAAGACCATCAAAGAGATATGTATAAAAAAACCAAGGAGGAGAATAAAAAATAACCCAACAGTCCAAGTAGTTGGCACCTTATATGACCCATTATCAGGAAGAGAAGCACCTATCAAATATGAAGACCTAGGAAATCCAATAGTAACTGTGCAAATCAATAGACAAACCTTTTCAAATTCCTTAGTTGATTTATGGGCTGCAATTAATATCTTAACAACCACCACTTGTCAAAAACTGGGTATTACATCAGTAGAACAAACTACCACTTTATTAGAACTAGCTGACCGATCAGTGGTTAGGCCGGAAGGCACACTACATGATGTCATGGTATCCATTGATTCCTAGGAATAACCCACTGACTTTCTGATAATAAACCCCAAAAACCGACTTGATGGACATCCGTTAATTTTAGGCAAACCTTGGCTTGCAACCACTGATGCTTATATTGGCTGCCGACAAGGGAGTATGACCATAACTAGAGGGAGTAATATCAAGAATCTATCCCCTTGCCCTCCAACCTAGCCAAGTGTAACAATAATAAAAACTAACAAACATGCTGTATCATACCATACTGAAAACATTAGATCCCAATTAACTATAGAAGATGCCCTCGATTTCAAAGATCAAACAGAGGAAGATGTTATTAACAACTTTATTAACCATTCTGAAACCAAATCCCATGTACAATGTCACATGATAGAGGCAACAATTGATAATGAACTAGAAGAAGATCCTCTCAAAGACACTCATGATCAAAAAATACCTACTATCTCTGTCTCAAATAGCAAAACTATAGAAATTGAGCCAGGAAAAACTTTAAACATCAATAATAACCTGACTCCTGAACAAGAAGAGAAGCTGATCCAACTACTGAGAAAATACAAGGAATCATTTGCATGGGATTATCCAGACATGAAGGGAATCGATCCCCAGTTATGTACACACCACATTTATACAGAAAAGGATGCAAGACCTGTTTGCCAACCCCAAAGAAGACTTAACCCTCATCTAAAAGACATTGTGAAAGCTGAATTACAAAAACTCTTGGATGTAAACTTTATTTATCCTATCTCTGATAGCAAATGGGTCTCTCCACTTGTGGTGGTGCCGAAGAAGAATGGAAAGTGGAGGATTTGTGTAGATTACAGAGAATTAAATAAAGCAACCCAGAAAGACCACTTTCCCCTTCCATTCATTGACCATGTATTAGATACATTAGCAGGAAAGAAATTCTTTTCTTTCTTGGATGGCTTCAGTGGATACAATCAGATACAGATTGCTCCTGAAGACCAAGAATAAACTACTTTTACCTATCCTTGGGGAACGTTTGCCTACAGAGTTTTACCCTTTGGCCTGTGCAATTCTCCTGCACATTTCAAAGGGCTATCCTTAGCATCTTTTAAAATTTAATAAATGAAGGGCTCGAAGTATACGTGGATGATTTCACACCATACGGAGATGATTTCGACCCAGCACTAGACACATTGGAAAAGGTGCTGCAACGATGTATCGCTACTAGGCTCTACCTGAGCCATGAGAAATGATATATGGTGATGACCAAAGGACTCATCCTTGGTCATTATATCTAGTAGCTGGAATACAGGTAGATCCGGCCAAAATTCAAATAATTTTGCTAATACCTACTCCTACCACACATACAGAGGTATGTAGTTTTCTTGGATTTTCTGGTTATTATAGGAGATTTATAGAACTTTTTTCTCAAATAGCTGCACCTCTATATGCACTAATGGGGAATGTTGATTTTGTTTGGACAGACAAATGTGACCATGCTTTTGAGGATCTCAAAAAGCCTGTGTCAACAACCCTAGTGCTCAGAGGCCCAAATTGGGACCTGCCATTTCAAATTTCATCTGATGCTTCAGACACAACTATTGGAGCAGTCCTTGGGTAGGAAGAAGACAAAAACCATATGCAATTTATTATATTAGCACGAATTTGTCTCCTACTGAGTTAAACTATACTGTTATCGAAAAGGAATTTTTAGCTGTAATACATGCTATAAATAAATTTAGGCATTATATCACTGGATATCCTGTTTTTTTATAGACAGATCACTCTACCATAAAATATTTAGCAAATAAACCAATTACAAATGGTAGAGTAACAATATGGCTGATTTTATTACAGGAATTCGACATCACAATAAAGGCCCGACTTGAGAAGGAAAATCCTGTAGTTGACTTTCTCTCACGAATGCCAAAGCCAGTGGACACAGCAACAGTTGAAGATCAATTCCCAGATGAACATTTGTTCATTGTTACTGTCAAAACACCCTGGTATGCTGATGTTGCAAATTATTTAGTAGTAGGAAAATTACCAAAACATCTGACTCCCAATGAATGAAAGCAGATTGTCCAGCATAGTACCCTATTTTCTTGAATTGGGAGCTACCTATTTCATATAGGGGCAGATATGCACACCAGAAGATGCATCCGTCAAGATGAAATATTTGACATTCTAAAAGCTTGTCATGACGGACCCTGTGAAGGACATTTCGCAGATCGAAGAACTGGTCACAAAGTTCTACAAACAGGGTATTACTGGCCCAAAATCTTCAAAGATGCAAAGAAATTTGTTCAAGCTTGTGACAGTTGCCAAAGAGCAGGATGCCCTGGATAGTCCGATGAAATGCCCCTGAACCCACAGCTAGTCGTTGAACCGTTCGAGCGTTGGGCACTCGATTTTGTTGGTCCGATCAATCCATCATCAAACTAGAAAACATATATCTTGGTAGCAAAGGAATATGTGACCAAATGGTTTGAAGTAGAGGTGCTGCCAAGAGCTACAGAGGATTCCATCATTCATTTCCTATTCCAGATATTTATGCAATATGGCCTCCCAAGAGACATAATCACGGATGGGGGACCACAATTTGCTGGTAATAAAATTGCTGCAACACTAAAAAACTATCATATTTAGCATAAAATTACCTCTCCATACCACCCATAGGCAAATGGCCAAGTAGAGAGCACGAATAAAGTAATAGAATCAATACTAACAAAAACCATTGCATCACATAGACGCGATTGGGCTACAAGATTGCTAGAAGCCTTGTGGGCATATAGAACAACATGGAGAAACACTACTGGTTATTCACCATATCAGCTCTTATTTGGAAAAGAACCCATCTTTCCAATAGAGTTTGAAATACAAACTTTGAGAACAACACAAGAAGTCGGTCTAGCTTTAAACGAGGCCCAGATTAATAGACTACAACAAATCAACGAGTTGGATGAAATCAGGCTCTCGGCTCTTCAACATACCGCATTAATCCAAAAACAGAGATCCAAATGGCACGACACCCACATCAAAAAGAAAGTCTTCCACGAAGGAGATTGGGCGCTCCTATACGATTCCAGGTTTCAAGATTTTCCGGGGAAACTTCAGACCCGTTGCCTGGGACCATATGAAATCCAGAAGGTGCATGATAATGGTACCATTACTCTAACCACCATTGATGGATCTAGACACATCTTTAAGGCAAACGGCCACCGAGTTTGACTATACCGCAAACCACTTACTTGGGAATCCTTCTACCAGCAACTCCGGGAAGACTCCGACATGCAGACTCTGGCTAAGGAAGAGAACTCTTCCTCACCTTTGGTTCACTAAGTGATTTGATTGCTTTTAAATTTTGTACATATTTCTTTTGTTTTTCTTGAGTAAATTACTTTTTGTACAAATTTATGCATTTCTGCAACATTTTGCATTTTGCTGTTCCTTTCGGATGGAACAACATTTTCACCGTTTTGTTGTTCCTTTTCGAAGGAACAATGCTTTTGCATTTTGCTGTTCCTTTCGGAAGGAACAACATTTTCACCGCTTTGCTATTCCTTTTTGAAGGAATAGCACTTTTGCACCTTACTGTTCCTTTTCTAAGGAACAACATTTCCAGCATTTTGCTGTTCCTTTTCGAAGGAACAACATTTTTGCATTCTACTGTTCCTTTCCGAAGGAACAACATCTCCGCCGTTTTGCTATTCCTTTCCGAAGGAACACCACTTTCACGTTTTGCTGTTCCTTTCCGAAGGAACAACACTTCTGCATTTTTGCTGTTCCTTTCCGAAGGAATAGCACTTCCACCTTTTTGCTGTTCCTTTCCGAAGGAACAACACTTTATGTTTTGTTGTTCCTTTCCGAAGGAACAACACTTCTGCATTTTTTTTGTTCCTTTCCGAAGGAACAACACTTTCGTTTTCTGTTGTTCCTTTCCGAAGGAACAACACTTTCATTTTCTGTTGTTCCTTTCTGAAGGAACAACAATTCCATCTTCTGTTGTTCCTTTCCGAAGGAACAACACTTCCATTTTCTGCTATTCCTTTTCGAAGGAACAACACTTTCATTTTCTGCTGTTCCTTTCCAAAGGAACAACACTTTCATTTTCTGCTGTTCCTTTCTGAAGGAACAACATTTTCACATTTTTTGTTTGCCCTTGCTTTCTTTTCTGTTTCGATTAAGGAACAGCTACTGTTCCTCTCAAGGAACAACTACTGTTCCTCTCAAGGAACAACAGTTTCGAGCGTGTTTTTCCTTTTGTTTATAGTTTTTGTGTGTAAATATTCTTTTGCTATCTCTCTAAAGAATAGTAGCTGTTCCATCTTGAGAACAACATTTTTTTAGTGCATTTTTTTTTCTTTTTGTGTGTTTTACCATTTAGATCATGGTCATTTAAGGCACAACTACACATTTATGCAACAATACAAAAACTAGAGGATACTGAAATCAGAAAATTACATAAAAATCGTTATCTTTAGAAGAAATTGCTTTGAATTGATAAGAGAAAAGAGGAAAGGACACAACTATCTATCACCTTGCTATCATTATTTTACAAATACCAATATGATCGATTATTTTTATCATGATGGTTCTTCCTACATCCCCATAATTCTCTTTGATCACGATTATTGAATAAGAATAAGGGCATATTTTTCTCTATTGAGATGTTCAGACTTCTTCCACCATCCCTACTCTTAAGGAGTGTTGAACCACCCTCTACATATAAATAGGAAAAGTGCTATATAAAATAAGAAGAAGAAAAAGAAATTTTTTTATATGATTGCTAATATGATTTGTCAAATGAAGGATAAAGGGTCTCATTAAGAGCCAGCCTACCATGATCATAAGGAAGAAAGTGAAGTGGCATTCCCACTATGGCCACCACACCAGGGATATGATCCAGGAAGTACATCAGAAAAATAAAAATTCCTTGGAACAGGAGGTCTCATCACGAGCCAGCCTGCCCACCTTTCACTCCTTCCTGGTGAATGGCATTGTGATTCAGCTAGTTACCAAGCCAGCACAATGGCCTCCATTCTGACATTTCACAACACTTTCCTAGGCATACACAAAGGATTATGGTTCCAAGGGTGAAATAAACAACTCTGTCAAGGTTATGGACACCTGTGGGAAACAGAGCTCTATTGATGGTATTGAAGTCATATTTCTTATACACCAATAGTAACTATAAGACCCCTCTTCTTATATATGTATAAGTGGTTCAAATGAGATTATGTATATAACCCATTCGAACCTTTGATACATGAAAAATCATTTATCAAACAATTATGATGGTAAAAGTCGATAATTACTGCATATGAACTTTTATTCACGTTAGTTGTCCTATCCTCCATTTCTCACATCATATCATGGCATTTCCTTATTTATTAGCAATTCTATCATACGCCTCGATTTCAGTAATCTGCTCGTCTTTGTAAACATGGCATTTCTCTATAAGTTGTTCCTTTATTACTCTATACTATGGCAGTTCAACACGCTACTCCTTTATTTGACGGCCGAGGACGGCTTATCACATTACAAGGGGGCACGGGTGATCCCCATAATTCGCTGGCATACATGTCAGCTCATCATTCGGAAGAATTATGACTCAGGAATAGCAAGACTTAATGGTATTTTGTTTCCCAATATGCATGATTTGCTGTTCCGAACCTATTTCCATGTTTTTCTCTGCAAAAATTAGCAGTAAGTTCGAAATTTGAACAGCTTTCTATTCCGTCATCTTCTCTGTGTTTTCCAATAGTGAGATAAAAATTTGAATAGCCTGCTATTCCATTACTGTCTCTGTGTTTTTTAACAGTTTTCTAAGCATGGGGGGAAGATCAATTCGCAGTGAGCCACAGGTGTTGATGGTCTTCGATGCTACACGAGAGATCCTAGCAAGGGCAGGATGGATAGCTTATCTTAACCGTCTACAACAATCCAATGAGACGGTGGCAATTGAGTTTCTACAGAAATTGCAAGAACATCATTCCATGGTGAGAGGGAGACAGATAGTAGTCACTGATGACATAATTACAGAAGTTTCGGGACTGCCAGCCACTGGACCTATGTGGACTCTGAAAAAGGTGAGACTGCGAGATGCCATGAAAATCTTCCAGGATGAAGGGCAGAACCTGACTATAAAAGGGAAGGGAGTTCTGCCGACAACCTTGGGACAGCCGTGGGTAGAATTGGTGAGAATTATCCAGATCTACATCACTTGCGACGACAGGAAAGATGTGGTAAGACCACGCGATCTTAAACTTTTAGCTGTGTTAAAGCAAAAGTGCACTGTGAATTTGCCTGTGTTTTTAAATTCTTTATTACACGATGTTGCCCGAAGTATGAAGAAATCTCACCATCTAGAGTTAGTAGTAAGCCACCATGGGTTAATATGACTGATAGTTAGCCACAGTCTTGCCCAACAGTAGAGCAGTTGGGAAGAACTGATTTTCGCAATAGACGGGGGACTGGGTTTGCCAGCCCCAAAATGAAAACATATTGCCAATACATCGAGCAGACCACTGAAACTAAGAAAATTTGTTAGATTGGTGAGGATTAGAGGAATGCTAAGAAATTGCCAGGGAAACAGTAGTCAGCCTATGGAGATACATGATTCAGGAGACAAACAACCCCCACAATAGGAAGGTGGGGAGAATGAAAAAGAATTGGAAGAAAATGATGAAGGAGAACCGGAGGAGGAGACTGAGCAATCCGGTCAGGAAGAAGGACAGGAAACATAGCAACGCAGTGAAAGTCCACTGCAAAACCCACTACAAGAAGATGAATTGGCCCAAATTCTAGCCAATATGGGGGAATAGGTCCAACCTCACAACCCACTCAACCCCCATACCGAAGAAGGATTCCAAGAGCACTCTTCTCATGACAAAAGTGCATTTGAGGAACTGTGTGATGAGGAGGAAGAAGAAGAGGATCACTCTGCTCATGATGAGACTGTACTTGGGAAGAAGAGTGACGAGAATGAAGAAGAGGAACAATCTGTTCCTAGTCAGAATACGCCTGAAGAATTCCATGATGAAGAGGAGGTAGAAGAAGAAGCTTCCCAGGAGACAGCAGAACAAACTAGGGTTTCTACCCCTGAACAACCTGATCAGCATAACACTGAAGAAGCACCCCAAGAAGAAAATAAGGAAATTTTCCAAGATGAAGGTACAATACTTTAGGTACAAATCCTAGGCTCGAGTAAACGAACCACTGTTCCTTCCAAGAGAACAGAGGAAATTAAAAGATTGTGAAAGTAACAGCAGAGATTGCTTAACATAATTAAGCAACTTTGACAACAGATAAGAGTCTTGAAAATGGAGAAAATGTCAAAAGGAACCTCGGTAGCAAAGAATGAAACCACCCAGGCAAAACCCCTTAAGAAAAAGACTAAGAGGACTCAAGTCCAACCTGCCATTCAGGACCAAAAGGAACAGCATCTGGCTGTTGCCCATGTCGAAATACAAACAGATAACGTATCGGCCTATGATAAAGAAATCCAAATAGAGGCACTGTCCTCCAGTGAGAAGGAAACTCAGACTATAAAGACAAGATGTCGTAATAAGGAGATCCAAGTAGATCTCCAACCCAAGATTATCATGTTGGATAATGACCTGAGGATAGTAACTCTGCGAAAAGATTTGGCACAAGCCCAACAAACAATAGAGAAACTTATAGAGCAGACTGTTCCTCAAGAAAAATACGAGAAATTACAACAGCAGCTGAAGAACATTAATGCATCAGAAAGCCAGGCCCTTGAAGGATGGTAAAAGGCAAAAGAAAGAGTCAAAAAGGTAACCCATAGACTAGACATAGTCATCAAACAAATGGATACCTTATGTTCTCTATATACTGACGTTCTAGCGTGTAGGGCACCTACTAGAAACTATGCTTTGTTTTTAATGGAAAGATATTTACAATTGAAAATTAAAGCTATCAAGGTAGGAGTACCTATAGAGATAAAAACCATTGATGACTTCATAAATTGTTGTAAGCATTATGGGGTGAAAGTTCAACGATTGTTATGTGAATTCTATTTGCACAATCTTGTATTAGATGGAGAAACAGAACAGAACCCTAGCCCTTTTGTGGGTGATGTCCAACTGTAGGCATTTATTTCTTTTGGTGTTAATAAAATAAAGTGGCTTAAAGCCTACAATGTCTTTCAAAGACAGGAAAATGGATTAGATCTATGGGTGAGGGGTGAACCTAGAGACCCACTGCAATTATGGAATAAACATAGGAGCCTAATGAGAACTCAGGGAGTGATCGAGGCATTGGGACCTATCCAAACAGCAGTCATCTAGCAAGGGATAGAATACTTCTTTACCATCAAAGACCTTGCCATAGTAGCAGCCAAATTCTGATACCAGACTTCTAATCAGAACATCCAAAACAGAGAACCATTTAATCATGAGAACTTTAAGCTAGCTGATGACCGCTTGGGTATCTATGGTGACCTCATTTTGATAGAAGGCCCGTCTTGGTTAGGCTGTAGGTTCTGAAGTCTAGTCATTTGGCACCCTGCACCAGGATATCAAGCCTTATATGAAATGCCTGAATGTCAGACAGGACATCTGTTTGAATTCTTAGCTAGGCATCATGGTTGTAGACCACCTAATGAGATCCCTTCTCTAGCCTATTCCCTAATTGCCTTGCATGTCAATTACAATGTTTTCATGAGGGCATGAAAAAGGGTAAGTAGGGGGGTGTGTTGAGCATTAGAGAAGGTATGTAATTACCACTTATTTTGTCATCTTTTCCTTAAATTCATAACTTCTTTACATTATGAAATGGGCATATGGTGAAAGTTTATGATAAAGTTTAGAAGATTTGTGAGCAACGTAAATGACTAATAATTACCTTTTCTTATGTAGAAAAAGAAGAAAATGGAAGATCGCCATTCCAAAGGAAAAGACAAGACAAAATCAATTGTTGTCCCTTTGACAGGGAACCACATCCAAACGAGGTAATCCAGATTGGAGCGTATAAGCCAGGAAAAGGAAGAGGAGATACCAAATAAGCGCAAGAGAATGAAGAAATAACTAGGAAATAATGGTATGGAGAATCCCTCAGGATCCTTTGATCCTTAGGGATTGCTACCTTAAAGATTATTTGTATCTTTGATATTTCCACTTGGTTGTTATAAAAAGGGGACAACATTGCTAGCCTAGGGGGTGGATTATTGTTGTTTTATGAAATTCACTATTGTAACTTAAACTTTGATCATCGACTCTATTTAAAGTGTGATTACTGTAACTCTGTTTTGATTCTTAATACATAAATTCTGTTGCTATTCCATCTTTGATTCTAGAGTAATCACAATAGTGCATCCCTGGAGGCTAAGGGTCCGACCCTGGTGGATCACTTGCTTCCTGTACCATTATTTTCAATTCCAGGTCATGTGTGGTTTGATTTCTTTTATTCACATTCTTTAGTAATCTGTTGTTCCTTATTATTTCATGTATTGGCTCTGTTATATTTCATTCACATTTGAATAGTAAGGTTATCCTCTGCAACTGGAATGTTATGCTGTTCATTCTGAATTTGTATCGCATTGTTGTTCCTTTATAGATTGATATTATTGTATAACGTTGTTGTTCCTTACATATTACCATTACTATTTGGTTACAGAGTAACAATGTTGTGCATCTATAAATCGGTACTATTGTCTATTTATCTACGATTTACCTCCGAGCGTGAGTGTTGTTCATTGGGATTGTTGTTCCATAGTGACCGCAATTGTTGTTTCTTCATAATCGTAATCAATATCTGATGCCGAAACTCAGATTACTGTTTCCTTCAGTATAGATGCGTTGTGTGTAATATTCGATTTAGTTTTCTATGCATTTACATTTGATTCAGGTTGTTGTTCAATATTTCATACTTCACTTTAGTTTGTTGTTCCATTTCTATTTTCTTTCCAAATAATTTCCGAGATAAGGATTGTTGCTTAATTCCTGTAGATTACACTTACTGCTTCATTCATTTCTGTAGATTAAAGATTTGCTGTTCAATCTTGTTAAATAGATTAGTTGTTGTTCCTTTTCCTGTTATTTGAATCATCATTGCTTTGGTGTGAACAGAACGATCTTAAACTGTAGTGAACATTGACTATTGTTGTCCAGTTCCCAAGTTGATGATCTTTTCCTTGATTGCTTTTCAATTACATCAGTTTACAAAGGGAAAAGTTATTATTACTGTACCCTTGACTGATGGAGTGTTGTAGTTCTTTAAAGGAATGATTAGGTTACAAGTATTTCCAGTTACTGCAATTACATTTAGAGTTTGTTTTCAGCATTTAGTTACTTTTGCAAAAGCACTATACTACTAGCATTACTCTTGACAAATGACCGCCTGAAACTGAGTAGACTCTTTGAGATAACAAATCGTACCTATATTGATAATTAATATAGGGTAAATAGAGGTGAAAAAGACCCTTTTTACTACTCGACAATGAGTGCTCTGCAACCAAATGAAAACAATAAAAAATGTAACTATAATGGAAAACAAATTCTTAAAAGGAATGATAATTGACAGCGTGGAAAACAAAACAAAAACTTATGAATAAGATCTCAGAGCTCAAAGGGGTCCCTCCAGGAGTGCATGGTTCTAGTGCTCAAAAGCTTCTTTACACATGCATTTGAAAACATCAATGATTTGTATGACAAAACATAGTATTAGTATTCTCCACAAAAGAACTATAAACTTAGTAATAAGAAGCTTATTTCTCTTATCTCTCTTACAACATATATGCAAATTATAAAACAACTTTGAAAGAGTTTTAAGTCGATATTTTATGAATCATTTCGACATCTACAAGACCAATCTATCTTATATTTCAATCTCTTTATGACTTTTTATTCAAAAAGCAAGTCATATGAGATTTTATCTCTATCTACAATCTTGACATCTAATCCAATCTTCATTCTTGCTCGCTTGATGTTTGTTATTTTTCTGCTACATTTGTTTGATTGCTACATGTAGTTCCCAATTTTGACTTTGCCTTTGACTTCAATATTTCTTTAACCTATGTAGCTTTCCAAGTAATGCCAGTAGGTGGTTGCCCATCTGGAAGCCATTTGTCACCTTTTGGTATTCTTTTTCCTTTCACTGGAGCGTTGCAACCTGTCTAACAATGGATTTTGCTGCGGAAACAAATATCAGTTTTAGAATGTTTGTAATTCTATAGTTTTAAGAATGTTTTCATCATAATTCATTAAGAAGCACAAATTCTAATTATGGATGATGAATACCTTTTTGAGAGTTGACCTTGACCTTAAACGTATTGTGTTTGCTACAAAACGGTGATAAGAAGGCAAAGGAGGATGAAATAAGAGGGAAAAAAGGATAGTAAAAAAGAAGCAATTTCATACTTCAACATTCCCCCACACGAAAGGTTTTTCATGTCCTCATGCACCAAAATTTCAAAAATGGTTCTTCCTTCCTCCTTTAGTGAAGGATCTTTGAGGTCTGTGCAAGTACATACATGCTAGTATTCTCTTTATTCTTTTTAATGCTAAACACAGTCCTTGGTTTCTTCATTATAATTCTGCTTTGTAATCCTCTGGCCCTATTTTTAAGAAACTTATTTTGAACTTTAAGTTTCTTATTCTTTTTGTACCAATGGTAGAGGTGTATATGTATATTGCCATTCTGAGTTCTAAGTATCTCATTCTGAACCTTAACTACTTCCCTTTCCTGAATTAGATATTTATGAAGAACCTCCAGCTCATATATATCTTTTTTTAGATTTTCTTTAATTATGTGTTCTTATTCTGCATCTTTTTTGGTGTTGAGGTTTCCCCCATTTCATACTAAGAAAATTTTTCCTTTTTCTATGCTTTTTGATCTAGAGATTCCACATAGTCATATATTTCTTGTCGGACCGAATCAATTTCTGGAGTTTGTCTTATTGGGTTGACTGTATGAGGTGTCATTTTATGCCCTTGTTATTTAATATCAATCACCTCTGTTGATTGAGTATTTGTCATTTTTGAAATCCTTTTGCTTCTCCTTACTTTTACCTCTGAGCTTCCAATGTTTTTCCTCTTTGCTCTATTATCCTTTGTTTCCTTCTTTTCTACAGGTACTTGCTGACTTGTGCTAGATTTCATCCTTATAAGGTTTTGTTTCTCATCCTTCTGTTTAATTTTTTCAAAATATTGGGACAATGGAGTGTTTTCTTCGAATGGGTCCTTTGGAGTTTCAGTCACATTCTACTCTTGAATTTCCTCTTTGACTCTTTATTTTTTAGAGCTAGGGTTTGATTTTCTTCTATTTCTTCTAATCCTGTTGTTTGATTTCTTCTTTGGAGCTTCTATTAAGTGACTTATTACTAAGAAATACTGCCAATTATCTCCTCGATTTTTCAAATCTACCTCTATCATAATCTTAATGCATCCATGATGGTATAGAGAGTTATCGATGGACTTGGACTCTCTCTATATGGTAAATGGAATTTTATTTAAACTTTGAAGTAGGAAGTAAGGCCGATTGATTTTAAACCCATAAAAAAAATGCATCATAAGACTATAATGGTAGAAAAACATTATCCCAAACCTCCCTTCACATGTTACAAATTTCTGGATGACTAACAAGATATTTCGCCATTTTCCTTTTAAAGTTGTGACTGTAATACCTTTCTTAAAAATAGACAAGTCCATACGTGGTTCTTTCAATAAGTGAATCCAATCATTCTCTTTTATTCTCCTATTTTTGAGCTAGCTCTCTCCATTCCTTGATAGTCCTATTTCTTCTTCTACAATTTATTTTGTTAGGATGAATTTAATGTCTCCAATTTCTACTTCCACTCCATCAAATGCTTGGGAAAAAGCTTTTGTAACTTCTGCTTCATAACCATCAAAATTTTCGAAGAACTATAGCCATCCCACTTGTTGAAATTTATCTCTAACCCTTGAGTATGCCTAATGTAATTTTACCCCATTTGGCTCAGAACGAACAAGTGTCCCCATAGTGTAGGAAAGTCTCAGCCCTGATTGTTTCTTTTGACTCAGAAGATGGAATTTTCGATAGAGAGAATGGAATGAACTGTAAAGTGAGAATGAGAAGAATGGATATGGCACAAGGTTAAATGATTACAAAATAGGGAAATGATGGAAGAAGCAGTGTTACATCCTGATTTGTACTTCACAACTTCCTAGATCTGATTTCAAAGGACTAGTGTCGTGTTTTAATTCTATTCAGACTTGATGTGACCAGCGATGCAATGATGATGAGATATGGTACAATGGTTATGAATGTAATGGAAAATATATAAGGTCATATAAGGTCTTCAACTATTAATATAGTCATCCATGAATTAAAACCTAAGCTCTTATATGAAATATAATTCCAACATTCTTACATACCTTTATTTTGTGCTCCCTGAATTTTGTTGTAGAAATTGGATGTAGTTGCAAAATTAAGGATTGGCTGCAGAATGATAGAAATTTTGTCTCTGCTTTTTATTCTTAGATTTTATTTATTTAATTAGAAGAAGGATTCCTTGTTTCTTTTTCTACTAATGATGATCATGACCAATAAAAGTATTGATCATGAATGTAGTTTTGAGACTTGAAAAGAAAGAGAAGGAAAAAAGAAATCGGGACAAGAAAAAGGAGTTTTGAAAATCTAAACTGCCAAGAGATCTTGGGTTTCAGTTAAGATTTTCTGCATAAATATTAAAAAATAGTTTGTTTTCATATTTATACTTTATTATTATTATTATTTGTTATTATTTTTTTAACAAATATTACAATGAAGTTGGAGAGTGAGGAGAAGAATCCCCTTCTTTAACCAACTTGAATTCAGAATTATCTTGCAAATATTTGATAAATTCTTTCCTTGTTAGAGGTTTATGATACAATATTAATCTATGACCATTAACAACGAAAGTGATTTGTTCATCATAAATAGTTTTGGGTTTGACTTCTCCATTATAAAAAATAGTGTCAATCTCATAAGGACGAGGCCAATGAGTTTGAAAAATTCCTTGAAAGTATTTGAACTCGGAACCAAAGAGAAGAGCCCAATCACCTTCCTTGAACTTTTTAGCTTTGATAAACTTGTCATGTCACTTAGATCTTTGTTGTTGAACTATGTTGGTTCTTTGAATAAAATCTTGTTGGATCTCATCTAGCTCATTCAATTGTGCCATTCTTTGTTTCTGAGCTTCTGAGAGGTCAAGGCCCAATTTGACTATTGTTCTCAAGATCTCCACATGGAATTCAATTGGAAGCAAGACTTGATTCCAATAGACAATATCATAAGGAGTATGTACAGTTGTGTTTCTCTAGGTAGTTCGGTATGCCCATAATGCTTCTGGAAGATTTTCTGCCCAACCCTTTCTATGCAAATGTACAGTTTTGCTAACAATTTCTTCAAGAACTTTGTTGGTATATTCCACTTTCCCATTGGCTTGTGGATGATATGGAGTAGAATTCTGATGCTTGATTTTGTAATGCTCCATGATCTTTTGCACCAAATTTAATGTGAATTGAATACCTTGATCTGTTACAATTTCTCTTGGAACACAAAACGAGTAAATATATCCTCAAAAATAAATGTAATCACAAAATTTTCAGTTGCAAATAAAATAGGTTTAGCTTCTACATATTTTGTAACATAATCCATGCAAACAAGTATATATCGTTTCTTTTTAGATGGAGGATTTATTGGTCCAAAAAAACATAGAGTCTATTTTTAAAAGGGTTCTACAAGTACCTATGGTTGTAGAGGCATCTCATCTGATGGAATGGGTTTCCCCATTCTTTGAAAACTATCACATCTTTTAACATATTCTTTGGCATCCTTAAAAATGGATGGCCAATAATATCCCAAAATAAGGATTTTTTAGGCAGTTCTTTTATCGAAAAAATTTCCTCCACATGGTTCATCATGACAAGCTTTCAGGATTTAAGGTACTTCATCTTCTTGAACACATATTCAGATAATCAATACAGGTCTCTTTTTGTACAACTCTCCATCTATGGAGGAATAAGGTGCACTGGTTTTGATCACTTTTTGCTTTTCTCTAGCTGATAGTTGTAGAGGTAACTTTCCTGTAGCCAAATAATTAGCAATATCTACAAACCATGATGTTTTAGTAGATACTAGAAAGATATATTCATGACAAAAGTTATCTTTTACAAGAACATCCTCATTATTATTCTGCATTCTAGAAAGAAATCGGCAACTGTATTTTCTTTTCCTAGCCTATCAAGAAGAGTAATGTTGAATTATTGTAGTAATAACAACCATATTGTAATTCTATCATTAGTGATTCGTTTGTTCATTAGATATCTAATGGAAGAATGATTTGTATGAATAAATTTTTCATAACTAGTTATGCAATGACAAAACGTATTAATGGCATGAACAACAGCTAAAAACTCCTTTTCTGTTATAGTGTAATTTAACTATGCAAGATCCAAATTTTTACTTGCATAGTAGATGGCATAAGGAGTTAAATATTTTTATCCCAAGATAGCCCCTAGAGTTTTATCTAAAGCATCAGTGGAAATATGGAAAGGAAGAGCACAATTAGGTCCTCTTAAAATTGGTTCTTTATTAATCTTTTGTTTCAATGTCTCAAATGCTTTTTGACAGTCATAATTCCAAGAAAATTCACAATATTTTATAATGAGTTTGAAAAGTGGAGAGGCTATTTTTGTGAAATTTCCTATGAATGTCCTATAATATCTAGTAAATCCTATAAAATTATTTACATCCCTTTGGAAAATAGGAATTGAAATTTGAGAAATAATTTATACCTTAGACGTATCCACTTTAATTCCATCACTCAAAATATGGTGGCCTAAAAAAATCCTTTCATTGAACATCATAAAGCATTTCTCATGGCTTAATGAAAGGTTTTCCTCTTTACACCTAACAAGAACTTCTTCCATATTTTCCATAGCTTCTTCAAAAGTATCACCATACATAGTAAAATAATCCATATATACTTCCACACAATTATGAATTAGCTCATAAAAAATACCTAAGACTTCTCTTTGAAATGTGGTAGGTGCATTACATAATCTAAAGTGAAGAACCGTGTAGGCATATGTTCCCCATGGACATGTAAAAGTAGTTTTCTCTTGATCTTCTAGTGCTAGTTGGATTTGATTATGTCAACTAAAACCATCTAAGAATGAAAATACTTCTTCCTGCCAAGGTATCTAATACTTGATCTATAAAAGGTAGTGGTAAATTTTCTTTTAAAGTATATTTGTTTAATTCTTTGTAACCAATGCACACTCTCCATTTTCCATTTTTCTTAGGAACAATCACTAAAGGTGACACCCACTGACTATCTGATATTGGATAAATGAAATTCACATTAAGTAATTTTTGTAATTCCTCCTTAAAAAAATTTCTCAGATTGGGATTCATCCTTCTCTCAGGTTGTCTAATTGGTTTGGCATTTTCTTCAATATAAATATGTTGCATACAAGTTTTAGGATCAATCCCTTTCATGTCAATGTACTCCCATTCATAAGCAGAAGAGTGTCTTTGTAGCATCTGTATCAATTTTCACTTTTGAAATTCTTCCAAATTATTGTTAATCTTCAATGTTTTATCTGGAAAAAAATCTACTTGAGAATTGCCAAATTTTTCCATAGAATGTAAAGCCATTTGGTGAGATGATAAATATTCAATATTGCATTGTTCCTATTTATTTTTATTTTTTTTTATCTTGCTCACAGTATGAAAACAAATCATTATTATTCATTAAATTTATCAATTGATATTCTTCATCTAATTGTGAAAAAGTATAAACTAGTTGCAAACCATTAAAGTCTTCATTATCATCATCTATCCAAATCTCACTTTCTATTTCAGTTATTCTTTCTGTAGGAGGATACAAGGTAAAATTATTAATGGAATTTCCATCAGAGATATACATATCATCATATCTAAAACTTATAAATGCATCAGATGTAGGTAGCCAAAGTCTACCAAGGATCAATGGATGGCCTCCTAAATTATTATTAGGAGTTAAAATCATGAAATCTACAAGATATTCCCAAGAATATAGAGAAGCAAACACATCTTCTAATACTCCATCTGGTTTGATAATAGATCGATTTGTTAATTGTAATAATGTAGGAGTATATTGAAGATTAGTAAGCTTAAGTTGCTTCATTGTTTGTTTACTTGTGATATTAATGGTTTCTCCTAAATCAATTAAATTATTTGGAATCTCAACACTATTGATATGAATTTTCACAACAGGACTACTAGGATCTAGATATTTTTGAATGATAAGTTTCCCCGTCATGATATTAGTAATTTTTCCTACCAATTGGATCTTTTTTATATCTCTTCTTTTTCTTCTTGGTTTTCTAATGCTAGCTCCTTGATAGTTTTTGCAAATATTGGTATTTACTTTATAGCCTGTGATAAAGGAATTTAATGAAAATATTCTTAAGTTCATCTAGCATATCCTAATCTAGTAAAATAATTTTCCTTTTTATTCCTTTATCAATTTTAAGCCTTTCAGGAAAAGGTGGATCTTACAAAGAAACAGAAGGTTGTTTTACTAGAGGAACTATAGGAGCTTTCTTTATTTTCCCATCCTTTTATATTATATGAACATCTTCCTTTAGGGGAATGTTTTCTTGATCAAGATTTAAATATTTCTTAGGAACTTAATTCTCTTTAGATTTTTAGATGATAGTTGTTGGTGACCTCTTTGGTAAAACCCTACCAGATATAAGTTGAACATCATTTAGACCTAATGGGGTAATCATACAAGCTTGAAAATTTTGTCCTTCGACAGTATAAATAGCTTGTTGATTTTTATTGTTTAGATTCAAAAGTGGTTGGGTAGGTAGTTGATTGGGGTTTTGAGGGAATGGTAATGAAAGTTGTTGATTTGGATTTTGAAATTGAGGACGTTGATTTCATTGAGGAGGATAATATTGTGGTGGAAAAGAAGGATATGGTTGCTGAACTGAGGATATTGAGTATGTTTTCCATAAGGATTTTGCCAACCTTGAGCCTAAGATGGAATTTTAGATTATTGGGGCCAAGGCTCTGATCTAGGTGGATGTTGGTGGCCACCCACCTGTCCCACTTGGACCCCCACAATTGTCTCTTTCAGTTTTTCAGTTTCCTTATTTGTAGCACAATTTACTATTTTTGGCAGTTTTTCGGCGCCTAAACTTCCAGAGCCGTTTTAAGGCCATAAACAACATTTTTTGGGATAACCAGTAGTAACATGGGTCATTGACCAATGTTTCTCACTCAAAAGTTGTAGTCGTAGGTTATATGTTTTTAACGAGGTATTGTGTGTGTCAAGCAAAGATCGTATGCCAAAGTTATGACCCCAGGAAGTTGATGTACCAATTTCCCCAAACGGGGCCCATAGTTTGGCACTTCATCTCCTAGGGTTAGGTTTTTGGATGTTTATGGTTTTCCATTGTTTCTCAAAAGTAAATAGGCCTTTGAGCCTCATTGTAACATAGTTTAGAGGCATGTAGCCGCCACATATCTTCTCAGAGATAAGCTACCATCGATCGAGCTAGTTTATTTCCATTTCTGTTCGTAAGCATATTGAGTATTTTCCATTAATGAAATGAAGTATTATTTCTGCTGCATCTTTGTATTTATGGTTACATCTGTAATTTGTTGCGTTCTTGTTTAAATCTAGATTAATGGTATCAGAGTGGTCTGTTGTTTCTCTTTTTTCTTCTTTGCATGTCCCCAATGAGGTCGGGATATAAGGAGTTAGGGCTTGAACTGGTCGAACCTTTGCAAGACCAGCCTCGCAAATCCCAAAAACCTCCCATGGTGGATGAAAAGAAAGACAAGGGGGTAGGAGATCCTATCAAAATATTACTCAAAGAAGCCCTCGAGTGACAAAGGAATACGATGACGGAAAAATTTGCCCAGATCCTTCAGCGGCTACCCAGGGGCGACACATCTGCTTCCAACAGCTACTCTGAAAATGCCACACCCTTTAAGTTACAAGTTAATTTTAAAATCCCCATATTCGAGGGTCAGATAGATGTAGATATCGTAGATAAATGGTTAAATCTATTAGAAGGGTATTTTTCTATTCTTGATTTTTCCAGCCATAAAAAGATCACTTTTTCACTTCTCAAAGCAACCCCCCATGTCAAGGACTGGTGGGAAACCTACCACGAGCATAAGGATAAAAGTAAGACCTCACTGTTTTCAGCCCCACCCACTTGGAATTCATTCTAGGATGCCATCAAGGAGTAGTACTACCCTGTCGAAAGATATGAGTATAAATACATAAAGTGGACAACTCTGCGGCAGGGAAGGGACCAAGACGTGCCAAAGTTTACCAACTATTTTCATACCCTTCGCACGAAGTTGGGTATTAAGGATTCTGAGCAGAATTTGGTACTCAAATACCGCGACTACCTACACAGGTACATCCAGGACAAGATGGAGTTCCTGGACATCTCCTCACTCAGCACAGTGTATTGATACACTGTCAAGATTGGGCAACAATTTAAATAGAAGAAGGGAGAATTTGGATATGTGAATCCGAAGCAAGGGAAATGCTTCCCCAAACCGCAGAAACAAGGACAAAGCCAAGACAGGGTGACCCAAGACAACCCATTGAAGCCACAAGAAAATAACAACACCACAAAGGCACAGAATGACACAGGAAAATGGTGTGAGTTCTATAAGAGCCCCACTCACAACAATAGTGAGTGTTGGACCAAGCAGTCGTTGGTGGCCGAGTTGAAGGCTTTAGAATCAGATGCCTGTTCCAACCCTGAGTCAAAACCCGACAAGAGGAATGAAAAAGGGAAGAATATCATTAACACAGAGCCCAATGCCATTGTTGCCACCACCAAGATCCATAAGAATGAGCCCAAAGATCCAAAGGAGGGGGAGCGTCTTTTCCACTCACAGATGTGGGTGAAGGGTTGGCCACTACAATTCATTATTAACAGTGGGAGCCAAAAGAACCCCATTTCAGTAGAAGTCATGGAGCAGTTGGGACTATCAACCATGCCACACCCACAACCATACAACATCGAGTGTCTTCACCAAGGACGAGATCTTCGAGTCTGCCAGTATTGTCGCCTTCCCTACAACATCAAGCCATTCACAGATGAGGTATTGTGTGATGTTGCACCTCTGGATGTTTTTGATGTATTATTAGGCCAACCATACTTGTGGAAGTGACATGTTGTGTATGAGTCAAGGCCTTGCACTATTATTATTTCTTTGTGTAATACATTATATAGGATACCAAAGGTAGCCCCACCTACCGCCACTTCTCTGATCTTTGCTATGAAAGGAAGTAAGATCATCTCCCAGAATAGGAAATTTATTTTTTGTCTAGTTCGCTCCCAAAGTAAGGGGAAGATCATCGCCACATCCATGACCCCTGGGAAGGGTTCCTACACACAACAGAAGTAGATGGATATGGTCATGAAAGAATACAGGTACATCTTCTCCTCACTCACAGGGGTATCGCTGCACTGTTAGGTCAAGCATTCATTCGATCTGACTCCTAGAGCACATCTACCCAACGAGCTGATATATCACCACTACATTGTAGAAAATACCAAGCACAAGCAGCAACATGATCAACATTAGGTGCCACACAAGTTTCAAGTGGGTGACAAAGTTTGGTTGCATCTACAGAAAGAACACCTTACAAGAGCCCATCGGAAGCTCAAACCACTCCGATATGGTCCTTACAACACTAGCAAGGTTGTGGGAAACAATGCTTTGGAGCAAAACATTCCCCCATTCCTTGGCTTACACCAAGTGTTCAATGTGGACCACCCTCAACCATGCTTCCCACCATTATTGGACACATCAAAGATTGCAGAACAACTCACCAAGGACACAGTTCAACAGAAGTTTCCCCATCTCATGGAGGCACTCAGTGCAATGGGTACCATTGCCTCCTAAGGGGGAGGAATGATCTAGGTGGATGTTGGTGGCCACTCGCCTAGCCCACTTGGACCCCCACAATTATCTCTTTCAGTTTTTCAGTTTCCTTATTTGTAGCACAATTTACTATTTTTGGCAATTTTTTGTGTTCTGAACTTTGTGGTCCTCGGATAGATATTTTCAACGAGGTATTGTGTGCATCAAACAGATATCGTATGCCAAAGATATGACCCCGGGAAGTTGATGTACCAATTTCCCCAAACGGGGCCCATAGTTTGGTGCTTCATCTCCTAGGGTTAGGTTTTTGGATATTTAGGGTTTTCCATTGTTTCTCAACAATAAATAGGCCTTTTAGCCTCATTATAACATAGTTCAAATGCATGTAGCCACCACATATCTTCTCAGAGATAAGATACCATCGCTCGAGCTAGTTTATTTCCATTTCTGTTTGTAAGCATATTTCAGTATTTTCCATTAATGAAATGAAGTATTAAATCTATTGCATCTATGTATTTATGGTTACATCTATAATTTGTTGCGTTCTTGTTTAAATCTGGATCAGGTTGTCATGGAATGGGTGCAGTCCAATTGTTTTGTGGTTGTGCATATGATTGAGTATTGAAACCTTTAGTCATATTTGATTGTTGATTTTTCCATGGTATTTTAGCAACAAAACAAAGGGATTTAACTTGGATTGCCCCAGCTTCATCTTTAAAAACAACTTTAAGACCAGATATTGAAGGAAATTCCTTTATATTATGATTTTCAACACATATGGCACAAACATCTATACTATCAAGGGGACATTCTCTTAGGGCATGTTTCTTTCTACAGTTGGAATAGAAAATAAATAATGCAACAATTTTAGCTTTTTGCTTGTTTTGTATCTTAAAGGTATCTAGGTGTTCACTAAGACTCCCTAAGATATATGTTTTTAAGTTATTGAGAAAATTGCATATTTCAGCTCTCTTACTGTTCCAGCTGCAAATTTATTAATTTTGGACATCACAAGATCTCTTGGAATTTTACTAGTCTTACCCTTACCCCTATAGATATGTTTACATAAATCATAGATTTATCCAAATGAAATTTGTGACACATCTCGTTTGCCAATTAAATTAAGAAGATCAATCTGTTTATATTTGATGGATTTTAACAAAAGATATTTTAGTGTTTCATCATCCAAATTATACATCTTAGCTCTTTCGATGTTGTCAACAAATCTTTCAACTAGATCTTCAAGGCTCTCATCCTCCTTTTGCATCCTCTTAAATACTTCATCCTTGAGGTTATGGGGCATACAATAATCCTTGTATTTTTCTAAGAAAACATTTTTCATTTCATCCCATGTTCTAATTGTGTAAGTTCCTAATCCCATAAACTAATTAAGTGCACCATATTTAAGAGTTGCTGGAAAAAATTTCAACTTTTGAGGATTGAGTAAGTAATCATAAGTTATACATAGAACTTCAAACTCAAAAAGAAATGTTTCAGGATGCTCATGTCCTAAATCATATAAATTAGGGAGAATGGATGGTGAGATGTTCTTCATTGTAGTTGTAGTATATTCATCAAAGATGGGAAATCCATAAGGATCTAGTTCTCCCCTACCACCTCTACCACCATGTCGACCTCCACCCCCTCCTCTATTTCCTCCTCTACCTCTTCCACCTCCAATCCTAAATTTACCACCATCTACATTATGCAGTCCTTCTTGTCCTTCCCCTTCCATTGTAGATTCTTCAGGTCAATGTAAGGTTCTATAATAGGATTATATAGCTTTTCTTCTCATTCCTCTATGAATGTTATGTTAAAATAAGTTTATTCTTCTTCTTCTTCAATAGGAACCTCTAGTTCATGTCCTAGCAGTGGTTCTCCTATTGAAGAGAGGAAAATTATGCCTTCTATTCGGGATGTGGGTTCGTCAACTACAACTTTTGTAGAAGAAGTTGATGAATTTCTATATTGGATTTATGATCTATGAATTCATGAATTCTATGTCTACCTTCCAATGATGGGATGCAAGTACATTTGGATGGTGTGGCACTATGAGGTCTAGGTGAAGTGAGTGGTGATGTTGGAATTGAACTTCTACCTCTACTTATAAATCTACCCCTAGAATCCCTTTCTCTATGCATAAATTCTTTTTATCATTTTTCAATTTTATTAAATTAAAATCTCTTAAAATGAAATGAACGAATGGAATCCTATATACACATCCTTAGAAACGATGCCAAATTTTTTGCTAAATTAGTTGTTCTTAACTTACTTGATTAATTGTCAACCAAGATTCATGTACTTGTGGAATGTATGTGCACTATATATGCTAGGATTCTTCTTGTGAACTAATTGCCTCTAGAAATGAAACTATTTTGAAGTATTGACACAAATTGGAGAGTAATTACGAGCATGTTCTTTCATTCTAAAGTTATATTAAATCCTCATTAATTAAATTAAAAACTTCTTTGCAGAAAATTGACAATCTACTTTAAGTTGAAAATTCAAAACTTCCTTCTATGAAAGTAAAATAATGGGGAAAAGTCAAAGTTCATGAAAATACAATCTAATTTTATTTTGCAGAAATCAAAGCATTCTACACTAACTTGGAAAAGATGAAACTCTTATGCTAGATTGCAGTAAAGAAATCCTATATTAATTGCATGAAGGAGAAATTTCCATAAAAAGATCTACTTACTGAAAACAAAACGAAAATATTTACAACTTTAAGAATGATTACTTGTGTGCATATTTATCCTCTAAAGAGTGTTCATTAACAATTAGTAAATCACACTGTGAAATGATCAAGTGCTAGAAGGGAAATCCATTCAATAACTGGAATCTTTTTAATGCTTTTATGTTTATGAGTACTCTGCAACCAAATGAAAACAATCAGAAATGTAACTATAATGCAAAATAAATTCTTAAAAGTAATGATAAATTACAATGCAGAAAACAAAATGAAAACTTATGAATAAGACCTCACATCTCACAGGGGCCCCTCCCAAAGTGCAAGGTTGAATAGTGCTCAAAAGCTTGTTTACACACATTTGAAAATAACAGTGATTTGTATTATAAAAGAGAGTATCATTCTTCTTCACAAAAGAAATATTAACTTAGTAATAAAAACCTTATGTATTGTCTCTCGCTTCAACATTTATGCAAATTATAGAATGATTTTGAAAGAGTTTTAAGCCAATATGGTATGAATGATTTCGACACCTATGAGATTGATTTATCTTAGAGTTCAATCTCTTTATGATGCTATATTGAAAGATAAATTCATAGGAGATTTTATCTCGATCTACAATCTTGATAGCTAATCCAATCTTCATTCTCACTCGCTTGATGTTTGTTATGTTTTTGCTATTTGTGTTTGATTTCTACATGCAGTTCCCAAGTTTGACTTTTCCTTTGACTTCAATATTTATTTAACCCATGTAGCTTGCCAAGTAATACCAGTAGGGGGTTGTCCATCTGGAAGACGTTTGTCACCTTTTGGTAGTATTTTTCCTTTCACTTGAGTGTTGCAACCTATCTAACACTGGATTCTATTGTAGAAACAAATATCAGTTGCAGAATGTTTGTAATTTCATAGTTGTAGGAATATTTTCATCATAATTCATTAAGAAGCAGAGATTCTAATTATGGATGATGAATAACTTTTTGAGAGTTGACCTTGACCTTAAACATGTTGTGTTTACTACAAAATGGTGATAACAAGGTGAAAGAAGATGAAATAAGAGGGAAAAAGGGTAGTGAAAAAGAAACAATTTCAGACTTCAACAAGGAGTATGACTCCACTATCAGAAGCAATATTTGGGAAGTGGTCCCAAGGCTAGCAGACAAATATGTGGTAAGTTCCAGATGGCTTTACAAGGTAAAGCAAGCAGTAAATGGGGGTGTGGAGAAACACAAGGCCATATTTGTGGCTAGAGGATTCTCTCAGGTGGAGGGAATTGATTATGATGAGACATTTGCTCCAGTAGAAGGGTACTCTTCAATCATATATATTCTATACATCAGATGGAAGTGAAGAAAATATTCCTCAATGGTATGATTGAGGAATAGGTGTACATTGAGAAACCAAAAGGATTTGAGACCGTCAACAAAGAGTCGCATGTGTGTAGACTCAAGTGAGCGTTGTATGGACTCAAACAAGCACCCTGTGTGTGGTACATCAGAATTGACAACTATTTCATCGGGTTGGGCTTCACCAAAAGTGAAGTGAAGTTAACTTTTTTATTATAGTATTATATGTCAATGACTTTATTCTAGCAGGTGATGAGAATTTGATAAAATCTTGCAAAGAGGATCTTGCAAGAGAACTCGAGAGGAAGGACCTGGGGCTTATGCATTACTTTATTGGTATGAAAATATGGAATGGAGACGAGGTACTATTTGTCTCTTATGGTAAGTATGCCAACGAGATACCGAAGAAGTTCCACACGGAGAGCAACAAACCCAGGGAGACTCCACTAGCAGGTAGTTGGAGGAAGGAAGATTCTACTTCAGGTGAAGTAGTGGAGACAACTATTTATAGATAACTTGTGGGTTCACTTATGTATTTGGTGAACAAATGATCGGGCATGTGTTTTAGAGTTAACCAGCTTAGTCAAGCCATGGTTAAGCCAACCAAACTTTATTGGAAGGTAGCTAAACATGTGTTGAGATACCTCAGAGGCACCACTCAGTTTGGTCTTTGGTACATATGGATAGAGGGAGTGAAGCTTCAAGGATTCACAGATGAATATTGGGAAGGGAGTCCATCTGACAAAAAGATCCAATCAAGGAGAATCTTCAGTGTTGGGTCAGCAAAATTTTCTTTGTACATCAGGACGCAAAGATCAGTTGCACTTAGTTCAACAGAAGCAAAGTACATGGTTGCTAGTCAAAAAAATTGTAAGGTTATTTGGTTGAGGAAGATCCTCGTTAGGTTATTTGGTTAGCAGATGGATCCTACATTGATTTACTGTGATAATCAGAGTTATATCTTTTTTTTTATAAGTAAGAGACGAACCTTCTATTAATCTAACCAAATTACATAGTTTACAAAGTGTCCCAATCAGCAGGGAGGACAGAAAACTAGGGACCGAGGCCCACAAAAGCCCTACAGGTATCCCACTTGGGGTCCACAAAGGGACCCATAGTGGACCACTATGCACCCAACAAACGGACCTGACAATAGCTATAGATTGAGTCCACTAAACAAATTCAGGTCTGGAACTCTCAAGAAACAAGCACAAACCCATCCCCGCCGTTGATTACACAACCCCGATCCAATGACCATCGTGGATATCGTGCGGATGAGAAGCACAAATCGGGCGGTTTTCTCTCACCTCTCATTGCAACATGTCACACAATGAGTGGAATCGGAGGCACATTACAAAAAAATAGATACCATTCTTGTCCCACTCGATATACCATTTATGGTTTTGTATTCGAGGTTTCATGGAAAAACTAGAATGCTTAATCACCAAGCAAAGACCAGTTGACCATTTCCACAGACATTTCTGAGCCTTCCGCCTGGAGTCTCCATCAAAAACCTGCTGAGTCAAATGCACACAGGCAACCATATCTGTGGCACTGCCTGATTCGTAACCTTCATCATTCAACTGAAAGTGAACAAAGTTGTGGAGAGCAACCAAAACCAAAAATTGTAGACGAATTAGGTGATACCATCCTCCCGCCTGTCTCTTGAATCCCTTCGATCAGTTCTGTTCATCCATAGTTCCATATCTTTGGTTGCCAGGTAGAAACAGTCCTCTCGTAGTTTTCCGGCAGGTAACGACTCCCAGGCATGCTGAGAATCCCTGTCCTTATTGGTCACTCCTTTGTTGGCCAACCGATCTGCTAACATATTTGCCTTCCTTCTAACATGAACAAATCTTATCGTTTTAAGGGTTTGCAAGTGAGAGTGGATACGGTAAAAAACCTACAGTAGCTTCCAGTGCTTCGACACTTTATCTGGTGAAGTTCCATTGTGAATTTTCTTGGTTGCTCTAATGATCAATTCTGAATCTGCTTCAATGATAGCATTCTGTAAATTTGCCTCCACCAGGATCTCCAAGCATTGTTCTAATGCCAGGAGTTCAGCCATATTATTGGTACCCTTTCCCAAGTGGCCATGGAAGATGTATTTTGTTTGCCCCTGATGATCTCTTATGGCACCCCCAAAGCCAGCTACCCTTGGATTTCCCTTAGAAGCTCCATCAATGTTTACCTTGAAGAAGCCTTGTGGTGGGGGCTTCCAACTACTGGCCCCTGTATTTATTGTTCTCACTCCCTTTATTATTCCTTGAGGACTGATGGACTGTAGTCCCAAATTTAGTATAATATTCTCCTTGTGAGGCAGAGGAGGATCCTTGGGAATTGACCTCAAAAGGCTTTTAACTATTTCTTTAAGCTGTTTTAGAATTTGATTGATTATGTGCTGGGGCTCACTAGCTTTATTTTTGAAGATCCGCCTATTGCACTCTTTCCAAACATTCCAAATGACAAAGCTTGGTACTAGCATCCAAGCTTTGTTGATGATCTCATTCTCTGAGAAGTTCTTCCTCCATTTTTTCAATGTGTTGGATATGCTGAGACTGTCCTTGTCGGTTTGTTTGAAGATTGAGGCCACCCAGTTCCACACCTTAGCAGAGAAAGGGCAGAGGTTGAGAAGGTGTTCAATTGTTTCCTCATGTGAGCCACAAAGGTGACATTTGGAAGGGCCAATGAAGCCTTTCTTTAGTAGGTTTTCCCAAGTTAGGATCTTTCTTTGATGCACAAGCCAGATGAATAACTTTATTTTCATCTAGTGAGGAGTTTGCCAAAGCTCCTTCCAGACTTGTTCTGTATTCACAAAGTTAAAACCTGTGACTGCCTGTTTTGCTTCTTTGAGGTTAAAGTTACCTTCATTGTTCTTCCCCCATCTTAGTTGGTTAGGTGAGGAGGAAACTAGAATCTACCTATGCTCTAAGTCCTGGGTAAGAGCATCTGCCTTGGCCTTCAAAGGACTCTCATCACTGTAACCTAGGTCCTTCCATTTTCTCCATTTTACATTATTACTTCCCTGGTCCCAAAAATATTTTACCAATAACAGACCTTTGCTCTCTGTCTCTCTCTTAAGGGCTACTAGGTCATTCCTGTTCAGGATGGGTTCCTGCTGCCATCTATCCTCCCAAAATCGGGCACAGTCCCCTACTCGGATTTCCCAGAAATAGTGTTGTTGAACAATGCCTTTATTCTCCCAAGTAAGTTTCCAAATGTGTGAGCCCCTAATCTGTCCTGACATTCTAATATGATCCTTCTCCTGCCAATCCTTGGCATACTTTTGTTTCCAAAGTTTTGCCCAAGGAGCATTTGGCTCCTTGATCCATATCCACTAGAGCTTATCTCTCAAAACTTTGCTGAGAGTTTCCAGGTCATGCAGCCCCAAGCCACCATGGCTTTTGGGCCTATAGAGCTTGTCCCAGGCCACTAAAGCCCACTTCCTTTTCTCCTCCCCTTTGCCCCACAGAAAGTCCCTTTGTATGCTCCTTATCTGTTGCTTAATACCTTGAGGAGCAAGGAGAGCTGCAAACATGAAAACGGGAATGGCCTGTAGGACCACCTGTGTAAGCACAAGTCACCCTGCTAGGTTTAAGGATCTGCATGTCCATTTTCTGATCTTGTCTTGAAGTTTATTTAAAATTGATTCCCATATTTTCTTGCTTAGAGGTTTGTTGGTAAGAGGAATGCCAAGGTATTTGGACGGTAACTGTTCTCTTTGAAAACCAAGAACCCTGGTAATGTTTCTTTGTATAGCAATATTGGTATTAAAGAAAAAACTTTTGACTTGTTGAGGCTTACCTTTGTTCCTACTGCCATAGCAAAGTCGTTTAGGATGTTTTTGATTACTCTTGCTTCCCTAATTTTGGATATGCCCTGCAACATAGTATCATCCACAAATTGTTGATGAGTGTTAGCCTCTCCATCCAGGGTGAGCTTGATACCTTGAATTCATCCTTCAACATTTGCCATTTTGATTTCCCTACCTAGCCCTTCCATCATGAGGATGAAGAGGAAAGGTGAGAGCGGATCTCCTTGTCTGAGCCCTCTGGAAGGTGAGAAGGGGCTTGAAGGAGCTGCATTAAGCAGAATAGAGAAGCTGGTTATGGTAACTAGTGCCATAACCCATCTAATCTAGTTTTGGTCAAAGCCATAGGCTTTTAAAATAGCTCTAATATAAGACTAGCTAAGTTTGTCATAGGCTTTCACAAGGTCCAACTGAATGATCATGCCTGCTTGCTTGTTGCATTTAAGAGACTGTACCACCTCATGTGCTTGGATGATGTTGTTGAGAATTTGTCTTCCTTCCACATAGCCTGCTTGCTTTTTTGAGATGAGGGAAGGTAGCAGGGGCTTGAGTCTATTAGCTATCACTTTGGAGATGATTTTATACACCACATTGCATAACGATGTGGGTCGAAATCCATCCCGAGTCATAGAATTTTCCTTTTTGGGGATTAAAGCTATGAAGGAAGCGTTCAGTGCTTTCAGAACCTTTTCGGATTTTCTCAAGTCTTCCACAACCTCGAGGATGTCCTACTTTACTGTATCCCTACATGCTTTGAAGAAGTCTACATTGAATCCATCCGGGCCTGGTGCTTTTCCACTTTGCATTTCCTTAATCACTTCACTGACCTCCTCTTCTGAGACCAGTCTATTGAGATTGTGGTTGTCCTCTCTAGTGACCAACTTGGGAATATACTGGGTGAATTGATCAATGAACCTAGATCTATCCTCCAGTGGCTCCTTTGCAGTATTGGAGAAGTGTTTAACTAGACTTGATTCCATGTCCATGTGAGATACAAGCTCAATACCTTGAGAATCCTTAATATTTGTGATTCTATTGTGTGCCCTATGTGCCATAGTGTATTTGTGGAAGAACTTTGTGTTTCTTTCTCCCTATTTGATCCATTGAATTCTAGATTTCTATCTCTAGAAGATTTCCTCTTGCAGACAACGATCCTCCCAATCTTCCTGCAGAGAGTTAGTTAGTTTTTGCCTCTCTTCATTGAAGCCCTCTGTGATGTTGATATGATTTATTTCTGCTTAGATTCTATTCTGGGTTAAGGATATCACCAAATTCATTTTTGTTCCAAGCTTTAAGTTTGGATTTAATATGTTTGAGTCTCTACTGGAGCATGAACATTTTGGTACCCTTAATATTTAACTCCTTTTTCCACCATTTGTCAATGTTACTGATGAATTTGTGGTGAGAGAGCCATGCATTTTCGAATTTGAAGGGCCTGTTTCTCGGAGTGACCATAACGGTAGCTTCTAGCTGAACTGGCCAGTGATCCGAACCTCCAAAGGGCATAATGGAAGTAGTGATGGCTGGTCCAATGAGGAGGAGATCTTCAAAAATAATAAATATGTCAATTTTGGAAGCCACTTGAGAAGCCCCTCCCCTTTTATTGTTCCAAGTGAAGGTTCCATTTATAGTCTCAGTGTCCGCTAGTCCCATGTTCCTAATAAAATCTTGAAAGGCTTCAGAGTCTCTGCCTAGCTGTCTAGTGCCTCCTTTTTTTCTGAAAAAGATCTTATCATATTGAAATCAACTGCAACTATCCAGGGCATATTGGGATGTTTTGCTCTTCGACCTTCCAAAGAGGTAAGAAGCTTTAGCTTATCTGATTTCTTTTGAGGTCCATAAAAATTTGTTATCATGTAAGTCTCCTTATCACCTACAGGACTACACACCAAAGATAGATAGTTCCTGGATGCTTAAGCCTCCAAGATTCCAAATTTCTGTGGATCCCACATCGTTAGAATCCCCGCTACCAAATTGTTTGCCTTAACCTCTAAGTACTCATACTTGATTAACCATTTATTATGAATTTCTCTTATTTTATCCATTTAACATTTAGTCTCTTGAATAAAGACCATGTCTGGTTTTTCTTCTTTTATTCTGTTACTTAGGTTCCTTTGTTTCCTTCTACTACCTATACCTCTAATGTTCCATGTTGTAAGCTTCATTAAGAAAGGTTATTAAAGGAATAGCTAGTAAGATCTTTCATCTTACCTGAGTTAATAAGTAGTTTTCGACATTCGTTTAGCATTTCATTCTGTCTTTTCCTTCCTCTTTTCCTTCTTGAGTTCTTTGGAGATTGTGCCTGTGAGTTCTCCATCATTTTGACCCCACTTTGCTCCTGGCTTTCATGGTTTCTCTTGACACCAGTTCCCTTCAATTATGCCCTCCATAGAAAGAGCTATTGAACTCGATCATTGTCTTCTTTTGGCAAGGAGTCCACTCCTTTGTTCTCGCCTTGTTCTAGAAATAGTTCTAGATCCAGATTTTCCCTATCTAGAATCTCCTGTAGTTCATGGTCCTCCGTTCCTGCCTCACTTGGAGTCATCTCATAGTCTTTACTGATCTCCATGCAGCTTGGTAGATCCTCCTTCTGCTGGTTGTTTACTATGATATCCTCCATTTTATCTTCTATTTCCCACTCCTTGGATGTGTTCTCCCTATCCTGGATTGTCTCCACATTCTCCTCTACTTCCTCTAGGATTTTGAAACTATTGTGTCTTGTATTTTTGTCTTCACTGCTTTTCTTGTGTGGTCGTTTACCCCTTTCCCTTTGGCCCCAACCTTGGTAAAACCCTCGTGATCTCTATCCAAAGAGTTCTTCCCATTGCCTTCCATATTTATTGTTGGGTAGTCTCTAAATAGATGGCCATGTTCATGACATTTGCGGCACCTAAAAGGTATGTGCTCATAGTCCACCATTTGCACCAATCTTCATCATATACCTCTAAAATTATTACTTCTAGAAGGGCTCCAGATAGATCCATTTCCACAAATATTTTGGCAAAGGAGGTATATTTACCTTTGAGGGTTGCCTCTGATATCTTCAGAAAATGCCCTAGCTTGTTGCTTATGGTTTTCAAAGATTCTGGTAGCCAGTAATCCATAGGTAGTGAGTATAGTCTGATCCAAAACGATACAGATGTAAATGTTTCATGTTCCGGGACAAAGTGCATCATCCATGGCCACATATATAGTCTTGCCGCATCATAGAAATAAGCCCCCCCTTCAAACACTCTGTCTTTATCCTCTAGGTTTGCGAACACCATCGTGAAGAAGACCTTAGAACCTAGATGTAAATGTATTTATCCCTTTGGCTTCCAATGGCTCCTAATCCAGATGTTTAATGCCCTCTCCATTGGCCATAACCCCATGAACTTGCAGATGATCACATGTTCTTTCATATGGTCCCTGTGTGCTTGAATCGCTGGATCACTCAATATGACCCGGGGAATCATGCTCGATTTGGGTTTGTAGACTCCCGTAGTTCTTGTGGAAGTCATTTTTCCACTACCGCCTCCCTTATCATTTTCTTTACTTGTTTCCTGTTGATTTCCTTTCTGATCCTGGGATTCGTTTCTTCCAACTGTCTCCTTACCTCTTGCTTCTGAAATCTTTTCCGACGATTTTTTGAAATGCTTCCCTCCTACTTCCTTGCCTCCTTCTATGACTACCTGACTATAGGAGGGAGCGACACTCCCCCCTGCATTTCCTGCCATGGAATCCTAATGCAAAACCCTAGCGTCAACTTCAATCCTTGTTCAAGTTGCAGACCTTCATATCCGTGAAAAATCGCAACCAAGAATTCTTTACTTAGTGGGATAAAGTTCTCAGATTTATATCAATCTCTATGAGAATCAAGTTTTTCATGATCGGTCTAAACATATCGACATCTAGTATCACCATCTACGAGATTTTCTGTAGAGGAGAATCATGTTACTGGATTACATTCCTACAAAGGAGAAGGATGTAGATATTTTGACAAAGGCATTGTCAAGATGCAAATTCGATTTTCAAGGAGGTAGGATCGGGGTAGCAGATAATCCATTTCTTTTTGAGAGGGAGTGCTGAAAATGAAACATCAAAATCCTAATTTAATGTTTTCCTCGAATTAAATTAGGAATTAAATTGTAATTCCATAACTCATGACAACTTGTAATAGTTAACTAAGTTAATTTGACTTAGTTGGCTTAGTTAATTCAAGTTGAGGGTCTAACTAGAGTCATAGCCCTTGTTGATTTTATTTTGAGTTGTAATTATTTAATTCAGTTTAACTGAGTTAATTTAGTTAAACTAGTTCAAACTGATGGAGGAATTAGTTGGAGATATAGTAGTGGGGTGTAACCTATAGTAGTTGGGTGTAACCAACAATGATCAATGAGTAAACTGAAGATTCAATCATAATTAAGTCATGCATGTCAGATCGTAGAAAGACCTAGTTGAGATTGGATTTTAGGTACAATGTACTATTAGTTGTAGAATCATCTAAATTATACAGGTGGTGCATGCAATTAGAGGAAGGCCTATGAGGATTGCGCTACCAATTAAATATGGGCTAATTCCTAAGGAAATTGTGCAAGGAAATAGGAGCTTGGTAGGCAATAGAATTGGCTAAGTATTAGCTTGAGATTTTCTGAGAAGTGGTGAGATATATAGAGATAATGTAGAGGTTGCTCGAGCTTGAGAAAAGTATTTTAATATTCTCATATTTTCTGGTTAATGCAATATAAAGATAGCAGGAGTTTTTAGCTGTTCCTTTCCCCAGAAAATCATTGTGTTATGTGTGATTGAATTCTTTCTCTTGTATGCTTCATGATTTCATCAATAGTTTATTATTTCTGCTGATGAGTAGAGTAGATTCAAGTCAATTGTTTTAGCATATTACAATCTATAGTTTGAATCTATAAGGAATTTCTACAAATGAAAACCTTCACCTTAGAAAAATAAGTAGGCAATAACCAATTCCTGATTGCCTCCATATTTGTAGGATCTATCATCAACTCTTTTCCATCTATCACATACCCAAGATACCCAAAAGACTGTTGTGAAAACTCACTCTTCTTTAGATTTTCCAGTAGTTGGTACTTATTTAATGTCTCTAAAACCTACATCAAATGTGATATGTTCTCCTCTTAGATAGCGATGTATACCAGTATATCATCCAAATGGAAAATAACAAATGAATATTTTAAGGGCATAATATATCATTCATTAACCTCATAAATGTATCTATTGCATTGCATATCCTATCCTAGTTTTGAAGGTGGTATTCTAGGTATCTTCTTTTCCAACCCAAACCTAGTGATGTCTCGATAGCTTGGTGAATTACTTGGCTTGTTGTAGTATTGTAGCAGCTACAACCACCCTCCAAAATTTTGGCCTGCACCTAATTTCGGAGCCTCCCTTGGGAGTTTCGCTTGATGACTGCACACCCTCAGGTTCACTCTATGAGCCCGTGGGAGTCTTTGCATCTGCATTGCTTGTTCATTTCACCCAAGTTTTTGCATGCTAGTATCTAAGTCATGCTTACAACCATGTTCTGGTTATGCTCAATGTCTTCACTTCGTGTGTACTTGTTGTGTTCGATATGAAAGCATCTATTGCACTCACACACAAAGTCACATTCATTGTCGCATAAGCATTTTTATGGGCGATCAACGATCAATCACGAGTGTCGCACTTGCCGCTTGCACCATCGGTTAGTCATGTTGAGCATGTGTGTTTGGATGTTTTGATTTGTTTTGTCGTCGAGTCATGTGAGTGTGTGTTTACATAATCACCTATGCATCTTTCGATCATTCACACACTTAGTCATTTTGCTGAAGTTCTAACGACCAAACTCCCCTTTGATAACCAGACCATCACCCTGCCATCGACTCGATCGAGTGTCACCAAGAACAATGCAGGAGCACTAAGCAAGTCTTTCGAAGCTACATTGATTGCAAGCAATCCAATCAACTTTCATGCTGACCACCCGGACAGTCACACTCGATAGCCACCCCTGGATTGACTCCCCTCAAAAATTGTGTAGAGGCTACTAACCTTGCCCACTCTGCTGACTGAGGAAATTTCCCAGATATGCTGGACAGACACCAAGTGCCCATCCCTATCTCCCTCAGAAAATTTTGAAGTTTTCCTAGCCAGTCCTCTCGATAGTCCACTATCTACTCATCCAGGAAATTGCGTAGTTTTCATGAGTAGGCATTCTGTTGGACAACAATCCACTCAGATTAGAAATTGCACAGAGATGATCAATAGGCTGACCTATCAGCCTTAGTGCAGTTTTCCCCGCTAGCAGCTCCTAGAAGTAGACTGCCAGTGCCCTCCAGGTATAGCGTAGTTTCTGCTACCAAGCTCCTAGTAGCTGACTGCCTGTTCCCCTTGGAAAATGCATAGTTTCTGCTACCAGTGACCCAACAACCAACTATTAGTTCCCTCTCAGAATTGCCCAGTTTTGACTGTTAGGCTCCCAGCCAGTTCCTCCAAAAACTGTACAATTTCTTCCTACTGATCCTCCTTGTAGCTCGACCTATTCCTTCAGAAGATTGTGCAAATTTTACCTTCCATCCCCTGCTGCCTGCTTGTTACGGAAACTGCACAAATTATGGCTACCTTGTCTTCCTACATCCCAGACTATCCCTCCCAAAATTTGCGCAATTTTTCCTTCTATCTGAGCCAGACCTCGCAGTCAATCACTGTCGGCTTTGTTTGCCCATCTTCATCACTCAGTGACTCTTGCGTAGTTTTCATCAATGGTTCCCGGAGCCATCATCCTGCCTCACAACCTTGCTACCTCTCCTGGTCACCTGCATCTGAAATGATCATGTGTCATGGTAGAATAGGAGGTTTTTGGATTTGATATCATCTCATCATGAGTGACTACAGGCACAAGTACATTAACAAACATGGCACGACAATGAAAGGGATGAATGAAGGGAGCACAAGCAGAAGGACGGGTTCACCAATGGATGAGAGAACGATGTATGCCAAGAGATGTGCTCATGAATGGATGATCATGAAAAGATGTGTTAGTGGACAGACAGATGAGAAAACATGCAAGATGTGCTCACGGATGAACGGACAAACATGCACCTTTCGCGAACAAATGAACCTGTCAAGCCTTCCAACATGCAAGCAAGGAATAACATGCCAAAGAATCATCAATCGAACCAAAGACCATCAAAGACTTCATGCACTTTGCCATGTTGAGGTGAAGTTGTGCCACACCATGAAGACATCCAACACCTAGCAGCATCGTAACTAGACATGCACTGCAACAACAGCATGATCAATGTACCAGCACTGTCACATCGAGTCATTTCATGAGTCATGTTGCCCACATCTCTTCTATGGGCATTGTTATTAATCAATGTAATGTAATGTGGAAGTCCAAGAGGCCCACTTGTTGTACAAAGAGTCATGAAAAGTCGAAAAGTCATGGAAGTCAAACAATCATGAGGGTAGTCGAACAGCCACAAGGGTTAGTTTCACCCTTGGCTATAAATACCCCCTCATTTGTACATGAAAGGAATTTTCACTTCATCTCCTCCCACATAGCCAAGAGAGTGTGTAATATTTTCTTTAAGGAGTAAGTAGTGGCTCCAACAACCTGCAGACGGGGTTAGTGATGTATGGTGTAACGATGTGTATTGGAAATTTCACTTAATTCAGAAGCCTGCTAACAGGCCAACACATTTTCACACATGTATTGCAATTGTTTTAAGACTAATCTTGAACACTTATAATGCATGTTGATTTAACCTGTGTTGAACACTTGAACTATTTCACTTGCTGTAATACATAATATATTATTGGAAATGTGTTGTATATGCTGTTAACATTGTCTCGCCCATGGTGGCTATCTCCCCGGACATCAGACAGGCCTTTCACATAAAGCTTTTTGTAATAGTCATTGCACTCGTTTGGACTCATCCATTGAGTGTTGTACGTGTTATATTACCTTCTGTATTGTGACTGCCACATCCGTGTGGACTTCTCCTCCTGAAGTTGTGCACATCTTGTTCTGTTGTTTATTCCTAGCTGAGTTGGGACTTCATCCCAACCAACTTGGGACTCACTCTCACCCTCTCCCCTTACAGTGAAAGAACCATTAACACAAGTACACTAGCATTCACCAGGAACGTGAACCTCACTTCTCGAAGGAAAAGTAGACCACTCTTCTATGCTGACAAGCAAGAGTTGAGGAAAATCCTTAAGACAATGGCAACTGGGCCATCATATTGGATGAGACTCCCACACCAAACTTTGTGAGGTCTAGTTGGGACTTCATACCGGGGTGATCCCCTAAATGTTGGCAGGTCCAGCACCATCAACATTTCTGGCTCTAGAAGGAGGGCAACTAGTTGTATATGGCTGGATATCCCTTCACACTCATTCATCAACCATCTGGTCAAGGAAGTAACTCGCACTCCCTGTCACCTACACGCGACTCTACAGTTGGTTATTCCTCACCTCCCAAGATTGAACATGAGATTCTGTATCATCAACTTTGCTCCATCCATACCATCACTCGCTAGTTCGTGAAAGAAGTTGGATTGATCCCAGGTATACAACATATTCCATATGCATCAAGGAAGTTAAAAGCCACTCCCATAGTAGTTGTTGTATCATCGGTGGAAGAAGCAGTCCTTGCCACACTTGAAGGTCTGGGAGAAGCTATTGAAGATAGAGAGGAAACTCTGATCTTCTGTCAAGGAAAACAAGACACTCTTGTGATCTTGGGATTAGACTCCAGTACAGGAGGTAGAGGGGAAGGTAGTGGAGGAGGCAGAGGTGGAGAAAATTGACAAACTCAAAGTCAGAGCCATTAGACTTTGAAAGAGAGGAAGAGGGCAAAGAGGAAGAGGAGATGGCTGATCCAAATCTTGAATGGATGATGTAGGGATCATTGGCTCTCTCAGTTGTTCTTCACAAGATGTCGAAGTGAGTGGAGAGAATGAACATCAAGATCAACCCTGATAGTATGGTGAAGGCGGAAGACCACTTAGACAACTTCTACCTAAAATTGTAGACCCTTGAAGTACAGTTTGACGACATAGAATGTAGATTGTTCCCATGTACCTTGGATGGTCACACAATTGCATGGTCTCACAACCTTCCACCCAACTCTATACAGAACTTGGGTGCATTCAAATGCATGTTCCTTGAGAAGTTCACTGACAACAAAACCCCAGCCATGCTACTCAAAAAGTTGGGAAGCCTCAAGATGGAGGGAAAAGAAAAAGTAAAAGAATTCAATCATAGGTTTACATGTATTCTGAACAAGTTTTCATTGGAAACTAAACCTCATGACTCCATCACTATTGATTACTACACGTTCGCACTGCCAATGACGAGTTGTGAAACCAACAGTCTTGGAAAGTTGCAAAGAGGCTATTTTTGTTGAGAAAGACATGCGTGTGTTCAGAGTCATCAAGGATGAAAAATCAACGAAGAACTCCAAGGATGCCGGTAGGAAGCCCCAAGAAATGGCGAGTAAGGATAGAGATAAGGAAACAACCAATATTGAGGCCCTCACTCACCTTGTCAAGAAATTGACCACGGAAGTGTCCAAGCTCAAGCAACAGAAAATGGACACATTTCCAAGCAGCCATCCTCCCAGAGAAAGGCAAGCAAATAGGTCATCGAGCGGCTCATCAAGCAACAACCAGTTTGCTTCAAAAACTATGAAGAAGCCTGTGTTCCAACTCGAACAATGTGTAGATCCTAAGTTTTGTTCCTTCCACAAAGAACATCGCCTTGAGAACTCTTTTTCGAATGGGAAGTGAGTCGTTAGATCTGTTTGCAGTCATACACTCGATGTGAAAGAAATATGCAGGAGCAGCTGGAAGACACTGATGATGACAAAGAGGTTGCACCTAATGAGACATCAAGTTTTGGGCATGTGGTGAATGCATATTAGTGCCTGCAAGTAATGTCAAAGACAGACACCGAGAAGCAGTCCCAAAAGAAAAATAATCATTACAATATTAGGAGTAAAGGGGCTCCCCCTACACTTGGATAAATGCAAGAGAAGGTGAGACTATTGATGAAGAAGGTTGATCCACTGGCTGCCTGTTACACAACATTTTGTCACTGTCCCTGTACTCCGTATTCCTTAATCCTAGAGGACCTCTATAGTGAGCCCCGCATGCTTTGCCATCATGAAGAAACTCCCATTTTGTCCCTCTTCATGAGTAGATAAATTCCCTTTTGCACCATTTCCCCTGAAACTTCTATTTTTCCCAGTTTATAAGACTGATGCTAATAGCCTTTGTCTCCCCCACGCCAATGTGCAAAGATTAGCATTACTCATCATGCCAACCAGAGTTACTGAGCTTTGTTCCATTCACGCTGGTCCTGTTATGGAAAGTTTTTTAAATTAGAGCTGAAGCTTCCAGCTCTAGAGGCGTCGTAACGGAAGTTTGGTAAATGGTTTGGCCAGATGGGGTCGAGGATGACAGTTTGGGCTACTTTCCCCTATAATGATGGAACTACCTCAAGGGATAAGTCCTTCTCCCATGAGAATATGATCCATATCCCAACCATATTTCCTATATAAACCTCCCTTCTTCCCAAGCACAAGCTAGTTGCAGTCATATTTTTTGGTTGAGCGTTGATGCTATTTTGGTTTGGAGTAGACAAGAAAGCTATTACTAGTTGTAGCTATCTAGTTTTGTGAGGGAGAAGTGTTGTTTGGTTTGGAGTGAAACCTAAAGGGAAGAGCTTTAAAACTATTATTGTTTGATGCCATCATGGAATGCTAGCAGAAGTGTGTGGGAACCTGGTCTTGTCAGAGGAAGACTGCAATGTCAAGACGAATGGTTGTAATCTCTCTTTGATATTAATGTATGCAATTATTGATTGATTTCCTACATGTTTTGTAATATTACATATTCATGTCTTAATGTTTCTTGACTTGCTAAGTAGGTTGAATTGCAATTTGTCTATTATTATGTTTCTTGTCTATTGTTGTTTACTTGTTTCAGGAGTTTGAAAAAGGAAGCGAGAGATTGTTGGAGCGAGCAAGTGAGGAAATCATCAAACAGGATAAGAGACCAAGAGGTAGGCCCTCTTGATTGATTCTAACCTAAGGAAATCTTCCACAGAATGTATATTTTGTGGCTAGACCCATTATCGGGCTAGAGGAATTCGTTTGTGTCCACACTTATAATTTCACTTCACCACAAATTGGCAACTCCACTAGGGATCCCAATCTTTTGTTTGTCTTGGATTTCATGATTTCGTGAGAACTTTTCTAGTTCCACTTTTTCCCTTTGGTTCTATTTCTTTTCTTCTGCTTACTAGCCTGAGTCTAAAATTCATAGTAGCAGATCTGGTCCCTATTTTATTTTTTTTATTTTTCCTTAGCTACCTCGATCAGCACGTTTAATCCGCTAACAGTCATTCCAACCAACGCAAGTTGCTGAGAAACAGTTGCGCCAACCAGCCTCTAGCACTTGTTGTCAGTTAGGCAGTTGCGTCGATGCCTGTAAGTGAAGATTAGGGCTTGACCCCAATCTTGGCCAGTGTGTTCTTCTCTTGTGGTTTTGACCCTGTAAGCTTTTTGGACCATTTTCTCCCTGATTAGAAAGCTACTTTTCATTTGGTTTTGTTTTCTTGTTGGCTTGTCATCTTTCCACTTGATTGATCAAGTCATTGAGTGACCAGTGACACTAGGGCATCTAGTTGGTCGTCCATTCAGCAGTTTGTGAACTCACTAAGTTGGGTTGTAGGTGTGCTTAATCTTTGCATTTTGTTTTTGGTCCTTTTTACGAGTTTGAC
This sequence comes from Pinus tabuliformis, assembly GCA_031772625.1. Taxonomy (NCBI): domain Eukaryota; kingdom Viridiplantae; phylum Streptophyta; class Pinopsida; order Pinales; family Pinaceae; genus Pinus; species Pinus tabuliformis. The sequence continues at coordinate 836,269,956 of CM062804.1, forward strand.
CTCTTTTTGCACAAGTTTGAAAAGTTTCGTTTGTTTGCCTAAACGTTTCTTTTCCGACATAGATTACATTGTCGGTCTTGTGTTTGGTGAAGTTGGTATTTCACTGATCTGAATGAACTTCTCTTTTCATGTTTTCATCTGCTTGAAGAGCTTATTGTCTCGAAATTTTTTCACTGAAAGATTATATGCGAAAAGTTTATTTCATTGTTTCATGAAAAAACATGAAATTCTAGCTTGTTGCATCATTATGTTACGATAATTTGCATCTTTGAAAGACTAGAATTGCATCAGCAATTGAAAAAGGAAGAGAATTGTTGTTTTTGAAAGGACTAATAGACAAGTTCTTTTCAGGAAATTAGGAATTGGAATGCATTTTTCATTAGTTTATTTTTTGAAAAAGTAAGGTAGTGAAAGATCATTTCATTTTCAGTTGCTTGATTGTTTGCATTTGATTGAGTAGTTTCTACCCTATCTAGTGTAGGCATTTCATCGAATTGAAAGGTTCTTGTCTCATTTAGTTGCATTTGAGGTTTTTGGAGTAGCATCGCTAAGACTTGAAAACTGAAACTTAACTCAAGATCAACTTTAAAATGAATTCAATTAACCTAAGAAGCATTTGACATTAACGATCATATCTAGAAGGTCTAGGTTAAAGACGTGTTCCAACGTCTTTAAACCTAACAGCTGTCACTAGCTTCAACATTAGACAATGCTAGTATAGATTTGTGCTCCCCATACAGTCAAATATATAAAGGGAGACCCCACTAGGCTACAATCCTTTTATCCTTAGGAAGCTAAGTTAGCTACCTTGCAAACATGATACACCGAACACAACATTCGGGGAGATTGCCTGCTCATACTTCTTGGTTCGTCGGGAGGTATTTTGCAGTTCACAGTTGCTTGGTAATCTTGTTTACCTAGATCATCTAGAGCAGTCATTTGATCTTTCTGACTTATTAAACTTAAAATATCATTCAAGCACTTGTCTTTTCGAGTTCCTTTCCAATCGAAATTGATAGAGTCATCTTTGTTTCTTTCTCAACTCTTAAAAATGAAAGAGCATCAGTCTTTTATGCATCTTAATAATTAATTGCCCACGATTCAAAACATCTTGTTAGTCTTTTTAAGACCAAATCATGAGTTTCCTTAAAAGAACATTTTAAAGCCTGGAAATTATTTGTTTCGTCGAATAAGACAAGGTCATCATGGTTGAACCATCTAGTTTGCCAAATTCCTCTTCGTCTCCTCCATCTGAAAGATTGTTAGAGGAGCCATTTCCTGAGTTACCAGAGTCACACGAGGACCAAAATGTTGAACTCACAATTTTTTTGAGTGTTCAACCATTTTCAACTCGTCCTCCGCCTACTTTTGATACAGGGTCATCTGTTGATCTTGCCCTAGAATCTCTGGACAATCCCGTTCGAACTCCTGAGAACTTGCCGACCACTAATGGTCAACTTGGACTGGTTATCCATCCTCTGAACCCTTTGTTTGATGCTGTTGAGATATCATTACAATGTCCTTACTTTCCGTACGACCAGCTGGGTGTTCCTTTGGAACTATCCCCCACTACTCATTCGGCCATGCGTCATCATTTGTTTTCAAACATGAAACCCCAAGGCAATTCTCCAATCACATCTCTGGATGAGTCTGAAGTTTCTACTCCACACACTTTTGAGGGGGAAGAATTGCAATTGCAGTTTCCTCCTGAGGGTTTCCCTTTTTCAGAAGGTATTCCCTCTAGTTTTCCACCCAACTATGTGTCTTTGGTGCACTTGGTTTCAAGTACACCGAGTGCCTCATCACTTTACCATAATCATGTATGGGCATTAGGCATCTGGCCTATGTCAGGTCTGTCTGTTACGAACATGACTTCCCAATACATTGTTACTTCAGTCTCGGTGCAACCCACCATTCTGAATACTCTTGTATCATCAATCCCATTTACCCATCAAACACAACCAGCAGTTTCAAAGATTGTCTCTGTCAGTTCCTCCATCTCGCTAGTCAATGGCCAGATTTTGCCATCGCTTGGGGGTAGAACTTAAATGTTTCTATGGTGTGAGGTGCCACTAATGTGTGTGGATCACAAACTCACATGCTTGGTATAAACCAGCCTTCTTCTGGTATTATTTATAACCCTGCTGATCCTACTGGGTCAATCAATGTCTAGTACCAACAGGTTTAGAATCCCATTGGTCCATCTAGATCGAGCAATGTTCAGTATCAGTAGCCCTATGGGGCTAAGGGCCAATACCAAAATCCTTAAGTTCCATATGGTTCTCAAGGAATGGTTAATCAACCTTACACCCTCAAATCTGGGTAGTACATCCAGCCTGGCTATGGCCAGATTCATTTTGGTAATTTCCTCGGCACTATTCAAGTACTGTTGCAACAACAAGGATAACCTCTACAACAACAAGGGTAGCCTTTGTTACTGTAAGGGAAAACTTTGTTGCAGCAACGACTCTCCATGCAATAGCAAGGGAAAATTATCCCGCAGCAAGGTCACCTGCAACAACCGCAAGGTCAATCCTTACAACAGTTGTAGCAAGTCACATAGTAGTAGATGAAATATGCTCTGCACACCTCTCAACCCATGCCCTCGCAAGACCAACATCTGCATTCCTAGGGACAAATCTTGCAACTGCAAGGTCAACCCTTGCAACAACAAAACCAACCAGGGCAATAGCAACCCTTGTATACATATCAACAAGGTTAACCCTTGCAGGGGTAGGGCCAAGGTCAAGTCTTGCATCAGTAGCCCCAAAATCCTCATGTCCTAGGTCAACAGGGTCAGAATCCTACCGGCGAAGGGTATCAGGTACAAAATCCATACATCCAAGGGCAACAAGTGTATCAACCTTATGCCCAAGCACTGCAGGTCCAAAATCCTCTTGTTCAAGGACAACAGGTCCATTAGTCGTATGTTCTAGGACAATAGGTCCCATATCCATATGTCCAAGGTCAACAGGATCAACAGTCTTTTAACCCATATGTGGCTTATTAGCAACCTATGCCTGGACAGTTTCAAGGTATTCAAGGTCAAAATCCTCCCTATGGTTAAGGTAATCTGCAATGGCGGCAGCCTTAGATTCCATATGGCCAAAATCCCCCACTGTGGGGCCAAAATCCTTATCAGCAGGGATGGGCTCCTCCCTATGGGCCCGCTTATCAACCTCCCATGCCTTTTAACACTCAATTACCTTTCTTAGCTACACTCAAGTTGCCAGATGTATCGTGCCTTATGAATCAACTGATCGTTCATTCACTGTACCGACCTCCGGTGCCATCCAAGATACCAAGTGATTTCCCAAATTTCGATGGAAAAGCTAAAGAAGATTCTCAGGCCCATGTGATGGCATATCACCTCTGGTGCTTGTCGAACTCGTACGTGGACAATTCCATTTGTCTTCGTCTTTTCTAACGAACCCTCACAGGTGCTACAGTGCAATGGTACATCGAGTAACCCCGAAGTACTTACCATGAATTTAACTCGTTAGCCGTGGCTTTCCTCACGCATTTTCAGTTGTTGGTTTGCTATGAAACTGGCACCTATTTTCTCACATCGCTTAAGGAAGATATCACGACACACATCTCTGATCACATCCATAAATGGAGAAGTAGATGTCGCCTAATCAAATTCGAGATTGCTGATGAGTTTCTCACTGAATAGTTTACCAAATTATTTGTATCCTCAATTGCTCGCGATATAGCTATGGGTGGATGCGTCACTGAAGAGCAGGCCATCGCTCGTGCCCAGTACTTGGATCTGGTTTACTCTCAGTCTTGCACTTTATACGAGTTATTACCCAATGCTCCATGGCCATCATCCGATCTTGCAACATCAAAGTCACCAGATGTTCCTCTCGTTGATGGAGTTATTGGTTCAGTATCCCAGATCCCTGCTAAAACTTCTTCCAAACAAAAGTCGGTCTCGAATGCTACTCCTAATAGTTCATCTCAGAATCCACCTGGCCCTGGTAAAACCTCAGAGGTCCATGCTGTCTAGTCTACCGCAGTAGACAAATCCTCAAAAGGAAAAAAGAAAGGCAAAGGAAAAGCTAAAGCTGATGCCGTGAAGTAGGGTCATCCCAAATCATCTGCTGGCGAATCTTCACAACAGAAACCTAAGTATCCCTGCCTCATTTGCGAGGAAGATCACTACACTAAGGATTGTCCTTAACAATCCGAAGTTAGTCACCTGCTCAAAGGGACCCCTGTTGTCCTCAAAGATTCGTTTTCGTCTCAGTAGACCCAAATGGTAGACCAACCCCGATCTGCTTCCTCCGGATCTCAAGTGTTCATGATGAGCATGCCTATTAATGTGGCTAACTGATTGAAAGACTATTAAACTCCACCTCCACTAGCTAGGAAACAGAAATAAGTTGCACCTTCTTCTTCTACCCTGAGTTATAGCCCTCTGCAAATTGAGCACCCTGACCCTGATTACGCTACGCGACCAACCTCTTGAGGTGTGTTGCATAAATTGTCATATAATCCCAATGCTCGAGCTGCTTAGTACTACAATATTGTTGAGGATTTGGCTCAGGCGCCGTCAACCATGTCGGCTCTCGCGGTACTCCAAAGCTGCCCATCGTAGTGGAAATATTTGCTGTCAGCTATCAGGGGCATCGATCCCACTGATTCCAATTTGATATGTTTTGATCTAGAGAACCATGTTCCATAGCTCCCTCATCAAATTGCCTTTCTTATTTAGGTAATCATCAATGAGAAAACCATCCACCGCACTGTCATCGATGAAAGTGATTCCACCTGCATCATGTCAATTACATGTTGGAAGGCTATTGGTTCCCCTGCACTGAACACTTCGGTGTCATACCTAACCTTGCCATCACCCTGGAAGGAAAGACAGTGCAAGTCGAAGTAGAAATTGTTGACGCCAATCTCAATTACAATCTTCTACTTAGCCGAAGTTGGAATCATGCCATGCATGCTGTCGCCTCTTTCTTGTCTCGCGTGATTCATTTTCCCCATCAAGGGAAAATTGTCACCGTCGATCAACTGTCTTTCTTTGCCTCTTCCTCGGATGGAAATTTTCCGTACGTCAAGCACTCTGGTGCACCCTATGAGAGTGTGGGGGAAGGTCTCTTCAAGGATTCTACCTTAATGGGAATTTTTCCACTCCCACCTCCTCATGTTGCCTCTATCAACATGATATCGGTCAAATCTGATCCTTGGATCATACCTGCACCAGATCTTGTTGATACTTGGGGAAAGGTTATGCCACTTAGTCTTGCCGAAGTCAATTACGTGGAAATTGTTTCGGCTTCGAACTATGCATCCTCTAATTCTCATATGTCGAATACCTCTCTCAATATGTACTCTTAATCCCCTTGGCTTGGCACTTTGGAATCATCTGATCCCTTAGCCAAGACCTTCCTTGCTGATGAAGGTATCATGGAAATCATGTCTCTCAAGGAACCACCATGGATCGATACTCATCATCACTCCTCGTTCCTGCCTCGCCTGACGGTCATGTCTACCACTTTTGAAGAGTCCTCTTCTCCATTTTTGCCACCGACTATTACTCATGAAATATGCTCGGAAGGAAATTTGGGTAATATTACCCAAACGATGCCGATTAACATTTCTATCAAATCTGTATCATTGAACACGTTCATATTGGGGTATTTTGTTCTCCAGATGAGATCAAGACATATACTCATCTATTTCAGGAATTTCGCAATGTGTTTGCATGGTCTTACAAAGAAATTCTCAGCATTGATCCTAGCATTGTGGTGCATGAAATACCAACGTATCCACATGCAAATCTCGTTCACCAATGGCTTCACCCGGTGCACCCTAGGAAGGATGCTTCTATTAAGGGTGAAGTTGAAAAGCTTCTCAAGGCTGGGTTCATCTATCCCATCCCCCTTACAGACTGGGTGTCCAATATTGTCCTGGTGACTAAAAAACAAGGCACAATCTGTGTTTGTGTGGATTATCGAGATCTTAATTGTGCCTATCCTAAAGACAACTATCCTACTCCCTTCATTGATCAAATCATTAATGAGTGTGCCGAGAGTGAGATCTTTTCCTTTATGGACTATTTTTCTGGTTATAACTAGATTAATATCGCACCGGCCGATCAGGAAAAGATAGCCTTTATCTACCCATGGGGTATGTTCGCGTACAAGAAGCTCCCTTTCGGTCTCAAAAATGTTGGAGCCACATTTTAGCGGGTAATGTCCTATGCGTTTCATGATATAAGCAACATTGTCCAACCTTACTTGGATGACCTTCCCGCTCATTCTCATAAGCACCAAGATCACCCAGACCATCTTCGGCATATTTTTCTACGCTGTAAACACTGTAACATTAGGTTAAATCCGCAAAAATGTGTTTTTTGCGTGGAATCAAGAAGATTTCTCGGCTTCATCATTTCCAAGGACAATATTCGCTTGGATCTGTTAAAAGTCAAGGCCATTCTAAATTTACCCCCTCCATCCTCACTGCACCAACTCCAGAGCCTGCAAGGAAAGGCCAACTTTCTTCGTCATTTTATACCCAACTATGCCAAGCTAGCCACAAGATTTACCCGGTTGCTCAAACAAGGAACACCCTTTGTATGGGATGAGGTTGCCCAAAAATCTTTTGATGATCTCAAGGCCATCCTCATAAATGCTCCTCTGTTGCATCCACTAGACTATTATCGAGATTACTTCCTTTACCTAGCCACAGCCCTAGCACCATTGTTATGGTCTTGGTCCAAGATGACAACGAAGGCAGTGAACATGTAATCTATTGCCTTAGTCAGAATCTCCTCGACACTAAAAAGCGTTATGCACATGTCGAGAAGTTGGCTTTCGCTGTCGTTCAGGGTGTTCATCGCTTTCGGCACTATATCCTTTTACATATGACTACAATGATTTTTGAATGCAACCCTATGACCTATCAATTGCTGGGGGGAAAGTATTCTAAATGGATCGTCATCCTGCAAGAATTCGATTTGGTCTTCACTAGGGCCAAATCTAAGAAGTCACTTGTTTTTGCTGAATTGATTTGTTCCCTACCGTCTAAGGCTCTCCCTGCTGGTGCAGATGAACAACTTCTAGATGAGACCCTTTTCCTGATTAGCACCCTTGATCCATGGTATGGTGATATCATCGTGTATCTCCAAACATCCATGTTCTGGTCTGCGTTGACCAAGGATGATCGCTGAAGGATTCAACATCAATCCCAACCCTACCGTATTATTAGTGATACTTTATACCATGTTGGCGTTGATTCAGTTCTTCGTCGATGCCTCATGATCGAGGAAGCTGAAAGAGTTCTCAATGATTTCCACTCCGGGGCATGTGGTGGTCATATGTCTGGTTATGCTTCAAAAAATCCTTCATGTTGGTTATTTCTGGTCATCTATCTTCAAGGACTGCATTCTTGTTGTTCGTAAGTGCCACGAATGCCAAATTTACCATTGCAAGATGCGCCCCCCAACCACTCACCTACACCCCGTCATTACCATTGGTCCTTTTGACGAATGGGCCATCGATTATATGACATGTAACCCACGTTCGGCTAGGGGGCATGCCTATATTATCGTCGCTGTGGATTATTTCACCAAATGGGCCAAAGCGATGCCTACATATTCTGCAGATGGTAAGACAATGTCTAAATTCCTTTTTAACCATGTTATTTCTAGGTTCGACGTACCCCAAGCCATTGTCACAGACCATGGCTCTCATTTCAGAGATTACATGATGGCTGAGCTAAAATCTGCATTGGGCTTGCGCCACGATGGCTCAACCCCATATTACCCTCAGGCCAACGGCCAAGTTGAAGTCATGAACAAGGTCTTGGTCACCATGCTTCAGGGTACTATTGGGATGTACAAGTCAAATTGGCATCTCATGCTCTTTTCAGCTATGTGAGCCTACCGAACCTCAACCAAAGACGTAACTAGTTTCACACCATTCTAGTTGGTCTATGGTTTGGAAGCAACATTGTCAATCGAATGTGAGATTCCTTCACTCAAGTTAGTTTTTTAACTCCTCCCCAAAACATCACCTCAAGAGGAACGCCTCTTATATTTAGAATGATTGGACGAGACTCGTTGTCTCATTGCCTTTGTCATCAAAGCACAAAAGAAACGGGTCAACTCCCATTTCGATTAGTTAGTCTCCCCTCACACATTCTCTGAAGGTGATTTGGTCTTATTATACGACCAAGCTAATGATAAGCTGGGGGCAGACAAGTTCGAACCTATGTGGCATGGGCCCTATATCGTGAAACACATTTTGTAGAAAGGAGCCTATGATCTCATTGATTATGAAGGAAATCCTCTCGATAAGCCTGGAAATGGGCTTTACCTCAAAAAGTACTATTCTTAGGTCATATTGCATGGTTACTTATGTACATTAGTGTGTGATTTATTTTTTGTACAATGTGATTTTTTTTTATAGTTTTCAAACATCTTTCCTATTCACTATGCTTTTCTTGCTTTGCAGATTTCTGTGACTCCTCACATTGGTTTCGCCGATGGTGCTTGCCATAGTACCCGAAACATATCATCTGTGGCATGGACTATTTATGACCCTAACGGTGATTTGATTGACCTTCAAGGTATCTGCCTAGGTCACACAACCAACAACATTGTTGAATAGAGTGCGGTCATCGAGCTATTGTCAGAAGCTATCACTCTGGGCATCAGAGAATTGATTGTCAACCTGGATTCACAGCTTGTCGTCCCTCAACTCAACGGGAAATATTCCGTCAGGAACCCTCAAATATTGAGAATGTATCTCAACATCTATCTATTGGAAATGCATTTTGATTATATTACATATCATCATATTCCTAGACGCATGAATACATTGACAGATGCATTAGCTAATTACGTGTTGGATAGACATTTACGAAACATGTAAAAGATAAGACAAACCATTTGTACTGTAATAGATAGGAAAATACAACATATATATATATATATGGTGAGAATGTATGATACATCAGAACCCCAAAAAATAATATGTGTGTCTAAAACAACATCAATGGCTCACAGGCCTCATACATCCGTGGCACGTAGGCCTCAATAATATGTAAGTGTGGGACCTAGGAACTAATTAGCATGGTGATCATGATAGCACGAGATGGCTCATGCAACATGACTTAGCAATTGGCAGATCTGATCTAAGGCTCCCACTGTGTGTCTCTAGTACTGACAGGGAATTTCTCCTATCCAAGCGTACTCTGGGATACCATGAGTTAGCCCCTCAAGGATCCTCACGATCTCCTCCTCATTGTCACTCCCTTCTTGATAAGGGGTGACAACATCGATAGGGTGAGGGACATGCCTGGCTATCGGGGACATCCCAGCTGGCCGCTTCTGTCCAACATCTGCATTAACAAGAGAAATTTTATAAGTACATATATACCAAAAACAATTAAAAAATCTCAAAATTAAAAATTTTATTTTTTACTTTCGTCATTGAAGTCCTCTCCATGGAAATCAGTGCCGCTATATGGCCAGTCCTCCAAGATGATCTTCTTTCATTGTAGCCATGAAAATAATGCAGGTTGGTATGACATATGTTGACCCCCAATGATCCTGGGCATCAAACGACACCAACGGGCCATCTGCAGATCATGTGGCATAGGAGGATCCACCTCAGTTAGCTGATACTTGAATAGTGGTACTCATTCCTGGAATAAGGTCACAAGTATAGATCCGAAGCAAAATTGCTTCTGATTCCCTACCTTGGCTTTAGACAACTGGCGCTTGATGTTCATCTTCATGGCCTCTACCCAGTTGAAGATCGTAGGAGCTGTGCAGTCAATAGCTTAAAGGAACTTTCACTTGTTAGTCTCATGTTCCACCTGGGACCCTGCCACTTTGTTGATAGTCAACAGAAGCACCCTCAGTGTCAAACCCCGCACACTGGAAATATTTATCTTCCCACTCTTAGATTTCAGGGCCTCAGGGCAGTGCTCGACAAGCAAGGAAGATATGATTGCCCCGATCGGACATGGCCCATACAAGTTCAATGGCTCACCTTTGTGAGACAATCCAGTGATGAAGTAAATATCTGAAGTTTCCAACTCGAACTCCTGGTCGCCAATGAAAAAAATCTCTTGATTAATGTCCCAAATACTAATCAGGGATCAAAGCAACTCAGGCTGGGCCCACATCCCTGGCATAAGGAAGAATTTTAGAAGCCCACAAGTCCTCAAAGCCTCTAGGGAATTTGGGTCATTCATTTCCTAGGTGTCAACATATTCGTGTTCCCATTCTTTCCAATCCACCATTTCCAGCGATTCTCTCCTACAAAAGCCATTAATTCGAGTCAATAATCATCCTTAGAAAATAAAATTCAAGTTTAAACAGTCAGTTTTTGAGAAAATAGGGTTTTTCCCTATCCACGGTGCTGGCGCACCTATTTTAAAAAGAGTTACGTTGATCAATGTAGATGGCTTTGTTAATCACCCTCGGCCGACGTGATTCTGAGCCCTGAAGTCACGCCAACCGAGGGAAAAAAAGATTTTAAAAAATCTCCTTAAAAATATAAAAAAATGGTTAAAAGCATAAATAATTAGCATGAAAATGGGGCTCAACACTTTGGCTGTTACCTGGAACTACCGACTCGTCGATTGACTTCACAGATCTACCGTAATCTGCTCTAGAACAATTAGGGCAAAAGCGGGTAAAAAGTCTTCACAACAAAGGTAAAATGGTAAATGGTAAAAATATATTTACTTTTCCCCTTTTTTATTCATTTTTTCATGAAAATATCAAGTTTTGTAAATATTTTGACCTATTTTTCCTCAAGGGCTCAATAATACACTTTACCTTACTTGTGCAGCAACAGGTGATGGATGTTTGATGATGATGATGAGTCACGTTTAAGCTCTTTTCTTGACTCATTAAACTCATACGAAAATATTGCCAAGTATTTTTTCCCCTTTTGACTCATTAAAGAGAATAAAAATGGGGGGTCTGCTTTTAGAGCTTTTCTGACCCTTTGAAAGCGAAAATATGGTCCTCTATAAGTATGTCATTTATACTTAACATTATTCACCATTCATACAAAAGCGCATAGTAAATAAACAATATAATTTCACTTGATATCAAACATGTAATAACATAAGAACAAATACTTGAAATTTAGATAAAACTTCTCTTTATTATTCTTCTTCCTTGGTTACAGACTCAACTCTGCCCTTCACACTCAGCTGCAGAGGTCCATGCACTTAGTTGCGGACTCTACTAGGCCTCTTTGCACTCAACTACAGAGCCTCTTCCTACCACTACGACCCAAGATACTAGACTCTTGCTCTATGCTCGCTATCTTCTTGACTCCATCCGTTTTTCGACTTATTTCTTAACTTCTTTACAACTTAGAGCCTTGCTCTATTTATACAATCCCATGGTCCACAGACCATGGGTAGACCGACACTACATTCAAAACTTAGGGTAGATAGCCCTATGACTCTAACATACAATTCGCTCTCCGCACCCGCAATTCACGGAGTTTTTACAACAATATTACTCAAAAATTTAGGCTTTGAGCCCCAAAACATGTTGTGGGGGGATTCCATGCCCAACAAGCCCCCAACAAAAACATTGTGACTCACCCTTGAGTCACTCTATCGGCATGGTGATCTTGGTGTGGAGCCCTTCCAGCTGGTCGCAAACGGTCTTGATGTCTACAGCGCACTGAGCTGCTGCTTACTGTACCTGCTACATTCTTTCTTATGAACCCTCTGTTTTTGGCATGCTGCGCTGCATCTGTGCATGCATCCCATAAATTTGTGTGAGCTTTCCTTCAATATTTTCCATGATTGTGAAGGCTTCGTTAATCCATGGTTGGGCACACGCTTTGAGAACTGCTTCCTTATGGCACGTTGTGTCCATCAGTTCCTTTAGCGCCTTGGCTTGCTGCATTCTTGCAAACCGATGAGTAAGGATTATTATCTGCGCAGTCACTCTGATGTTGTCGTACTGTTGCTAGAGTTCACGTGCCTCTATCTCCAGCTGTTGGATGTTGGGGTCCTCCTGCTACATCGTGAGGACCTCAAGCACCTGCTCCAACATGTTGGTACAATCGCGCACTGCACCTCCAATCTCTTCCATCCCTGTTGCATTAGTGCTGGCGCACTACTCTATGACCTCTGGGGGAGTGGAAGGCTGTTCCTTCAACTGTAGCTTGACAAGCTATAGATTTAGCTCCAGCTACACTCTTGTTGTTTCTTCTTGTTCGTTGCAGACTCCACTTGCCAAATAGTGGATCCGCACTTTTGTCAGTAGATCTGCTGCAATGGACAACTATGGGATGCATCGGCAAGTGTCATCAACTGTCTGCACCAAATTTTGGTTCTGTGACACCAACTCGTTGTGTTGCAAGCTAAGATGTTCTATATTAATCTTCTGCTTGCTTAGAACCTGGATCACGCGGCTCTCCCTAGCGCGGAGTTCTGTTGTTATCCCATCCTACAACTGATATAGTGTGTCCCGAGGAAGAGCAACCAAATTGAGGCTAAGGCCTTTCATCATATTAAGTATCACCTGATCCATCATCTTTTTTGAGATTAGCACTCCATTTGGAAATACTATCATGTTTTCCTTCCTCGCGTGCAACATCTGTTCTACTGTTGACATGTCTATTGCAACGTGGGTAGACAAGGTACTTTCCTAAGGGGGTCGCACCTGTAACTCTTGCAGCTGCGCCTGTAGGGCCCCCAACATAGTCTGATGCTTCATCATAAACTCTTGGAGCACTTCACTGGTGACATCATGGACCATCTCACCGATGTCATGGAGATCACCTTCAGTTAAGATGATCGAGTCAATAGCCAGCTTCGAGGCCTTGACCTTTTTCCTTGGACCCAATCTCTCTACGATGCATGGTTGTTTGAGCTATGTGGATGAAGTCCCTGGATCCGCGCTCCCTTCTGCTATTTCTATGTCCTCTGCCTCCTGCCCTAAGGACATTGCTTGGCCCTCCTTCTTTGGCCTCAGCGTCCATCGTGATTTGGGGATTTCTATCACAGCTCTAGTGCCTTTAGGAACATCCTATACCATGAGGGTCTGTGTAGCCTTGCTGGCAGTTCCTTCCTCAATTCCCAACCAATCCTTAGTGGCCGTCATCATTTCTACATAGTATTTTGTCTCTTGGGAACTCAGGGGCTCTATTATCGCTTGACTCTCAACACTCTGTGCTCTTCTCAACAACTCAATGCTCAATTGACCAAGTGTTGTCCGCTAGCTAGCCCTTTGAGTTTTATAGCACCTTTTAAATTCAAATTTGACCGTTACCCCCCATTTTGGGCCATCAATGCTTTCTTGGTGGCAGATTTTCCCAAATCTTGCCCATAACTTTTGCCTTAAATGCCCACCACCCACTCCATTAGGCCTTAAATCAGACATCTCATCATGAACAGTGACACCAACGGTCACTTCCCAGCCGACCCACGTGGTAGCACAACCCTCCATGCGTGGTCGCAAACCCTGTGATGTCCTGCATCTCTCATATCGCGCAGCCCCCAAGCAAACTATTTTATAGTCCTCTGCTCCTTTTCAACTACTTGGAGCACTAAGAGAGTCCTCCCTATGGCTAGTAAGGTGGGTGCACCACCCGTGTGAGGCTTCATCTCGTCCTCCATCATGGTTCGTGGAGAATTGTCATCTTTCCTTGTAGTGATCGGCATCGCGCACTCTACTATTTGTACTGTGCTGCCCTGGTCACTACATTTGGCGAGATGCGGTCTCAACCATGACAACAGAATAACCAATTCCCAATGATAGCTTTCCAATTTGTCAGTATGACTATATGCACCTTGCCTTGCCATCCTCAGTTTCTCGATAAGAAGTGCTTCATTTATTTCATTTTCCAGCTTTTGGACCTCTGTGTCCATTAAAACGTTTTTCTCCCTTAGTCGTACCTGGTCTTTTTCAAGTTCGTGAAGTCTAAAGTTTCCATGTTGGATTTCTTCCTCAAGACTTATATGTTTTATTTTGCGCAACTATGTGATTTCCTCATTCCAGTCGGCGCATACCATCGTCCCCACAGGTGTTGTTATGTGTGGACTTGTCTTCGCATGTTCCACAGGGACTACGGCCTCTACTTCATACTTCAGCTTCAGAAGCATTTTTGCGGTTAGAGTTTTGCACATGGTCTTATAAGCCTAGACAACTGCTGGTACATGCAGGTCCTAGTTGGTGCGCCTCACATGGTGGACCCTGTTCAACACTTTGCACACCTTATCAAAGGATTCCCCATGTATGATGTTTAGCGCACTAGGTTTTATCATGCTTCAGTGTTTGCACACTTATCTTGCCTGCCTCTGCTTGTTGTCCCTGTTTCCTATCATGATAGCGATGTGTGTTCGTGCGAGCTGTGTACCATACACCTGTACTCATTTGGAAAGGTGGGTGCGCAAGCTGCTTCACCCTTGATAACCAGCTCTCCTTTGTAGTTGAATTTTTCCAAATTGTATATAAGCATCCCTCTTCGGCATTCGCGTCAGCTCTCAATACTTCTTTAAAGTGTACCCCACCACCTTGCAGCCGTCACACACAGTGCCCATTTCAGAGCATTGAACCACTGCTATTGTGGTACTGCGCTTTCAAATTTGGTCAGGAATTCATCCATCGCTGTCAAATTTTCATATATAGTCAGATCCCTTACCTCTGTTGTCATGCAGCACAGTGATCTAACCATCATGTTCCAATTTAGCAAGGTTACCTCATGTAACCGGTTCTGCCATCGTTCTATTTCCTCATCCGAATCTGATGTGCAGGAGCTTTCACACTCCCATGAAATCTAGTCATCCGCTATAGGATTCACCCAATCTTGTTCCCAAGTAGTTATCTTGTAGATACAGTCTAGCTCGTCGTCACTCTCATCGTCGCACACTAGCTCTGTGTACACGCTCCTTTCATAGGGTCTAAAGGCACCACTGCATGTAGTGACTTTTTCTCAAAAATCATTTTACACTTTTTTACATTTATTACTCCGTTCATATCGATGGCCCAGTCTATCCCTAGTAGCACGAGATAGGGATTGCTGTCATTGACAATCTCTATCACTTCAAAATCTACCAGCGCACTCACACCTTCAATATCCACCGTTACTCCTTGCAATCTTCCCATGGGTAAGATCTTCTGTTGGTTCTCCATTTGCAATTGAATAGGAGACCATTATAATGCGAGTCTGCCCATCCATTCCCATGTTTGTTTTGGTAGTACATTCACGTTCGATCCTAGATCCAGAATTACTTGATTCATTTCATACTCCCTTATTTGTGCAGTCAATCTCATTTTCCTTCCTATTCACGATGTGTGCTTTCCAAGCTTCTGGACTATGTAGGTTCTCTTGACCCAGTGCACCTAGTGATAAGTTCCTGCAGCCCTTTCACAGCCTTGTTGTCATGCAGTAGTTTCATACATGTCTCTAGAAAGGTAGTGATCATTGAAGGATCCATTTCTAGCTCTAGTTGATTATTACTACTTGAAGTGGAGGCCTCCGTGAAGCTCTTCTTAGCTTCCATGACTGTCTCCTTCACGTGCTCCAGATCAAATTCAGGTTCGTTTGTAGGAGCCTTGCAAACCCACGCACTTTCTTCAAGCTGCTTACCCCTTTGTCATCTTCTGTCATGATACCACTTCTGAGAACTATGTTTACATTCGGGTCCTCTTCGCGCAGTTCAGACCTCATCATTTGCAAATTCTGAATCAGGGGAGGTTGGAGTACCCCTTTCTCATGCAGCCTCGCTATCAATGTAGGGCAGTCCTCTTCCTCATGATTAAACTGAGTATAGTATAAATATGATTCTCTCGTCAAATTTGTACAATTGTAGGCATAATGCCCTGGCCCTCTGCAATTGTAACAAATTAGTTGTCCGCGACCCCTTCCTAGTCCCTTTCCTCCTCAACCTCGTCCGCACCCCTAGAATCCAACACGTGCCGTTCCTTTATTTCAGTCAAGGGCTCGTGTTTCAACTTGAACCTTGTATGCAGGAGTCTGATCCATCATTAGCTCATAGCTTCTGTAGATGCACTCATCATGGCATACCGACTTGCAGAAATTACAGAATAATTGTTGGGATGTCTGCGTATACTTCTAGAATAGGTGAAAATTATCCATAATGTGTTTTCCTCCTACCTGACAGATCAGGCACCATAATGCAGACACCATGCTTAGTCCTTCTTGTGCCTCTGTTCTTAATGGCATTGGCCCTCCTTCTACCAAGTAATTCGTGAAGATTGGACAATGGTCCTTGTCATGCCCCTAGCCCTTGCATTTCATGCACCATACCTCCTCGCGCACTTCTGGGCAAGTTGTCCTATCCCGTTTCAAAATCTACATTTCTAGACACAAATTTTGCAGTTGCGCGTAGATTTGCTGGACTCCCAATCCAGGATCTTGTATTGGGTTCTCGTGCAGTCTCATTGCAATCTACAAAGCTTCGGTCTGGGTGGATAACTTTTGCTGCGATAATGCCATTCTCAAATGTGGTGTTAGTGATGCTACAAACCATGCGAGGTGCTCCCCATCTGTCAAGGTCATGTTGGCTTCGTGAACATACTCTTCAGTCTCTGATCTAGATCCCATGGAGTCTCGCCTAGAAGCATTGCGATCTCCTTAAACCTGATAATCGATTGTGTCTTTGACTTTGGCCTGCTAAACTCCCTATTTAGTGCGGCTTGTATATCTGCGATCCTCGCGTTCAGATGGTCATTAGAATGCTTAATGTACCAGGTCAGTGCGTGATCCTGCAACGTGCTCACCAATGTTGCCTTCTTTATATTGTCATTCGTGAATCCTTGTGCTTCCCATACGGCCCTTACCATGAACCAAAATTGGTTCGGATCTTCATTCCCTACTCCTCTGAATACCAGCAATTTTATCGCGCTCACCTTATTGAACTGTGGTGGTGGCGGAGGTGGTGTAGGTGGAGATGGAGGTGAATATGGTGAGACTGTTGGCGGTGTAGGTGGAGGTGGTAGGCATGGAATTCGCTGCCTTATCAGATTGACCACACTTCTCGAAGAAACTTTCGCAAGCTCTTCCTTGCTTTCCTGCCGAGGCGAAATCAATGGGCTATTCTCTTTTTGCGCTACCTTTGTTTCTATAGATCCTCCCACTTCACGTAGCCCCAAACATCAATTTATTCGCATAACCCACTTTTCACACAATAACATCTTAATCTAAGTGTTCATAGATTTAATGTACTTACCTCGTGGTCCTTTGAGGAAGCATCATTCCACCTCGCTATAACTGACTGTTGTGTCTATCACAATCTTAGTGATAAACCCCCCTATAATTCGATCGAGCCAATGGTCCATAGCGCATGTGATCTTATCTTCTTATGCTTCTAGTCTATGCACTAATTCTAGAGTCCACACAATTGGTTTATTGAGCCTACACCTTCCCTGACTGTCTGCTAGCTTCGCGATCCACTCATACAACTCAGAGGGAAAGGATGCAAAGAAAATTTCATGGATTTTCGTATATAAGTAGCGCTCCAACCACTGTTCCTTTGATACTTGTGGATTCCTGTTTTCCTGTGTCGCGAACTCGTGAATCTTTCTATCTAACCACCCTTCAATTTATTTCTTCACTGGATTCCAGTGACATGACATCAGACATCCCTTATATAGATCCCGGTCCCAGCAACAAAACCATTTGTTGGCTTGTTAGGGCCTGACCCAAGTTCGGAGATGATTTAGCCAAACAAATCCTAGTAGTACTAGCCCTTTCGGCAACAATCCGCGGAGCGCGGACTGAGGTCTCACCCAAAGTAGTATGGGAGGGTGTTGGAACTAGGTTTCCACACCCTAGGGATGTTTGATGAGTTCTGAAGGTCCGTGGTTTGACCTTGCACGCACGTCGCTACGCGCACTTATCAGTACCTCACAGTCAGTGATGCTGCCTTCGCGCAGCCTTACTCGGGGTCCGAACAATGTTATTATCCAAACCCTTCTTAGAAACCTGATATTAGTTGATTACTTAGCTTATCTGTATACTGTCGTTTATACTTAACATTATTCACCATTCATACAAAAGTGTGCAGTAAATAAATAGTATAATTGCACTTGATATCAAACATGTAATAACATAGGAACGGATACTTTAAATTCAGATAAAACTTCTCTTTATTATTCTTCTTCCTTGGTTACAGACTCGACTCTGCCCTACGCACTCAGCTGCAGGGGTCCGTGCACTCAGCTGCGGACTCTACTAGGCCTCTGCGCACTTAGCTGCAGAGCCTCTTCCTACTACTACGATCCAAGATACTAGACTCTTGCTCTATGCCCGCTATCTTCTTGACTCCATCCATTTTCAACTTATTTCTTAACTTCTTTACAACTTAAATCCTCACTCTATTTATACAATCCCATGGTTAACGGACCATGGATAGGCCGACACTACATTCAAAACTTAGGGTGGACAACCCTATGACTCTAACATACAATTCGCGCTCTGTGCCCGTAATTCATGGAGCTTTTACAACAATATTACTCAAACCTTTGGGCTTTGAGCCCCAAACCATGATGTGGGGGGATTCCATGCCTAACACATTACCTTAGAGTTTTCATGCCCTAATGGCAAGTTCTTCGCTCTCGAGGACAAGTTCACATCATTGGCTTTTGATCGAGTTATTTCATGGGTGTTCGACTTCAATTCCTCTGTTCACATTCCATGAATTGTGCTGATAGTACCTTGAGGACCATTGTCATTATTAGTGGTTTCTCTCGTTCTTGTTAATAGTTTACATGATTGACTGGTAATCAAGTGACTTTCTAGCATGTTTGATGTCAACACATCTATTTGTATGCTAGGATCTGTGCTTTGATCGGGTTATGTTGGGGCACAAGACCCTGGACTCAGATCACAAAAGCCTAGGTTGCGAAGTGGTGTGACATGGTTATGATGATATTCATGTCTTTTTCAGATGGCTGGCTGCAACCAGACCATGAGTTATCATATGTGATCCTTCTCATTATTGGATGGTTGTGACCATACCTTGGTTTCATTATGATCCTCTTTGATGGATGGATGCGCCCATACCTAGATCCATTTACATGATCATTCTTTGGATGGCTACCTCCATGCCATGATTCATGTATCATTTGACAGAGATCTTAGTTTATGTATATGTATCTATACTTTCTTACAGGTTTTCTAATGGCAGACTGGTTCCCCACACTAATTTATAAAGCATTTCATCCCTCACTCCAGCTCGGACTTCACGATTTAGGGGGCATCTGTTACACAAAAAATTTTCACTGTCCCTGTAATCCCCGTTCCTTGATCCTAGAGGACCTTTACAATGAGCCTTGCATGACTTTCCATCATGAAGAAACTCCCATTGTGTCCCTCTTCATGAGCAGATAAATTCCCTTTTGCACCATTTCCCTTGAAACTTTTGTTTTTCCCTGTTTACAAGACTAACGCTAATGCCCTTTGTCTCCCCCGCGCCAATGTGTAGATATTAGCACTACTCCTCGCACTGACCAGAGCGACTGAGTTGTGTTCTAGTCATGTTGGTCCTGTTATGGAAATTTTTTAAAATTAGAGTCGAAGCTTCCAGCTCTAGAAGCTCTGTAATGGAAGTTTGGTAAATGGTTTGGCTGGATGGGGTCGAGGATGATAGTTTGGGCTCCTTTCTGCTATAATGATGGAACAACCTCAAGGGATAACACGAACATTCATTCCACCTCGGACACCTCGGTGAGTCTACCACCTCTGGACTACAACATTGTTGATGACATGAATAAAACTTGAGTGAACATCAGTTTGTTCGAGTTAGCCAAGGTCCAGAGTCAGTGAGATATCCAGTTGCGTGCATTGGGACAGACATCAACAGACAATGGAACCTATACTAGCAAGGGAGCAAGCACACCTCCCAGATCACTTTCCACTATACTTAATACACTCCGGATGGAAGAAGAAAACTTAGGTTGCCCCCATTCCTACTTTCATTTGAATTTTTTAACTACAATGTTCACAACTTCTTGGTTGATTCTCGTGCGGTAGCCGACGTCATGTTGCTCTCCATCACTAGGAAGGTCAATGCACAATGGAGTGAGACATTTGCATGAAACATCCAACTGGATCGAACATCAGTACCAGACATTGGTGAACTGTGAGACATGATCATTTGACTATCTCATGACAGTCGAGTCCACTAATGCATTAACATAGTTGTTGTGGACATACCAGAAGCATATGGTCTATTACTCAGTAGAGACTAGTCTAGCAAGCTAGATGGATATTTTTCTACAAACTGGACTCACATGTGGCTTCCGTACAATGGAAAATTCAATCAAATCCAGGTGTTATCCAAGAGGTATATGAAACACAATGTCACTCCCCTTAACGGCGAGAACGAACCATTGGCCTTCGCAGAACTCATGTTTGGCAGCATCCTTCTGGAAACAACATTGGAGTGTTATCCTGCATGGCCAGCTCCAACCTCATCAAACACATAGTTGGGACTCCTTCCTTGCCCAACTGATGGTAATGAAACTTGTACAATTCATTTTACCAACAGTAGCAGTAGTAGTAGCAACAGTAGTAGCAGTAGTACTAGCATGCTAAATGGTCCGTGTACAGATAAGTTGTGGGCCATGGATTTTGATGAATCAGAGACACATGATGGCTTAAGGAACAGGAGTATCTCATTCATTCAAAACAACAGACAATGCATGATTTCAAGCTTCTTGAAGTTCGAGTGCACAAAAAACACTGTTGAATATGAAGCACTTGTGTTGAGCTTACAAAGGACCATCAGCCTCAATGCAGTCATGCTTAAAGTGATACTGTACCCCACGGACAATGTTGATGCATTGAAGGACATAAAAATTGATGAAGTTTAGTACGAGCAGCCCCTGAAAGCCATAGCTGAGGGAAAGAAAGGGAACCTCATTCCCGAGGGTGGGGTTTCCCTCAACAAGCTCTATGGTTTGCATAATTTCTATCAAGGGCCGAGAAACAATGGGACCCATAGGACCACCACTATGAATGAACAGAGAAACCTGGGAACCTATCATGATCCGAAGATAGCCAATCTTAGTACAAGCTACACACCGCAGCAGTGACAAATCTTTGACTGCTTGACTAAACATTATCGGGGTGGGTCTACATGGGCAAATGATGACCTAAGTACACACTACGCACAAGAAATCCAATCCGGGATTCCAAGTAAAGGAGGAGACAAGCCATTGCAGCAAAGACCAGGTAAAAAACATATGTTGTTTGCACTCCTTATACAGGAAAAATTGACTAACATTTGCGATGATTGGATTACTTACAAAGTTCGTCATCATACTTGATTTTCTAATTTAAATTCAGAACATAAGAAATCTGGGAAAATCCACTTATGCATTGATTTCATAAACTTGAACTATTCTTGGAATAAAAAAAACTACCCTGTGTCATCATATGAGCCCATGTTGCATGCAGTACCTGAAATGGTGGTGTTGTCATCACTTAAAGGTCTTTTGGAATGCCAATAGGTTCCAGTAGCGGAGCCTCGTGGACTTACACTGGTCCACGAGAAGCTTGGCCCACACACGTATCACTTGCAATCACTTGTCGAGAGGATTGACCACCTTCCTGTCAAAAGCCAAGATCTCAAGCGTTACCTTCAGTAGGCTAGGCCGTGCCCATGCCATGTACATAGTCTTCTTGCTGCTTATTGTTTCATCTTGATTCCTTTGCTTGTTATCTTTGTTTTTACTTTGTTTGATCCTACTTACTATTTTTGTTCACGTTAGTTTTGATTGTTTGATATATTATTATTTTTGTTTCTAGAAATAAGTGTTTCCAACTACTACGTTCTAGCTTTTGAATACAGTATGTGCCTGAAATTTGAAGAAACTTGTGATACTATAGCACTTGGCCAGTCTTGTGTCTATCTTCTATGTGCATTGTTGCAACCTTTGGCCGATGAAGTCTTGATGGAAAATACAAACCATATGCAAGGAAAGTTTTGGTCCAACCATGAACCTATGTCCACACTGGGAAGCCCCATGTCTATATAGAGAAAGGCTTCCTGCACAGAGTGGTGAAGCATGCAACTCCACCGTGGTACTGTCGAGGCTTGCTGGCAGTGGATCAATGTGTGTGTTCCTCCGTGACTCCGCCGGGGTACTATCTAGGCCTGCTGGTAGTGGAGAAATACCAGAGATGAAAACTTATACTCTGAAAATCTTCAACTCGCGAGCTAAACTACCCTTCCTTGATTCAAAACATTGAGATCTAAGCTAAAATTTTGATTTTGTTTGACTAAGTTGGCAAAGGGTGAACCATGTATGTCCATGGGGTAAGTGGGGAAGTCGAAGTAACTAGTGCAGTGATTCAATACTCCTCGAAAGACCAAGGCCCTGTGCTAGCAATGAACCAAAACAGAGAAGCTAGAGTTCTACCAGTGTGTCGCCAAGTGTTGTAGCGGCTACAACCACCCTCCAAAATTTTCGCCTCCACCTAATTTCAGAGCCTCCCTTGGGAGTTTTGCTTGATGATTACACACCCTCAAGTTCACTATGTGAGCCTGTGGGACTCTTTGCATCTGCCTTTCTTGTTCATTTCGCCCAAGTTTTTTGCATTTTTGTATCTAAGTCATGCTTACGACCATGTTCTGGTTATGTTCAAAGTCTTCGCTTTGTGTGTACTTTTTGTTTTCCTATGAAATCATCTATCACACTCACACACCAAGTCACATTCACTGTCGCACAAGTGTTGTTACGGTCGATCAATGATCAATCACGAGTGTCACGCTTGTCGCTTGCATCATTGGTTAGTCATGTTTAGCATGTGTGTTTGGATGTTTTGAGTCGTTTCATCGTCGAGTCATGTGAGTGTGTGTTTGCATGGTCACCTATGGATCTTCCAATCATTCACACACTTAGTTATTTTGCTGAAGTTCTGACGACCGGACTCCCCTTTGATAGCTGGACCATCACCTGGCCATTGAATTGATCGACTATCACCCAGAACAACATAGAAGCACCAAGAAAGTATTTCCAAGTTATGTTGATCGCAAGCAATCCAATCAACTTTCATGCTGACCACCTGGATAGTCAGACTCGACAGCGACCCTGGGACTGACTCCACTCAAAAATTTTGGAGAGGCTACTGACCTTGCCCACTCTGCTGACTAAAGAAATTTCACAGACACGCCAGATAGACACCAAGTGCCTGTCCCTGTCTCCCTTAGAAAATTGTGAAGTTTTCCTAGTCATTCCTCCCGTCAGTCGACTAGCTGCTCATCCAGGAAATTACGCAGTTTTCATGAGTAGGCCTTCTGCTGGACAACAGTTTGCTTAGCTCAGAAATTGCACAGAGATGATCAGCATGCCGGCCTATCAGCTTTGGTGCAGTTTTCCTCGCCCGTAGCTGCTAACAGTAGACTGCCAGTACCCTCAAGGAATTAAGTAGTTTCTGCTGCCAAGTTCCCAGTAGCTGACTGCATGTTCCCCTTGGGAATTGCACAGTTTCTACTGCTAGTGACCTAGGAGCCAATTGCGAGTTCCCTCTAGGAATTGCATAGTTTTGATTGCTAGGATCCCAGCCAATTCCTCCCAAAAACTGCACAATTTCTGCCTGTTGATCCTCCTTGCAGCTCGGCCTGTTCCTCCAGAAAATTACGCAAATTTTGCCTTCTAGCCCCTGTTGCCCACTCGTTCTGGAAATTGTGCATATTCTTCCTACCTTTCCTTCCTGCAGCCCAGATTGTACCTCCCAAAATTTTCTCAATTTTACCTTCCAGCCAAGCTAGACCTCGTGGGCATTCACTGTCGGCTTGGATTTCCCATCTTCATCACACAATGACTCTTATGCAGTTTTCATCAGCAGTGCCCAGAGCCATCATCCCACTTCGCAACCTTGTTGCCTCTCTCGGTCACCTGCATCCGAAATGATCATGTGTCATGGTAGAATAGGAGGTTTTTGGATTTGATGTCATCTCGTCATGAGTGACTGCAGGCATAGGTACACTAACAAACATGGCACGACAACGAAAGGGATGAAAAAAGGGAGCACATACAGAAGGACAGGTTCACAAATGGACGAATGAATGATGCATGCGAAGAGATGTGCTCGCCAACAGATGATCATGAAAATATGTGTTCACAGATGGACGAACGAGAAAACATGCAAGATGTGCTCACAGAGGGACGAATGGACGAAAATGCACCTTTTGCGAATAGATGAGCTTGTCAATCCTTCCAACACGCAAGCAAGGAACAACGTGCCAAAGCATCATCAAGCAAACCAAAGACCATTGAAGAATCCATGCACTTTGCCATGTGGAGGTGAAGCTTTGCTACACCATGAAGACATCCATCACCTAGTAGCACTGTAGCTTGACATGCACTCCAGCAACAACACGAATGTACCAGCACTTTCATGTCGATTCATGTCATGAGTCATGTCACCCACATCTCTACTATGGGCTATGTTTTCAATCATTGTAATGTAACGTGGAAGTCCAAGAGACCCACTTGTTGTACAAAGAGTCATTCAAAGTCAAAAAGTCGCGTAAGTCAAATAGTCATGACGGTAGTCGAACAACCACAAGGGTCAGTTTCACCCTTGGCTTTAAATACCCCCTCATTTGTAAATGAAAGGACATTTCACCTTAGCTCCTCCCACATAGCCAAGAGAGTCTGTAATATTTTCTTTGACGAGTAATTAGTGGCTCCAATGCCCCACATTCGAGGTTAGTGATGTATGGTGTAATGATGGGTGTTGGAACTTTCGCTTAATTCAGAAGCCTGTTAACAGGCCATCACATTTTCACACATGTATCGCAACTGTTGTGCATGTTGATGGTGAAGGATTTTCAATTCTTTATGAGGTAGTAATAAATAGAAATCCGCATGAAGATTGCAAATATCATGTAGATATAGGTACTTTCAAACACCACTCCATATACATCAATGGGAACTACATCTATTTTTACTTCATCAATAAAATCGACCCTAATAGCAAATCTAATTTTGCACTATTTGGTTACATTTATTTTTGCATCCTTATTTACCCATCTCAATGGATATGGGATTGGAATATCATGAGCTTGCTGTCCCAATTTGTTGACCAACTCTACTTCAATAAGATTTACATGTGATCTTGAGTCAAATAGAGCATCATTTTTTGTCTTCTTGACCTGTATCTTTGTATGGCAGAGTATGGTCATTTCCTTCTCTTCCTGTTGCTAAAAGATATTAAAATTTGCCTAGTTCTACAATAATGTATAGAAAATTTTCTCATCCACATCTAGGCTTCTTTCCACCTAGTGGCTCAAATATGTGGCCACAACATTTTTATTATTAACATCTTTCTTTTTCTTCTTCGAGCTTAGCTCAAGATGGAACTTCCAACGCTCCTCCTCTATATGGTCATCAAATTTACAGTGGTTGAAGTGGTCGCTGGGATCTTTACATTGTTGTGTTGTGGCTACTTCCTTTTTATATTTTCATCCTTTCCACTTGTTATTACCCTCCTTTGATTCTTCTTGGTTCTCCTTTTTCTCTCACCCACTTAATTTCCCTCTCTTCTGGCTTATGTTCTACAAGTACTATGCCTGTACACAAGAAATATGCACCAGTTTAGGTTTGAAAAAAAACATTTTCTTTTGAAGATGGCCATGTACACCCCCAAAATACTTGAGGAGTACATCTAGGTTCTTTGAGGAGATACCTAGCATTATACACTTTTCCTCAGTGTCTAACTTAACTAATGCCACTGAATCGACATGTCCTCTACACACCCTATAGGATAAAATTGTTACTTTATGAGGGTTTTCAAACACTCCCCCTTAGTAGCTAGAGGATTCCCCTACAACCTTGAGGTCTCTATGTGAATTTCCCACTAGGTCAAGGCATGACCCTATAATTTTAGTTGAGAAAATTAATTCCTCTATTCTTGCTCTATGCAATGAGCATTAAAATAAACTTATAATTATTGCAACTAGTGATTTAACTTTAGAGTTTCAATATCACCTTTACAATGCTTGGTTCTAACCTTCGCTTTCATATTGAATAGGGACTATGAATGGCTAGTAGCACTTGGATTGAGTTAATATTTTTTGGGTTCTTTATTATCATCCCCCTATGGTTCTTCCCGATATGTCGAACTCCCCTCTAATTTGACCTCCACATTAGAACCTCCATTTTTTGTGTATAGTCCAAGCTTATAGGTCAATATCGTCATGAGGAGGCTCACATTATGGTTTGTATATATCGCTTGTGCTTCCCATCACATAAACCTCTACTCTTCAGGATCTTGATGGTTATTAATAGATTCAGTGGATATATCTAGGGTTTTATGAATTTCGTCTTAGTCGATATGGATCCCATGAAACTAACCATGGTATACCTAAAGAGATATAGTTTGATACCAATATTATTTATAGGTTGTCATGGATATTCTACTCAAGAATTCATCACAATAGATCTAATGAATCTATACTTAAATTATGAAATCTATACTTTGAGGGTTATTTTTCTTAGATTTCCATATTTGTTTAGTTGTTGTTTTTATGCATGTAAAATAGAAAATGTAGAAAATATAGAATAGATGAAAATACAATCACTCGCAGCCATAATAACACAATATATGACCTGGGAAACCATTTCAAGAGAAAACCAACTAGAAGGTGAGGTTATTGTGCTCTCCATTTTTCTTTAATGGAAATGGATGAATATACAAATGAGTGGTACCTATTGTCCATGGGGTCCTACAACGCACCTCTTTTTTTCCCTCTCTATTCAATCTTGGCCAATTTTCTCATTTATGGAGTAAAAATGCACTTGAATGGAATGTACTCTCTTTTCCTCCTAGTGGCATGATTATAACACAACCCAATAACCTACTAGTGGTTAGGTTTCAATCCTTCAACTCTTAACTAGAGTTACAATATGGACTTTTTTGGAGTCTTGTTCATCATGATCACATGGATAGCCCAATTCCATGAATAATGGGGACTAGCATGGCATCCTCTAGAATCATGGTAGTTAAACAGGAAGGTCAACTTCTAGGTGGCATTTTGCATATCGAACCTAATTACGAAAAATCTTCCATCTTTGGAAAAGTATTTATTTTTATAATAGTGCTAGTAGATTATGTACTTAGGAAGCAATTATTTACCCGCAAAAATGTCATTTGATGCCTCAAACATGTTAGGAAATGTTTGAGACCCAATTCGCCAATCTAAGACTCATTGGTAAAAATGGTCTAGTGAGTTGATTCCTTCACTTTTTCCACTCTAAAATAATTAATATGGATGATAAATTATGCAATAATCCATTCTAATTCAATAATGTGTAAGGAAAGATTTGATGATCCTAGGACTACATCTCCCTAGTGTATACGTAGGAGACAAAGGGTACAATTTTAATAAAATTGTACAATGAAAGGCTCTACCTGACATAAGAATATAACAATCGAAATGTAATAGCTCAATATATAGGGATTAATAAGGGGTTTTATTGTTAACATATAGGTTATATAGGGCTTAATAACCAAGTAACCAATTATAATTTTAATTGGTCCTAGAGAAAATCATAGTTATATTACTCTTAATTTTGTTGAAATATTTTGACTAATGAGAAGTAAACATAATAAATGATAGTTGGTTTAGTTGGCTACTAGAATTAAAAAAATAAAATAAAATAAAATAATATTGGGATTGTAAATGGTTGTTTATTAGATATCAATGGATTCAATATTTTTTCTTATTTGAACATGCTACCACTTTTCCCTTATGATGTTCTTAATGGGATATATTTGTTAGATACACAACATTTTTTACATAATGTTATGATATGACTTTTATTTTCCTTCATGAATAATATATGGAAATTGGGCCGATATCCCATATGGGGCTCCTATTCCAATTGGTTTGAGGCCTAATTGGGACTTCACATTGGGGAGACCCCCTTGGCTAACGGATTTCGAGCACTGTCAATAGATTCATATCTTAAGTATATCACTATCATGTTTAACCATGGAAGTAAACATCCTTTAAATTGTCAAGCATATTTCTAAAGTTCATTGTAAATTTCATTAGAAAAATAGGAGAATGTAGTAAATCTTAAGGTCGTTGTTTAGAGGTGGAAATTCTATTAAAACACTATGTGAGGCATGAATAGAAACTACTTGCTTTGTAGGCCTACAAAAATATGGAAATATAAAGTGATTACTTTAAGTGACTACAATTTAAGATAATTATACTATTTGGAGCTTTCTAAGATCCTTGTAACTATAAATTTAAATGGAATTATTCATCAAGAAAATATAAGTATGTTAATTCTTTTGGGAGATTTATTGTTCACTTTCTCTCTCTAGGATTAGTAGTACAACAAATCATGCAGCCTATTATTAACCTATCTACCTCTTCTTGCATCCTTGGATAATACACATGCCTTTGCATGTTTGCCACCATCATCCCTACACCAAAAAGCCTTGTGAATTTGGAGGTGTGATCCTCTATGATTAGCTACAAGTCAAACACCTTTCGGAACACATAATTAATCTAACTTGTAGAGTAAACCATTCTAGAGATGGTAGTCAACTTTGTTGTCACCATCATGCACAGGAATTTGGATTTGTAATAGTTGAAACACCTCCATGAAGGCCTCATACTATGTGTATGCCTCTCTTTATGCATCATGGTTGAATGGCGCCATGTCCATAAGTTAAGTTCCCAAAGATGTGATATTTTATGTAGGTGGCCTTGAAAGCATCTCGACCAAATGTTTTTGTGCTACCATTATTTTACTTGATCACTAAATGAAGCTATTATATAAACCCCATCAACTTATAATTCTTGGTGTATTGTAGCATAGTCATGGCCTATTCATATTGTAGTGGTTGCTGATCTAGATTATTGTCTCCTTTCCCATTAGATAGTGTTTCCACTTCTTCACTACTTGCACCAGTGCTTACAACACCTTTTTGTAGGTGGGAAATTTGATAACCACCCCATGAAATACTTTAAAATGGTAGCATACAGACCTTCTTAGTTGTATTGGGTCCACTCCCAAAGCATACCCATTTGTATTTGTCTCCACTTTGAAGGGGCATTGCAAGTTTAAAATTTGTACAACTAGTGGTTGACTAATCTGCTTCTTTAACTCCTAAAATGACCCCTTCCAAACCTTTCCCCATAGGAAGCTCTTGTCACTCACTATTACGGCATGGAGTGGTGCTAATACTACTGAAAACAAGGCTATGAATTTCCTTAGGTACTATGCTACCCCATTGAAACTCCTCACCTTAGAGAAATTAGTAGGCACTAGCCAATTCATTATTACCTCCATATTGGTAGGATATATCATCAACTCTTTTCCATCTATCACATACCCAAGATAACCAAAATTTGTTGTGAAAACTCACACTTCTTGAGATTTTCCAATAGTTGGTTCTTCTTTAATGTTCTAACACGTACATAAAATGTGAGATGTTCTCCTCCTAGTAGTGATGTATACTAGTACATCATCCAAATGGAAAATAATAAATGAATATTTAAATGGCACAAAATATCATCCATTAACCTCATAAATGTAGTTGGTTCATTGCATATCCTATCCTAGTTTTGAAGTTGGTATTTTAGGTATCTTCTTCTCCAACCTCAACCTGGTGATGTCCCGACTTTAATTCAAACTTGGTGAAGTACTTGGCTTGTTGTAGATAATCCAACATATCATATATCCTAGGAAATCTGTACCCATTATTGAGTGTACTTTTTTCTAACTCCATATAATCAATATGTTAGGTCCCTATACTACTATTATAACCCCTTATTGTTATTAGTACAACCACCTTATTATATTGTTGTGCCCATGTAGTCCCCATATTGTTATTATTGTGCCCTTACATTATTATTGTTATGTCAGCTCTAATTATATTATGACCCCTTAGACTCCTATATATAGAAAGGAGATCTTGTCATTTGAATCATTCAAGAATTGTTCATTTGTGTAATGTAAAGGAGGTTTCCCCCTCAAAGAGGCTGAATTCTAAGGTGCTGATCTATCTTTTCTATATTTTTGTCAGTTGGTTTCATAACATTTGGTATCAGAGCTTTGGATTCTAGGATTTTGCTGCTCCAAAGAGGTCATCTTGGAATTTTCGCTATAACTTTGTTTCTACGATGTTTCAAAAGCTACAAAAAAAACTTGTTTGAGCCAAAATTGTTTTGAACTTCGGGCCCGAATTTCAGATCTTGTCTTGGTATATTTTTGGAGATATGATCTGAGACATTTAGGGTTTCTGCAGGCTTTCGAATTACATACTAAATAGGTGACCTTGGGAAATCGTCATAACTTTCTCTTTGAGCATCATATTGAAATTTCATAAGAAGTTACAGAAATAAGATGGGCTGTAGTTTTTTTTTGCATCGCTTTTAGGTCCTAAGGTTGAAACAGTGACAGATGGCACTTCGTACAAGTGCACTCTACTGAACTAGTCTCTAATTAGGTCATTGTGGGAGATTTGACATAACTCTTCCTTGCAAAATCCAATCTTGATCAGACTTGCGGGGTTAGAAAGAGCACTCAGAGGGATATTGTAGGATGCAATTTCAGAACTTGGAGATATGAGATTACAGAGTTACAGTCGTTTCAATATCGAGCTCCTAAAATCAAGAAAAGGTGATATGAGGAAGTTTGATGGCAGGGATCCGATAAATTGGATACTATAGATGGAGCAATATTTTGACCTACATGAGGTGAAACTATTACAAAAGGTATGTATTGCATCTTCATATTTAGAACTGGATCAATTTTTACGGTATAAAGGGCTTTGTTCTCGTCAACCACTTGTTATGTGGTCAATTTTCACAGAGGAAATGATAGCACATTATGATGATACAAAGAGCAACACCATCTTTAGCCAATTGATAAATCTCAAACAAAAGTGGTTGATGGAAGAGCACATTGAGGACTTTCAAAAATTGAATATAAAGGAAAATGATATTCTAGAGAATCAGAGGATTGATGTCTCCATAGGGACTTTAAAGGATAACATTCAACATGAGGTTCATCTTTGGGAACCTGATTCATTGGAGAAGGCATTCAGGTTGGCAAGAAAAGTGGAAAGCAAAATTATGGCAGCAAGGAAGTCTACCCCTCACAACTATAAAGATGGAAGCATTTTTTCTCCTAGCCTTCCACAACCTACAAGGTTGACACCACAACAATTGGAAGAAAAAAGAGCAAAAGGTCTTTGTTACAATTGTGATAACAAATACATTAAAGGTCATAAGTGTGCTGAGAAGAAATATTTTACATAGATTGTGAAGAGGAAAAAGCAAAGGATCAAGAAACATCAAAAGAAGAGGATGTACACCAGGAACCAAACCTAGAGAAAGAAGAATTTAATCTGACCATATCTTGTAAAGAATTGGAAAGAATTACCACTCCTCAAACTCTCAAGATAGAAGGATATATGAAGAAGAAAAAGGTTCAATAAGTGAAAGATCACATTGAGAAAGAAGAAATGAATCCGACCATATATTGTAATGCATTGGCTGGAATTACCACTCCTCAAACTATCAAGGTAGAAGGACATATCAAGAAGAAAAAGGTAATAGTGTTGATTGATGCAGGTAGTACCCATAATTTTATTCATTGTAAGATAGCCAAGGAATCGAATTGCTTCCTATATCCAGCACCAGAGTGTCAAGTGATGGTTGCAAGTGGAGGAACCATAAATTGCTCTGGAAAGTGGCATAATATGAAGCTATCCATGGGAGAATATGTACTGAATATCCCAATGCTTTCCATTCTAATGCGTAGTGCTGATGTTGTACTAGGTGTCCAATGGCTACAATCCTTGGGTACAATAGCGTTTAATTTCAAGAACTTCTAATGAAATTTTCTTTGGAGGGAAAGGAAGTTGAATTAAGGGGTATCATAGACCGGGAAAGATAATCAGCTCTAACGGACTAACAAAGCTTCTAAAGAGAGAAAAATGAGGTGTAATTACACAATTATGTTCGCTAGAGGTTCCCACATCGAAATCATCTATTTCTCTAGATCTCCAAAAAGTCTTGGACAATCATTCCAAGGTATTGGAGACTCCCAAAGGCCTCCCACCTATTCATGATCATTATCATTCTATTCATTTGATTCCAAGAAGTGTCCCTCCAAACATCAGGCTTTACAAATATCCATATGCCCAAAAGAGTGAAATTGAATGTATGGTTGCAGAAATGCTAGAGGCTGGTATAATTAGTCAAAGTTATTTCTCTGCTCCAGCAATATTGATGCATAAGAAGGATGGGTCGTGGTGCATGTGTCCGGATTATAGAGAGCTCAACAAACTCACTATTAAAGATAAATTTCCCATTCCTGTCATTGATGAAGTATTGGATGAATTGCCTTGATTAATTTACTTCACCAAGTTGGATCTTCGTTCAGGATATCATCAAATGAGAATGAATATTGAAGACATTCTAAAAACAACATTATTGAAGAAAGATGCATTTTCATGGATTCCAGAAGCAACGAAGGCCTTTGAACATCTTAAAGAGGCAATGTGCCAAGCATCGGTCTTAGCTACGCAAGACTTCACAAAAGCCTTTATTGTGGAATATTATGCATCATGAAATGGAATTGGTGATGTTTTAACGCAAGAAGAAGGACCCATTGCTTTCAAAAGTCGTCCAATCAAAGGAAAGTATTTACACAAAGCTATTTATGAGACTACATGCACTTAAGAAATGGCAACCTTACATAATGAGAAGATCATGGTTCAAACAATATTGCCAGAACTTGATGAGGAAGGAAAAATCATATTTGAACCTGGAGCAGTCACAGAAACGAGAACCTGATAGCTACGAAATCAATCAATTTCAGAGTATCTCATCAAGTGGAAGAACTTACCCAATGAATATTCCACACGGGAGGATAAGAATTCTATACAAAATCATCCATAACTACTCAAGCATTGAGGACAACACTTTTTGAAGGAGAGGGGCATGTTAGGTCCCTATACTACTAATGTAACCCCTTATTGTTATTAGTACAACCACCTTATTATATTTTTGTCCCCATGTAGTCCCCATATTATTATTATTTTGCCCCATGGAAGCCCACTATTGTTATTATTGTGCCCTTACATTATTATTTTTATGTCGGTTCTGATTATATTATGACCCCTTAGACTCCTATATATAGAAAGGAGGTATTGTCATTTGAATCATCCAAGAATTGTTCATTTGTGTAATGTAAAGGAGGTTGCCCCCTTGAAGAGGCTGAATTCTAAGGCGTTGATCTATATTTTCTATCTTTTTGTGAGTTGGTTTCATAACACAATACACATCTACCTATTCCCATACTTCTTTGGCACAATGATGAGGGGTGACCCACATGGTGAGGTACTCAGTTGAATGACACCATGTTCTAGTAGTTGTTACAATTTCTTCTTCACCTCACTTTAATTTATAATGGAATACCTATGCATCCCAATGTTTCCCAATAGGAAGTACAAGAACAACTAGATGTCATGCTCCACTTCCCTCTTGGGTAATAACCCTTTAGGCTCCTAGATCACTCATATGTAAGAATATAACAACTCTTCTAGTTATTATTTTTGTTCTTTAATACACCCCTCTAAGGATGATTTTTCTCTCATTTACTCTTACATAAACTATTTTTATCTTAAAGAGAATAAAACATACTTCTTTCTAGAACTGGTTAATTTCTTAACTTGCTTGGAATTTACTAGCAAACTTTTGGACTTGCCCTTGTGCATGTTGATGGTGAAGGATTTTCAATCCTTGATGAGGTAGTACTTGATAGATATCCACATGAATATTGTAAATACCATGTATATATATGTACTTCCAAACACCACTCCACATACATCAATGGGAATTGCATCTAGTTTTACTTCATCAATACAATCAACACTAATAACAAATCTAATTTTGCACTATTTTGTTACCTTTATTTCTGCATCCTTGTTTACCCATCTCAATGGATATGGGATTGGATTATCATGGGATTCTAGTCCAAATTTTTTGACCAAATCTACTGCAATGGGATTCACATGTGATCTTGAGTTGAATAGAGCATCATTTTTTGTCTTCTTGACTCATGTCTTTATATGGGAGAGTATGGTCATTTACTTCTCTTCCTGTTGCTAAAGGCTATTCAAATTCGTCTAGTTCTATAATAAAATATAGACAATCTTCTCATCCACATCCAGATTGATTTCCACTTAGTTTCTAAATTAAGTGGTCATGACATTTTTCTTCTTAGCATTTTTCTTTTTTTTCTTTGAGTTTATCTCAAGATGGAACTTCCAACACTTGTCCTTTGCATGATTATCAATTTTATTATGGTTGTAGTGGTAGCTGAGATATTTTCATTATTGTGTTGTGGCTACTTAATTTTTATATTTTCATCCTTTCCACATGTTCTTCCCCTCCTTTGATGCTTCTTGGTGCTCCTTTTGCATTCACCCACTTAATTCCCTTCTCTTGTGGCTTATGTTCTACTAGTACTATGCTTATACACAATAATTATCCACCATTTTGGGTTTGAAAAAAATCATTTTCTTTTGACAATGGAAATGTAGACCCCCAAAATACTTTAGGAATACATCTAGGCTCTTTGAGGAGATACCTAGCATTATACACTTTGCCTCAGTCTCTACCTCAGGTAATACCACAGAATCCATAGGTCCTCTACACACCATATAGGGTGAAATTGTGACTTTATGAGGGTTTTGAAATCCTCCAACTTAGTCGCTCGAGGATATCCCAGTAACCTTGAGGTCTCTGTGTTTCTTTCCCACTAGCTCAGGGCATGGCGCTCTAATTTTAGTTGAGTAGATTAATTCTTCTATTCTTCCTCTATATGATGAGCACTAAAATAAATTTTTAATTGTTGCAACAAGTGATTTAACTTTAGAGCGTCAATATCACCTTGATAATGCTTGGTTCTAACATTCACTTCCATCTTGAATAGGGACTATGAATGGTTCATAGCACTTCGACTAAGTTGATCTTTTTTTGGGTTTCTTTCTTAGCATCCCACTATGGTTCTTCTTGATCTGTCTATTTTCAATCTAATTTGATCTCCACATTAGAACCTCCACCCTTTTCATATAGTCCATGCTTATAGGTCAAGAACATCATGACGAGGCTCACATTATGGTTTGTATCAGTGGCTTGTGTTTCCTATCACACAAACCTCTCCTCTTTAGGATCTTGAGTGTTATTAATAGATTCATTGGATATGGATGGGGTTTTATGAATTTCATCTTAGTCAATATGGATCCCTTGAAAATCCCCATAATATACCCAAAGAAATATAGTTCGATACCAATATTATCTATAAGTTGTCATGGATATTCCACTCGAGAATTCATTACAATATGTCTGATGAATTTATACTTAAAATACAAAATATATACTTTGAGGGTAATTTTTCCTAGACTTTGAGATTTGTTAAGTTACTGTTTTTATGCATGTAAAATATAAAATGTAGAAAATAGAGAACATATGAAAATACAATCACTCTCCACCATAATAACACAAGATATCACCTAGGAAGCCCTTTCAATAGAGAACCCAACTGGAAGGTGAGGCTATTCTGCTCTCCCTTTTTCTTAATGGAAATGGGTGAGAATACAATGAAGTGACACCTATGGTCCATGGGATACTATCGTGCACCTATTTTTTCCCTCTCTCTATCCAATCTTGGTTACTTTTCTCATCTATGGAACAAAAATGCACTTGAATAGAATGGACCCTCTTTTCCTCCTAGTGGCTTGATTATGACATAACCCAATAACCTACTAGTGGTTAGGTTTGAATCCTTCAACTCTTAACTATAGTTACACTATGCACTCTTCTTGAGTCTTGTTCACCATGATCACATAGCTAGCCAAATTTTGATGAATAATGGGGACTAACATGGCATCGTATGGAATCATGGTGGTTAAATAAGAAGGTCAACTTTCAAGTGGCATAACTTTTCCATGTAGGCTCTAATTAAGGAAATTATTACATCTTTGGAAAGGTATCAACATTTATAATAATTCTAGTATATTTTATACTTACGTAGCAATTTTGTACCATAAAAAATGTCATTTGATGCCTCAAACAGGTTAGGAAATATTTGAGACCCAATTCGCCAAACTGGGACCCATCAGTAAAAACGGTCCTGTGAGTTGATTCCTTCACTTTATCCACTCTAAAATCGTTAATATGGATGAGAAATAATACAATAATTCATTCTAATTCAACAAAGTATAAGGATATATTTGATCCTAGGACTACATCTCCTTGGTATATAAATAAGCGACAAAGGGTACAATTATAATAAAATTGTATAATGAAAGGTTCTACATGACATAAAAATATAACAATAGAAATGTACTAAATAAATATATAAGGCTTAATAAGGGGTTTTATGGTTAACATGTGGCTTATATGGGGCTTAATAACCAAGTAATATATTGTAACTTTAATTGATCCTAAAGAAAATCAAAGTTATATTACTCCTAATTTTGTTGAAAGATTTTGAGTAATGAGAAGTAAACATAATAAATGTTAGTTGGTTTAGTTGGCTACTACAATTAAAAATAAATAAAAAAATAAAATATTGGGATGGTAAATGGTTGTTTATTAGATATCAATGGACTCAATATTTTTTCGTATTTGAACATGTTACCACTTTTCCCTTATGATGTTCTTAATGGGATGAATTTGTTAAAAACAAGTCATGTTTCTTATGATGATATAATATGACTTTTATTTTTCTTTATGAAGAAGGGAATATATGATAGTGAAGGGTATTCCAAAGCCTATTTCTATAAGGAAAATTATAGATTTTTAGTTGAAGAAATTCTTTAGGAAAGCTTACGAATTCTATGTAGCATATGTGGAAGTTATAGAAAAAATATAAAGGTCCATGTCTTGTAGATTTTGTGCATTGGAAGAATTTCTAGATGTGTTTAGTGAAGTACCTAGACTTCCGCCAAAAAGAAACATTGGTTTGTGACTAGAGTTTACTCGTCCTCTAAGACTACATATAGAATGGGTACACCAAATTCAAAGTAGCCACATATATAGTTAGAATACCCTTCAAAGGAAAAGTATATATAATAAATCATCTCTCCTTGCGGGGGGACTAGTACCTTTTGTAAGGAAGAAAGATGGAACCTTGAGGTTGTATACTGATTTTAGGTTGGAGAATAATGTCACTACAAAGAATAAATATCCTCTACCTAGAATTGATGACTTACATGATCAATTGAGAGAAGAAAAGATATTTTTCAATGTAGAATTGAGGGTTAGATACCATCAAATAAGAATAAAAGATAAAGATCTATAAACAAATAAATTTTCAAAACTAGATACAGAAATTGTGATTTTATAACTTGGTGTCACTTGGTTTAACAAATGCACCTCCTTATTTTAGGTAGATAATGAATGAAAAATTTAGAAAATACTTGGACACACTTGTCATTGTCCTTCTTGATGATATTCTCAATCACTAAAAGATAGAGGAATAGATTGAAGAGAATTGAGATTAGTATCACATATGCTCAAATAACACCAAATCTATGCTAAGTTGAGAAAATGTTATTTGTACTAGAAGAAAATTGATTAATTAGGATATATTTGTAACACCCTCCTCCCACATATACCCAAGTAACTAGCCAAATGGGGTAAACATGTGACAAGAAGTTACTATGTTATGATTCGACCTCCTAAGTCACCTTAAGAAAGTGCAACCAATGGAAGCACATGATACAGACCTTCCACATCAACAACAGGATGCCCAGGAACCATCCCAACCTCTTAGGTAACTAGCCCTTGGGTCCCACTATGTGTTTTCAGCATTAAACCCCTGGACTCTCCATTGATATGGACAAGCATGCATCTAGGAGGCTCTAGTCACTCCCACAGCATGGGTATGCATGTGTCCAAGGACTTTTCTGCCTAGTGTTGTGCATGCATCTCCAAGATTTGAGTCACTTTTTCAGGCCCATAGCCCAGGTCACTGCCCAGAACTCAATGATTCTTTCGGAATTTCAAGCTAACATCAAAATAATGATACACATACAATTACTTGAACAATGACCTGGTTGGACCCCTTGTAGCCATGATAGGCATTTTTTCGAACATGTCACAATTATGCAATCTATAGGTTTAAGCAATAGATCTGAGCATAGGGGACTCATACTCATCTGAGAATCGCTAAGAAGCATTTATGCCTCAACACATTAGTTGTAGTTTCATACATTATGCCACAGATACATTATTCATTCGTTTACAAGAAAAAACTTGATGAGAGCCATACATAGCCACTGTCATAATACATGTTCATAACCATCATGACAACAACAGAAGTACGAAGGCAAAAACAACCATACAATACACATATGAACTAGTATAATACTCATGATATAACAAGGATAAATGACCTCATATTAATAATGCAAAGGCCATCATGTTATGGGACTTCCACAAGCCACCTAACCGTAGACATGATCGAGCCAAATCTCTCTTTAGTCAATCACCCCTGTGCCATATTCCAAGCATGAATTTGGGATCTCATTAAACACATTAATCAAAACCATCCAAGTCTTCCAAAGCCCAAACCACCTCAACCCATCAAATATTGTGGTCGGACATCACAAAACCATCACCAAATTGTTCTCTACCCTCTAGAGCTCCAGAGCGTTTTTCCAACCAAGGCTTCTAGGAACTAATAACTCAACCCACAACTTACTCCAGACTTCCAAATAATTTATCTAACCAGGGCTTATAGGAACTATAACTCCACCCAAGCTAAATAAAACATCAGAACCAACCAAAAAACTAGAGAAATGAACCCACAACACCATGGCTGTTTAGGAAATGGAAAGGCTAGGAAAATCCAATGTCAAGCTAGGAAATCCTCCATTCCAATGACAGATCATGACCACTAAACCACATGCATATTCCATGCATGAAAAAAACTAGTGAGGAAAACATACATGAAACATAGTACCTACAAGCAAAACCCATTTTCGTTGTTGATCCTAATGTCCTCTTGCGCTTTCCTACTCTTCCTTTACCTTCTTGGTAAAAAACTCTAAGTATTCCACACTCTCCAAGAGTGCTCCAAGAAAGTTGTAAGTGTCCAAGATTATGAGAGAGAGAGAGAATAGAGAGAGTTGCAAAATTGAACTGAAAAAACTCTGTGAATCTATGCTCATAAGCCTTTTTATTAATGAGGCCTCTATTTTCTTCATTTTCCATTATTTTCCTTCATTTTCATCCTCGCATGAAACATGTGACCCTTCGCCTCCATTTTCTCCTAATTTTCATTATTTTCATAAATAAATGTGCCCAAATTCCATTTTACCTTTTCCAAATCCTTTGTCATTGCCTTTTCCAATTTGGTTAGTCATTAATTAATCACTAGTGATCCCCATCACTATGTGTTTGCCCAACATTTAGCTTGGAATACATGTCCTATCAACTGCGGTTATATTTTTCCTTTATTAACTTTTATTACATGGATTTTTCACCAGGGATATTACAAAACCCTCCCCCTTGGGGGAACACCATTCTCAGTGTTCAACAACACCTGTGATCAACAAGACTGTTGTAAGCAAAACATACTGCCCATGGAGCTTTATAACTTATCTCGTTGTAATATTTGCAATGATCATCCTGCTGAGAAGCAAACCAATATGACAACATAACAATTATAACATCATAATGGCATGACACCTATACTTCTTATTGCACCTTTTTAACATATCTCATGGCGATATTTACATCCATATACATATGTACATATACCAAACATCACCAAAACATGTACCAAAAACATATACCAAAGACATATAATAAAACATCCGCTCCACCAACGAATAAGGAAGGATACTGTTGACGGTGCTGGACTCGCCAACAAAAGGGATCTCCCCAATGTGAAGTCCAAACTAGACCTCACACCATTTGGTGTAGGAGTCCCTTCTGGTATGAAGGCTCGGTTTCCATATACTTAGAGATTTCCCTTGGCTCTAGCTATCAACACATGACAGTGTTACGCTGGTGTCTTCAAACAATAAGGTACTTGTTCTTGGAGAGTGCATAACGTAACTGTGTTAAGGTTCTCTTACTACAAAGGGGAAGAGTAAAGTGAGCCTCTAAATGAGAGGTAGTAGTACCACCTAGGAAGAGACACACGCGAACCAGAAAGGGTATGTCCAACATCTAGTGGAATAGTCCACAGCATATGTAGTAGTCATTAAAACCGAGGTGAAGGGGACAACATGTACACCACCCAACAGAGTAGTCCACATAGATGTGACGGTCGTTATAACTAGAAAACAAATATAGTTTGATTATTCTGCAGAGTAGTCCACAAGGATGTGACAACGGTGATAGCCAATACACGAAGGTGGTCTATCTAGTATCCCACGGAGTAGTCCATAGGGATGAGACAGCGATGATAAGTAATACAACTCATCTTCAACAATGTAAGTATTAAAACAGCCAAAGTAGTTCATCTATCTTAGTAGAGGTTAAGAAAACATGCATTACAAATGTTTAAAGAGTAATCTTACAAACATCTATAAAACATGCGTGAAAATGTGCTAGCCTTAATAGGGTTTTGAATTAAGAAAAAGTCCCGAGACACATTTGTACACCATACATAACTAGTCCGAGTAGTGTGATGTTGGAGTCACTCCTCGCTATATCGGAGGAGCCAACATGAAAAGTCCTTGCTCATACAATGGGAGGGGTATATATAGCTAAAGATGATTCTTGACCCTTGTGACTCTTGGACTACCCTCATGACCATTCAACTTCCAATGAATTTTCAACTGACATGACTCTTCAACTTCTTGTGTACGTCCATTGGACTTCACTTTACATTACATTGAGTTATAATGGATATGGCCCATAGTGGTGATATGGCCAAGACAACTCATAACACAACTCGACATGACACTGCTGACATGTACTGGATCACTGTGGTGTCCATGTGAAGCTGTTGTGTTGTTGAGTGATGGATTTACTCTTGGTGTGCTTTGTCTTCTCCTCCACATGACATAGTGTGGCAGGGTACTCAATGGTCTTGGTCTTGCATGATGGTTCAATGCATATGTTCCTTTCTCTTTTTGCTTGATGTGCTTGGTACGTCTGTTATCACTCAGAAATTTCTCAAGGTTAAAGAAAGAGATTTCTGAGGTAACCACAAACCAGGTTTTAGGCTTAGGCTCTAGCCAACCTAAGTCTAGAGAGGGCTCTCTCTATATGATTTAGCTTTGTTTGATGGGATATTAGGCTAGTTATGAAAGTTCAGGGGGGTTTTGATTTGTGTTGAAGATTGGGTGGTGGAATTCTTGGAGAAGATGGATAGAGCTAGGTATTCAAGCCATTTGGCTATGGAGTCAACAAATGGATAGCATAACTAGACCAGATCATTAAAGGGAATGTTCATAGGGCAGGCTAGAAAAGCAAGATGCAAATATTTAGACCTAATGGGTGAAGTGATTCTAACTAGGGTGAAAGGGCACTTAAGAATCCTTGAACTAGGATCAGAATGAAGAACAGAGGGTGATCATGAACAAAGGGAAATTAAGAATCCTTTGCTATAGATCAGAGGAGAAACTACGAAAGCTAAGGAGTAGTTAAGAATTCCCTATCTAAGATAGTTTAGGAGAAAACATTTAGAATGTAAAACAGTCAAGAAAAAATGCATTTAAGCAATTTCTGAAATATCATTCCATGTTATACATTTAGATTTTAGAGATACAAATAAGATTATGGAAAAAACATAAGGAAGGACAACATTGAACATTAGAGAATACTTATTTGTATTTCACTTTACACAAGAATCCTATAAAATATCTTATCTTTATTCCTTGATCCAGCGAGCCAATCCAGTCATTGGTACAATAGAACTCTGATTTGAGAGAAAAAGTCTATAGAAATGTCTTGGAATCCACCCAAAATACTTCAAATGAAGAAGTATTTATACAAATTCTAAACTGAAATATCTTGAAAGAAATATCAAGATTGGTTTTACAAATATCTCAAACTGTTTTACATTAATAGAACTCAAATAAAGGACACTCAAAACTAATGAATTTATTTGGAACTATATTTATGGATTGAGGGTGAAAAATAAGAGAAAATTGAATTTAATAGCAACTCTTAATTGATGATGACACATCCCAGTCACTAACTGCATCCTTTCTTTGTGCATTCTGTCCTAGCAATTCTGCAAAATTAAGGTCCATTGATACCTTTTTATATCTCAATCCGAGATAGATATGTAAAAATTGGAAGGGGTTATTATAGATAAGTATGTTTCTGAGATAAACCTCTCTCCGTTACCCACAATTCAGCTCTAGTTGTTCACAATATTCTCCGCAAAAAGATGTCAAAAACAGGACTTTACACAATCTGAAAAATAGTTTTTGAAGACATGCACTTATCTCCCTTTTGGGAATACCTGTGTACAAAGTGAAATAGGTTTCTGTAGATTAGCGCTTTAGGAACACAAACCTCCTCTAGTTTTTCAAAATTCATCTTGGATTGGCCGAACTAGTTTCTGAAAAACTATGACTTAAACAGGAAATTTCTGAAGAATGTACCATTTCTGCTCTGATTTCATCTTTTAACCTTAAATTTCTTTTAACTGTTTTTCACTTTTACTTTGGATAAAATTCATTGTTGTTGGTGAAAGTGTTTTCATCTCTGTTTAACCCTTACTGCCTCCATGTTTACTTTTACTATTTACTTTTACCGCTTTGTTTTTTCATCTATCTTCACTTTGACATGAATCTGTATGCTTTGTAACTGTCTTCCCTGCTGTTTGTCTTCATGCTAGCTTCTTTACTTGACTTGGTCTTCAATATAATACTCTTTAACCATGATACACTTTGACTATTCTTTACTGTGTCCTTTTACCTTCACTGTATATTTTAGGTTTTCACTGTCTATTTCAACAATGAATCATTTAATTTCATGTTTCCTCTGCTTGTCT
The DNA here is from genome assembly GCA_031772625.1 of Pinus tabuliformis. Lineage (NCBI taxonomy): Eukaryota > Viridiplantae > Streptophyta > Pinopsida > Pinales > Pinaceae > Pinus > Pinus tabuliformis. Next base: position 836,312,944 of record CM062804.1, read on the forward strand.
TTTAACTGTATGTTTTATTTTCCATATTTGTTTTAATAGATTTGATAACAATCTCGGAGTAAACATGTCTTATGACTAGTATTAAGACTGCTTATCCAAGGATGTGGTCTTTTGATCGCATGTAAAATAAAACAAACTATTAGGAAAACGTTGGGTTGACAGGGAGGGTCATTAATGGCTTTATCGAGCTTTATAGGTCTATGGAGTGAGTCCAAAGTGCTTTTGGGAATTGGTTAGCAGAGGCTTCAGGTGGCGTAGAAGGGTTACACAGGATTTTACTGCACAAACAGGCGAAAATGAGCAAAATTGGGGTTTTCATGTTTAAACGGGTAAACATTTGATTTTTTTTTAATTTTGGCACAAAGTGAACAGTAGATGGTTTTGTCATTTAGTGAGAGGGCGATAAGTGGTTTATTTTGCATTGCTTTTATGGGCTTGGTGGTATTCGAGAGGGGTTGCCTGATTCCATTCATTAAATGACATGTAGCATCGGGGGTTAGGTGGAAAACCACTTTTTCGGGTGGGCATCGATTGGCAGATGATCCCACTCGAAATGGCTTATGAGCGTTGGATGTGGGCCTTCAAATTGGACGGTGATCGCACTGCGAATGAGCATAGAGGGTAAAGGGGGGGATGGGTTAATTGCGGCAGTATGGTGATTAAGCATGGGTTAATGATGAACTTAGGTGGTGGGGGTGATTTGTGGAATTTTACTTAACGTAATCACGAATCGATCAGTTAATGAACTTTGTCGAGGTTTGGGTGAAATTCGTAGTTTTATAGTTAAAACTAGGTCTAGGGATATTAATGTAAGGGATTTAATATATACATATGGGAAAGGGTATTAATGGGAATTAATATATAAAAGTTAGAAGTTAATATGAAAATGGCGGAAATGAATTTCACTAAGCATAATGTATTTTCTGTGATTTGTTTGCTTTTCGCATATATGCATTATAACTTAGGCTACAATGTTTTTGTGGGTTTTTGGGAAAAAGGGGTTTTATATGGGGGTGATTACTTTCCTTGGCAAATAGTGTTTTAACCTGAGGAATAGGGGTTTTATTAAGGAAATGAGGGGGAATGAAGGGAGATGAATTTTTGATGAGGGGGAATCTAGTACTTGTTGTCCTTAAGTCATTAAGCTGAGGGTCCGGTCCCTCCAAAAGTCAGAGAAATGCTTTGAGCCTCTTTGACTTAAAGGTTTTTGAGCACTTTGAATTTATTTATGGGAAATTAGTAAAGTAAAGTGGTGAAATGAATGGGGGAAGTTAATTAATTGACTTTGTAAACCTTATGCATGCTTAATTGCCCATTCACATTTGAAATATATTTTGAAAGATGATAAATGTGCTTTTGTCTAATCAATCAACATACTTCTGCAAGCTTTCTTCTACTTACCCATCTACTCATCCTACCATTTTTTCTTCATTTTATTTGGGCACATTTAGGCTGGCAAACCCTTATCCATTTTCTTTTAAAGCAGGAAACTATCTAATTCTAACCTTATATCATTGAAGGGCTCATATTAAACTGATGAGCTCCTTTTATTTACTCTACCTATCTAATGATCTGCCAAGATTAAACAGTTTGGTCAAATTTTATTCTCTAACTATCAACATGAAATTTAAAGCATGGCATAATCAAGATTAAATAGTTTGATTACCATGGATTATGGCATGAATAAAATGCTGCACACAATCATTATTATGCATAAAAGTAAATAGTAGTGGCATTTTGACTTGCACACTTTCATGGTCTTTTGTTTTTGGGGTTCATATTTTTCACTTTTTTGGACCTTTTCTTATTCTTTTTTGTCCTTTGATTTTTCTTTTAGTACATACCCTCTTTTCATTTTTTGATTTTTCAATATGGAAAACATTTGCAGAAAGCAAAGGCATGTACATATTACAAGCTTAACCTTAGTCATTCAAAATTATGACTCCTATTGGTATAGGAACCTAACAGTGGCTCCACTTGGGGATGACATTTCCTTGTGAAATGTCAAGAACACCGTCGACTAGTAACCTGATCCTTTGGGCCAATCCCACACATATATATTCTCTGTTGTATAATCTTTGTGACTAAAACTTTTGAATTGAAAATAAACCCTTTTCTGCAAATTGCAATCTGATTTAACATAAACTTGTTGCTGAAAACTGGATTTATTCAAACTGAAATCCTACCTACTTACTCTAATCAACTTTTTGACTGCTGGTTAGGTAAAATGAAACAACCAATGCAACCACTCAAGCATTATATACATTGATGGATTTTGCTACTGCGGCTTGTTTGTGATTAAAACTGATGTTCTAAAGCCAAATATAACCTTGTCAACCAATGAGAAGATAAGGAAATACTTGCTTTCCTTTGTAGGCTCTAAAAACTATACAAAAGGATTTTCCAAAATATATACACTATTGTTCAACTGATTTAAGAAATTTCACACTTGTTTTGGATGGCTTCCATGCCATGAAATTGAAATATCACTTTTATCTTTAACACCCTGCAGACTTTCAGATGAGCTTTGTGATGATACTTCTACTGATTGTAATGTCTGTCTGGTCAAACCTTTATCATCTTGATCCTAAATCTGATTGTTAGTTAATGAAGAAAAATTTTGATTGCATTCACTATCCAACCCATCAGTTATGGGATCATGAAGAACTTGTAAGGATTGCTGCAACTTATTACTCATAGGTTCAAATGGGACTTCACAAATTTCTACAAGCTGCTCATCCTTTTCTTTAGAGTTTTCATACCAAATTTCCTTTAAAAATTGAATTGATTCAAAAGATAGTGGTATAGAACTTTCTTGTATTATTTGATCAGGTGTTTCAATGGAATTTGACAACTATAATTGTGAAAACTGAAGGATCTTGATCAGGAATTTTATTATCTTCTTTGTTGTTAATGTCAGTACCTAAAGATTGTTGATTTTTGATTGCTTTAAAGTTTTCTCTGATGAACTGAAATGAAGCAAAACAAAGAGGCAAAGAAGCTTCACTTATTTCCAATTTTTTTTCACTTTCTTCCTCACTTTCATAGCTAATATGAATAAGATGATCATTGTTTTCAAGATGATGAAACTGAATTTCCTTATTCCCCAAACTAGTTTATGATTGCTTTGTAAAGTTAGTTTGGATTTGAAGAACGTAATTATCATCATACTGATCATATTTAGGAAAATCATTAAAAGAAGTAATGTCACCAAACATACACATTCGTTTAGTAGATTGCTTCTCCACATATAGCTTTATGAATCTATCTTATGATCTATGGTAGTTGGAATTAGTAGGAATTTTTTCATGATTCTCAATCTCTTATTTTTGTGGAATTAATGTGTCATGGTGATTTTGAGAAAAAAAAATCACCTTTCATGGTGATCTTTTGCATCCTTTCCTCTATTTTCTTCATCAAAATGTCAAGTTTTTCCTGTGCAGCGTTGTTTTCCTCTACTTCTGCTTTCAACTTTTCTCTTCTAATTTGCAAATTAACTTCTACATCTACTACCATGTTTTGCATCTATTCCAATGTTGAGGGGTTTCTTTCTCTTAGCTGAAATTCTATCTTTGGATCAAATGCTCTTGGGTAATGCAAAAGAGATGAATTAGGGGGAGGTCTTATATTCAATGGCATTGAATAATAGGCTTGATTAAATCTATATGAAAATTGTTGTATTGATTCATCTAGCTATCTTTTTAACTGATTATATTCTTCTATGATTACAAGAAGATTGACTTTGATTATCCATCTATCAAGGAAAATTTTGACAAACTGTTGGAAATTTGAGATGCTCGCAATAGGTAAATTTGTTAACCAACTCTTTACTCTACTTTGCAGAGAAAGAGCAAAAATCCTAATAATAACATCATCTTCATCAATTTCAAATAAGTCTAGATAATTCTCAAAACCTTGAATATGTTTTTGAGTAGTGATACCATTTTCTCCATGAAACCTAGGGAGATGCTTGTAATAATTGTTAGGGAAAGCATGGAGTGTAGCAGGTAAAATGAATGGTTTATATCTATCAGAAACTTTATTTGGTACTAGAATATGTACAGGGATTGTATGATTAGACTTGATTGTTTTATGCTCCTCAATTGGAAAATGATCTTCATAAGAGTTAGAAGACTGCTATCCAAATGTGTAAGGAGACTTTATATCTACAATTTTCAAGGGGAAATAATAAAAAATTAATCTAAAATATTCTCTAAAATACAATATACATTGAAAAAATTTATCAATGAGAAAGAACATAATGTCTTGGATAACAATCCAAGTTAAAAGCCTGATCTTTTCACATAGTTCTTTCAGGTTCATTCCTCCAGTGGAGTCTTGATTGTGGAATTGATTTGGAGTCGCCAGGTGGATGATTTTAACCTTTGTGTGTTTGATCACTGTCCACCATCATAGATCAGATTTAAACCTGTAAAACAATTTTGAAGAAAATGTTAGTTCTCCCCAGTGGAGTCACCACTATGTTATCACTCAGAAATTTCTCAAGATTAAAGTAAGAGATTTCCGAGGTAACCAAAAACCAAGTTTTAGGCTTAGGCTCTAGCCAACCTAAGTCCAGAGAGGGCTCTCTCTATATGATTTAGCTTTGTTTGATGGGATATTATGCTAGTTATGAAAGTTCAGGGGTGTTTTGATTTGTGTTGAAGATTGGGTGGTGGAATTCTTGGAGCACATGGATAGAGCTAGGTCTTCAAGCCATTGGGCTATGGAGTGAACAAATGGATAGCATAACTGGACCAGATCATTAAAGGGAATGTTCACAGGGCAGGCTAGCAAAGCAAGATGCAAATATTTAGGCCTAATGGGTGAAGTGATTCTAACCAGGGTGAAAGGGCACTTAAGAATCCTTGAACCGGGATCAGAATGAAGAACAGAGGGTGATCGTGAACAAAGGGAAATTAAGAATCCTTTGCTATAGATCAGAGGAGAAAATATGGAAGCTAAGGAATAGTTAAGAATTCCCTAGCTAAGATAGTTTAGGAGAAAACATTCAAAATGTAAACAGTTAAGATAGAGTGCATTTAAGCAATTTCTGAAATATCATTCCATGTTATACATTTAGATTTTAGAGATACAAATAAGATTATGGAAAAAACATAAGGAAAGACAACATTGAACATTAGAGAATACTTATTTGTATTTCGTTTTACATAAGAATCCTGTAAAATATCTGATCTTTATTCCTTGATCCAGCGAGCCAATCCAGTCATTGGTACAATAGAACTCTGATTTAAGAGAAAAAGTCTATAGAAATGTCTTGGAATCCACCCAGAATACTTCAAATGAAGAAGTATTTATACAAATTCTAAACTGAAATATCTTTAAAAAAATATCAAGATTGTTTTTACAAATATCTCACACTGTTTTACATTAATAGAACTCAAATAAAGGACACTCAAAACTAATGAATCTATTTGGCACTACATTTATGGATTGAGGGTGAAAAAGAAGAGAAATTCAAATTTGATATCAACTCTTAATTGATGATGAGGCATCCCAGTTACTAATTGCATCCTTTCTTTGTGCATTCTGTCCCAGCAATTCTGCAAAATTAGGGTCCATTGATACCTTTGTATATCTCAATAAGAGACAGATATGTAAAAAGTGAAAGAGGTTATTGTATATAAATATGTTTTTTAGATAAAACTCTCTCCATTTCCCAAAATTTAGCTCCAGATGTTCACAATATTATCTGTAAAAGGATGTTAAAAACAGGACTTTACACAGTCCGAAACATAGGCTGTGAAGACATGCACTTATCTCACTTTTGGGAATACCTGTGTACAAAGTGAGATAGGTTTTTGTAGATTAGCCTTTTAGGAACACAAACCTCCTCTTGTGTTTCAAAATTAATCTTGGATTGGCCAAACTAGTTTCTGAAAAACTATGACTTAAACAGGAAATTTCTGAAGAATGTACCATTTCTACTCTGATTTCATCTTTTAACCTTAAATTTCTTTTAACTTTTTTTCACTTTTACTATGGATAAACTTCATTGTTTTTGGTGAAAGTGTTTTCATCTTTGTTTAAACCTTACTGCCTCCATGTTTACTTTTACTGTTTACTTTTACTGCTCTGTGTTTACATCTATCTTCACTTTGACATGAATCTGTATGCTTTATAACTATCTTCCCTGCTGTTTATCTTCATTATAGCTGCTTTACTTGACGTGGTCTTCAATCTAATACTCTTTAACCCTGATACACTTTGACTATTCTTTACTGTGTCCTTTTACCTTCACTGTATATTTTAGGTTTTTACTGTCTATTTCAACAGTAAATCATTTAATTTCATGTTTCTTCTGCTTGTCTTTTAACTCTATGTTTTATTTTCCATCTCTATTTGAATATATTTGATAACAATCTCGGAGTAAATAGGTCTTATGACTAGTATTATTACTGTTTATCCAAGGTTGCGGTCTTTTGATCACCTGTAAAATAAAACAAACTGTTAGGAAAACGTTGGGTTGACAAGGAGGGTCATTAATGGCTTTATCGAAATTTATAGGTCTATGAAGTTAGTCCAAAGTGCTTTCGGGAGGTAAACCATGCTTGATTTGGTTAGCAGAGGCTTCAGGTGGCACAGAAGGGTTACACAAGGTTTTACTGCACAAACAAGTGAAAACGAGCAAAACTGGGGTTTTCATGTTTAAACAGGTAAACATTTGATTTTTTTTTTATTTTTTTTTTTGTGCAAAGTGAACAGTAGACTGTTTTGTCATTTAGCAAGAGGGTGGTAAGCGGTTTATTTCACACCGCTTTTGTGGGCTTGGTGGTATTCGGGAGGGGTCGCCCGATTCTATTTATTGAATGACACGTAGCATTGGGGCCGGGCGGAAAAACACTTTTTTGGGTGGGTATCGTTTGGCGGATGATCCCACCCGAAATGGCTTATGAGCATTGGATGTGGGCCTTTAGATTGGACGGTGATCGCGCTGTGAATGAGTGCGGAGGGTAAAGGGGGGCCGGGGGGGGATGGGTTAATTGTGGCGGTATGGTGATTAAGCATGGGTTAATGATGAACTTAGGCAGCAACGGTTGATTTGCGGAGTTTTACTTAACGTAATCAGGAATTGATCAGTTAATGAACTTTGTCGAGGTTTGGGTGAAATTCGTAGTTTTATAGTTAAAACTAGGTCTAGGGATATTAATGTAAGGGATTTAATATATACATACGAGAAAAGGTATTAATGGAAATTGATATATAAAAGTTAGAAGTTAATATGAAAACAACAGAAATGAATTTCGCTAAGCATAATGTATTTTCTGTGATTTGTTTTCTTTTCGCATATATCCATTATAACTTAGGCTAAAGTGTTTTTGTGGGTTTTTGGGAAAAAGGGTTTTACATGGGGGTGATTACTTTTCCTAGGCAAATAGTGTTTTAACCTTAGGAAAAGGGGTTTTATTAGGGAAATGAGGGGGAATGAAGGGAGATGATTTTTTGATGAGGGGGAATCTAGTACTTGTTGTCCCTAAGACATTTAGCCGAGGGTCCAGTGCCTACAAAAGTCAGAGAAATACTCTGAGCCTCTTTGACTTAAAGATTTTTGAGCACTTTGAATTTATTTATGGGAAATTAGTAAAGTAAAGGGGTGAAATGAATGGGGGAAGTTAATTAATTGACTTTGTAAACCTTATGCAAGATTAATTGCCCATTCACATTTGAAATATATGTTGAAAGATGATAAATGTGCTTTTGTCTAATCAATCAACATACTTCTACAACCTTTCTTCTACTTACCCATCTACTCATCCTACCATTTTTTCTTCATTTTATTTGGGTGCATTTAGGCTAGCAAACCCTTATCCATTTTCTTTTAAAGTAGGAAACTATCTAATTCTAACCTTATATCATCCAAGGGCTCAGATTAAAATTATGAGCTCATTTTATTTACTCTACCTATCTAATGATCTGCCAAGATTAAATAGTTTGGTCAGATTTTATTCTCTAACTATCAACATGAAATTTAAAGCATGGCATAATCAAGATTAAATAGTTTGATTACCATGGATTGTGGCATGAATAAAAAGTTGCACACAATCAGTATTATGCATAAAAGTAAATAGTAGTGGCATTTTGACTTGCACACTTTCATGGTATTTTGTTTTTGGGGTTCATATTTTTCACTTTTTTGGACCTTTTCTCACTCTTTTTTGTCCTTTGATTTTTATTTTAGGACATGCCCTCTTTTCATTTTTTGATTTTTCAATATGGAAAACATTTGCAGAAAGAAATGGTATGTACATATTACAAGCTTAAATTTAGTCATTCAAAATTATGAGTCCTATTGGTATAGGAACCTAACAATGTCCATCCAACTTTAAGTAATTCCTCTAGCATGTGTGCTCCTTATTCATCTCATTCATCATCTTGCCATGATCTATTAGTGTACCTATTCTGTAATTCACTCATGATGGGATGACCTAAAATCCAAAACCTTGTAGTCTATCATGATGCATTGTTTTCATGTTTCGGGTTATAGGGAGGGAGGAAAACTCACTGAGGTAGCACAGAGCGCAGCTCAGGCTGGAATGGGGAACTCTGGCAGGACATCCTGCACTATCAAGAAAAATTACACATTGACCACTGGGAGGCTGAATTGCGCAGTGAAGGACACCAGTGACAGCTTCAAGGTGGGACCTTGAGTGAGACTTCTGTGTATTTCCTGGAGGGAAGGAAAGACAAGGCTACAGGGGATCTGCTGGTCAGTTCTGCGTAGTTTTCAAGAGCAAGGCATGTCAGGGCTGCAAGGGACCTGCTGAGCATGACTACATAGTTTTGGAGAACAATGCAAGATAGGTAGCAGAGGGCCTACTAGACATGATTGCGTAATTCTGGAGAACAGTGCAGGATAGGTAGCAGAGGGCCTGCTAGACATGTCTGCACAGTTTATGAAGGTATTGCAAATTAAGTCAGTAGAGGACCATCTAGACATGTCTACGCATTTTTGGAGATCAGTGGAGGGTTTTGGTAGACCAGAAGGAGGCTTGATGATTGTGCTTGACAAATGTTCAGTCTAATTTGGACATGGAGGCAGTTTCTACACAATTCTGGAAGGCAGACATGCTGCTCACCTGGAGGACAACCTCAAGCATTGTGTAGTTCCAAGAAGCAGAGCAAGGTCACTGAGGGCTAAGACTACACAGTCTAGCTCAGTCAGGATCTGATGGAAGAGGGTTGTCTGATCATACAGAGTTTCAGGAAAATGGCTAAGTGTTTAAAGCAAGTGAGCTTGTGAAAACTTGACATTGTAATCATACACTTAGCATACTTTGATGGTGAGACAACACAGACCACCAGTACAACAAGACAAAACATGCCCTCTGCGAGACTATCATAGAGCTGAAAGAGACAAGCGTGACATTTGAGATAGACCTTCGGACGACCGTGATGAAACTTGTGTGACAATTCTTACAAATTTGTGTGTGAGTATGATAGATGTTTCCATAGCGAAGACAACCCAAACACGCAAAGACAAACCTTCAAACTCACCAAAACAGTATCACAAGCATGACAAAGAAATTAATATGCCAAAAGATGACCGCTGGTCAAACAAGAAAAAGGGTGAAAAGACTTCACAAGAGCTCATGGGGTGATCTCGAGTGTTTGCAAGCATCAAATGAAAAACCAAGGAAGGCTCTGAAATTTGGATGTAAACCAAAATTTTGGAGGGTGTTGTAGCCACTACAACACTTGGTGACACATTGGTTGAATACCAACTTCTATCTTTTGGTTTGTTTATAGTGCAGGGCCTTGGCCTTTTGGGGAGTATTGATTTGTTGTGCGGATCACTTCGGCTTCCCCACTTACCCTATGGATAGACACGGTTCACCTTGTACCGAATAAGTTGAACACAACATAAAATTTAGCCAGATCACATTGTTTCAAATTGCGAAGGGTAATTTGGCTTGTGAGCTTAAGATTTTCAGAGTATTGTTTTTCATCTCTGGTGTTGCTCCACTTCTAGTAGGCCTAGAGAGTACCCTTATAGAGTCATGTAGGAACACAAGCATTGCTCAATGCTAGCAAGCCTAGATAGTACCCTAGTGGAGTTGCATACTTCACCTCTTTGCATGGGAAGCCTTTATCTTCTTTCTCCTTTGTTATTTTTTGAAAGAGAACTATGCATAGGCACTTATATATTTTTGGGGTGGAAGAGGGATCCTGAATTATTTAGAGTAGGAGAGATTGTTCCTTCAGAGAAGCATATAAAGATCTTTGATTTAGGTTTTCTCATTTATATTTTCCCCTTATCTGTTTCTACTAGTTGGGTAAGCTTGAACACACCAAAGCAGAAAACTAAGTATAGGCATGAGGATTCCCAGACTAGAAACAGGCTCATGGTTCGACCAAAACTTTAATTACAGACAGATCATATTTTCTGTCAAGACTTCAATGGTCATACGTTATAACCAAGCACAAAGAAGATGGACGCAAGACTAGCCAAGCACTGCAATGTCAAAAGACTCTTTGAACTTTAGCCACATACCCATTCAAAAATTGGAACACAGTGCAGGCACAACACTTATTCACAAAGTGCAAAAAAATGGAAAACTCAACACAAAAGGAAAAACAAGATGAAAGGAAAGGCGTACACAACAAGGAAACAAAACTAGAAGACAAGAAAGAAAAATGACTAAAGCAATAGGATGTAAAATGAGAAAACCATGACAGACTACGAGTGCAAGATGAGTTCAAGGAAGGGAAAACTGAGATGCAACTAATCCTACTCCTATATTAATAGTTAAACGATCGAGGTTACGTGAAATGAAATTTCTAGTGAAGCCACTGTAGTCGCTCCTGACCTGCATCCACAAAGATAGAAGTGATTAAAACAGATAAAAAGTAGTGTGCAACAGAAAATACAAAAACTTGAACAAGTTTCACATGGAAAGAAAGGTCTTGTCCATGGGAAGAAATATGTGTCACAACCACCCATAATGCATTCTTACCTTTTTTATGGATACCCTTTCTAAACAAACCTTGAAAAATTACTACAGGTGCATCCTCTTCTGCACCGAACTTCTCAGTAAGCGTGAGGAAGGATTGAAGCTTGTTGCCTACAATATGACTTGCCAAGTAAAACTGTTCCAACCATTCAGTGATTGGATCATAAAATTCATGATGGTTTTTTGGAAAGCCTCTTGATTTTTGAGAGGATGAATTCTCGATTTGACAGGTGGGATCACGATGGGGATACTATAAGGAAAAATAAATCTGATCATTCTTGGTGGTCATGCCAAGACAATGAGGACCTACCATCAGCGCAGGATGAAATGCCTCACCTACTTGATAGAAATATGAGGAGAAAGAAGCTAAACAATGAATATCAGAGTGCATGAAGAAACTATCATCAGACGTGCTGATGGGAAAATGATAAGCTAAATGAAAATCACCCAGGATAGAGTAGTGATCAGATGAATTAATTGAGACATCAAATTCCTAGTTTGTAATGAACAAAGAAAATTCCATGTGAAAAATCTTGTGAACGCTCTGAATAATGGAACCAGGCTTGCTATGAGCTAGATATGATGAACACATTTGTAGTACAAGGTTCACAAGAAGGCCAAGGAGCTGATCATGAAAAGGGAAATTCGATAAGTATGATAGCAGGAAAAGAGAGTCTTTAAGATGATCAACTTCACAATCCCATGATTTCACGATAGATGAACATTCCCAACCCAATTCTAACATGAGATATTTACATGAAGATGGATGCACTATGATAGATTCGTGGATTTAGTCATGCGTGAAATTTTAGAAGTTTGAAATATCACACCTGAAATACAAAATTTGTTTCACACAAGAATCCACATTGAGTGAAGCCATGCATATAGACACATTGAGCATGAGAAACCAGATCTGATGTGGTTCTAGGGGCTTACCAGAGTCGCGAGGTCTTGACATAACCATCAGTGGACGTTGAAATGCCTCGACTCCTTGGTACATCTCGAAATTTTCTAGAATTGCAAAATCGTAATTTGAATCTTGAACTAGATCATGCATGGATTGAGGATGGTTGTTGTTGTTGATTTCAAAATTTCTCTCAGGATGGCAACCATCTCTTTCATAGGTTTCACCAGAATTTTAACCTTTAGCAAGATGACTTGAAGATTTGTCTTCATGCAAGAGAAGAGATGATGAGGGATGGGAAGGAAACTCTGTGATTAGACTTTTTTCAACTTTATCATGGACCACCTCACCATCTTGTGTCAATTGAGGAGATAACCCATTAGATGAATAAAAAAGAGAACATGGAGTATCTATGACACATGTGGATGCATTGTGAATGGTACAACACACATGCAAGTGAGGTGAAGATGAATTTTCGATATGTATGTATTCTTTGACTGGAGCACATTCTAGATCTGAATTAGGGTCTTCATGAGAAAATGGAAGATAACATGATGTTGTTGGGAGTTCATCATGGAATATGGAAGCATGGGAGTGATGACTGCACAAGATTGGGGGTTGATCAGAAGAATCAATTGTACATGATGTTCCACCGAGCTTACCAGATTAATAATTGTTCGAGAATGGAAGCTCATTATTTTGATGCACACAATTTTGCAACAGAGAGGGAAGATTGATAGTGTCCTCACCTTTCTGCTCCTCTGGCTGTGTAATGTGACTTCGTTGTGCTTGATCACAATTTGAGCCAGTAGCTTGAGAATCAACAAGATGTGAATAGTTGGCTAGTGAAGTGGGTTGATCAAGTGAGTCATGGTATAAGGAGTAATCTCTTGTACATGACGGAGGATGGCAGAGATGTAGATCTGATTCAAGACTTGAGTTATGAATGGTGATGTCCTCTTGCAGAATGGAGGAGTGAGTCCTTGCTATAGGCTTCTTGAGCCATTCTAAAACGTCCTCCATATATGCAAGAGAAAGATGAGAAGATGGGATGGGGACATGTTGCACAGATTTCTCAGCGTTGCAATCACCACAAGGGGGCACCCACATCAGGACCGGAAAAGGAAGAGGACAAGGAAAAAACAGGGTGTTGAGCTCCTCCTCTGCAATCTCAGGTGCCTCATGGTTCACAAGAGATGGGGAAGAAGGGAAATAAGGAGGTTTACTGCATTAGGAAACATGAACTTGGCATTTAAACTCTTGTCCCAAGAAATCTGAGTTCATTTTCTTTTTCAGGAATTTTGCAACAGAGGTGAAGCAACCGATTAGCAAAGTCCTCAACTAATTCATCAGGCTTCATTCTTAAACAATAGATTATTTTACAGACATCTTAGTGGTGGTATTTATAGAAAACTTTACCCAACATCCTGGAAAGATGAGTGATCGAATGAATAGAAGCAACATGTAATCTATGACACCATTTCTTAACATGAACTTTGAATGTGAGGGTGAGTAATCTAGACATGACATCTTTAGACTCTACTTTGTTACACAAATAGAGACATATAACTTGAAATAGATGTTGACAAAAATTTGAATCACCCTCACCATCGAACTTAAGTTCAGACATGATGTGAATGAGTTTTGTAGGGATGGTACAATTAAGCTCTTTGGGAAAACATCTCAGGATTATGATTTTAGGAAGAGCCATTTTCAACATAAGAGATTCAAACCAGACTCTTCAGGTGTAGCCTGTCATCTGGCCCTCATTCTAGTGCCATTTTGTTGATGGTGTTGGACCTACCAACAAAGGGGATCTCCCTAATGTGAAGTCCCAAATAGACCTCAGACTATTTGGTGTAGGAGTCCCATCCGGTATGAAGGCTCAGTTTCCATATACCTAGAGATCGGCCTTGGCTCTAGCTGTTAGCACGTGAGAGTGTTACAATGGTATCTTCAAACAACAAGTTATGTGTGCCAAGTGAGTGTGTAATGTAACTATTTCAAGGTTCTCTTACTACAAAGGGGAAGAGTAAAGTGAGCCTCTAAAAGAGATGTAGTAGTACCAGCCAGGACGCGACACACACGAACCATAAAGGGTTTGTCTAGCATCCAGCGGAATAGTCCATAGCAGATGTAGCAGTCATTAAAACTAAGGTGAAGAGGACAACACGTACACCACCCAGCAGATTAGACCACACAGATGTGATGGTCGTTATAACAAAAAAAAAGATGGTATGTTGAGTATCCCACGGAGTAGTTCACAAGGATGTGACAGCGGTGATAGCCAATACACGAAGGTGGTCTGTCTAGTATCTCGCGGAGTAGTCCAAAGGGATAAGATAGAGGTAATAAGAAATACAACACATCTTCAACAACGTAAGTACTAAAACAACCAAAGTAGTTCAAATATCTTAGTATAGGTTAAGAAAACATGAATTACAAATGTTTAAAGAGTACTCTTACAAACACCTATAAAACATGTGTGAAAATGTGTTGGCCTTAACAGGCTTATGAATTAAGAAAAATTCCCAAGAAACATCTATACATCATACATCACTAGTCCTAGTAGTGGGAAATTGGAGCCACTCCTCACTCCTCAAAGAATAGACTACAGACTCTCACGGCTATGTGGTAGGAGCCAAGGTGAAAAGTCCTTGCTCATAGAATGGGAGGGGTATATATAGCCAAAGGTGATGCTTGACCCTTGTGACTCTTGGACTACCCTCTTGCCTGTTCAACTTCCAATGAGTTTTCAAATGACATGACTCTTCAATTTCTTGTGTGCATCCATTGGAATTCACTTTACATTACATTGAGTTACAACAGATATGGCCCATAGTGGTGATGTGGCCAAGACAGCTCATGACACAACTCGACATGACACTGCTAACATCTACTGGCTAAATGTAGTGTCCGTGTCAATTGATTGCACTATTGAGTGATGGTTTTACTCTTGATGTGCTTTGTCTTCTCCTCTGCATGGCATAGTGTTGTGGGGTCTTCGATGGTCTTGGTCTTGCATGATGGTTCAATGCATATGTTCCTTTCTCTTGTTGCTTGATGTGCTTGGTACACCCGTCCAACTGAAAGCAAGTCCTCAAGCATCTGTGCTCCTTCTTCTACTCATTCATCATCTCACCATGATCTATCAGTGTAACTATTCCTGCAATTCACTCATTACAAGATGACATCAAATCCAAAACCTCTTAGTCTAGCATGATTTATTGTTATCGTGTTCCGGGTGATAAGGAAGGAGGACAACTCACTAAGACTGTGCAGAGTGCAGCTCATGCTGGAATGAGGAACTCCAGGAGGACAACCTGTACTATTGAGAAAAAATGTGCAGTGAAGGAAACCAATGGTAGTTGCAAGGTGGGACCCTAAGGGGAACTTTTGTGCAGCTCCTGGAGGGAAGGCAATACAGGGTTGCAGGGGAACTATTGGGTAGTTCTGCGTAGTTTTCAAGAGCATGGCATGATAGAGTTGCAAGGGACCTGCTGAGCATGACTACACAGGTTTAGATAGTAGTGCAGGATAGGAAATAAAGGGCCTGCTAGAAATGACTATGCAGTTTTGGAAAACAATGTAGGACAGGTAGTAGAGGGCCTGCTAGACATGTTTGTGCAGTTTCTGAAGGTAGTGGGCAAGGAAGCAGAGGAAAAACTAGACATGTATGCGCAATTTTGAAGATCATTAAAGAACCATGTGTTAGTCTAGTGCAGGGTTTTGGTAGACCAGAAGGAGGCTTGATGAATGTGCTTGAGAAATGTATAGTTCAGTTTGGACATGGAGGCAGTTTTTGCACAGTTCTAGGAAGAAGACAAGTTGCTCACCTCCTGGATTGTGCAGTACAAATGATCTAGAGGATAGCCTCAAGCACTGCGTAGTCTCAGCCCTCAATGACCTTGCTCTTCCGGTCGAATAGATTTTCAAGAAAATGGCTAAGTGCTTAAAGCAAGTGAACTTTTGCAGACTTGAAATTGTGATCATACACTTAGCATAATTCGACAGCGAGAAAAATAGACCACTAGTACAATAAGAAAATACATGCCCTTAGTGAGACTATCTTAGAGCTGAAAGTGACAAGTGTGACACTTGAGATAGACCTTCAGATGATCGTGACGACACTTTCATGACAGTGCTTATAACTTTGTGTGTGGGTACGATGGATGTTTACATAGTGAAGACAACCTAAACACACAAAGACAAACCATCAAACTCACCAAAAAAATATCGCAAGAATGACAAAGAAATCAATATGCCAAAAGATGACTGATGGTCAAACAAGAAAAAGGGTGAAAATACTTCACAAGAGCTCATGGGGTGAGCTTGAGTGTTTGCAACCATCAAAGGAAAAAACAAGGAAGGCTCTGAAATTTGGATGTAAGCCAAAATTTTGGAGGGTGTTGCAGCCACTCCAACATATATATAGCCTACATTTGATCCTCCATCTCTCATGTAGCTTCATCGTGCATAAAGTCCTTCCATTACACCTTAACCTACTCGATTGCTTAGGTCAGGAGCATGATCATCTTTTTCTGCAAAATCCACTATAGTTCCAGCTAGAATTCTCCTTCTGGCTCCACCTGCAATACAAACCATTCAATCACATGATCAACATCTTTAACATACTTCTTAAGAAATGACACATTGAAAACATCATGGAATTTCATTATGGAGGGTAGTGCAAGTCGATAGGCTACTGGCCCAATCCTCTCAATAATCCTAAAAAGTGCACAAAACTAAGGTTCGATCTTGGAACATGATCCAATCCACAAGGAGATATTCCTCAGTTTGATGCACAAGTACTCCTGTTCCCCAACCTGGAACTCCTTAAACAACCTATTATGATCTACGTAGCTCTTCTACCTATCCTTTACTACTTTCAAATTCTTCTTGATTTCCTGCATTTTTTCTCCATGTCTACCAACATGTTTGGTCTAATCAACACCCTTTTTACTAGATCACTCCAATTGATGGGAGTATTATAACTCTGCCCATATAATTCTTCAAACAGACTCATCCTCAAAGATTCTGGGTATCCATTTCTGTAAATGAACTCTACCAATGGAAGGTACTCTTCCCACTTGCACTACTAATGCATCACGTACATCCTTAGCATGTCCTCCAATATCCTATTGAACCTCTCAATTTGTCCATCTGTTTGTAGATGATAAGCTATTATGAAGGCCAACTTTATGCCCAAACCTGCAAATAACTCCTTCCAAAACATGGAAGTGAACTCTGCATCCCTATCTGACACAATATTCTTTGGAAATCCATGTAATATGACCACGTCCCTGATGATGACCTGTTTTACATCACTCGCTGAGAACGAAAACTTCATTGGAATGAAGTGTGCAACCTTTGTCAACTTATCCACCACTACCATGATGGAATCATGTTGTATCTCTGTCATCGGAAAACATGTGATAAAGTCCATGGAAATGACATCCCATTTCCACTCTAGAATCAGAATCAATTGTAGCAGTCCACCTGGATGCTTACACTCTACCTTCACCTATTGACAATCTAAGCACCTAGCCACAAACTCTACTACATCCTTATTCATATTTGGCCAATAATAAAACTTCTTAACTACAGTCAATGTCTTCTGGTATCCTAGGTGACTTGAATATGGTTTTGCATGAAATGCCCACAAGATCACCTTCTTGAGCTCATTGTTGTCCGGAACATATATCATGTCTCTAAACCAGACCAATATTTCTGTCATGAGACGATATTGCACATCTTGTGCACCTATACCTGTACTGGTATCTGTACCTATACTTGCACATGTACCACTAACTGTACCTATACATGTACTTGTACTCTACTGTAACCTATGCATAAGGTCTCTCTACCTTTTATCCTACTAATTTTCCTGCAAGATCCTATCCTGTAAGTCTGTCCCATATGAGCTCATAGTTGATATGTGATTTACCTGTATCTGCCTGCTAAGAGAATATGCCACCTTGTTCCCTTTACCTTTGATATACCTGATCATAGCCAACCACCGAACCTCCCTACTATTTAGATTAATTTGTTCAAATAGATACTGCAAACCACTGTGATCACTCATCAATACAAACCTTCTACCAAGAAAATAATGCCTCCACATATTTAATGCATGTATGCTCATTTCCAACTCAATATCATGTCTCAAGTAGTTTTTCTAGTGCTCATTTAGTTTCCATGACTCATAGCATACCACCTATCCATCTTGCATAAGGAATCCACCAAGTACTCGCTTGAAATAATTTGTACATACTACAAACTCCTTGTCTGGATATGCAATATTTAACACTGGTGCATGTGTAAACAATTTCTTGAGTTGCTCAAAACTGGCCGCACACTCCTCTATCCATTCAAACTTCTTACCTTTCCTCCACAATTATGTGATAGGATAAATGATATGCGAGAATTTCTTGATGAACCTCCTGTAACAACCTACTAGCCCCATGAAGGATCTCACCTCATCTACATTCTTGGGAGCTACCCACTCCATGATAGCTCTTACATTTTTCTAGGTCCACTGATATGCCTTAGTGTTGAGATGGGGTCCCCTGGGTCAGCTTTGGGGTTAAAATAACCCAAGTTTTGTTGTAATTGTTGTAAGTAATGTAAATTCTCCACGATTTGTGGATTCAGAGTGCATAGATGGTTAGGAGTCAAAGGGGTTTTATCCCCTTGTTTATGTAAAAGTTGAGTCAGTTTTGAGATCCACCCATGGTCTTGTATGTAAAAAGCTATAAGTAGGTGTGTCTTAGAGAGACTAAGGATAATATAATATGTAATGGATCATTATATGATAAATATTAGTGCAAAGAAGTAGGGTATATAGGAGAGAAAGGCTCCATAGTTGAGTTTGCAGAGGCCTAGGTAAAGTCTGCAGCTGAGTGCGCAGACCCCTGCAGCTGAGTGTGCAAGGTAGTTTTGAGTCTGTAAACCTGAACTAAAGATCAATAAAGAAGATTATTGAAGAATTGTGTGTATACTTGTTTATCTATGTTTATTTCCGCTTACAATATATACTGTGAATGAATGTTGTGTTTATGAAGTATTGATCTAATAATGAGTGATTCTATTGAACAACTATTAGATGATGTACGCAAGCATGTTTATGTAATTCTGCAAAGACTCTGATGAATTATCGAATGTTTATTAATAACGTAATCTTATCTGCATGAACCCTAACTTAGGACTATTTTCTGGTGTACGTAAGTAGATGAATAGACTGTCAAGGGTCCACAAAGACCAATCGTAGACCTTCATGAAGGTCTAAAGGATGTGGGGATAGAGTTGCAGTATCGAGCCCTAAGGGCTTATAGATCTGCATGAAGGCAGATCAAGGGCACTAAAAGACATCGCATTGATCTCTGGATGCGGAAACTTGGTTCTAGCATCCCCCCATACTGCTTCGGGTGAGACTGCAGCCTGCGCTATGCAGGTTGTTCCCAAAAGGGCCAGTAGTGTAGAGTTTTGTTGGTTAGTGCAACTAACTCTAAACTTGGGTCAGGACCCCCTAAGCCAACAAATGGTTTCCTTGCTAGGACCGAGATCTAGTTGAAGGAGATGTGTGATGTCACATCAATTGAACCCAACGAAGAAAGAAATTGAAAAGTGGCTGGATAAAAAAATTCGCAGCGCAGGAAAACATGAATCTGCACCTGACAAAGGAGCAGTGGTTGGATAGGTATTTGTATACGAAGATACACAAAATTTTATTCTGCACCTTCTCGATCAAATTATATGAGTGGTTAGCTAAATTGGTAGACGGTCAAGGGAGGTGGAAGATTGATGGTCCAATAGTGTGGACTCTAGAATTGGTACGATGATTAGAAGCCTTTGAAGACAAAATCGCGTAGGTTGTAGACCATTGGCCTGATCAAATTATAGGAGGATTTGCTACAGAATTCATATTTGATACCTCAGTTAGTTATAGCAAAGAAGAGTGGTGATTTTTCAAAGGACCGCGAGGTAAGTATTTAAGGTCTTTGAATACCTGGATTAAAATGTTGTTATGTGAAAAATGGGTTATGCCATTGCCTTAATGCTCGAAGCTATGCGAAGTGGAAAATTCTTCAGAGATCGAGAGAAATCAGGTCCAGAATATAACCTGTTGATCAGACCTCCTTCAAGTGGCGAAGAGGGAGTGGTACAGCCCTCAACGTGGAGTGATGTTCAGTTGATAAGACGGGGTTTTCCATGGACACATCATCCTTCCACTCCACCTCCACCTCCACCTCCAACTCCACCTCCACGACATACACCTTCACCCACACCTCCACCATCACCACCTCCTTTTAACATGTCGAATACAATGAAGCTGCCGATTTTCAAGGGCATAGGGAGCGAAGATACATATCAGTTTTGGTTTGTTGTGAATGTTGTGTAGGCAACGCAACAAATTACTAATGATAATATAAAGAAGATGCAGTTGGTTACCGCTCTACAGGATCACGCGTTGACTTGGTATATTAAGTATTGTTCTAATAATCCTCTAGCAATGCTAACAGAGATTAAGATTGCTCTGAACAAAGGGTTTAATAAACCTAAGTTTGACTCGCAATCAGTAGTTGGATTTAAGGAGATCACGATGAGGTTTGATGATATGCCTTGGGAGTTAGATAAAAGGTTAAATTGTGTGATCTGTGAAGCTAACATGCATCTCACAGATGGTCAGCATCATGAGTGGTTCATAGCTTTGCTTCTTCCCCACTTGAGGATTTCTTGTCGCAACAGAAGATAGGAACTCAGGTAGAATCTGTAGAAATCACGATGAGGTTTCATGCAACGCCTATGCAGGATGCGACCTTGGGGGTAGAACAAATTCACTCTCAGTTACAGAGTCTCTGTTTGGAATTACATAGCATGAAAAAAGACAAAGAGGCTAAGCAAGACATAAGTGCAAAAGTATAGTGTCTGAAGTGTAAGAGCCAGGGGAATGATAAAGGCCACTGTCCCATATTTGTGAAGTATATCATAGGAGGGGGATCGATTCCCCTGAGGCTAGAAGCTCCAGCAGGACCAAGCGTCGGGGCTATGGTATGGTGCGCTATTTTTCAGTTTGCTGGAAAACACGCAACGAATAATTGTCATTTTCTTCAATAGTTCGTTCAGACACCACAACAGTTGTTCTGTTACTTTTTTAAATGTGTGGGCCATGATGAGTGCCACTGTTGCAACTATGAACTGATGATGGAAATAATGCCTACGTACAGGATGCAAGCAAAGGTTCGACCTCCAGATCAGGGCACTGGAGGAGCGTGTGGGGGTTATCAAGGAAGAGGACGAGGCCACGGAGGAGGAGGACCTAGTAGAGGTCATAGATAGGTTATTTTATATAATTGTGGAATGCCAAGGCACTACACATGGGGGTGTCAAAATCAGACATGCACATCATTTCAATACTGTAGCTAGTTTTACCACACTGTAGAAGAATTCCTAGTGCTGATAGCTAAGATGTAGGAGAAGAAGGATCAGACTCAGCAACCTATGCAGAACTTACAAATGATGATATTTGAGCCCTGCGAGGAAGATCACAATGTCAATATAGTTCTGAGGAGTGGAATAACAACTAGTGATGATAAGGGAAAATATCCTAAAGAGGACGGATGGGTCCACAAGGCCACAAAAAAGGAGGTTGGTTTTGATCTGGAACGTGCTAAGGAAACTTTTATGGAAACCAAGAAGAGCTTCGCTGATGCTTCCACTTGAGGAAGCCATAACAAAGTGCAAGAAGTCATCGCTCCTACAAAGGTTGATCCCTTTTCCCTTACCACGTTCTTGGAAACCTACATGAAATTTTTGCACGATAGAAAAGCTGTGAAATACATACAAGAATTAATAAATAAATGTTCTAGCAAAGCAAATGTCCTAGATGGACACCGTGTAGTCAGAAAAAATGTAAACATAAGGCAAGAACTGGGCATTAGATAAGGTTCACCATGCAGATAGGAGAATATGAGATGGAGTAGGTCATTTTGGATCTACGGTCCGATGGAAACGTTTTTTCAAAACAAGCATTGGAAATAATGGGGAGGCCTATGCTACAGTGGTCTATGATTTAGCTTAGAATGGAGAACCAGCAAAAGATCATTCCGATGGGACAACTATATGGAGTAACATTTGATATAGAAGGTGCAAACGCGATCGCTAACTTTGATGTGATAGAGATTGT
The DNA here is from genome assembly GCA_031772625.1 of Pinus tabuliformis. Taxonomy (NCBI): domain Eukaryota; kingdom Viridiplantae; phylum Streptophyta; class Pinopsida; order Pinales; family Pinaceae; genus Pinus; species Pinus tabuliformis. The sequence continues at coordinate 836,335,007 of CM062804.1, forward strand.
TGATGATAGAAATCCATACCCCATGCTCCTCGGAATTGACTGGGCCATTGACATGAATTGAGTCATCAACTTGAAGAAGAGGACAATGTCATTTGAAAAGAAATCACGTCGAGTTGTAGTGTCGTTGGACTCTGCAGAAGGGGTGCACTACATTAGATTGGTCTGTGATTATGAAGAAAGTGAAGATGAGTTATATCAGATTTAAAAGATAATAGTGCAAGACCAGGACTGGATCAATCCAACGGCAGATGGCAGGATCGCATGGGATCGTGAGAGTTCCTACACCTCTGACTCAGATGAAGATTTGGAGCATTAGCATAATTGGTTGCATGAAGTATCCATGTTGTGATGCAATATGATGACTAAATCGTTGCACTGCGTTTCGTCAGAGGTAAGGAACTTACCTTACTATGATGGTTTAACTGACATGGATAAGTTTTTGGATGCATTTGAACGTGAAGTCCCTAAGCATCACTACTTCCAAGCGTTAGAGTTGGCACTGCATGTTATGCTGCACGATGGTGGGGTATGCACAAGGATAGCTTTGATGGATGGCGGGACTACAGAACAATGATGAGATTTTGATTTTTCCATCCCAACATTCGATTGGTCTAGAAATACGACGAGAGGGATGATCCACAGGATCACCTAACAAAGTGGACTAAAGCTTATGGAATGGAGCCACAGCCAGAATGGGTACACTTATTTTTCCATACTTTGGATACAATCCCCATGAAATGGTATTTGGAAATAGAGCTCTGCCATGGCAACGCAGAGTGGGATATATTGAGGGAAGAATTCTTATTGACCTTCAGTTTTGAAGATGGCTTCACGAGCATCGATGAAGCCTTAAAGGAGGTTAAGGTAGTGATCTTCAAAACACCACAAGAACCCCTGGAATGGGTCCAACCAAATTGGAGCACCCAGCTGTGCCATGCACTGGAATTTTATAATGTGACCGTTGAAGAGGATGATGAAGGTCCAAGAAATATCAATATTCCAGAGGCGAAAGGGCACCGCAAAGTCGAGGGCCCACAAATAGACAACCCAGACATCACTGCGTCATTAAAAACTAAGCAAGTAAACATTGGGACTGAAGCAGAACCAAAGTTTGCAAAGATTGGAGATTACTAGGATGATGCTACTCTGGATAATGTTGCTTAATTACTTCGCGAATATCAGGATCTGTTCCCTACTAAGTTTTCAAACTTAAAGGGAATAATAGGAGACTTGGGTGCTATGAAAATCACTCTGAAGTTGGATGCGAAGCCTGTTAAGTAGATGCCATATCGCCTAAATCCTAAGTATAAGGAAAAGGTTCGCTTGGAGTTGGATAAGATGCTAGAAGAAGGCATCATAGAACCAATGGAAGAATTTGATTGGGTGAGCCCCATGGTGGTATAGGAGAAGAAAAAAAAGGGTGAAATAAGGATTTTCATAGATTTGAGGAAGCTTAATGATGTCTGAATCCATGACCGTTTCCCGATGTTGTTTACAGATGAAGTATTAGACAACATTGGAGGGTAGGAGGCCTACTCATTCACTCATGGGTTTTCAGGATATCACCAGATAAAGATCGCGCTTGAGGATAGGAGAAAAATGAAATTTGTGACAGAATGGGGATGTTTTCAATATATTGTGATGTTTTTAGACTCAATAATGCTCTTGCGATATTTTCTCGCATAGTCATCGTGACGTTCAAGGAATTTATTCATAAATTATTTGAGTGTACATTGATGACTGGACGTTGTTCGAACTAGTGAAGCACCATGTAGCAAGTCTGCGCTTGATGTTGGATACGTGTCACAGATACCAGATCATGCTGAATCTGAAGAAATTCTTATTCCATGTTTCATTTGGGATCTTACTAGGTCACGCGGTATGCAAGCAAGGATTGATGGTGGATCCTACAAAGATTGCGGTGATAGTAAATTTGGAGGCCCCGAGGAGCGTTAAGTAGCTACATGCGAGATTGGGACATACATGATATTACAAGAAGTTCATCAAGGCTTATGCTCAGATTACCACACCCATGGAGAGACTGTTGAAGAAGGAAGCCAAATTCTATTGGGATGAAGAATGTCAGTGCAGTTTGGATGTATTGAAGGAGAAGATGGTCATCGCACTGATCTTGGTCTTCCCTAATTGGAAGAAGGAATTCCATGTACATGTCTATGATTCTTGCATTGTGTTGGGTGCAGTGATAACACAGGACAGTGAAGGAGAGATGGACCATCCTATAGCCTTCACGAGTAGGAAATTATAAAGGCCGAGAATATTTACTCAACGACAGAGCACGAAGAGTTGGCTATGGTGTACACGCTTCAAAAGTTCAGGCACTATATGTTGGGTGGACACTTCAAAATGTACACAGATCATTCTACCTTGAAATACCTATTCAATAAGCTTGTGTTGGGGGGGGAAGATCTGAAGATTGCTGCTAGTATTCAAGGAGTATGGCTTTGAGGTAATTGTGAATCCAGGGAGGTTAAACGTAGGACCTAATCATTTGTCGTGAACCAAAACTGGAGAGAAGCCTACTAATTTGGAGGAAGGGTTGTCACATGTCTAACTCTTCATGGTGCACGTAGCAGACAATGATATTGCAGATATTAAGGGTATACAAGTCAGAAAAAGAAGGAGCTAGTAGTGCATGCGACAGACTTCTCAGTAATTGCGGGACATCTATATAAGATGGGTGCAGACGAGATATTTCAAAGATATGTGCCAGATTTTGAGAGAAATAGAATTCTCACTGAAGCTCACGGAGGGGATGCGGGAGGACACTATTATAGGAAAGGAGACTACATAGAAGGTTTTGTGCATAGGTCTATGGTGGCCAACACTGCATAAGTATTCCAAAGCATATTGTAAGGCATGCGATGCATGTCAAATAATGGGAAAACCATCACAAAGGGATGAATTGCCATTACAACCTCAAGTATCGTTGCAACCATTTGAAAAATGGGCGATTTATTTTTTTGGGCCAATTCATCCCCAAAGGAAGAAAACTGGTGCGCGCTACTTCATCACCACGACGGAGTATCCGACCAAATGGGCAGAGGTGTAGCCGGTTAAGGATTTTATAGGGGCTAAAATAGCAAATTTTTTGTTTGAATATGTCTTAACTAGGTTTGGCTTCTCAAAAGTGTTAATGAGTGACAGAGGTACACACTTTCTAAATGAAATGATCAGCGCACTGACATAAGAATTCCAGGTCTACCATCAGAAGAGTACACCATATCACCCATAGATGAATGGAACTATTGAGGCCTTCAACAAGATTTTGGAGAACATGTTGACGATGATCTGCGATGTGCAACTAAATTATTGGGATGTGCGCATACCCACAGTACTATGGGCGTATAGGACTACTTACAAGAAGCTGACAGGACAAACACCATTTTGATTGGTCTATGGCGTAGAAGCTGTGATTCCTATGGAATATATTGTGCATATTCTGCACATAGCAGCTCTCACAGGTATGGCATATCACTAAGCCCTAGAGGAACGGCTTGCGCAGCTGATGGAGCTTGAAGAGGACCGATTCTTCGCTGGATTCCATCAGCGAGTACAGAAGGAACGTGAAAAAGCATGGCACGATTGAGACATCAATATTCACATGTTCAAGGTAAAAGATTTGGTATTATTGTATGATAGCAAGTTCACTAAGTTTCTAGGTAAATTTCAGAGGCATTGGCTAGGGCCAGATATTATCAAAGAAATTATAGATGGAGGCGCAGTTCAGCTCGTGAAGATGAATGGAGAACCTTTTCCAAGAAGAGTGAATGGAAGTTGATTGAAGCTATATACAGGGGATCCTACGTAATGACTATATGGAAGTAGGACAGTCTTAGTGCTCCAGGCTATTGCAAGAGAGCACGAGACTATAAACTACACTGCTAGGTTCGGAGGACTATGCAGCAGGCGGGCTCCATAGAGAATGGTGAAGCTGCTACATATGGTATCGCATGCAGGGATATGTACCATGGAGGGAGTCCAAGTTTTGCATCACCTGAGACTTGATTTATGAAATGGACATCTTTGATGCCTCAACATGTCATCCAAGGCTTGAGAGCTCTTCAAGATTTTTTCCATCCCTTCAAACATTTTCATGAGGGAGACAATCTCTTCTTCCAATCTTTCACAATCATTATTCTTCTTAGCAAGTTGTTTCTCAGTTTCTTCCTTGATACGAGTAGCTTCATTTTCTTCTATTTTAAGGAAGATTTCTTCATTTTCCGTTGCTAGACTGCTCTCCATTTCTTCCTTGATCCTTGTAGCTTTACATGTTTCGGCCTTGAGAAGGTTGGTGTTAGATTTTAATTTGAATATTTCTTCATCCTTTGCTTTTAGTTGAAATATCATGATGTTTCTCTCTTTTTCTGCTTAATCAACCCATCCTTCTATTATTTCCAATGCTTCCATTGTCTTCTCAGCTCCTTGTGCTAACTTTCATGCTTCTTGTAGTTGAGATTTGAGAGAGAAGACCTCTACCTTGTATTGATCAATCTCTTCTTCAAGTTTCTTCAAGCTTTTGTTCCTTTGCTCAAGTTGACTTGACAAGGTATCTTCCTATTTCTTTGCTTTATCCAATTGATTTGTCATGGATATGACTTCTTCATGATGCTTTCTTTTGCTTTGATGAAATTCCTTATTAAGTTTGGCAAGCTCTTCATCCCTTTATTCTACTTGAAGCTTGACAAGGTCAACTTTCTTCCTTTTTTGGTCTTGGTCACTAGCTAGTGCTTTCATATTAAGTTCCTCATTTTCCTTTTTCAAATTGATAATCTCTTCCATGGCAGCCATAATTTTAGTGAGGAGATCTTCTACAAAATCTTTTTCATTCTCTTCATCTTCTAGTTCTTCTTTGGCCTTGATGTCATCTTTCTCATTTTCAGCTTTTATGATGGGTTCTGGATTTCGTTCTTGGATTCAATCATCTTCTCAACTAGTGGTCATGGTCAATGATCCTTTTGAGCGAAGGTAATGAAGTTTGTCCCATATACCCTTTGTTGACGAACATTTTCCTAAATTGTTCTTTATAGAATCAAGTAGCCCATTCAAGATTTTCATTGCTTTTGCATTGTACTCCTTGGATTCTCCATCTGTCATGCTATCAACAATCACTGGTTTCCAGATATCTATGCCTTGAGTCTTTAAGGAATTCCTCCTTCTTGCTTCCCATATATCAAAGTTTCCATTGAACCATGGAGCCTCCTCAAATTGATTGTCTTCTATTTCAGTGGTAGAGGGAGACACATCTTTAGGAGGATTGGAGACTTTCTTCCTTGGCTTCGCCATTTGTTTTCTAAAGATCAACCTTCAAGCTATTAGGCTTTGAGTGAAGGTATTGGCTCTGATACCAATTGTTGGAAATACTAAGAGGGGGGCTGAATCAGTATTTCTTTTCAATTGTTATTTTTACCAATTAAATCATGTATATTTAGAACACAAAAAAATGAACAATAGGAATAAATGCTTTTATTCATATAATCTTTACAATAAATCAGATATAATATATATAAGGCTTCAATATGATGCCAAGCACCAACCTTGGATTTAGGAGCACCGACTCCAAGGACATCAATCCTTCCAATTCTGAGGCACCAACCCCAAGGGCTCTTACCCTATCTTGTTAAGGCATGTTTGATAGTAATTCTCTGTTCCCAAAATCTTCTTTACTGAATTCTCTCAATTAACAGCTTCACTGTAGTATCCATGCTACAGCATCAATGACAACCTATCTTCATATGAAGGAGTCTTCACAACTCTTCATACTGTCCACACAGAGTCTGCAAAGTTACCTCATGATGATTTCAAATAGGCATCATGATCTTCAATAATGTTTCCAAGATTTGTTGAAGCTTTCCAACAAGATATCTGGGCTAAGCCTCAATGTATGCATAAAAACAATTCTCTGTTTTCAAGCCTCTATTTTTATTGTCGCAATAACTGCTTTAGAAGTGATTATCATGGTATCTTACTTCCAAAGAACATACTTACAAATACTTCAATGCTGGTGTTGTCCACTACTCCCTTCAACTAATGATTGATGAAATCTTACTTGACTGGTTTGAGGTCAAATATATCTTCATCTTCTGCTAGCCGTTCGGCTTCCTTCTGTCCCGCTGGACCTTTGGATTTCTTCGCTCCTACTGGACCTTTAGCCTCCTTGTGTCCTGCTGGACCCTCAACCTTTTTCTTTTCTGTTCTATTGGACCTATGACCTACTCTATTTCTTCCACGTCTACCAGACCTTCGAATTCCTTTGTTTCTTATAGTTTCACCAACCCGTAAACTTCCCTTGTTCTCTGTTTTATATGCCTGATACCCCTAACCTTTGGCTTCCTTTTTGCTCGCTTAATCTTTCAGCTTCCTCTGCGCTTTCTCTTTAGCTTCCTCTATCTAGGGAGGTCCCACATGCTACATCACTACCTCAATTCGCAATCGCAACTTTCAGAAACTCCCGTAATCACAACCCTTTGGCTTCACGATATAACATTGTCGATGCCCCTATTTTTGACGGATGCGATATTCCAATAAGCTTCTTTTGATAACTCAATCGGGTCCACAACTTATATTGCAATCAGTGGTTGGGTTCACAAGACTTATCGCAATCGATAGTCCAGCGATGTCAACCCTTTTGAACTTTGCAATTCAAAAGATGCAATATTTAGTTAGAGTGGTTACCATAAACTGATCGAGTCTGTAGTACATATCACAATCAGTGGATTTCAATGTTACATCTCTTCAAGACTTGCAATATGCGACGAATGAAATATTTCCTTAGGATGTATTATAATGGTGCAGTGGGTCCGTATACTTATATCGCAATCACAAACAAGTGGCATTCCTTTTTAATAGATGACTTCAAATGTGGATGTGATATAACATTGAATCATGTTGTAATGGTGTAACGGGTCCATAATAATATCGCAATTTCAATTTTTAATGTGACATCCATTAATGAATTGCGATGTGAAGGTGCTAATACACGTAGATATGTTATTACAATAGGGAGGTTTATAATGGAGTGATCAGGTCCACACCTTTTTGTACAATGCGTCGAGCCTTTCATAACTTGCGATGCAGTATTCCAAGTGTGGGACTTCACGATTACGCGACTTCACAAGTACTTTCCTACCCTAGCTCTTCCGACAATTGTTGTTCCTCTTGGCTCTTTCCTCACTGCATGTTCCTCTTTGCTCCTTCTGATGAATTCTTCCTCTTTGCAGGACTTCACGAGTGAGGGACTTGAGTCATACTTTCCTACCCCTGATATGGCTCCTTCGATGTTAACTCCTTTGATATGTTGGCTCCTTCGATATTTCATGCGATATCTCTTATATGGCTCTTACTCTTGAGCATATGCAATATTTTAATCTTACTCATGGCTTGGCTTTCCTGTGGCTCCTCCTCACTCTTCCGCTCTTACACTTTGGCTTCATGATGGCTTCCGATGAACTTTTCTGATATGTTTCTCTTGCTCAAATAGGTCTTCCTTTGACTTCCGATAGCTCTTATTTGATAGCTCCTGTTACTTCATGGAGCTACTACTTCTGATGAATTCTTCTGATAGCTCTTCTTTGATTGCTCCTATTCTTGACATCCAATGTCTTTCCAATGGCTTCCCTGATGGCTTTGCTCCTTGGCTTCTTGCTCTTGTTTCTTCACGGATCTGCTATGCTTCTCCTTGGCTTCATATCATCATTTAGTATCTAGAATATGGCCATCTTGACATCAATGAAAATATAGATCAACAAGCGTGTTGATAAGGAGAAGGCTGAACAAGAGCAGCGTGAATCAAAAAGAAGTGGAAAATCCCATTCGTCAGTTTCCTCCGTTGGAAGAAGGACTACCAGAGGCAGTGTAGTTCACCTCCCTGTGGGCTAAAAAGGACACCGTGTGGATCACAGAGACCAAGATCTTCTAGGTCCTCATGCAAGAAAGCCTCCACATGGACATTAACCATTACCCAAGGTTGTTCCCAACCTTGTACATATAGTTGTCAGCGTATGCAGCATTGAAAGCTGACTTCCACCGAGTATACATTCAGGCACGTAAGGATCCACAATAGAAATGGCATGACTTGCCATATTTGGCAATAGAGACATATGTAGAGGAGGTGATCATGTGATGACCAGTAGAGTGGCGCTCCCCCTCAAGCTTAGATGCAGGAACTAGTAAGGGTGCAGGAAGTTTGGCAGCACAAAAAAGAAAGGAAGCAGCCAAGTAGGCTGCATAAAACCTACCCACGTAGAGGAAGAAGGAAGTCGAAGAGAAGACTCGGATGGAGAGAGAACATGTTTCTAAGGAGCAATATGAACAAGAGTTGTGCGAGTTAGAAGGAAGTGGCAAATCCCCTTCGCTAGAGACCGAGGAGGAAGAATGGTCCGAACAAGGTGGCAGAGGAGATGAGGGGCAGAGCACCCCATTTCATCTAAAGAAGTGTGACAAGAGTAGCAAGAAGGTCCCTGGAAAAAGAAAAAATAAGATAAGTTGCAGGGTGACCCCATGGTATTGATGGAGGGAAATCTCAATGAGATCATAGATAAAATACGAAACACTATGACTGAAGTGTTGTAGCAGTTCGAGAAGTAGTATATGTAGATTTTGGGGAACGTCCAAAAGGATCTGTGTGATATGCAAATCCACGCCAATAGGATACAAGTGGGCACTAGTCAAGCGAGCGCAACATAAGTGAGCCTAACCCCGTGGATGAGTCAAGTAGCAGAATTGGTAAGGACCCTAGATCTTCGAACTGTTGCATTACTAGAAGGTTCCCTAGGCACGGAGGCAACTGATGATTGCATCATCTTAAGAACACTTAAGAACATTGGGTTGAAAATCACAACACTCCCCAATGATATTCTTCACACGCTGCATGTAGGGGTGAGAGAGGAATTGAGAGCTCGAGAGCAGCGTGCTCTCAATCTTATCAGTAAATACGGGGTGAACAACGAGCAGATGTTCGCTAAGAAAACGTAAGCGTTGAAAGAAAAGCAGATGCTACAGGCACAGAGTTTTCGACTAGAGTCTGCGGTTGCAGAGGCATGCAGGACAGTTCCTGAGCTTCACATTCCCAAGGACACAGCCAAAAGTGAAGATCAGGAAGTTAGTCACTGGTGTGCACAAGGCAAAGGTAGAGGTTGGTCGAATTCAATTCAAACTCAACATGAAAATAACTGAGCTACAGTTAAAGTTGCAGCCCATGACTCTACCCGAGGTCTAGGAACAATGTGGAGCCACCATAAAAGAAGGGATGGCCACCTTAGATGCCACAGTCACTAACTGTTTGGCATTATTTGAGCAGGCAATGGAGTTGGTGACAAATCTACAGGAAGACACAAACTTGTAGATACTGAACATGGAGGTAAGGGAGCTATAGAAGTAGTATGATGAATTCAGGGCAACAGAGCACTCCATTGTCCTAGTGCAGCACCTAGCCAAGTCGCAGGAGGGGAAGCAGCACCTCGCACAGGTAGAAGAAACACAGAAGAAGGCGGCCTTGCGTAAGGCCAGGGTGGGGCCTTTGTTAGATGAAGCTTACCAGGTCATGACCAACATTCAGGAGAAGCTAACCGAATTGCAGCAAACGCAACAAACAATGAAGCTGGTCGCAGAATGACCAGCTATAGAAACGTTAGTTGAAGAAGTCAAGCGGGCAGCTATGTAGAGAATTGTCAAGGTTGCAGTAGTTCAGGTGGGGCTGGGAGATCTTCACAACAAGATCGTAGTGCCAGGCGAGTGACTCGAGGGTGAGTCACAATCTTTGTGTTGGGGGCCTGTTGGGATGGGGTCCCCTTGGTCATTTTTGGGGTTAAAATAACCAAAATTTTGATGTAATTGATGTAAGTAATGTAAATTATCCATGATTTATGGATGAGGAGCATGTATGGTTAGGAGTGAAAGGGGTTTTAGCCCCTTCTTTATGTAAAAGTTGAATTAGTTTTGAGATCCACCCATGGCCCGCAAACCATGGGATAATATGGAAAATGCTATAAGTAGGTGTGTCTTAGAGAGACTAAGAATATTCTAAGATGTAATGGGTCGCTAGAAGAGAAATATTACCACAGAGAAGTGGGGAAGATAGGAGAGAAAGGTTGTGCAGCTAAGTGCGCAGCATATTTTTGAGTCTAGAAACCTGAACTGAAGATCAATAAAGAAGATTATTAAATAATTTTGTGTATATTCGTTTATCTCTATTTATTTCCACTTACAATATATGCTATGAATGAATGTTGTATTTATGAAGTATTGATCTAATAATGCGCAATTCTATTAAATAACTGTTAGATGATGTATGCAAGCATGTTTATGTCATTCCATGAAGACCCTGATGAATTATCGAATGTTTATTAATAACGTAAGCTTATCTGCATGAACCCTAACTTAGGACTATTTTCTGGTGTGCATAAGTGGATGAATAGACTGTCAAGGGTCTGCAAAGACCAATTGTAGACCTTCGTGAAGGTCTAAAGGCTGTTGGGATAGAGTTGCAGTACCGAGCCCTAAGGGCTTATAGATCTATGTGAAGGAAGATCTAGGGTGCTAAAAGACATCGCACTGATCTATGGATGCGGAAACTTGGTTCTAGCATCCCCCCATACTACTTCGAGTGAGATTGAAGCCCACACTACACAGGTTGTTGCCGAAAGGGCCAGTAGTGTAGGGTTTCGTTTGTTGGCGCAACTAACTCTGAACCTGGGTCAGGACCCCCTAAGACAACACTTGGAAACCACATGTCCCAAGTAGTGGACTTCATTATGAAAGAAATTGAACTTGTTGAGCTTAGAATACAACTAATGCTCTCTCAACAATCTCAATATTGTTGCTAAGTTTTCGACATGCTCTTCTTCATTTTTTGAATATACCAATATATCATTGTTGGATTGTATGGGCCTAACCCAGGTTCAGAGGTGATTTAGCCAAGAAAATCCCGATACTACTAGCCCTTTCGGCAACATTCCGTGGAGTGTGGATTGAGGTCTCACTCGAAGTAGTATGGGAGAGTGCTAGAACTAGGTATCTACACCCTGGGGATGTCTGATGAGCTTCTAGAGGTCTGCAGGTTGACCCTACGCGCACGTCTCTACACACACCTATTAGTCCCTCACAACCTGTGATGCTTCCTTCGCGCAGCCCTACTTGGGGCGCGACCTATATTATACCCAAGTTCCTTGCTATTTAACCTGTTATTACCCAATTACTTAACTTATCTGTGTAAGACTAGTGATAATTAACGGTAATCCAGCAATCATATAAGTGTGCACGATAAACAAAATAGTATAAATGTAAAGAATGAAATACACAAAAAGATGCACTAAATTCGGAATCAACTTCTCTTTATTATTCTTCATTCAAGATTACAGACTCAACACCACCCTGCGCACTCAGTTGCGGACTCTACTAGGCCTCTGCACACTCAGCTGCAGAGCCTCTTCCTACTACTACAACCCAATACACTTAGACTCTTACTCTATGCTCTATCTTTGCTACTCCGCTTCCTTTACAACCTAGAGCCTTGCTCTACTTATACAATCCCATGGTTCGCGGACCATAGGTAGGCTTACATGACATTACATTACTTTATAATACTTAGGGAAGACAACCCTATGACTCAACCTATACTTTGTGCTCCGCGACCGCAATTCACAGAGTCTTACAATACATTTGACCAAAACTTGGGCTTTGAGCCCCAAAACATGCTGTGGGGGGATTCCATGCACAACAGGCCCATAACACAATCATTGTGACTGGTCCTGAGTCACACTGTTAGCACGGTGATCTTGGCGCAGAGCCCCTCCAACTGGTCCCATATTGCTCGAAGATTCGTAGCGCACTGTTCTGTGGTTTGTTGGACCTGCTGCATGCACTCTTCCTATGCTTCTTTGTGAGGATCGAATCCATACCTTAGCACGTAGAGCCCCTGCATCTGTGTGAGCTTTCCCTCAATATCTGTCGTAATGGTGAAGGCATCATCAATCCATGGCTGCACACATGCTTTGAGAAGTGCCTCTTTCTGTCTTGCGGCATCCACCTGCTCTTTTAGTGCCCTTGCTTGCTGCATCTTTGCTAGCCGTTGAGTGAGGATGACTGTCTATGGAATTCCCCTTAAACTATCGTACTGCTCCTGAAGCTCACACACCTCTGTTTCCAAGCACTGTATGTTGGGGTCCTCCTGCAAGGATGTGAGGACACCAAAGGCTTGGTCCAACATATCGGTACAATCCTGCACTATCCATCCAATTTCTTCCAATCCTGTTTGAATAGCGCTAATGCGCTGCTCTCTAACTTCTAAAGGAGTGGAAGGCTATGCCTTTAGCCATAGCTCGGAAATATGGAGATTCAGCTCCAGCTGAACTCATGTTGTTTCCTCACGCGCGTTTCAGACTCCACTTGCCAAATAGTGGATCCCCATTTCTGTTGGTAGATCTGTGGCGATGGACAACTTTGGGACTTGCCAACATGCTTCATCAACTGTCTGCACTAACTGTTGGTTTTGTGACATCAGTTCATCACGCTATAGGTTGAGCTCTTCGATGTTGATCTTTTGCTCACTCATCACCTGAATCACGTGACCCTCCTTGGCACGGAGCTCTGCTATTATGCCATCCTGCAGTTGGTAAAGTGTATCTCGTGGAAGGGAAACCAAATTAAGGCCAAGTCCCTTGATCCTTCCAACTGCGGCTCTGTCGATTTCATTCTCTACTGCTAACGCCCCTTCCAATAGCACTGTGGTGTTGGCCATCTTTGTACGTAGCAGCTGCTCCACTGCTGATGTGCCTACTGCACCGTAGGTGACTATGGTTCCTCCCTATGGGGGCCACACCTGTAGTTCCTACAGCTACACCCTTAGGGCCCCCAACACAGTTTGATGCTCCGACATGGCTTCTTGGAGCACTTCCTTGGTGACCTCGCGAACCGTGTCGCTGATGTTGTAGAGGTCGTCTTTTGTTAACGTGATCGGGTCGATGGCCAATTTGGAGGCCTTGACCTTTTTCTGTGGACCCGATCTCTCTATGATGCGTGGCCTTTTAAGTTGGGTGGAAGTTGTGGCCAGATCCGCACCTTCTTTTGCACAGTCTATATCCTCTGCCTCCTATCCTGTAGACAATTCCTAGCCCTCCTCTTCCTGCATTGTTGTGGCCCCTGTTGTCTGTGCTACTGCTGCTACTTCAGCGGCCTTTTCCTACTTCGCAGCTGCCTTTGCTGCCTCGCGGACTGCCCTTACTTCTACTACCAATTTTTCATTGCACCTCTTCTCAGCCAACTTCGTGACATGCAACTTGGCCTCATCCTTTCTTTTCTCTGCTGCTTTCCTATCCAGCTCCGCCAAATCTGGGGCGCGCCACTCGGGAGGCCATGATTCTAACACTGTAAAAATTGCATTATCAGTGGTGATGAAGGGGAGCTTGGTCCACTGCTGTGCTGGATCCTTTCACACCTTGATGTAGATGTTGTGCATGTCCACCTTGAAGTCTACAAAGATCTGCAGACTATTATGCACTGTGGGGGACAGGCACGGCTACCTTTTAATCCACATTTGGATGCTTGCCTCCATGAGCACCCAAAAGATCTTTGTCTCGCGAATCCTCTTCACATTGTTGGTAGCCCAGAGCAACGCGTACTTTGCAACCTCTGGTAAGTCCTGCTCAATGCTCAAGAAATGACTATCCTCTAGTAGTTTTCCTGCTACCAGTAAAATGGACAAGAGAAACCATGCGTAGTGGAAGGTCTTACCCTACTCCTCGGCTTCCTTGCAGCTGGTCAAGAATTCCTCAAAAAGGAACTCCACCCAGTTGAATTGGACCCCCTTTGTGCATTATTCGGCCAAGCAACTACCGGTGCTGGTACTTCGTTGTCATGACATTTTCTCATTACCTTCCCGGCCAGGAGTTGGGTGGCTACGCGCAGCCCTTCATCTTTGATGTTGTTGATTGTGTAAACCCTATTTTTCTTCTCGAGCTTATATTTTTTCTTCATGACCTCCGTGAGAGCTAAATCTCCATTTTTTCCTGTTATCGCCATGGGGTCCTTTCACTTATAGGGAATCTGAGAAATTCTGTGGATGAGATCTGCCATGATGGGAATAGGCTCCTCCAGCCATAAGTACCCATCGTGCACTAGGAAAAGTAGCTGCCTAATGACGAAAATAGTGATGGGCGTGTGGTGAAAGTGTGGAATCCATAGCAAATGAAGCAATCTGGCCTTCTCCACACCACATAGCCATTTTCACAGCTCTAATGTTTTGACGGGCCCCTCCATGCTTTGCTTCATGAGGCTTTCTATCTCTAAGTGTGGGAACTTCCTACTGTCCGTGAGGTCCCAATATTCAAACTTCATTGTGGGCACGCAGCCCAGGTGCGAGCCCTCAAACACAATTCCATCAAGGAGGAGCGAGGTCTTCAGTGCGCTTTTGGTGGCATCCAGATCCTTTGGTATCTTAGTTTTCCCTTTCCGCGGAAGGACCTACTCAGGAAATTTTGCTGCAGAGCACACTGGCTGGATGTCCTCTTCCATGTCCTCTACTTCCTCTATCTCATTGACGAGAGCCTGTAGGTCCTCCTCCTCGTCATCTGTCTCAATGGTGACAACCTTGCCCTTTTCTTCCATTGAGAGCTTACCGAACTGCAGATTTCATGGGGACATGCAGACTAGTCCTACTGCCTACTTATCTTTCTTGGGTCTCGGCGTCCGAGGCGATTTCAGGATTTCCAGCACAATCCTAGTATCTTCGGGAACATCGTGTACCATGGGGTTTTGCACGGCCTTGTCAACAGTTCCTTCTGCAAAGCCCAAACCTCTCCTGGTAGCTGCCATCTTGTTTGAATTGTCTGTGGTCGTTTGCAAACTTCGGGGCTCGAATATCATTCGGTGCTCAACACTCTGTGCTCTAATCAACTGCTCAAATCTCAAGCGAACAAGTGCTGTCTCGTGGACAACCCCTGGAGTTTTATAGTTCCTTTTGAATTCAAATTCGACTGTTACCCCCAATTCTAGGCCATCAATGCTTTCTTGGCGGTAGATTGTCCCAAGTCCTTCCCTTAATTCGCGTCTTAAATGCCCGCCACCTGCTCCCTTTTGCCTTAAATCGGACATCCCGTCATGAACAGTGACACCAACGGTCACTTCCCAGCCTATCCGCGCAGCAGCGCAACCCCCCATGTGCGGGCATGAACCTTATGACATGCTGATTCTACGCGCACCTCCCTTATCGCACAGCTCCCAAATAGACTCTTTTATAGTCCCGTGCTCTCTTTCAACTGCCTAGAGCACTGAGACTGTGCTCCCTACGGCTAGTTAGGTGGTTGCACCACCTGTGCGAGACTTCAACTCACCTTCCAGTATAGTCCGCAGAAACTCCTCAATTACCCTTGCGACAGTGAGCATCACATGTTCTATTGTATGTAGTGCACTTCTCGCGTTACTGTGTTTGATGAAGTGCGGTCGTATCCATGGCAGCAGAGTCATAAATTCTCGGCGATAATCTTCTAATCCAGTGGTATGATCATCCTTGGTTTATTGATGAGGCATGCCTACTTGATCTCGTTTTCTAGCCTCTTGATCTTGGTGTCCATCAAAATGCTTTTCCTCCTCAGTCATACCTAGTATTTTTTCAGTTCGCGAAGTCTAAGGTTCCCTCGCTGAATGGCTTCCTGAATCTTTATGTGTTCAACCTCCGGTAGCTGTGTGATCTCTTTGTCCTGGTCTTCACGCATTGTCATAACTACGGGAGCTCTTACGAGTGGACTCCTCTTTGCATTCTCTTCAGAAATTATGGTCTGTACTTTGTTCCACACCTTTGGAATCGTTCTCGCAGTCAGGGTTTTGCACATGGTCTTGTAGGCCCATCGAATCGCTGGTATGCGCAGGTCCCAATCAGTTTGTCTCACCTGGTGAACCCTGTTCAATACTTCACGCGCCCTATCGAATACTTCTCTGTGGACAATTAGTAGTGCGCGTCGCCTTTCCTGCTACTGTGGTTTATTTTGATTCTCTATTCTGGGAGTGGTGTGTACTTGTGTGGGTTGTATAGCATATGTTCGTATCCATCGGGAAAGGTGGGTCCACAAGTTGTTCCACCCCTGCTGACTGGCTCACGTTTTGAGCTGGGGTTTTCCAAAGTGTAGGTGCATCATCCTTCTGTATCCATACCAGTCCTCAAAACTTCTTTTATGCATGCCCCACCATCGTGCGGGCGTTGTGCACAGCGCCCACTTTAGAGCATTGAGTCGCTGCTGTTTTGGTACTGCGATTTCAAATTTGTTTAGGAATTTGTTATAGACATTTTTGTGCCTAACAGCATGGAGCATGAAATGTCAATAATCTGAGGGATCCAAAGTCCCTAAACATGTTGTTCTTACCCTTAGAGGAACAAGGTCAGCAAACCACAGCACTGAAAATCAGTTCTCCACCTGAAAACACTCAAAAACAAGCTATTTCTGGATCATGTCAGCTGCTCCACTGAGCATCTGCGCTGAATGTCAACTGCTCCACTCTGTACCTGCGCTGAATGTCAAATCTAATGAAGGCTACCTGCGCTGGGCGAGATTGGCCAAGTGGCACAGTCATTCTGCAAGGTGTCAATTGCCCAGGAAGCTTCCAAACTGACACTTGGGTCAAGGAATTCGCCTTGTAATGAGTCAGAGGGTCTTGATCTCCAAGTGGAAGCAAGAATCTCCAAGTGGACTCAAGAACTGAAGATTAACTAAAGTGGGAGAGGACACTAGTCAGCTTCATGCCAGTCTCAAGATGACTCATCCTTTCTCCAAAAACCCTATATATAGAGCTCTCTCATGAGGTCTGGGGAGGCTGGAATTTTGTGCAAGTAAGGAAGTGTTGTTGGTTTGTGTATAGAACTATTGGGTGATTGCTTTGAAGGAGGTGAAGAGGAGATTTCTTTCTGCTGGGAGGTGTTGCTGGATTGGGCCTCTTATGGTTGTAACATTCTCAGAACTTTACTTCTTCCATTAATAAAGCATTTGAGGTTCTTCTATATGCATGTGTCTCTATGGCGAATTGATGCTTGTATATTTGATTTATTCTAATCCTTGAATCAGTTATGGATGTATGCTTCTTGTAGTTTCCCTTTCTTGTGCTTTTGCAGGATCTTTGTGTAGCTGGGCCAGTTAAAGAGCAAGGAGCTGGGAGCAAGCAGCAAAGAGGGAAGATTGGATCAACCATTAGCGGAAGATAACGGTTAGTGGATCCCTTTCTCCTCTCTCTTACATCTCATAAAGAAGTAATCTTGAATAGCTTTGTATTCAGTTGTTGCTGAGGTACTATCACCCTTAGAGTGGGATAGTGTCATTCCGTATTGGATACTTTTCCCAACAACAAATTGGCGACTCCACTGGGGATCGTATCTTGTTGGTTGTTTGTGTTTTTTGCTATTCATTTCATAAACAAAGGGAGTACCGAATCGAACTGTGTTTGAATCTTTCAAATGCAAAGTAGAGGGCAGCTACTCTGGCTCAGTTTCTGGGCAAGTTTATGATTTGAAGAGCTGATCCACAAGGACTCTAATAAGCTCTTAGTGATAGCTTTTCATCCTCCTTGTCATCCCTTAGTGTGTCCTTGACTGATAGCTTCTGATTTGAGCAAAAACTGTGAATTTTTGAGCAATCTGTGACCCGGAAACCACCAGAAACGAAAGTTTCGTTCTTCAGTGCAGGCTGTACAAAGGCTGTTTGCATTTCAGCGCAGTTCCCGAAGGGGCTACCTGCGCTGAAGGTCAAACAGGCAGTGTTCCACCTGCGCTGGACCAGTCCTGCCTTGTGCTGCTGGGGTTTCCTGCTGGTTCTTGCCTTGTTTTCACTCTTGTTTTTGCTGTTTGTTACCAGTCAGTGGGCCTATCTGAAACCAACTTTCCTTGTCACTATTCTGCCTCAGTTGTATAAAGAAACTGTGTTTGTTCTTTGTGTATTTCTTGTACATTTACAGTTTCCCATAACGAAAGTGAACTAGTCTTGATGTGGCCTCTTAGATCTAGACCTGTGATAAAGTGTCGTTTTGATCTTAAGAGTTAGTTTATTTGCTGTTCATAGCTGATTGAGCTTTTGCTTTCGTCATTTGGTTTGAATTTATATATTTGTAGTGTCGAAACAAGTAAATCTTAAGGTGTCTTTTGATTTTGGACAAGCTTGTTTGCTTTCACTTGAAATTGAATTCAAAATTATACAACAGCTTTCTTTTTGTATTGTCGCACAAACATTAAGAAAGAGAAAAGAAATACTTGCATCTTTGCATTTTGCATATAAGTTTGTATGTTGATTTAGGGAAAAAGTGCATTAGCGAGTGCTCTTTGATCTGTGCGAAAAGATTTTGTCTCTCTTTTCCCTCAGTAGTTAAGATTTTCATAAGTCAAAAAGATTGAAAAAAGCTTGCTTCTCATCTTAGACTGCATTTAGGAATTTGTATCAATACATCTCGTGGTGAACCTTGAAAGGCAAACTTAAAAATATCAACTTAAAATATATTGAATGAACCTAACAACGCTTTGAAACATAACGCAAACATCTAGAGGTCTAAGCTAGAGACGTGTTCCGACGTCGTTAAACGTAGTGACTGTCGATCTCGACGAAGGTGGGTGATTCCTCCTGAGAGTCGGTGGCACTAATACGGACTTGTGCTCCCACGTACCGTCGCGTATATATTGGGAGACCCCTATAGGAATAAAGCCTTTATCCAATAGGAAACCGTGTCGGCCGCCCTACTGATCGCAATGCAGTGAACACAGCATTCACGAAGATCGACCACTCGTACCGTAAAACGTATTCTGTGGTTTTGCGAAAGGTTTGGCACACCCTCTGCCTAGATCTCCAGAGCAGTTTCTTTTGGCCTTTTTCAAACTCTATAACTGAAAAAGTCCAACCGAGCATTTGTCACTTCGGGCTCGTTAATACATCGAAGGAGACTAGAGTCATCTTTAGCTTTTTCTCGACTCTTAAAAAGTGAAAAAGCAAGTTGTGTCTAAAAGCGTCTAATAAAATTCGTTCAATTCGGAAACACAAATTTCCCCTTTTAATATTTTAGTTGATCGAGTAATCCGCAATCGTGGAAGAAAGTCAATTGAAACCCCGTCGTTCGCGGAGGCTTACGAGTCAACCGTCTTTGTCCCCGGAATCGAAAACAGTACGGGCAAAGCGAACTCGTTTAACCGGTTCAAAATCTCCTTTGAAAGTTAGAACAAGTGTTCCTACTACATCCGAGGTTCCGGTTACTCCTAACATTTCTGGAAACCCTGCCTCTATAGAAGAAGTTCAACAGCCACAGAAGGACAGTAATATTGATCCTAGTCTGGGGGCAAATCCTTGTGTAACTGAACCAGTTCCACCTGTAACCGGTCCAGAAAGTTTTGTTCCCCAAACAACTGTCGCTGTCGAAACAACCACTTCTTCGGCACCAGAAATATTTTACGGACCTGACGGTCTTCCTCTTCCACCGGGTTTGATTGCGATAGAAGAGATTGCAGAGGATCCGCAAGCAAGTACTCCAACTCATTTTGGAGTAGGGGTCACTCTCTTTCCTTCATCAGAGGTTAATCCACCACAAGTGGAAGTCCCTGTAGAATCGCTAGGCAATCTATTGGATAGACTTAAAATGTCTGAACAACCATCATCATCTAGGACTGTGTCAAATGACACAGCGACAGCAGAAGCCCCTGCCGTCACTCCAACGATGTTTGCCGGCATACCAGCTGTCCCAACTAGCTCTCAACAGCTAGAAGGAGTCCACCAAGGGACTATTTCGACAGTATGGTCTGTTCCAGTTTGTTCATCCGGAGTAATACCCGGTAATTCTTATGTTGAAACTCGACAGATTGATCCTCATGGAGGTCAATTTGGGCCATCTAGTCCTCAAGGACTAACAATCCCTCTGAGTTCCGGATTGCTACCATACGGGGGGCAGTATGCCCTTTCATTACCTCCTCCGGGAGGATATGCATATGGCAGTTCTCAACAGTATTCTGGTTATACTGGAATTGCATCAAGTAGTTGGGTACCTATGCTACCTCAACAACCAAGGATTGTATATTCTATGCAACAGTGTGTACCTGTGACAAATATCCCGACCACCCGGCTATTGTAACCGTGTCCCAAGTTCAAGCGATACCTGTTACATGTCAACCTCAGATTTCTCAGGTTGTAATGCAACAGTCGCTTGACCATGGGTCACAACCACAATCGCCAACTGGTGGGATGACACAAGTACAAACGGGTACAATTACCCCACACCTTGGTCCAGTGGTTAGCATGGCGCAACAGAACATGGCGTCACAACCATGGCTTGTACAATACCAACAACCGCAGTTCCAGCAAATGTACCAAGGTCCTGAGCAGCAGATCTTTGCGAATAGTGGACAACCGTATATCCAAAACGGTCAAAACCAACCACTTTACAGTGGTCAAGTCCACCAGCCGTATCAGTCATACCAACATCAATTACATTATGCGGGTATGCAAAGACCCACTGCTCAAGCGATTCCATCGTACCCTGGTTACGCTTCGCCTAACCTGAATCAACAGTTACCATTCGTGGCAACCTTAGAGTTACCCGATTTACACCGTTTAACAAACGATCCGATTGCTTATGCCCCTTGGTGGCCAGCGATTCCTCATAAACTTCCATCTGACATTCCTAAATTCAATGGAAATCCAGGTGAAGACCCGTCGAATCACGTGATGACTTTTCATCTGTGGTGTTCGTCGAACACCCTTAATGACGATTCGATAAGACTTCGCCTTTTTCAGAGGACATTGACAGGTCCAACGGCTAAATGGTATATTGAATTGCCAAGAGCCTCTTTCGACAACTTTAGTTCCCTAGCCACGACTTTCTTAACCCACTTTCAATTACCGATAAGGTATGAAACGGGAACAGAAATATTAACCAACTTCAAACAGACAACTGCTACCCACATATCTGATCATATACATGAGTGGCGTCGTTGTCGTAGGATGGTGAAAACATATGTTCCCGATCAGCTATTAGCTGAATGGTTTATAAAGTCGTTACTTCTGGCTATTACGGAAGATGTGGCCAAAGGGGGAGTCGTAACAGAGGAGCAAGTTATTGCTCGTGCGCAGTATTTGGACTTAGTTTATACTCAGTCCGACACACTCTATGACAAAATACCTAACGCCCCTAGACCAGAATTTTCAATTCCTCCCCCTCCTAAATCAAATAGTGACTCTCATGCCGGTGATGGCGTGATTGGCACGGCAAACGCGAAATCGATAAAGGCTTCGTCAAAGAAAGCCCGTAAGAATTCGGATCAAAATGCAAAAGAAGAAATTCTTGCTTCGGAAGTGAATGCCGTATCAGAAGATAAAGGCAAAGAAACCAATCAACCAGGAAGCAAGAAAAAGCAAAACAAAGGGAAGAAGAAGAAACAGGGTGAGTCATCCCCTGGAAAAAATTCTTCAAACCCTCCTGGAAAAGGGAAACAAAATTATCCATGTCAAATATGTGATGATGAGGATCATTACACAAAGAATTGCCCATTCAAAGCTGAGTTAAAGAGGTTCTTTAAAAGTTCCCAAACCTCAGCTGTGTTAACTGATCCGTTTCCCAACCCAGGTCAAAATTTGGTTGATAGTGGAAATGCTTCCCCGTCGCAAGTCCTTATGTTGTCGGTTTCGAAACAGCAGAATGATGCTTTGATTTCGACAAGGAACAAAGATTATGGGAATCCTCAGGTATCGAACGAAAAAGGTAAAGATCAACCAAGTAGTTCGACAACAACTTCGACAGAAGTTGTAACGCCCACCATCCCTGAATTAACAATAAAACCGCCAAAGGGTGTAGTACACAAGTCGACGTTTAATCCTCGCGCCAGAGCGGCGCAGCATTATAATATAGTGGAAGATTTGGCCCAATCGCCATCTACTATGTCGACTCTTGAAGTGCTACAAAATTGTCCAAACCAAAGGCAGGCATTGTTATCGGCAATTGGTGGGGTTGATCCTAAAGATTCCAATCTTGTATCCTTTGATCACAAGGGATATGATCCTCAGTTACCAGCTCAGCTAGCTTTCCTTATTCAAGTGAAAGCACTCAACAAAACTGTTCACAGAACGATAATTGATGAGGGAGCCTCGACATGTATTATGTCAATGAGTTGCTGGAAAACTTTAGGATCTCCAACCTTGTCACGATCTTCGACGACATTAAAAGCCTTCGAAGGAAGGACTTATACCCCTTACGGTATCCTTAATAACTTGAAAGTTGAACTACGAGGAAAGACAGTAGAAATTGATGTGGAAGTCATTGATGGAAATCTTGACTATAACATCCTACTGGGTAGACCATGGATTTATGCCATGGCAGCTGTCATGTCGACTTATTTTAGGAAGATCGCATTCCCGTTTGAAGGATGGATTACAATCGTCGACCAACAGAATTTCCTCCCTAATGGTTCACAAGTTACAGGAAGCATTCCCATGATCCATGAGAGCAACCATTCAATTCAAGATATCGGAGTAGGATTATTGAAAGACCCCACATTAATGGGAACTTTCGCGCTACCACCTCCTATTTATATAGGAAATGTACCGTTTGTAGCAACCTGCAACATGATATCTTCCATGAAGGTCAACATGGATCATTCAATGGTTTTGCCCCCAAGCCCTTTAGAAATATTGTAGCAATCAATGTTTCAAGCATGGGAGGCGAGCCCAAATCAACGCTCCTCAAGCATTTGGGTAGATAGAACTAGAGAATACGGAACCCCATTAGATCCTTGGTCGAAAGTACATGGGACTGACGAAGGAATGCTACAATCAATGATGATTGAGGGGGCACCATGGAATGATCACCACCATCGTTCCCTTCTTCCGGAATATGAAGAAGATACTCAAAGTGACCTCTATCACCCTTCAGTATTTGAATTCCTAACGAATACTGTAAATACGGTGGATTCCGAGTGAAACCTGTCCAATATTGAAGAGACTATAGCCATAAATATCTCGACCAAGACAGATGTTGTAGAGAATATTTATGTCAGCAAAGGTTGTTCCCCTTCAGAACTGGAAATATATAACGCTCTTTTTCGCGAATTTAGAGATGTCTTTGCTTGGTCATATGATGAAATGCCAGGCATTGACTCGAGTATGGTTGAACATGAAATTAAAATGTATCCTGATGTCAAACCAGTAAGACAACGGCTTTGGCAGGTGCACCCGAAGAAAGCCGCTGCCATTAAGGCAGAAGTTGAAAAACTTCTCCATGCTGGATTCATCTACCCGGTTCCTCTAACCAATTGGGTATCGAATATTGTCCCTGTTATGAAAAAACAAGGGACGATTAGAGTGTGTGTCGATTATAGGGATGTAAACCAAGCTTGTCCTAAGGACAACTACCCTACACCCTTCATCGACCAGATAATTGATGAATGCGCCGGATGTGAAATCTTTTCATTTATGGATGGATTTTCCGGGTATAATCAAATAAATATCCGCCCACAGGACCAGTCAAAGACTGCATTTATTTGTCCGTGGGGCACATTCGCTTATCGAAAATTACCCTTTGGGTTAAAGAACGCAGGGGCGACGTTTCAGAGGGCAATGAATTATGCCTTCCATGACATCAAGAACATCGTTCAACCTTATCTCGACGATCTTCCAGCTCATTCGCGAAAGTGGACTGATCATCCGCAGCATTTAAGAGCGATATTTCTACGTTGCCGACACTACAAGATAAGACTCAATCCACACAAATGTGTGTTTTGCGTCGGTTCTGGTCGTTTACTTGGCTTTGTAGTCTCTAAAGATGGGATTCGTCTCGACCCCTGCAAGGTTCAGGCAATCATTAATTTGCCTCCACCTTCAAATTTGCTTCAGATTCAGAAACTCCAAGGGAAAGCAAACTTTCTGAGGAGGTTCATTCCAAATTACGCAGAACTTGCTAAGGGTTATACTCGTCTTTTGAAAAAGGATGTACCTTTTGTCTGGGACCAGGTGGCACAAGCTTCCTTTGATGCTCTGAAAGAGTGTCTAGTAAAAGCATCATTAATGTACGCCCCAGACTATCAAAGAGATTTTAACCTGTATCTGGCTGCAGCAGATACGACCATTGCGATGGTTTTAGTTCAAGAAGTCGATGGAATTGAACATCCTATCTATTATTTAAGTAAAAACTTAAACGATACAGAAAGTAAATATTCTTATGTTGAAAAACTAGCGCTTGCAGCTGTTCAAGCGATTCAAAGGTTTCGACATTATGTCCTCTTTCGGAAAACTACCATCTTGTCAGATTGCAACCCCATGACGTATATACTGTCGCGACAGTTGCTGGGGGGAAAATATTCAAAATGGATAGCGATCCTTCAAGAGTTTGATCTGGAATTTGTGAAATCCAAATCAAAGAAAGCTCTAGTTTTCGCAGAATTATTATGCGACCTCCCATCATCGTCCAACGATAAAACATCGGAAGAGTCAATCGTGGACGAAAGTTTGTTTCTGATATCTGTAAGCGATGAGTGGTATGGAGATATCATAGTTTATCTCCAAACCCAAAAGTTCAGGTCTAATACCTCTCTCTCCGAACAAAAACGTATACGATACCAAGCAAAAGACTACATGATCGTCGGTGATACACTTTACCGTCGGGGTGTCGATACAGTTCTAAGGAGGTGCCTTACCCATGAGGAGGCCGAAAAAGCCCTGAATGATTGTCATTCAGGCGCGTGTGGGGGGCATCAGTCTGGGTATGCAACAGCATAAAGAATCTTACGAGCAGGATACTTCTAGCCAACCATATTCAAAGATTGCATAACCACAGTCAGAAGTTGCCATGCTTGTCAAATCTTTGAAAGCAAAACCAGACGACCACCCGCACCTTTACAGCCGATAGTTGCTGTTGGGCCCTTCGCCAAGTGGGGCATCGATTTCATGCAATGTAACCCCACCTCGACCGGGGGGCATGGGTATATTATAGTCGCTGTTGACTATTTTACCAAATGGGCCGAGGCGATGCCTACATTGGATAACACTGGTGAAACAGCCGCCCTTTTCTTTTTTAATCATGTAGTCGCCAGGTTCAGCGTACCACAGGCTATAGTTACAGATCATGGGTTGCATTTTCGCAATCACATGATGGTCGAATTAGCTGTCAAGCTAGGGCTATCTCATGACAGCTCTACCCCATATTATCCGCAAGCCAACGGACAAGTTGAGGCAATCAACAAGGTCCTGAAGCGTATGTTGCAAAGGATGATCGGGGTTCACAAAAGAAGGTGGCACCTAATCCTGTACTCAGCCTTGTGGGCCTACCGAACGTCGGTAAAGAACGCAACCGGGTTCACACCTTTTCAATTGGTGTATGGCCTGGAAGCAGTCTTACCGATCCAGTGCGAAATTTCATCGCTTAAACTCGCAATTGATCTTCTCCCCGGAACCTCAGAAGAAGAGGCTCGTTTCTTGGAATTAATCCAGTTGGATGAAACCCGTCGTGACGCCGCTTTGACTACCGAAGCTCATAAGAAATGAGTCAAGGCTCAGTTTGACAAAAATGTCAAACCCCGTGTCTTCTCGGAAGGTGATTTGGTCTTGCTTTATGACCAAGAATCCGATAAATTGGGAGCAGGTAAATTCAAGTCCTTATGGATGGGCCCCTATATTGTTAAAAGGGTGTTAGCAAAAGGAGCCTACGAGTTTATGGATTACGATGGAATTCCACTGGCGCAGCCCCGCAACGGGTTGTACCTCAAGCGTTACTATGCTTAAATAGTAACCTACATGCTTTTGTTGTATTTTGTTTTCGCTAAAGTGTTTGTTCTGGTCGAGTGATCCACCTTTTTCCGTTGCAGATGTCGAACCTTATGGAGACATGTGTTGGATATGCCGACGGAGCGAGTCGTAGTTCGCGGAACCTATCCTCCGCAGCCTAGGCCATTTTTGATCCAAGCAGCAAGTTAGTAAGTTTCAGAGGTGTATGTATTGGGCAATCAATGAATAACATCGCTGAGTATAGCGCGTTGATAGAACTACTCTCTGATGCCATCACACGTGGCATATGCCGACTAATTGTCAGGCTAGACTCACAGCTCATAATACTACAACTCAATGGTATATATTCTGTTCGCAATCCAGCTATTTATTGCATGTTCCTAAGGGTTAAGATCTTGGAAAGACGATTTGATTCAATTCAATATCAACATATTTCAAGAAACTTGAACACATTAACTGACTCATTGGCAAACTATGTGTTAGATAGACATTTGCAACATTTATAAAAAGGACACATCATCAAAAAATTGTACATATGGATCACGTAAATCAACCAGAGTAAAACCCGAAAATCAAAATATATAAGCTGTTTATATAAGTTCATACATAATGTTCTGTAACCAAGACAAAATTGGTCATATGACCTAAGAACTCAAAAAGATGCTAGGGGGCACCCTAGCCTAGTGGTGCTCATGATAGTACGTCACGGCCTGTGCAATCATGCGCAAGAGACGAGTCCATCGTCTAGGCACACCAATGGTATGCCGCTGCATCTGTAAAGGTAACTCGTCAATCTGTACATCCGGAAGGCCACGAGTAAGGCTCTCAACCTGCCCCTGCACAGCTGTAAGGGTCTCGGTGTCATCAAGATCGCGAATAACAACTCTCCTAGCAGGCTCCCCTACCGGGACAGCAGCTGGCGATCTCGGACGAACTGCTGGACGAACAGGACCAATATCTGCATGCACCCAAGAGTACAATTAAAAGTCTTGATAGAATAAAGCACAACAACATTATGAGTAAGAACAATAAACAGTAATATGGTCAAAGAGTTTACCAATGGCACCCCACTGCTCGCCATCCGGTAACACCAAATCCGGATCACCTCGGAAATCCATACCCACATATGGATACTCAGAAAACGCCATCTCCTGGCACTCGAACCACCTAAAGAAGGCCTCAGTGAAAGTGATCTGAGGTTGACCTGCATGCCTAGACATGTGGTCAACCCACCTCTGCATGCGTGGCTCGGTCGGAGAAGGCAAGTCAAGTATGATGTACTGAGGCTGCATCAGTGGGATTTTCTCCAAGGCGAAGGCAGTTAGAATAGAACCAAATCCAAAGTTCTTCAGCTTCCCGTCCTTTACCTTGGTCAATTGACTTTTCATCTGAACAAGTACTGCATCACACCAGTTGAATACTTTCGGTTGGAGACACTCCAAGGCGTGCTGCATATAAGACCTGTTGGCAACATGTAGAGCTGCGCTGCCGGCCATCCTACCAATAGTGAACAGAATGGACCTAAGAGCCCGATCAGTAATCTCTCGGATAACAATCTTGCCGTCTCTGCTCAGCTGAGAACCTTCCCTGCAGTACTGGCGGACATAATCTATGGTGGAATCAGTCCCCCGGGCCGTACGTGATAAGGAAATGGGGGCACCTCGTCTTGACAGTCCAGTCAAGAAGTACATGTCCTCTATGGTCAAGGGGATGGTCTTCCCCCTAATCTGGAACACTTGGTTAACAGGATCCAAAGCATCAAGCATATACTGCAGTAAAGAAATCTGTGCTCTCATGCTAGAGATACGGAAGAACTTCAGCAGGCCACAGTTCCGCAGCGCGTTCACCATGACCGGGTCATGGAGGGCAATCATGTCCTCCTCTTCATGTTCTCGTTCTTGCCATGTAAGGGACATTTTGTTCAAGGTTCCCTGCAAAGCAAACAAGAGAAAGAGTGAATTCCTGATTTGATGAAAACCTGGCGAAAAAATCATCAAAAATAACCTTAAAACTCAGTCTTTTTGAGCCCAGCGCAGGCAAGAAGTCTCCCACTTGCGCTGAGGGTCAGGCTGCCTTAAGACAGCTTGACCTTCAGCGCAGGTTTCGAAAGGGAAACCTGCGCTGATCCTAGGGCGCCCTGGCAAAACCCCAGGGGCTCAGAAAGACCGGAAAACAAGCAAAAAATAGGAAAAGGAAACCGTGAAAAGAAAGAGCTAGGGTTTAGCTCCTACCTGGTCCAAACGGCACCGAAAATCGTCCGCAGAATCTCCCGGAATCAGCTGGTGAAAATCAAGGGGGAAGAGGCACCTCCAGAGCTCCAACAAACCAAATGCAAATGAAATGGTAAATGAGAGGTAAAAACACCTTTTAATGGCTTTTTACAGAGTTTAAAGTGAAATATTAGGGTTATAATCTCATTTTCATGCAAATATTATTCATTTCTAACGAAGTTTGTTGCAGCAATTGAAAATGCAGTACTATATTTGAAAAAAGAGAAAAGCTAGTAATGGTAAAAATCAAAATTTGACCATATAATCGAGCAGTTTTACCGCGGAATTTATGCTCGTTAAAAAATAGAAAAACGAAGATCCGAGCAGTTTTAGCACATAGTTCATGCTCGTTGAAAAATAAACATAAGATTGAGCAAGAGTTTCCTCCAGAGTTTAAGCTCATTAAAAAATGAACCTATTCCGGTAAATAACCATTGTGATCGTAAATTTATTAGCCATAAAAAGCCTTGGTCGTGTTTGCACCTGCCACCTCCATTCCATTTGGCCGATCATTCACCCCATATGATTGTTTACCCATTTTGAGGAATAGCTGCAAAGAGTGATTTCACTTAGCCATCCTTGTGACACTGCCGTGATTGGAAAATTCCAACCTGTACCTGGAATCTGCTGCTATCCCTGTTTATCACTCGTTCCTCAAAAGACGAGTCTTCTTTGAGCTCTTTTCTCCTGACTCGTAAAATATGAAAAGTTTGCCGAGTTTTGGCCTTCCAGCTCGTTAAAAGGACCGGAAGAGCTATCCCTCCTCTAGATTTTAATCTTTTTGGACCTGAGGGATTATTGCACAAAAAGGTCGAGCGCTTGTTTTATTCGGCTCGTTAAAGTTATCGAAAACTCATCCCTTCTGTATTGTTTTATACTTTTTCGGACTTAAGGGATTAGATGACGAAAAAGGAATTTTGGAGTTAACTTTCTGTACCTTTTCAGACTCTCTAAAAATGAAAAGGACCGAGTTTTCCTTGTCGTTAGACTCATTAAAATGATTAAATAGTGACAAACTTGTCTTTAGACGAGAACGAGTTTCCCTATCGCTTGGCTCGTTAAAACATAGCGATGGGCTTGCTCGAAGGGCAGCTTATAGAACAAGCATATGTTATCCTCCTCAAGCTTGACAAAAATAAAGAGGTACTGGTCAGAAATGACTGGGGAAAAATTGGGAGAACCTCAAAGCTCTAATGGTAGCAAGTCGCTCTTGAACATGACACTTTTCCTCCGTATCACATCGGGTTGGGTTGTTTCATTCACCGGTCTCATCACCATGGTCCTCGCCAAACCATCCACATTTGGGGTAATGCTACCGATCCATCGCATCAATGTCGTTATATGTTCAAGAGCTGTTGTTCAGAAAGAGTCAACCGTGTCCCATCCACTGCCATACATTATCCTTCATCCACCCATGATCGCCACCCTGAATCATATTTCACAGATTGTTTTCACCTCCACTAAAATCATTAGCTCCGTTCCGTGTCACTGATGTGGGATTCATTAAGGCCCTCCTTTGACGGATCGCTTCTTGTCGACTTCAGCTCATTATCCAAGAAGTTGATCTAGCAACAACCCCCTCAGTACTTTGAAGCTTGCATGCCTCAATGGCAAGTTTCTCACTTCCGGCGACAGGTATACATCAATGACCTTCGACCAGAAGATTTTACGTGGTGTTCGATGCCAAGTCCTATATTCACACCACGTGAATTGTACTGCAGTACCTTGAGGGTCATTATCATTATCGGTGATTCCTCTCGCGCTTGTTAACGGTTTACATTATTGACCGGTAATCAAGCGATGTCTTTCCATGTTCGACTTCAGCGCAATTCTCACATGGATCGACTTGTACTAAGAGTGAAGATCGAACGAATTTGAAGACCCCGGATCTAGTTTCATCCATCCGGGCTGCGATATATATTCAGGAAAAATAAAGACATTTGATATGTACATAATTGCAGCAGATGATCATCCTACTCAAAGGATGATAATTTCAGCAGAGAATTATCAGTCTACCATCAGACGATCGTCTGTTATATGTACCAAAATGAATTTATAAAGCTGAGCATGGGAATGCCCGCCTCAGCTAGATCATGAAAGCAGAATGAAAAATAATGTATTGTATTGTATTTTATTACAGGTCACCTCTCAGCGATTGAATGAACTTCGGATCCTCCTGATAAATCATTTCACCCAATAAACGACGTCATACTTTAGGGGGCAACTGTTATAGACATTTTTGTGCCTAACAGCATGGAGCATGAAATGTCAATAATCTGAGGGATCCAAAGTCCCTAAACATGTTGTTCTTACCCTTAGAGGAACAAGGTCAGCAAACCACAGCACTGAAAATCAGTTCTCCACCTGAAAACACTAAAAAACAAGCTATTTCTGGATCATGTCAGCTGCTCCACTGAGCATCTGCGCTGAATGTCAACTGCTCCACTCTGTACCTGTGCTGAATGTCAAATCTAATGAAGGCTACCTGCGCTGGGCGAGATTGGCCAAGTGGCACAGTCATTCTGCAAGGTGTCAATTGCCCAGGAAGCTTCCAAACTGACACTTGGGTCAAGGAATTCGCCTTGTAATGAGTCAAAGGGTCTTGATCTCCAAGTGGAAGCAAGAATCTCCAAGTGGACTCAAGAACTGAAGATTAACTAAAGTGGGAGAGGACACTAGTCAGCTTCATGCCAGTCTCAAGATGACTCATCCTTTCTCCAAAAACCCTATATATAGAGCTCTCTCATGAGATCTGGGGAGGCTGGAATTTTGTGCAAGTAAGGAAGTGCTGTTGGTTTGTGTATAGAACTATTGGGTGATTGCTTTGAAGGAGGTGAAGAGGAGATTTCTTTCTGCTGGGAGGTGTTGCTGGATTGGGCCTCTTATGGTTGTAACATTCTCAAAACTTTACTTCTTCCATTAATAAAGCATTTGAGGTTCTTCTATATGCATGTGTCTCTATGGCGAATTGATGCTTGTATATTTGATTTATTCTAATCCTTGAATTAGTTATGGATGTATGCTTCTTGTAGTTTCCCTTTCTTGTGCTTTTGCAGGATCTTTGTGTAGCTGGGCCAGTTAAAGAGCAAGGAGCTAGGAGCAAGCAGCAAAGAGGGAAGATTGGATCAACCATTAGCAGAAGATAACGGTTAGTGGATCCCTTTCTCCTCTCTCTTACATCTCATAAAGAAGTAATCTTGAATAGCTTTGTATTCAGTTGTTGTTGAGGTACTATCACCCTTAGAGTGGGATAGGGTCATTCCGTATTGGATACTTTTCCCAACAACAGAATTCATCCACCGCGGTCAACCCATCATAGGTAGGTAGATCCATTGCCTCTGTTATCATGTAGCGCAGTGATCTAACCATCATGTTGCAATTAAGCATTGTTACTTCGTGCAGCCGATTCTGCCATCGCTCTATCTCTTCATCTAAATTTGAAGTGCAAGAGCTTTTGCGCTCCCACAAAATCCTTCCATCTGCAGTCGTATTCACCCAATCCTCTTCTCGTGCGGTTATTTTGTAAATACAATCGAGATTGTCATCACTATCATCGTCACACACCAGTTCAGTGTATCGCATTCCTTCAACTGGATCTAGTGGTACTACCATGCGTAGTGACTTTTTCTCAAAGATCATTTTGTGGTTCTTCATATTTATGACTCCATTCATATCGGTAACCCAGTCTATTCCTAGTAGTGTGGGATAGGGATTACTATCATTGACAATCTCTATCACTTCAAAATCCACCTACGCGCTCGCACCTTCAATATCTACTGTTACCCCTTGCAATCTTCCCATGGGCAAGATCTTCTGTTGGTTCGCCATTCCTAACTGAATAGGGGACCACTGTAGCGTAGGTCTGCCCATGCGTTCCCATGTTTGTTTTGGCAGTACATTCTCATATGATCCAAAATCCAGGATTACCTTATCCATTTCATATTCATTGATTTGTGCAGTCAACCTCATTTCCCTTCCTATGCACAATGCTGCTTTCCAAGTTTCTGGACCACGCACGGTTCTCCTAACCCCGCACACCTAGTGATAAGTTCCTGTAGTCCTTTTGCTGCCTGGTTGTCATGTAGTAGTTTCATGCATGTCTCCAGAAAGGTAGTGAGCATTCAAGGATCCATCCTTGGTTCTATTTGATCCTTACTACCTGAAGTGGAGGCCTCCGTGAAGCTCTTCATAGCTTCCATGAATGTCTCCTCTGCGCATTCTAAATCAAATTCAGGTTCCTTTGTAGGAGCCTTGCAAACCCACACACTTTCTTCTAATTGTTTTCCTTTATCATCGCTAGTGGTCAAACCGCTCTTGAGCATCATGTTTACATTCGAGTCTTCTTTGTGTGGCTCAGACCTCGTCATTTGTAGATTCTGAGTCGGAGGGGGCTGAAGTACCCCTTTTTCGTGCAGTCTCACTATCAATGTAGGGCAGTCTTCTGCCTCATGATCAAACTGAGTACAGTACAAACATGATGTCCTTGTTAGGTTTGCACAATCGTGGGCATAGTGCCTTGGCCCTCCACAATTATAACAAATTAACTATCCATGACCCCTTCCTGGTCCCATTCCACCTTGACCTCGACTGTGCCCCTGAAATCTAGCATGCTCCATTCCTTCGTTCGAGTGGAGGGCTCGTGTTTTAGTCTGCACCCTGTAGGTAAGAGTCCGATCCATCATTAGTTCGTAGTTTCTGTGGGTGCACTCATCATGGCCTATGGACCTACATAAGTTAGAAAACAATTGTTGGGACGTCTGCGTATACTTCTGCAATAGATGACAATTATCCGTAGTGTGTTTCCATCCTATCTGACAGATCACACACCATAATGCAGGCGCCTCACTCAGTCCTGCCTATGCCTCAGGTCTTAACGGCATTGGCCCTCCTCCTGCCAAGTAATTTGTGAACACTAGGTAGTGGTCCTTGTCATGCCCATGGCCTTTTCATTTTATGCACCATACCTCCTTGTGTGCCTCTGGCTGAGGTGTTCTGTCTTGTTTAAAACTCTGCATTTCCAGACACATATTTTGCAGTTGCCCATGGATTTTTTGGACTCCCAAACAAGGGTCTTGTATAGGGGTCTCATGCAATCTCATTGCCATCTCCAAAGCTTCGGCCTGGGTGGAAATTTTTTGTTGTGACAGCGCCATCCGTAAGTGCGGTGTTAGTGACGTTACAAACCATTCGCGATGCTATCCATCCATCAACATCATTTTGGCTTTCCGAATCATGCTCTTCAGTCTCTGGTCCAAATCCCAGGGGGTCTCACCTAGGAGCGTCGAGATCTCCTTAAACCCGATGATTTATTTTGTTTCTGACTTTGGCCTACTAAATTCCCTGTTCAGGGCGGTCTGGATTTCTATGATTCCTGCGTTTGGATGGTTGTTAGAATGCTTGATGTACCATGTTAATGCGTGATCCTGCAACGCACTCACTAGCGTATCCTTCTTGATATTATCATCCACAACGCCCTGTGCTTCCCATACTACTCTTACCACAAACCAGAATTGGTCCGGATCTTCATTCCCCACTCCTCTGAATACTGGTAGTTTGATCGCACTGGCCATACTAAACTGTGGTGGTGGTGGAGGTGGGGTGGGTGGAGGTGGAGGTGAGGAGGGTGAGATGGGTGGTGGTGTAGGTGGAGGTGGTAGGTGTGATGCAGGAAAGTGTTCCCTTTGCGGACAGAGGCAACCCCTCTAGCCCTAGAGTGGGTCTAGTCACAAACAAGGACAGATCAACAATGGCTTTCCTTAAACAGTCATAGTTGGAGGCCTACCTCAACCGGTGGTCAATGGAGTTCCGTTGCGTTGCTCCATCTTCCACTTCCTTCTCCTAATGAGTGATCAACCCGAAACAATGCAAAGGAAATACAACAAAGCACGTAACCAGAAAACAACAATGATCTATTTACTCACAAAGTCAAGAAGTCATGAGCTATCAAGTAAATTACATACAAGACATAGGAAAACATCATTGATTGTATTAATAATGAAATAAGAGCAAGCTTACAACCAAAGTCTTCACATCACAAGCCTTCTCAGAGGGATATAGCTAGCATGTTATTCAAGCATTCACTCTTTGAAGATGGATCTCCCAACATACAAGATTCTCTCTCACTCATAAGTTTTACACAAGATTAAGGGAACTTCACAACCTTCCACAAACTATCAAAAATCCCACACTTGTCACACTCACACTAGCTATCTAGCAAATTCACAAACTCTAACAACACTGCTCAACTAGCCAACTATAAAAAACTAGCAATATATAGCAATGGTGAGAGTTTAAATAGGAGAAGGAGTCTCCATGAAAGGTGGAAGAGTGAGCTTATCTCCAAGGAAGGTAGCACAAATGATGGAACAGCCACACCAAAGGAGGAAAGGCGACACAAACTATGCCAAAAACCAGGTCTGGAGTCATCCAGAAGGTCGATTGTTGGAACAAATTCGCCCAATCTGGATCATCGCAGGGGCATAACTGAGCTATAGTGCTGACATCGCTAGTGAGTAGTGTAGCTAGTCAGATCATCGCTAAATATAATAAGTAACCTCGCACTGGGGCATGAAATCAGACCATCACGGGAAACAGATGTACTTCCACACTGGCAGCACATCTAGACTATTTATGAGCGCCCTTCAGCGCGTCTATTAAGTCCACAGTCGCTATGAGGCAGATAACTTAGGAAAAGTGGGTCATTTGGCAACATCAGAGAGCATTGTTCAATATGAGCATGTTTGACTTGGACACTTGACCCAGTAGAAGCACTGGAGTGAAGGCAGTGACAAATTACTGTGTAACAGTAGGCGTGGAATTCGTTGCCTTATTAGATTGACCACGCTTCTCGGAGAGACTTTCATGAGCTCTTCCTCGCTTTCCCGCGAGGGGGGAATTAAGGGACTAGTTTCCAATTCTTCACTACTTCCACTTCTGTAGATCTTCCCACTCGCTATCCCTTGAGGAAACATTGCTTAGAAGGAAAGGATGCAAAGAAAATTTCATGGATTTCCGTATACAAGTATTGCTCCAACCACTGTTCCTTAGATACTAGCGGATTTCTATTTTCCTACACAGCGAACGCGTGAATCTTCTTATCCAACCACCCTTCAATTTCTTTCTTTGTTGGATTCTAGTGGCACGACATCAGACATCCCTTATGTAGATCCTGCTCCTGGCAACAGAACCATTTGTTGGCTTGTGTGGGCCTAACCCAAGTTCAGAGGTGATTTAGCCAAGAAAACCCTGGTACTACTATCCCTTTCGGTAACAGTCCGTAGAGCACAGACTAAGGTCTCACCCGAAGTAGTATGGGAGGGTGCTAGAACTAGGTTTCCACACCCTGGGGATGTCTGATGAGCTTCTGGAGGTCTATGGGTTGACCCTGCGCGCACGTCACTACACACACCTATTAGTCCCTTGCAACTTGTGATGCTGCCTTCGTGCGGCCCTACTCGGGGCGTGACCCATATTATACCCAAGTTCCTTGCTATTTAACCTATTATTACTCGATTACTTAACTTATCTATGTAAGACTAGCGATAATTAATAGTATATCCAGCAATCATATAAGTGCGTGTGATAATCAAAACAGTATAAATGTAAAGAATGCAATACACAAACAGATGCACTGAATTTGGAATCAACTTCTCTTTATTATTCTTCGTTCAAGATTACAGACTCGACACCGCCCTATGCACTCAGATATAGGGGTCTGTGCACTTAGCTGCAGACTCTACTAGGCCTTTGCACACTCAGCTGCAGAGCCTCTTCCCACTACTACAACCCAATACACTTAGACTCTTACTTTGTGCTCTATCTTTTCCACTCCACTTCCTTTACAACTTAGAGCCTCACTCTACGCCGACATGACATTACATTACTTTACAATACTTAGGGTAGACAACCCTATGACTCAACCTATACTTCGTACTCCATGCCCAAAATTCGCAGAGTCTTACAATACATTTGACCAAAACTTGGGCTTTGAGCCCCAAAACATGTTGTGGGGGGATTCCATGCCCAACAATCATCAATGAATACAATAGCAAACTTATCCAAATAGGGATGAAACACACTATTCATCAAACACATAAAGGTAGTTGGAGCATTATTCAAACCGAATGGAAGTACAATAACCTCATAATTCCCACACTTGGTCCAAAAAGGTGTCTTGTAAATGTCCTCCTCTTTAATGCATACTTGATGATATCTGGATTTCAGATCAATATTTTAGAACGTCATTGCTCCCTTCAGCTAATCAAACAATTCATCAATCCTCAGAAACATATACTTGTTCTTGTTGATCACTTTGTTCAACTTCCTGTAGTCGATGCGCAATTCGAGAGTACCATCCTTCTTCTTCACAAACAATACTAGTGCACCCAAAGGTGATACACTTGGCCTAATGTGTCCCTTGTCGAGCATCTCTTTCAGCTGCAACTTTAACTCTACCAACTCAGGTGTACTAATCCTGTAAGGTGCTTTTGATGTTGGAGCTACCTCTGGCACAAACTCAATAGAAAATTATACTTCCCTATGAGGTGGATACTTTGAAATCTCTATAGGAAACACATCCTAAAACTGTTGTAGAACCGGGTACCTTCTCAAAACATCTACATCCTCAACTTCCTTACCTTTGTCACTAGAGATATGTACGAAAAATAACACATGCCCTTTTTTGTAACTATGCTTTTCCTACATATTTGTCACCATCCTAACTGATCTGGATTTCTTCTTTCCCTATAAGACTCTTGGTTCCCCATTGTCATCCAAGCACTCAATGGATTTGTCATAACAATCCACCTTGGTCCTATGAATGTATAACCAATCCATGCCCAACAACATACCATATGGTCCCAATGGTAATACATTAAAATGTGTTGTGGTATGCATACCATTCAAATCAAATGAAAAAGATCTTACCCAATGGTGAACTCGCTTCTTTATACTTGTACCCAACTGTACTAGCCAATATTTTGCATGCACTTCTTTATTCAAACCACACTTTTTGACCAAGTCAGGACTAAAATAACTATAATTAAATCAAGGGTCAATCAAAATAGAAAAAACTTGATCATAAAGCTTACCATCCATCTCAACGATCGATGCCTGATGGTCTACCTGTCTGTTGTCCAACACTGCTGTTGGGACAGGGTCCCTTAGGGTCAATTTTACAAATAGTTTTTTTATTTTTTTAAAGTCTCTGAATTTTGAGGAGTGGAGTGTGAAGGTCATTAGAAGTCAAAGGGGCTTTAGGAAGGTTAAAACCCCTTAGTTTTTTAGAAGTTAAGTTGTTTTATGACCCACCCATGATTCGCGGACCATGGTATTATAATGGAATAAGCTATAAAAATGAGTCATAGATGGTCATAAGGGATATATATCAATTGAATATCTATATATGGGTAAGTAAGATAAGTCAGAAGAGTTTGTTTTCTTTACTTAGGCGAAGGGGAAGGCTCCTGCAACTATTTATGCAAAGACTTTCGTAAGTCTGCAACTGAGTGTGTGGGCCCCTGCAAATGTGTGCCCAGGGAAGAAAGAGTCTGTAATAGAATATCTTAATATAATAAAGACTATTTTGGAGCAATATCTATGCATTTGTTCATTTATGTTTACTTTTGAATTTACTATGCATTCGCTCTGTTTATTGCATTTATCATAAGAATTACTTAATGAATGTGTAGAAGTGGTAGATCTAGTCAATTACATGATTCTATGAATGTTTAGAACACTTAGAGAAGAGTTTAGATCTGTTATCTATAATTTGCTATAATTTATGCGTTTCAAAGGTTAGGGTTTGCGAAGGTAGGTATAAATCCCTAGGAGTAACAAAAACACATGACATAGACCTCTGGATGTAGAAACCTGGTTTTGTCATCCCCCAATACTGCCTCAGGTGAGATTGCAGCTTTCTCTACGCGTGTTGTTGCCGAAAGGGACGACAGTGTAGGGTTTTATTGGTTGGCACAACTAACTTTGGACCTGGGTCCAGACACCCTCAACTCAATAAATGGTTCTGTTGCTAGGAGCAGGATCTGTTTGAGGAATGTGCGATGTCAAATAAATGGTTCCCAATTAAGAAGGAGATCGAGAAGTTGATAGATCAGAAGTTGCACGAATTTGTAGCC
Source organism: Pinus tabuliformis (assembly GCA_031772625.1). Taxonomy (NCBI): domain Eukaryota; kingdom Viridiplantae; phylum Streptophyta; class Pinopsida; order Pinales; family Pinaceae; genus Pinus; species Pinus tabuliformis. The sequence goes on from CM062804.1 coordinate 836,373,146, forward strand.
AAGGAAAACAGGAATCCGTGCCTATCAAAGGAAGAGTGGCTAAATAGATACCTATATATAGATGAACTCGAAACATTCTTCTGCTCGTTTCCATGTGAATTATACGAATGTATGTATAAATGGGCGAACAGTCAAGGCATGTGGAAATTGGATATCCCTATTGTGTGGACTCCAAAGTTGGTGAGGTGCCTAGAAGCTTCATAAAACAAATCATGAGGGCTGCCAATTACTGGATCAATAGCATTTTAGGCAGATTCATTACTGAGTTCGCGATCGATACGTTTGTTAGTTATAAAAAAGTTGAACACTGATTTTTCAAAGGACCAAGAGGTAAGTATCTGAAGTCCCTAAAAACTTGGATTAAAATTCTATTATGAAAGAAAAGTGTTATGCCATTGAATTAATGTTTAGAAGATACTTGACAGGAACTATGCGAAGCCGAAAGAAGTTCAAAAGGGATCTAGATTCAGGTGCTAAGTACAATTCTCTATTGGAAGTGTCTGATAGTGACAAAGAAAGTAGTATTCTGAAAATGCCTCAAGGTATGCCGTAGACAGTAAATCAGGGTATCGCAGGAAAACCAAATCCATCCACTCCACCTCCGCCATCACCTCACCTTACATGCCTACATATACATCTCCACCTCTACCTCCGCCTCCACTAGTCAATATGGTGAATGATATGAAGATGCCCATATTCAAGGGTTAGGGGACAGAAGACCCTGAACAATTTTGGTTTGTAGCAGATGTTGTTTGGAAGTCACAACAGGTAATAGATAATGACCTGAAGAAAGTTCAAGATATAGCGCTAAGTTGGTATATTAAGTATAGTATAGCTCATTCAAATGCGACATTGAAGGAAACAAAGGAAGCATTAAATAATGAATTTAAGAAGCCTAAGTCGCAAGCCCAGTGAGTAATAGAGGTCATAGAGATCCAACAAAAGATGAATGAGTCCGCGTGGGACTTTGATCAGAGGTTGAAATGTCTACTCCAACAGGCTAATATGCAGATCATAGATGACCAACAAAAGGACTGGTATATTTCTTCACTACTACCCCATTTGATATTGCCACTATCGTAGTAGAAGATTAGAACGCAGGCTGAAGCACTAGAGACATTTATGAAATTTGAAGCCTTACTTATTCAGGATACAAATCTGGGAGTATAGTAGATTCAGTCATAGTTGGCCAGCCTGCATATGGAGTTACAGAGCCTCAAAAAGGGAAAAGAAGTCTAGATTGAGGTCCACATAGAAGTATGGTGTTTGAAATGTAAGGGCCATGGTCACAACAAGGACCATTGCTGGGTGTATCATAATTATCTTGTTGGGGGAGGTCCTGTCCCCCTAAAGGCAGAAAAAAACCACTAGACCAAGTACAAGAGTGGTACCATGACATGCTATCTGTCAGATTATAGGAAAAGATATGACGGATAATTGTCATTTATTGTAAACATTTGTACAGACTCCCCAACAACTGTTCTATAATTTTTATAAGTCTATGGGTCATGACAAAGGCAATTTTTGAAGTTATGAATTGATGATGGACCGAACACCAATGTATAGAGTACAGATGGAGGCACATCCTCAGGAACAAGGCACATATGCAACACATGGAGGATTTCAGGGATGAGGAAGAGGACAAGGACAAGGAGCTGGAAGAGGTTGTGGCCAGATCATTTGTTACAATTGTGGAGAACCAAGTAACTTTGCGCGATATTGTCATAATCCAATGCACACCTCATGTGAATATTGTCGACAGTTTGATCATGTCATAGAATATTGTCTTGTTCTCATTGCAAAGATGCAAGAAGAGAAGACCCAGACTCAATAGTATACTCAGAACATCCAAATGATGAGATTAGAATCGTGCAAAGAGGATCACATTCTTAATATCATTGGGCGTAGCGGCATAGCTACCGGGGAGGATAAATGGAAACAACAAGAGGAAAATGTATGGATTCGCAAGGCTGCTAACAAGGAGTTTGGATTTGGTGTGAATAAAGTAAAGGAAATGTTTATGGAAGCAAAAGGGAGCATCATAGATGAAAGAGCTTCTACATCAAGGATTCAAATTATGCGCACGAAGAAACATGAAGGAGTTAGTACTGTGCAAGAAACAGATCCATGAGTGTTAGCATCTTTCTTACAAACCTGCATGAAGCTCTTGAGGGACCAAAACACAGTAGAGGGACTAAGTTGATAGATAATTGGACTAGAAAGAATAAGTCACTGCCAGAATAGCGCACGGTACATAAGGTGGACAAAAGTAAGAAAAGGACCGGCTGTGAAATGAGATTGACTGCCCAAATTGGAGAATTCGAAATGTACCAGGTAATCCTTGATTTAGGGTCTAATGCAAATGTTCTGCCAAAGAAAACTTGGGAAATAATGGGAAGACCAGCATTACAGTGGTCCCCAATCCAACTAAGAATGGAAAATAAACAAAAGATTATTCTTATGGGGTGCCTACATGGGGTGACTGTGGATATTGAAGGGGAGCATGCCATAGCCGATTTTGAAATGATCGAAATAGTGGACGAAAATAACCCATACCCAACGTTGCTTGGAATTCATTAGGCATTTGACATGAACGTAGTCATAAACCTTAAGAATCATTGTATGAAATTTGAAAAGAAGGACCTAAGGGTTATTGTCCCATTAGATCCAGCCGAGGGTGCATGTTATACTGAACCCATCCGTGATTATTTTGAGGAATATGATTTTGAGTAAATATATAAGCTTACTACGTGGGATGAAGATTGGATCAACCTTGTGGAAGATGGGTGAATTACATGGGAGAAGGAAAACTCCTGCAATTCATATTCTAATGAGGAGCTCGAGCACTGGAAGAACATGTTGCATGATGTATCGTTGTTGCAATGCAATAGGCTTACTAAGTCACTATGATGTATATCCACTTAGGTACACAAATTATTGTATTAAGATGGTCTAGAATATGTCAATTTATTTATGGATAAATTTGAAAGGGATGTACCTAAGGAACATCGGTTCCAAGAAATATACATCATACTAAGAGTTACACCTACAATATGGTGGGGTACGCATAAGAAAAACTTTGCATATTGGAAGGAATATCGATGGATGATGAAGTTGCGGTTTGGGTAGGCCAATACCTACATTATGGAGCAATATATAGGGAAGGACAATTCACGTGAGCATCTGGCTTGATGGATGAAAGCATGGGGAGAACCACAGCTAGAATGGGTTCATATATTAGGCCACCCTTTGGATACGATTCCGATGAAATGGTATCTAGAAACAGAGTTGTGACATGGAACCATAGAATGGGATGTTCTGAAAGAAAGTTTTTTGATAAAGTTCAGATTTGAGGATGGATTTGAGTGTATTAAAAAAACATTATGGAGATCAAAGCTGCAATATTTAGAATACTTAAAGAACCTGTTGTGTGGGTACAACGAGATTGGAGTACGTAGGTGCGCCAGGTTCTTGAATGCTACAATGTGAACACTGAGGAAGGCGAAGAGGATCCTAGGAACATCAACATTATTGAGTCAGAACGACAACACGATTTGAGAGGGCCTAAGATGGAAGTCCCTAATATATCAAAGCCCTTGAAGACCAAGCAGGTGAGTATTTGATCAGAAGCACAACTAAAGTTCGCAAACATAAGTGACTATTGGGATGAAGAGATAGTGGACAATGTCGTGGAGTTATTACGGGAGTATCATGACTTGTTTCCCACCAATTTCTCTTATCTGAAAGGGATAGTAGGGGATACGGGTATCATGAAGATCACTCTGAAGCTGGATGCAAAACCAGTAAATTAGAACCCCTATCAGTTGAATCCTAAGTATAAGGAAAAATTAAGCGATGAATTCGATAAGATGCTTGCAGCTAGGATTATTGAGCCTGTCGAGGAATCAGACTGGGTTAGTCTTGTGGTGGTTCAAGAAAATAAGATGAAGCATGAGATTCAGATATGCGTAGACTTAAGGAAGTTGAATGATGCTTGTGTCCACGATCCATTTCCTATGCCATTTATAGACGAAGTACTGGAAAATGTTGGAGGTCAGGAAGCCTATTCATTTACTGATGGGTTCTCAAGGTATCATTAGATCAAGATCACGTTAGAGGATCAGAGTAAGACCATCTTTACGACTGAATGGGGTTGTTTTTAGTATATAGTTATTCCTTTCAGACATAAAAATGCCCTTGCAATATTCTCTAGGGTAGTAGTCACGGCCTTCAAAGAATTTATTCACAAGTTTTTGGAGGTTTACTTCAATGATTGGATAGTGTTTGGGTTAGTAAAGAGACATGTTGCCAATCTTTGCCTCATGTTGTATACTTGTCGAAAGTATCAGATATCCCTTAATCTCAAGAAATGCATATTTTGCATGCCATATGGGATATTGTTAGGCCATGCAGTCTGCAAGCAGGGGTTTATGGTAGATCCTACCAAAATTGCGGTAATCATAAATATGGAGTCTCCAAAGAATTTCAAACAACTACACACAACATTGGGCCACACCTGGTATTATAGGAAGTTTATCAAAGCATATGTGCAGATCACTGCACCCATGGAAAATTGCTGAAGAAGGATGTGACGTTTTGCTGGGACGATAATTGCCAGAAAAGTTTGGATGTCTTGAAGGAAAAAATGGTCACCGTGCCCATTCTAGTGTTCCCTAACTGCAAGAAGGAGTTCCACATACATATAGATGCATCCTGCATAGCACTAGGAGTTGTGCTAACCCAACGAGGCGAATGTTATATTGACCATCCGATAGTGTTTTCGAGTAGGAAGTGATAAAAAGCATAAAAGAATTATTCAAACATAGAATGCGAAGGATTGGAAATGGTGTATGTGCTTGAGAAGTTCAGGCACTATCTGTTGGGTGTGCACTTCAAGATGTACATAGATCATTCTTCTTCAAAGTACCTAATCAAGAAAGTTTTGTTGGGGGAGGGGAATTTTTAGATGGTTGCTGCTCTTTCAAGAATATGACTGAAGTAATTGTGACGCTAGGGTTACTGAATCTTCAACCAGATCACCTCTTACAGATTAAGAATGGTGATAAACCTACAAATATGGAGGAAGGATTTCCTGATGCACATCTCTTTGTTGTACATGTCACATATGACCATTTTGTAGACATAATCCAATTCTTTTCTATAGGTACAACCCCCAAAGGGTATACGACACAACGAAAGAAAGAATTGGTGGTCCGGGCTACAGATTTCTCTGTTATTACCGGACACTTATATAAAATGGGATCCGATGAAATATTGCGTAGGTATGTCCCAAAGTATGAATGACAAAGTATCCTCGTTAAAACACATGGAGGGGTTGTGGGAGGACATTATACAGGAAGAGAAACTCCACAGAAGATCCTACGAGAAGGACTAATGTCGCTGACTGTGCATAAGGATTCCAAGGCTTATTGCAGGGCATGTGATATCTATCAGAGAATGGGGAGGCCATCGTGAATAGATGAATTACCTTTGAACCCGCAAGTGTAATTACAAGTGTTTGATAAGTGGGCAATAGACTTTTTGGGACCAATTAAGCCATTGGAAGATAGGAACCAGATACATCATCACATCGACTGAATATTTAACTAAGTGGGAGAGGCACAACCTATAAAGGATTGTAGCATAGCTACAATGGAAAAGTTCATTTTTTAATACGTCCTTTCTTGGTTTGGCTACTCTAAGATCTTGATGAGCGATAGAGGTTCACACTTCCCGAATGAAACAATTGCTATTTTGCTTGAAGAATTCCAGATGTATCACCAGAAGAGTACGCTACGTTACCCTCAAGAACTTAACAAATATTTGCAATGCGAAGTGAAATGATTGGGATGTGCGCATACTAGTTGTTCTATGGGCGTATAGAACTCCCTACAAGAATTTGACTGGAAAAATGCCATTCAGATTGGTTTATGGATAGGAAGCTATAATTCTGACACACTCCACAACAACACCATCAACTCCCCATGGAAACCTCATTGCAACCATAACCCATACCATACAAATGCAATAACCACATGGTTTACAACACAATAAATGCATATGCAACTGACATGAATGCATGACCAACACACAACCCATCTAGATTGAGGGGTGAACCATGATTTGATACCACTCTGTAACACCCTCCTCCCACATGTACCCAAGTAAATGGCCAACAAGGGTAAACATGTGATGAGAAGTTACTATGATATGATTCTACCTCCTAAGTCACTTTAAGGAAGTGGAACCAGCAAAAACACACCACACAGATCTTCCACATCAGCAACAAGACCCCCAGGAACCATCCCAACCTCTTAAGTAACTAGCCCTTGGGTCCCACTGAGTTTTTTTACCATTAAACCCCCAACCGCTCCCTTGATATGGACAAGCATGCATCCAAGGGGCTCCAAATGCTCCCACATGATGGGTATGTATGCATCCAGGGACTTTTTTGCCTAGTGTTGTGCCTATGTCTTGGGGTTTGAGGTACTTTTTCAAGCCTAGAGCCGAGTTCGCTACCTAGAACTCAATGACACTTTCAGAATTGCAAGATAACAACCAAATAATGATACACATACAATTACTTGAACAAGTACTTGGCTGTACTCCTACTTTCCATGACAGGGATTTCATCAAACATGTCACAAGTATGTAATCTACATGATTAAACAATAGATCTGAGCTTATGTGTCTCATACTCATCTGAGAGTCGCTAAGAAACATTGATGCCTTTGTTATCACTCCGTAAGTTTTGAGGCTGTGGAAAAAATCACAGAGGTAACCACAGAACCACTTTTTAAATTCGGAATCTATCCCTTCCAATTTCAAAGAGGGATCTCTCTTTATGATTTAACTTTGTTTGACTGGAGGTATTAAGCTAGATATTAAGTTCAGGTTTAGGATTTTTGGGTTGTTGGGTTGAAACTGGGAAAAAAGGCCATTGGGAAAATGGAGTCACAGGTTTGAGGTGATCAAATACAGTGTTTACAAACTAAACTTACAGGGCAGGCTAGGCAAATTCACTAGATCCTTTAAGATCTATGGTGTGAAAGAGAGGGAAAGATTTATAAATTTAATTAAAAGCAGAGTAGTTAAGAATTCTAATTTTAATCTTCAGTGGAAAGTATAAAAATTATTCTTAAGCTAGAGATAGAGTGTACATTTAAACAAGTTTTATTCTTTATCTTCTTAGAATAATTCAGATTTTAGAATCATATATGAGAATAAAAAGAAAACAAATTGACTAAGAGAGATACAGTTCACCAATAAAGATGACACAAGAATCCTGTAATGCTTGCACTATATTACTAAAAATATGATCAATGGTGGCTTTGTGAGCTTCTCTACAATACAAGTCCTTTTCTTCAAACAAGTCCAAGCACCTTTTGGTTCAATTGATGAAGTATTTATACAAATTCTTCACAAAATATTTTGATTCAAAATATCAAGATTTGTGACAAATATCTTAAAATTGTTTACAAAAATAGGACTAAAATATAGGACATTGAAAACTAATGAATCTACTTGGCACTATATTTGATGATTTTTGGTGGTAAGGAACAACAATTCGAATTTGATAACAAGTCTTATTTGATGAGGTGACATCCAAGTCTCTAACTGCCCATGATCTTTTTCCTCACGAGATTCTGAAAAAATATGGTCCAGTGATCCCTTTGAATATCTCAAACCATGATAGCTGTGAAAAAATTGAGAGAGGTTTTTGTAGAGGAGGATGTTACAAACAAAAATTTCTTTCATTTTTTGAAAAGTCATTTCCACCTATTTAGAAATATCATTTGAAAATAGTGACTTAAAATAGGAAATTTCTGGAAAATATGCCTTCAAATATTCATGTGAATCTCCTAAACCATAATAACGGTTAGAAAACTGAGAGATGCATTTTTAAGTGGGTCTATTTTGGAAAAAAACTACTTTCAATTTTGAGAAAATTTTTCTCCTTTGTTTTCAAATCATGCTCGAAATAATTGTGTTGTATAGGAAAAAACATAGTTTTAATTGACCGTCTTTTCAACTCGGTGCTAATTGTAATTGCCAGTGTTCACTATTGATCTAGCAGGAGTGGGATGAAATGGATAAATGACATGGAGGCGGGAGGTGACATGAAGGCGGGGAACGAGTAACAGTAGAGAAGCGGGGTCAGGTGGGAGGAGGTATGTGGTAGTAGAGGAGTGGATGTGATGGGAAATGTGGCAGGTGATTCTTGGCATGGGAATTGGTGGTCAACGTCAAACGACTATTCGAAGGGGGGGTGGGGGCATGATGAGTGAAAAGGAAAATGGGGTTGTAAAGTATGGTGAGGGTGACATGTAGCGAAGCCTTTTGGACACCCCCCCCCCCAACCCATGGGTAAAGTGGGATGGAGATCGGGGGGGGAGCACTCCCTTGTCATTGATTCAGGAGAGGTAGAACTCAACCATTGATTCTTGCGTAGTTGATAATCACATGCTGACAAATTCACTTTTGTCTTTTTCGACTTTATCATAAAACCAAAACATTAGCACCAAATGCTTTATTACAAACTGTTAATCATGATTAAATAACACAATTAATTATTCTAAACCTAATTAATTTATCCTAAGCATGATTAATCTATTTCTCATTTTTTTTCTTGGAAATAATTTGCAGGATGAAACATTATTTACAATATCATCATATACGCAAATTATAGATACAATCAAGTCATCCTATAAAATATAGGACTCTAACAGGCTCAACACATTAGCTACAGTTTCATTCATTAGGCCATAGATACAATATTCATTCGTTTACAAGTAAAGACATGATGAGAGCCACACATAGCCACTGTCATAATGCATGTTCATAACCAACATGATAATAACAGAAGTGTCAAGGCAACAACAACCATATAATCCACATATGAATCAGTATAATACTCATGAGATAACAAGGAGAAATAACCTCATATTAATAATGCAAAGGCCAACCAGTTATGGGACTTCCATGAGGCACTGGATAGTAGACATGGTTGAGCCAAATATCTCTTCATCCAGTCACCCCCATGCCATATTCAAAGCATGCATGTGGTATCTCTTAAAACACATTAATCAAAACCATTTATGGATTCTAGAGGCCAAACCACCTCAACCCATCAAATAATGATTCTACCTCATCTTTAGACATCACAAAACCATCAATAGATTGGTCTCTACCCAAGCCTTCTAGGGATCCAGAGCATTGCTCAAACAAAAGCTTCCAAGAACTAATAACTCAACCCACAAATTACTGTGGGCTTCCAGAGCGTTTATCCAACCAGGGCTTCTAGGACTAGTAAATCAACCCACCAAGGGCTTCTAGAGAATTTTTCCAGCCAAGGATTCCAGGACTAATAACTCAACCCAAGTTGTTACAAGGCTTCTAGATCGTTTTTCCAACCAGGGCTTCCAAGAAATATAACTCCACCCAAGCTAAAGGAAACATGATAACCATCTAGAAAAACAAAGAAATGAACCCACAAATCCATGGTTATCCAGGAAATGAAAAGGCTAGGAAAATCCATTGTCAATCTAGGCAATCCTCTATGTCAATGACAGTTCATGACCAATAAACCACATGCATATGTCGTGCATGCCCAAACTAGTGAGGAAAACATACATACAACTCAGTACCTGCAAGAAAAACTTGTTGTAGTTATTGATCCCGATGTCAATCCTCTTATGCTTTCCTGCTTTTCCTTTGCCTTGTTTCTCCAAAACTACAGGTATGCCACACTCTCCAAGAGTTCTCCAAGAAAACACTAAGTGTCCAAGAGTATGAGAGAGAGAGAGAACAGAGAGAGAGCTCCAAAACTGAACTGACAAAAGTCTGTGAACTAATCCTCATAAGCCTTTTTATTAATGAGGCCTCTATTTTCTTCATTTTCCATTATTTTCCTTCATTTTCAACCTCACATGCAACCTGTGACCTTTCACCTCCTTTTTCTCTTAATTTCCATTATTTTCATAAATAAATGTGCCAAAATGCTATTTTTCCTTTTCCAAATCATTTTCCAATGCCTTTGCCAATTTTGTTAGCTATTAATTAATCACCAGTGATTCCCATCACTATAAATTTTCCCAACATTCAACTTGGAATACGTGTCGATCAAGCATGGTTATTATTTTCCCTTTATTAACTTTTATTACATGGATTTTTCACTAGGTTTTTGCAATATTTTTTCAAAGGAAGGAAAAATAGTAGATTTGGGGAAAATTGAAGCAATAATGGGGTGCCATGCGTGATAATATATCAAATGTGAGGTCATTCGTGGAAATTTCTAGATATTACAGAATATTTATGGAATTATTTTCTGATATTGCACATCTAATCGCTTCCATGAAAAAGAAAATAATTAAATTTGAAAGGACACCAAAGTGTGAGGAAAGTTTCCAACTATTAAATAAATTATTTACTAGTACATTAGTTTTCAAAATTGTTGAATCAATTTCAAATATTGCACACATAATCACTTCCTTACAAAACAAAATATTTAAATTTGAGTGGAGATAAAAGAATTAGGAAAGCTTCCAACTATTAAAGAAACTACTCACTGTTGCACTAGTTTTCAAATTTTTTTATCCAAATGAAGAATTTATGGTATCCACTAACACCCATAATGTGGGAATTATTGAAACTACTAGAATGAGAAGCCCATAGTAGTAGTGAAGTGAATAAATGATTTAATGGGATCAAATAGAAGATGTCCTTGAAGTCTATGGATGTAGAGGGTAGATACGAAGATGTTGTAGTGTTAGTTTTCATTGTGAAGGTCGAGACTCATACATCCAAAAGGAGAATATGAATAAAACAAAGGTCTGTAGGAATGGTGAACATAAGGATGATGTCACTACCATAATAGAAGGGAAATAAATGAGGAGAAGGTAGCCCTAATAGTTATGAATCCAATAATCAAAGTTGAAGGGAGGCTTCAAAGTGAACTTTTGTTTTATTGAACCATTTATTTGTTGATGAGTGTATAGGGATAAACAAAATATTAAAGGTTGAATGAGAAGATAAGGAAGGGAACGATAGGAAATCCAAAGGCTAATATGTAGCATGAGAAAATAAGAAATTAAGGATGGTGGTAGTGTTGTCGCTCCTACAACACCCTCCAAAAATTTCATTACATTCAAATTTGGGAGCCTTCTTTATAGTCATGTCAAGTGTCACCTTAGTTTTCAAGTGTCATTTCACACCATCCTATATGTTTCAAGTGTTCTTGAGTGTTCTCAAGTGTCGTTGCATTGAGTAGAACATATTTGGTGTATTTCATGGTCGCAACTTCTTTGTTGTTGTAAAACGACACTTTTGGTCACACTCGCACACACTTCACCAACTGTACTCGGGGAATGCATGTAAAGTAGTGTTTTGATGTATACTTATCATTGTTAAATCTTGCCTAAGTTTTCTCGATGATTTTGTATGTGTCACACACGGTTTTATGTCTAAATCGCATCATGTTCACCGCTTTTCCTATCTTCCAGACTTAGACAAATTTTGGCTTCAAAGAAAACCCATTAAGGTGAGAGAGCGCATGAGCACATTATAAAGCCTTGATCGAGAATCATTTGTTGTTTGAAAGTACACTATGCACCCTCCAAGAGCTTAAAGCACACTCCCTAAGCCATTTCCCCTTCCTTGTTCCAAACTGCACCCTTCAAGAAACCACGTATTCCTTTCAGTGCACTCCCTTGACTAGAAGAAGTACACCCTCCGTGAGTGCACAATGAAGGCCTTAAGCTCAATGCTTCAAACTTCCACAGTTTTCCATGCACCCTCCTGACCATTTGATAACATGAGTGCACTCCGATGGCAAAAAGCTTCACCCTCTAGCCTTCAAACTTGGGGCATGCTCCCTTGTGGGCCTCTTGAGTGCATGAGTACACCTTAAAGGCCTAATGCCTTCCTTGTTTAGCCTTCAAGCGTGTGCATTGTGCCGTCCATCTCTCCCTGAGTGGACAACCTAATTGGGAAGCTCGAAGCCTTCCCCTTTGTCCTTCAAACTTGCACCATGTTCCTTGCCTTGATTATCTCTTCCTTTTGAGCACATAAGCACATGCCGAAGACCTAAAGCCTCAAACTTCTAGCCCTAAGCCCTCCAAATGTTAGCCCTTCAGCCTTTTGAAGTGTGCCCTTGTTCTTGGAAGCTCTCCTTTCTCTTTCTAAAGCCCACTAAAAAGGCATGAACAAAAAATCTGCATAAAACATGTTATACTAGGAGATTTTTAGGTTGATTGTTCCTTTTCTTGAGTGATTGCAGCCAAAGGTATCTCAAGAACAACTTGCAAATCATGTATGAGGAATATCGGTAAAAGAAGAAAACCAAAGGAAGCATTGAATAACAACGAACACATTGAAAACATAGATTGCAAGATCAAATACCCTTTGGATGGTGAAGGCATCAATGATCAAAAGCTACATGAAGAACGAAGTTACAAGTGGAATCCATGTCACCACTGAAGAAAGTGCATGTCAATAGTCACTATTAGTCCCACTCATCGAAGATAGTGACATGTCATTTCTTCATCATATGATGATGTGGAAGTTGTGATGTAATGTTGTAATTATTGTAAAGACAAATAAGTGGAAGTACAAGAGTCATGTATGGACAAAAGTGTCATGGACGTCCAAAAGAAATGTAATACTGAAACTTATATGTAATTCAAAAATTCATTTGGAAGTCCAAAGGTCGTTAGGAGTTGGAAAGTCAAGTGGCATGGGGATGTGAAAGGGTATGCCTCAAGTTATAAAAGGATCCTCATTTCTCATGTAAAGTAACTTTAACCTTGGCTTCTCCCATAAGGCATTAGAGACATAGAGTTAGTACTTTTGGGGAGCAAGTAGCAGCTTTAATGATCCAGTATTAGAGATAGTGATGTTTATTGTATTTATGTATCTCGGGAATTGTGCTTAATATCGAAGCCTTCTAGGCTAGCACATTTTCACAAATAGATTGTAGTTGTTTCTAAGACTATTCTTTGAATTTTTAGGGTTCATGTTTCCTTTAACATGTACTGGAGTAATTGAACTATTTTGGTGACTTCGGTGCTTAACCTATGGGAAATGTGTTGTAATTATTATAAAGATCATCACATCTATCTGAACTATTTCGCTTAACGTTAGATGTGTTAGTGCCTAGATTTACCTCAGGCTGAAAAGGTAGGATCCAGGGCCAACATCAAACCACGCTCAGCTTGGTAGCTAGCCCTACCAGGTCAGGAGAGGGCTCTCTCCAGGTCAATCTCAACAAATTATGATTGATGAGGGATTGAGATGACTGAAATATCTTCTGATCTAAGGCTAGGTATATGTGCAATAGAGTTTGATTGAATAAAATGATGATTTTGTTGGCTCAGATGGAAAGGAAAATTTTGGGTGCGGGGATTGAGGCTCAGTCCTGCAGAGATCTCAATGGGGCAAGGTAGGCAATTGTTTTTGGCACTTAAAATTGAATGAGATGGAAGGAATAGATAGGTGAGGTGTTGAAGAGGGCAAGAGAAATCATGGATCCTCCCCAAACAGCTGAAAACATTAAGAAACTAAAGCAAACTTCAAGTAGAGCACTGCAATTTCAATGGATTCTACTTACACTCTTGTTTGGTTAGTTTAGAAGAAACAAGATAGAGAATGGCATACATGGCATATAAGAAAATTCACAATTACAAAGAAAAGAACTGTACCAAGACAAATTGCCACATGAATCACAAAGAGTGTTGCAAACCCTGGTCTCAATTCCTTAGCCAAAATGCTGAAATGAATGTACAATGAAGCTCTTTGCTTTCTCAAGAGTCCAACCATGCTAATGACTGAAAAACAACATGATATAGACAAACATAGCTCATCCTTGCCTCTAGGGGTCGAGAACACATGTTTAGGATCTGTTTCAACTAATTCCAAACTGAGAACTAGAAATTAGGCAACATAACAGCATGCCTCTAGAAACAAGGGAACTAATTCATTCAGTTTCAAACAACCTTTAAATTGATGAATCTACCTCTACAAGTGAAAATCTAACATATTTACATCATGATCCATCAATGTACATCAAATTAAATCACAAATTTTCCATTAGAAAAGTAAAAAAGTCAAACTAGGCAAAGCTGGACGAAAAACACAGCGAAACTTGGTCAAACTGGCAATTTTTCCTCTATGCACTGCGCCTAATTCTCTATGCATAGCGCCTGTTTGGACCCACTTTTGGAGGCCTTCCCAGTGTCCAAATGAGCTCTAGGTGTGCTTACTATAAAGGTATACCTATCTACTTTCCAACCCAAGTGGAATTTTTCAATTTGGCCTCCATTTTCCCTTCCAAAAGTCCATTCTCCCAACACTGCTTCCTGTGTGTCAAAATAGGGGCAGTAAGGTCATTTTTGGAGTGTTTTTGACCTTTTTGAGGGATCAGAACCTATCCAAACTTCTTGGCCATTGGTAATAAAACATATTTTTTCATGAAAAATCCAAAAATGCTTAGTTTTTGTTCTTTGGAGGCTCCTAGCAAAAGCGAGCGCCACGTGGCGCAGCGCATAGGGTAGAAAAACCTGTTTTTTGTGCCAAAAATTTCAAAAATGCAAAAAGTGCTCCAAATTTTTTGAAATTTGGGCTGAGTCTTCTCCATCAAACATTGTGTTGGGCCAAGGAAACCTCAACCAATATCTGAAGTCCTTCATCCTCTTTTTGCCTCCTTGATACTCTCTTCAACTTTGCCTTTAAAGTCCTGATTCTCGCTTGGCACACCAAGTTCCTTGACAAGTAATGATATGACAGGTTTCTAAGCATATTCTTCTCATTGATGGCCTTCTCTAGCTTCCTCTCCAAGTGGATATTGACTCTTTCAAGCCATGACTCCCTATCGACATTAATCTCCTGCTCAAGTGAAGTGAACTCCACCCTCCTCCTTTGGGCAACTTAGCGATTCTCTCGAATGTTTTGCAAATCCATAATCACCTGCTGGTCATCAAGCTGCTTATTCCTTTGCTCCAAGTACCGTATTGTCCATTGGACTCTATCCAAGTTGATGGAAAAGGAGTCAATGTCCGCCTACTGCTCCTGAATGATTTCTCTAAGATTTGTGTTTTGCAGGCCCATATCAGTATCATCACCCTCAATGAGAATGAAATCAGTCTCCCGCTCACCTGATGGTCCTTCCTGTTATCGGGAAATCTAGTGTCCACTCAGAGCTGCTAGTCCCACTAAGACTGGTAGCTATCTTAGAAACAAACAAGCTAAAACTACTTTCATTTTCCTTTATGAGAAGTAGATAAGAGTGGAATGAAGGACACCAACCTTAGTCTTGCGCTTGGTTCCTTGCTCGGTTCCTCTCCCTTCTGACAGATCCTTGCCACTTCTTCTTCGCCTACCCAGCTTCAAAGAGCACCTATGGAATCAAAGTAGCATAATACTATCAAAGAATAGAGATCTATAATCATAAACAATATAGGACCAGATATATATTGATCACACAAATGCATATATCATCAAACATACAAGAATGTGGAGGACAACTTGAATAGCTTTATTAATATCAAGAATAGCAAAGAGGATTACAATTAATTGTTCTGACCCAGCGTCATCCTCTAGCGTGAAAGCCCTTCTTTCACCTCATGAAAAGCTTAGATCACCCAACACTATGATATTCCAACAAGAAACCAACAACACTTCCTTACAAGATGCAAAATTCCAGCCTCTGGATCTCTGGGATGAGGGATCCATATATAGATGATTGCAGGGGGGTGAGTCAGCGTCTAGGATTCTGATTAGTGTCCTCTCTCTGATAGTTCTTGATTCCACTTGGAGATTGATGATCTCTTACTTATCCCTGGGCAAATTTAGAGAGGCAAGTGTCACAGGAGAAGTTTCTAGAAGATTCCATGATCATCCACCTCGCAAACTGTCTCTGCCATTTGTCCACTCTCGCCCATTGCACCCCATAGAAGGGATTTTTAGTATGAATCACACCTCCCGTGCGCATTAGGTGGGATGAATCGCACTTTGACCATGGAGCAGGTGAGATGGTCCAGTTTTGACCAGTTCTGAGCAGTTTTTCATGGAGAACTTCTAGGAGATGATGTAATCAGCTGACCTTGTTCTTTTAGGGTATTAAACAACACTTTTAGGGACTTAGGAGCCCTTGGTTTATGGACATGTTTGATTGGGGTTGCAGTGCCCAAAAATGTCTATAACAATTGCCCCCTAAAGCATGAGGTCGTTAATCTTTGATGTCGGGTGAAATGCTTTATCTTGAGGATCCAAAGCTTTTCCGAGCTGGAAGGTGACCTGTAATAAGATACAATACAATACATTATCCTCATAATATTTTTCATGATCTATCTGAGGCGGGCATTCCCATGCTCAGCTTTATAAATTCATTTCCATGTACATAAGACAGACAACCGTCTGTGTGGGAGACTGATGATTCTAAAAGAGTCATCATCCTTTGATTCAGATGATCATCTGTGCAGCAACAATGTACATTTTATGTCTTTATTTTCCTGAATATATCGCAGCCCAGATGGATGAAACTAGATCTGAGGTCTTCAAAATCGTTCAATCTTCACTCGGAGTACAAGTCGATCCATGTGAAAGATGTTCCGGAGTCGAACATGGAAAGACATCACCTGATTACCAGCCAATGATGTAATCTGTTAACAGGCACGAGAGGAATCACCGATAATGATGATGACCCTCAAGGTACTACAGTACAATTCGCGTGGTGTGAATAATGGACTTGGCGTCGAACACCACGCAAAATATTTCGGTCGAAGGCCATTGATGTAAACCTGTCGCCGGAAGTGAGAAACTTTCCATTGAGGCATGCAAGCTTCAAAGTACTGAAGGGGGTGTTCCTAAGCCGACTTCTTGGATAATGAGTTGATGTCGACAAGAAGCGACTCGCCGTAGGAGGGCCTTAATGAATCACACATCTACGACACAGAACGTAGTAAATGATTTTGGAGGTGAAAATGATCTGATGATACAGGGTTTAGGGTGGCGGTCATGAAAGAATGGAGCATGAATGTATTGCAGCGGATGAGACACAGGTGAATTCTCTGAGCGACTTCTCTTGAACATACCGGCGACACTGACATGATGGATTGGTAGCGTTAACCCCAAATGTGGCTGGTGTGATGGACCAATGGTGATATGACCAGTGAACGGAACAACCCAACCCGACTCGGATGCGAAGTGAAAGTGTCATGTTCAAGAGCGACTTGCTACCAATAAAGTTTCTTCAAGTTTTCTTCCCAATTTTCCCCCAATCATTGCTGACCAGTACCTATTTATTTTTGTCAAGCTTGAGGAGGATAACATATGCTTGTTCTATAATTTTCCCTTCGGGCAAACCTATGAGCCTAGCGACAGTGAAATTCGTTCTTGTCTGTATTGACAAGTTTGTCGCTATTTGGTTTTAACGAGTTTAATGACAAAGATAACTCGGTCCTTTTCAATTTTAGAGAGTCTGGAAGGGACGTAAAGGAAACTCCAATAATCCTTTTTCGTCATGTAATCCCTTAAGTCCGAAAAAAGTATAAAATAATATGAAAGGGATGAATTTTCGGTAATTTTAACGAGCCAAACAAGACAAGAGCTCGATCTTTTTGTGTAATAATCCCTCAAGTCCAAAAAGATTAAAATCTAGAGGAGGGATAACACTTTCAGTCATTTTAACGAGCTGTAGAGGCCAATCGCTCGACAATCTTTTCATATTTTACAAGTCAGGTGAAAAGAGCTTAAAGGAGACTCGTTTTTGATGAACAAGTGATAATTTCACGTAGCAACTAATTCCAGGTAAGGTTTGGAATTTTCCAATCACGGCAGTGTCACAAGGATAGCTAACAGGATCACTCTTCGTAGCTGTTCCTCAAAAAGGGGTAAACAATCAAATGGAGGTGAATGATCGGCTAAACAGAGTGGAGGTGATGATGAGAACACGACCAAGGCTCAAAAGCTAATCATAATGCATTCACAATGGTTATTTTCTAGAAATTGGTTCATTTTTTAATGAGCTTAAACTCTGGGGGAACGTTCTCTCATTGCTTATGTTTAATTTTTAACGAGCTTGAACTCCACATAAAAACTGCTCGTGATAATGGTCATTGATTTAATTTCACTGTTAATCACTTTGTTCCTCCAAAGGTTGTATCGCCTGTTCAATTGTTTCATCAAACCAATTAGAAATGGACAATATATGTTTCAAAAATGAGTTAAAACAATAATATTTTACTCGAATTACGTGAAAAGTAATTTAAAAGTGGTTTTTTACCCCTCATTTTACCATTTCATTTGAACTTTGGTTTGTTGGAGCTCTGGAGGTGCTTTCCCCCTTGATTTTCACTAGCTGATTTCGAGAGATTCTGTGGATGATTCTCAGCGCCGTCTGGACCAAGTAGGAGCTAAACCTAAGCTCTTTAGTTGCATTCCTTCCTTTTTGAATTATGTGCATGTTTCCCTGTTTTTCTGAGCCTCTGGGGTTTGGAAAATTCGCCTTGCTCCGTCGCACCCTTTCTACATCGAAAGGTGTGATGCATCCTGGCTTGGCCATTGGCTAGTCAGGATGCATCCCACCCAGTACACTGTTGGGGTGCGATGGGCGCGAGAAGGGAAGTTTTTGCACTGTTTTCTCATGGAATTTTGCCTGTTTTTTGCCAAATCAGGATCCCGACTCGTCTCTTGCTTGTTTTGCAGAGATTTATCATAGAAGAATGGTTGTTACATGGCGAGAACGTGAGCATCAAGATGAGGACATGCTTTCTCTACATGATCTGGTTACGGTAACTGCACTGCGGAACTGTGGCCTGTTCAAGTTTTTCCACATTTCTAGCATGAGGCAACAAATCAACTTGTTGCAATATTTTATCGATGCATGGGATCCTACCAACCAGGTGTTTCAGATTAGAGGCAAATCTATCCCCTTGACTATTGTGGACATCTATTTTTTGACCGGTTTATCGAGGCATGGTGCCCCTCTTTCACTATCATGTTCTGCCCGTGGGGGCGAATTCGTGAGAGATTATATTCGCCGGTTTTGCAAAGAGGGATCTCAACCGAGTAGGGACAGCAAGATCAACATCCGAGATGTTGATGACTGGTCCTTGAGGACCATTCTGTTCACTTTTACTAGACTGGATGGCAGTGTGGCTCCTCACGTGGCTAGCAGGTCCTATATGCAGTATGCCTTGGAATGCCTTGAACCCAAGGTGTTCAACTAGTGTGACACAGTACTCCCTGTGATGAAAGAACAATTGACCAAGGTAAAAAATGGAAAATTGAAGAACTTCGGCTATGGTTCTATTTTGATCGCTTTCGCCTTGGAAAAGATCCACTGATGTAGCTGCGGTACATTTCACTTGGCTTACCTCTACTGACTGAGCCACGGATGCAGAGATGGGTCGACCTTATGGCCTGACATGTTGGTCAGTCCCAAGTTTCCTTTTTTGATACCTTTTTTGAGTGGTTCAACCGTCAGGAGATGGTTTTTTCCGAGTATCCATATGCTGGTATCGATTTCTGAGGTGACCCAGATTTGGTGCTGCTGGCTGGCGAGCAGCGGGGTGTTATCGGTAAATTCTCTGATCATATCTCTATTCATCGTTTCTTTTTATAATGTTCTTATGCTTTCTTCTATCAGGACTAATCAAAACTCATGCGCTCATGCAGATGTTGGACCAGTTCGACCGGTAGTATGTCTGAGAGTACCAGCTGCCGCTCCAGCAGGAGAGGCTGTGGGGAGAGCTATCCTTCACGACCTTGATGTGGCTGAGACTCTTTTAGCATTGTAGGATCAGGTCGAGGGCCTCACTATTGGTATTCTGGATGTGAGGACCGATGAGATGCCCTTGAGGTTGTAGCGACATACTACTGGTGTGCCGAGTCGATGGACTAGGCTTTTACGCATGATTGCACAGGCGGTGACTTGTTATCACTAGCATCATTAGACTAGGGTGCCCCCTAAAGTTTTGAGTTTTGGGTCATTTGACCCATTTTGTCCTGGTTACAGAACATTATGTATGAACCATAAACAGTTATATATATTTTTTTATTTTCGGAGCTTTATTTTGGTTGAGTTACGTGATCTTGATGCGAATATTTGATGAAATGCTTCTTTTATAAATGTTGCAAATGTCTATCTAACACATAATTTGCCAATGAGTCAGTTAATGTGTTTAAGTTTCTAGAAGTATGCTGATATTGAATAGAATCAAACTGCCTTTCCAAAATCTTGACCCTTAGGAACATGCGATAGATAGTTGGATTCTGTACGGAGTAGATACCAGTGAGCTGCAGGATGATGAGTTGTGAGTCTAGCCTGATGACTAGTCGACGTATGCCACGCGTAATGGCATCAGAGAGGAGCTCTATCAACGCGCTGTATTCAGTGATAATATTTGTTGACCGACCAATACATACCCCTCTGAAACTTACTAACTCGCCGCTTGGATTGAAGATGGCCCAGGCCGCAGAAGATAGGTTCTGAGAACTACGACTCGCTCCACCGGCATATCCAACAAATGATTCCAATAGGTTCGACATCTGCAACAAATGTAAAAGCAAATCACTTAACCAAAACAATTACCCTTAGCGAAAACAAAAATGTAACAAAAGCATAGGGGTTACTATCTTGAGTCAAGCATAGTAATGCTTAAGGTACAACCCGTTGCAATGTTGCGCCAGTGGAATCCCATCATAATATACTAACTCGTAGGCTCCTTTTGCTAATACACGTTTAATAATATAGGGGCCCATCCATAAGGATTTGAACTTACCTGCTCCCAATTTGTCGGCTTCCTGGTCGTAAAGTAAGACCAGGTCACCTTCTGATAAGACACGGGGTTTGACATTCTTGTCGAAGTGTGCCTTGACTCATTTCTTATGGGCTTTGTTAGCCAAAGTGGCATCACGACAGGTTTCATCCAATTGGATTAGTTCCAAGAAACGAGCCTCTTCTTCAGAAGTTCCGGGGAGAAAGTCGACTGCGAGTTTGAGGGATGAGATTTCACACTGAACCGGTAAGATTACTTCCAGGCCATACACTAATTGAAAGGGTGTAAACCCGGTTGCATTCCTCACCGATGTCCAGTATGCCCACAAGGCTGAGTACAGGATCAAATGCCAACTCCTTTCGTGGACTCCAATCATCCTTTGCAGCATCCGCTTCAAGACCTTGTTGATTGCCTCAACTTGTCTGTTAGCCTGCGGATAATACGGAGTAGAGCTATCGTGGGACAGCCCTAACTTGGTAGCCAACTCAACCATCATGTGATTGCGAAAATGCGATCCATGATCTGTGACTATGGCCTGTGGAACGCCGAATCTAGAGACTACATGATTGAAAAAGAAGAGGGCAGCCGTTTCGTCGTTGTTGTTTAACGTATGCATCACCTCGGCCCATTTGGTAAAATAGTCTACTGCGACTATGATATACCCATGCCCCCTGGCCGAGGTGGGGTTACATGTCATGAAATCTATGCCCCATTTGGCAAATGGTCCAACAACAACTAATGGTTGCAGAGGTGCGAGTGGTATTCTGGTTTTTCGATCAAAGATTTGACATGCATGGCAACTTCTAACTGTTGTTATGCAATCTTTAAACATTGTTGGCCAGAAGTATCCTGCTCGTAAAATATTTTGCACCATAGTGTAACTAGATTGATTCCCCCCACACACACCTGAATGGCAATCATTCAGGAATTTTTCGGCCTCCTCGTGGGTGAGGCACCTCCTCAGAACTGTATCGACACCACGACGGTAAAGTGTATCACCGACGATCATGTAGTCTTTTGCTTGGTATCTAATGCGTCGTTGTTCTGAGTGGGAGGTATTAGACCTATATGTTTGGGTTTGGAGATAGATTATTATGTCTCCATACCACGGATTGCTTGAAGATATCAGAAGCAAAGATTCGTCCACGATTGTTTCTTCTAATGTGACATCGTTGGACGATGATGGGAGATCGCAGAGTAACTCTGCGAAAACTAGGGATTTCTTCGATTTGGATTTTATAAATTTCAGATCAAACTCTTGTAGAATTTCTATCCATTTTGAATATTTGCCCCCCAGCAACTGTCGTGACAATATATAAGTCATGGGGTTGCAATCTGACAGAATGGTAGTTTTTCGAAAGAGGATATAGCGTCGAAATCTCCGTATCACTTGAACAGCTGCGAGAGCTAGCTTTTCAATGTAGGAGTACTTGCTTTCTGTATCATTTAAGTTTCTACTTAAATAATATATATGATGTTCAATTCCATTTACTTCTTGAACTAAAACCATTGCGATGGTTGTATCCGCTGCAGCTAGATACAAGTTAAAGTCTTTTTGATAATCAGGAGTGTACATTAATGATGCTTTTATTAGGGATTCTTTTAAAGCATCAAAGGAAGCTTGTGAGACCTGATCCCAGATGAAGGGTACTTCTTTTTTCAATAGACGAGTATAACCTTTAGCAAGTTTGACATAATTTGGAATGAACCTCCTTAGAAATTTTTCTTTCCCTTGGAGTTTCTGAATCTGAAGAAAATTTGAAGGTGGAGGCAAATTAATAATTGCCTGAACCTTACATGGGTCGAGACGAATCCTGTCCTTTGAGACCACAAAGCCAAGCAAACGACCAGAACTGACACAGAATACACATTTGTGTGGATTGAGTCGTATCTTGTAGTGTCGGCAACGTAGAAATATCGCTCTCAAATGCTGCGGATGATCGGTTCGCTTTCACGAATGAGCCAGAAGATTGTCAAGATATGGTTGAATGATGTTTTTGATGTCATGGAAGGCATAATTCATTGCAACTCTGAAATGTTTCCCCTATGTTCTTTAAACCAAAGGGTAGCTTGCGATATGCAAATGTGCCCCACGGACAAATAAATGCAGTCTTTGACTGGTCCTATGGGTGGATATTTATTTGATTATACCCAGAAAATCTATCCATAAATGAGAAGATTTCACATCCGGCGCATTCATCAATTATCTGGTCAATGCAGGGTGCAGGGTAGTTGTCTTTTGGACAAGCTTGATTTACATCCCTATAATCGACGCACACTCTAATCGTTCCTTCTTTTTTTGTTACAGGAACAATATTCGATACCCAATCGGTTAGAGGAACCGGGTAAATAAAACTAGCATGGAGAAGTTTTTCAACTTCTACCTTGATGGCAGCGACTTTCTTGGGGTGCACCAGCCGTAGCCGTTATCGTACCGGTTTGACATCTGGATACATCTTAATTTCATGTTCAACTATGCTTGATTCAATGCCTGGCATTTCATCATATGACCAAGCAAAGACATCTCTGAATTCGTGAAAAAGAGGGTTATATATTTCCAGTTCTGAAGGAGAACAAAATTTGCCGACATGAATATTCTCTACAACATCTGTTTTGGTCGAGATATTTATGGCAATAGTCTCTTCAATATTGGACAAGTTTCGCTCGGAATCCATCGTGTTTACAGTATTTGATAGAAAATCAAAAACTGAGGGATGATGAAGGTCACTAGGAGTATCTTCTTTGTAATCCTAAAGATGGGAACGATGGTGGTAATTTTCCCATGGTGCCTCATCAATCATCATTGACTAAACAATTCCTTCATCTGTATAATGTACTTGTGACCAAGGATCTGAAGGGGTACCATATTCCTTAGACCTATCTATCCAAACGCTTGATGAGCGTTGATTTGGGTTTGCCTCCCATGCCGAAAACATTGATTGCTACAAGATTTCTATTGGGCTTGGAGGCAATACCTGCAGATGATCCATTTTAATATCGTTTTCATAGATCTTTTGAATAGAAGATATCATGTTGCAGGTTCCCACTGTTGCCACTTCCACCAGATTGATTGGAGGTGGTAGGGCAAAAGTCCCCATTAATATAGGGTCTTTTAGTAGGCCTACTCCGATATTTTGAAGTGAGTTAGGGCTTCAGTGGATCATCGGAATGCTTCCCGTAACTTGTGAACTGTTGGGGAGAAATGTTTGTTGGTCGATGATTGTAGTTCCTCCTTGAAAGGGAAATGCAATCTTCCTGAAGTAGGTTGACACAATGGCTACCATATTATATATCCAGGGCCTTCCAAGTAGGATGTTGTAATCGAGGTTTCCGTCAATTACTTCAACATTTATTTCTACTGTTTTGCCCCCCAGTTCGACTTGCAAGTTACTTAAAATCCCATATGGGGTGTATGTTCATCCATCAAATGCTTTTAATGTTGTCGAAGATCGTGACAAGGGTGGAGATCCTAAAGTTTTCCAGCAACTCATCGACATAATACATGTAGATGCCCCCTCATCAATAATTGTTCGATGAACAGTTTTGTTGATGGCTTTCACTTGAATGAGGAAAGCTAGTTGAGCTGTTAATTGAGGGTCATATCCTTTGTGATTAAAGGATACAAGATCAGAATCCGTTGGGTCAATCCCACCTACTGTTGATAATAAAGCCTACTTTTGGGAGGGGCAATTTTGCAGTACCTCAAGTGTCGACATAGCGGATGGTGATTGGGCCAAATCTTCCACTATATTATAATGTTGTGCTGCTCTGGCACGAGGATTAAATGTCGATTTATGTACTACTCCCTTTGGTGGATTTATCGTTAGTTCAGGAATGATGGGTGGCACAACTTCGGTCGAAGTTGTTGTTGAACTACTGGGTTGATCATTGGCCTTGTTGTCTGACAGCTGTGGATTCTCGTAATATTTATTCCTTGTTGATATCAAAGCATCATTTTGCTGCTTTGAAACTGACAATATTAGTACTTGGGACGGGGAAGCATTGTCATTAGCGACCATATTTGTTCCTGGATTTGGAAACGGATCAGTTAATACTGCCGAGGTCTTTGAATTCTCGAAGAATTTTCTAAGCTCAGCTTTATACGGACACTCTCTTTTCCAATGATCCTCATCACATATTAAGCATGGACGATTTGGTTTCCTTTCTCCAGAAGGGTTTGCAGAAGATTTTTTAGGGGACGACTCTTGTTTTTTCTTCTTCCCTTTCTTTTTCTTCTTGCCTCCTGGTTGCTTGGTTTCTTTGCCTTTGT
The DNA here is from genome assembly GCA_031772625.1 of Pinus tabuliformis. Classification (NCBI taxonomy): domain Eukaryota; kingdom Viridiplantae; phylum Streptophyta; class Pinopsida; order Pinales; family Pinaceae; genus Pinus; species Pinus tabuliformis. The sequence continues at coordinate 836,398,190 of CM062804.1, forward strand.
CAGTCGACACGGCATTTACTTTCGAGGCGAGAAGTTCTTCATTTGCATTTTGACCTGAAACCATACGGGCCTTTTTCGACTTAGCCTTTGTGGTTTTCATGCTGGTCGTTCCTATCATGCCATCCCCAGCATGAGAGTCTTTGTTTGATTTAGGAGATGGAGGAACGGAAAATTCCGGTCTAGGAGCATCAGGGATTTTATCGTAGAGCGTGCCAGACTGAGTATAGATCAAGTCTAGATATTGTGCACGAGCAATTACTTGCTCTTCAGTGACGACTCCTCCCTTTGCCACATCTTCCGTAATAGAAGGTAACAATGACTTAATAAACCATTCAGCCAATAGCTGATCAACATATGTTTTTACCATTCTACGACGACGTTGCCACTCATGAGTATGATCAGATATGTGAGTGGTTGTCGTTTGCTTGAAATTGGTAAGAAGCTCTGCTCCCGTTTCATACCTCATGGGTAACTGAAAATGGGTTTAAAAGGTTGTGGCTAGGGCACTGAAGTTATCAAATGAAGCTCTAGGCAATTCGATATACCATTTTGCTGTCGGACCAGTTAACATTCACTGAAAAAGGTAAAGCCTGATCGAATCATCATTTAGGGTGTTAGATGAACACCACAGGTGAAAGGTCATCACATGATTCGACGGGTCTTCACCTGGATTTCCATTGAATTTAGGAATATCCGATGGAAGTTTATGAGGAATCGCTGGCCACCAAGGGGCGTAAGCGATTGGATCGTTTGTTAGCCGGTTTAGATCTGGTAACTCTAAAGTTGCCACAAAGGGCAACTGTTGATTCAGGTTCGGTGAAGCATACCCAAGATAAGATGGGATCGTCTGAGCAGTGGGTCTTTGCATACCAGCATAGTGCATTTGATGCTGATAACTTTGATAAGGTTGATGGGCATAACCATTATGAAATGGTTGATGTTGACCATTTTGAATATACGTCTGTCCATTGCTTGCAAAGACTTGGTGCTCAGATCCTTGGTAAACTTGTTGGAATTGTGGTTGTTGATATTGCACCAGCCATGGTTGTGAGACCATGTGCTGTTGCCCAATACTGGCTGTTTGACTGAGATGAGGATTAATGGTACCCGTTTGAGCCTGTGTCACTCCAGTTAAGGAGCCACTAACCGATGATTGTGGTGGTGTCGCGGGGACATGTGGCTGTTGGATTACGACCTGAGAGACCTGAGGTTGGCATACAATAGGTAACGCTTGTACTTGTGACACCGTCACAATAGCCGATGTAGTGGGGATATTTGACATAGGCAAACTTTGTTGCATGAGTATACAACTCTTGGTTGTTGAGGTAGTATTGGCATCCAACCATTGGATGTAATTCTAGCATAACCTGAATTCTGTTGGGAACTCTCGTATGTTTGACCTCCTGGAGGAGACAATAAAAGGGCATATTTCCCCCCATACGGCGGTAATCCGATGCTTAAGGGAATTATTTGCCTTTGAGGACCAGACTGCCCAAATTGACATTGCAAAGGATCAATTTGCTGAGACTCAACATAAGAGATTCCAGATATTATTCCAAACGAACAAACGGGAACAGACCATACCATCGAAACAGCCCCTGGATGGATCCCATCCAGTGATTGTGAGCTAGTTGCGACAGATGGTACACCGGTGAACATTGTCCGAGTAGCAACAGGAAGTTCTGCCGCTGCTGTGTCAGATGACACAGTCCTAGATGTCGACGATTGTTCAGACATATCTAGTCTATCCAAAAGGTTTCCTAGCGATTCTACAGGAACTTCTGATAACGGTGGACTAATTTCTGATGGAGAAGGATATAGAGTGAGCCCTACTCCAAATTGCGATGGAGTACTAGATGGTGGATCCTCCACAATCTCTTCTATAGCAATCAAACCAGGTGGAAGAGGTAGACCGTCAGGTCTATAAAATATTTCCAGTGCTGAAGAAGGTATATATTCTGCAGCAACCAATGTTTGGGAAACAACACCTTCCAAATCAGCTATGGATGGAGTCGGTTCAAATATATAGGTGTTTACCTTCACACTAGGATCAATTCTACTATCCTCTTGTGGCTGCGGAACTTCTTCTGTAAAGGCAAGGGTACCAGAAATGTTCGGAGTAGCCGGAGTCTCCGAGGGTGTTGGAACACTTGTTCCAACTCGACCAGGGGACTTTGATCCGGTTAAATGAGTTCGCTTTGTCCGGAATAGTTTCGATTCTGGGGACAAAGACAGTTGACTCGTAAGTCTCCGCAAACGACAGGGTTTCAATTAACTTTCTTCCACGATTGCGGATTACTCGATCAACTAAGAATAAAGGGGAAAATGTTTCCGAATTAAATGAATTTTACACGCTTTGACACAACTTGTTTTTTCAATTTTTTAGAGTCGAGAAAAAACAAAAGATGACTCTAGTCGCCTTCGATTTTTAATGAGCCTAAAGTGACAAGTGCTCAGATGGACCTTTTCCTTTAAGGAGTCTGAAAAGGAATGAAAGAGACTACTCTGGAAATCTAGACAGAGGGATTACCAAACCAATCACAAAACTGCAGAATACTTTGTACGGTACGGCAGTCAATCTTCCCGAATGCTGTGTTAAATGCATTGCGATCAATAGGGCGGAAGACACGGCTTCCTATGGATAAAGGATATAGCCTATTGTGGTCTCCAAATATATACTCGACGGTACATGGGAGCACAAGTCTGTACTGGCACTTGTCGTCTCAAAGAGGAGGAATCACCCAACCAACAGTGAAAGCGACAGTTACCAGGCTTTATGACACCAGAATACGTCTCTAGCCTAGACTTCTAGATATTGTGTGTTAGGTTCCAAAGCGTTTTTAGGTTCATTAAATTTATTTTACAGTTGATCTTTATTAAGAAATTTGCCTTTCAGGTTCACCGTGTGATGTAGATGTACAATTCCTAAAATGCAATCTAAGATGATAAACAATCGTTTAATCTTCTTTTTGCAATGAAAATCCTAGCTACTAAAGAAAGAGAGATGATATTCTTTCAACATAGAGCAAAGATCACACGCTAGATGCACTATCCTAAATCAAACCAACAAGCAGTCTAAATGCAAATGCACATGCAATTATTTGTTTTCAGCTTTCTTAACGTGTGAATGACAAGAAGAATGCTAAGTACAAACCTGAATTATCTTTCAAAGCAACAGTACTAACAGATTTCTCTTCAAAAACAAAAGGAAGATAATGATGACACTTTACTATTTTGAATTGAAAACTGCTTTCGACACTTGAAAAACTACTAATTCAAATCAAATACAAGAGTAACTGTATAATCGACCATCAAGAAGAATAGAATCCTTTTCTTTAACTGAAAACGACAGTTCGATTATGCTACTACTTTGTAAAAGAGAACTGAAAATGGCGGAAAATACACAAAAAAAAATTCATATTTCTTTGCACAATGGAGGCAGAATGATGGAAAGGAAGGGGGTTTCCACAGTGGTATACTGATCACAGATAGCAAAACTCCAGAATAGAGCTGAAAAGAGGGAAGAAAAACCAAGACTTGGAGGCAAAATTAGCCTTTTCTGATCATGGCACCTGTAACACAGGGAAATAGGGATGCATCCCACCTACTACACACGGGAGGTGCGATGCATACTGGTTTCCTTGAAGAGAGGGTGCGATGGTACCAGGACGAGACTTTACTTGGCTCTTGGTCACAGTTTGCAGCTCAATTCAGGGATTTAGGCCAAGCAAATGATGTACAGTAAATAGAAATCACAGGGGCTGATCTAATGAGGGTACTAGAGCCACCACTAGGGCAATTAGAAAGTCTACAAATCAGTTGTTCAGTTTATAAACAAAACCCGGAGATAGACTGAAGCAACATTGATCTACTTTGCACTTGCATAGAAAATGCAGTTCGAAGGCTAGTTGGCTTGAATTCAGGATCTGTCTGTAAGTTTATAAAGCAAACAAATATAGACAAATAAACAATCTATTCACTCCCCAGTGGAGTCACCATTTTGTTATCGGGAAATCTAGTTTCCACTCGGAGCTACTAGTCCCACTAAGACTGGTAGCTATCTTAGAAACAAACAAGCTAAAACTACTTTTGTTTTCCTTTATGAGAAGATAAGAGTGGAATGAAGGACACCAACCTCAGTCTTGCGCTTGGTTCCTTGCTCGGTTCCTCTCCCTTCTGATAGATCCTTGCCGCTTCTTCTTCGTCTACCCAGCTTCAAAGAGCACCTGTGGAATCAAAGTAACATAATACTATCGAAGAATAGAGATCTACAATCATAAACAATATAGGACCAGATATATATTGACCACACAAATGCATATATCATCAAACATACAAGAATGTGGAGGAAAACTTGAATATTTTTATTAATATCAAGAATAGCAAAGAGGATTACAACCAATTGTTCTGACCCAGCATCATCCTCCAGCATGAAAGCCCTTCTTTCACCTCATGAAAAGATTAGATCACCCAACACTATGATATTCCAACAAGAAACCAACAACACTTCCTTACAAGATGCAAAATTCCAGCCTCTGGATCTCTGGGATGAGGGATCCATATATAGATGATTGCAGGGGGGTGAGTCAGCTTCTAGGATTCTGATTAGTGTCCTCTCTCTGATAGTTCTTGATTCCACTTGGAGATTGATGATCTCTTACTCATCCCTGGGTGAATTCAGAGAGGCAAGTGTCACAGGAAAAGTTTTTGGAAGATTCCATGATCATCCACCTCGCAAACTGTCTCTGCCATTTGTCCACTCTCGCCCATCACACCCCATAGAAGGGATTTTCAGTATGCATCGCACCTCCCGTGTGCATTAGGTGGGATGCATCGCACTTTGACCATGGAGCAGGTGAGATGGTCCAGTTTTGACCAGTTCTGAGAAATTTTTCATGGAGAACTTCTGGGAGATGATGTAATCAACTCACCTTGTTCTTTTAGGGTATTAAACAACACTTTTAGGGACTTAGGAGCCCTTGGTTTATGGACATGTTTGATTGGGGTTGCACTGCCCAAAAATGTCTATAACACTTCCTCCTGCAGTGGCCTCTTGCCTTGGTCCTGAACCCATTGTGCTGATGACGGAAGCGAGGCCCCTTCCACCCTGGGTGGAGATAACACTCGCTTTGCTATTGCAAACAACCGTCTAGTGCCCTTCTGATAGGTTATGAACACTGGCATGCTAGTAGCCTGTCTCTCATGGCCCTCATGCTGATAAGAAGGTCCACCTGTCTCATGCAAAGCCTCTGAAGGTCCCTGTGGAGCTCTGAAAAACTCAAGAGAGATGAAATCCTCCCAAGTGATGCCCTGTAAGCCAAGCTGATGAATGACCACAATTTTAATGAGAGCAAAATGGTAGATACTATTGAACTACTGCTGAGGAATCTTGTGCTGCACTAGGGTGGTCATCTTCTCTATGTTTCGGCACATGAAGTAAGGGATGTTCATCATCCTTACCTTGGTAAAATGCATCAGCAGCCTGATATGATAGGCATACAAACGTGAAAACCAGCCCTCACAGCTGAAATACCTCATGATCAATTTCATCAAAGGAGCATAAGCATCTTTGAGGTACCAGAAAGGAAATACTCTGCTGAGTTGCCTCACATAGCTAGGTTTGATGTAGGGTTCATAATGCTGCCGGTCAATTTTCTACCTCTTGTTCCATTGCTCTCCAATGTTGGGAATACCTGTTGCTAGTGAAATGGATTTTGGTGTTAATGTGAAAGTGACACCAGCTAGAGTGGCTTGACCATCATGTAAATGCAGCACAAACAAACGAGCCAACTCATGATGAAACTGAATGCTAGCAACCTTCTCACAAAATTCATAACATGACTGATGTTGGAAACAAGAGAGGGCAAGAGGGAAGGCCTGTAATTTAGCAAGAGTGGTTGGTTCTTCTCTAATATGTTTGCCACCTCTATGAGGCCTCCTGGGTGCATGTCCCTCTGTGGGTGAGGCACTGTGGGTCTCCTCTTCATAATCATATGAAGGATCAGATGCCATGTCTGCTGGTGGATAAACTATCTTGGAGCTACCTTGATGAGAAATAGGTGAGTTGTGATGTGTTGAATTGTCTTGATGGTGTGTTTTGACTTTTGCCACCAAGGGAAGAGTGATACAAGGGACTGTAAGGGGAGGGAAAAATAGTGAGGGATTTAGGGACTGTTGGGATAGGGTTTAGTTAAGGGAACAAGGAATTAGGGAGTAGTTTGGGAGATTTTAGTATAGGACTAGGGTTTGGGAATTTGCATGTGGGATTTTGGGAAATAGGATTTGGGATATGAGATTAATGAAGTTAAGGGTGTGTGAATTTAGGGGATAGGGAAATCAGGGAAGTAATGGAGTAAGGGAGTGGTAAGGTGAGAGGATAACTTGGTAGCAAAACAACAATTTGAAACCCTAGGCAACAATTTTCTTTGAAAATTTTGAAGATATAGGGTTTGTTTTCCTTTAAACAATCACCATACGTTATACACCATAAAACAACCACCAAATTTGGATGCAAAGTAGTAACAGAGGGTCAACCTACTTGAACAAGCAATAATCCACAAGTTTCGGGCGATTGGAGCAAGTTTTGGCAGTTTTCGGGCTTTCTGGCTGTGTGCATTGTGCATCCAACCCAATGCGCCACACCCAGTGTATGTGCCGCGCCCGTGTCTTTTTGCATTGAGAAATGCGGCCAAATGCGCCACGCCAGTTATGTGCGTCGCGCCTCCTGCCCAATGCACCGCGCTTCTGGTTTTTGACCGATTTTCTCCAGCTTTGCTTTGCTCACCCCAAAATGTCTTTGCCTTGTTTCGACTTTGCAAATGAACTCTTGAAATTAAGAAATAGCTTATAAACAAGGAGCTTTTAGATTTTTGGCTCATAAAACCCATTTTACAATGGTTTTTGAAATGACTTTATTTTCAAACTCTGTTTTTTGGACTTTTTCACTTCATTTTAACTTTGTGATGAACTAAATGACCTGAGCTTTGCTTGTTTTGTAGGTGTTGGAAGCTACTGGAGCTAGGGAAAGTGACCAGGGTTACAAATGAAGGGATTTACAATGAAGAAAACAAAATTTCATGATTTTTGTACAATAAAAGAAAAAATACTCTAATTTTTCCTCAAAATAGAGTTTTGAGGAAAAACACATTTTCGAACACTTGATGATGAACTTTATTGATGCTGGAACCTCCTCATGGCGTACTGGTTGTTATTGGGCAGTTTGAAACATTTTTTGACGAAACCCTAATGAAACCCTAGACCTAATTGACAATGAAACCCTAAAGCAAAACCTTTGCAATCTTTAAGACAAAAGATGACTGTATATGCTTTTTAATGAACAAACATGAGCCACCAGGTAAATGACATGAGGGAAACTATAGGAAAGCCACTACTGTTAGATGATCCATGCACCTGATGGATTGCAAATGACTGGGCGGGACACCTAATATGAAATGCAACAAAAGGATTTGATCTCTGACGGAGGGATGAAGATACCGACACTAACATTGACTCAAATGGGGATGGTAGCTCCTTGGAGGTGCCAAGAACTACAAATCTCTGGGAAAGCAAGTAGTACCTTTGTTCCATTGGGCTATGGAGTCAATAACTTCGATAAATCAAAACTGAACTCTTGAATAAAGACTCAATTTCAGGACTGAATGTGACTCAAATTGACTCATTTTCAAGACTAAAATTGACCAAAAGACCTGACTCTAACAAACCAAACCAAAATTGAAATCAAACCTCAGTTTTATAGCCTTCACCTCGAGCCCCAAACTGAAGAATGAAAACAATACACTCTTGCAATGGAATTTAAACAAACCGGTATATACAATGATGGATAGGATAGCAGAAAACAGTTCACACATAATACCGTTTGAGGAGCCGACCATTGACCGGCCCGTTAGGATAGTCTTCACCATTCAGCTCTTGCAAAAGGAAAGCATTCTCGCCCTGATGTGCAGCAATCTTGTACGGTCCTTTCCAAAGATTTTCAAATTTGCCATGTTTACCTTTCTCTTCATTCCTTGCATCCCATTTCAGCACTATGTCTCTAATTTCAAACCTGTCTACCTTTGCTTTCTGGTCATATATCCTCTTAATTCTTTCTTGCAGATTGGAAGTGTTCTGAAATAACTCCTCTCTAGTTTGTTGCAAATGTATCATTTGATTGATCCTCTGCTGCAAACTATCATCTTCACTGCCAGCTTCTTGCAATAGTTTAACCACCGGGACTGCCAAAGAGGTCGGGAAGACTGTGTCCACACCATACACAAACTCAAAAGGAGACATGCCGATAGATTTCTTTTGACTTACCCTATCTGCCCAAAGTGCATTGACTAGCTTTTTGTGCCAACTCTTCTTGTTAGTTTCCAGCAGCTTTTTGATAATTTTGATAAGAGATTTGTTTGAGGATTCCACCAATCCATTGCCTTGTGGGTAATAGGTAGTCGAATGCCCCAAAGTGATTTGATATTTATGACAAAAGTCAATCATTATTTTCGATTTAAAGGCTGCTGCATTATCAGTGATCAAATTATTTGGACATCCAAAACGAGACAAAATGTTGTTTTCAAGAAATGACATAATTATCGAATCGGTGGCTTGCCTTGTAGGAATTGCCTCAATCCATTTGGTGAAATAATTCGTCATTGTGAGGATCCACTTATGTTGTGCTGAAGAAGAAGGATGAACCTCACCAATAAAATCCAAACTCCACTGCTGAAATGGAGTGCTTACTTCAATGGGCTTGAGTGGTAAAGGCTACAACTTCCTCTTACCTTGAAAAATTTGGCATTCGTGATAGCTGGCCACTGTTTTGTACACATCAGCAAATAGACTTGGCCAATACTACCCCACTCTCAAGATTTGATTGGCTATTGTTTTCCAGAAAAGATGGCCTCCGCAATCTCACTTGTGAAAATATTCCTTAACTTTTTTTGCCTCTTCTTCTACTAAACAATTCAGCAGGACACCACCGAGATCTTTCGTATAAAGTGCACCATTCGTGATACAAAATTTTTCAGCTTTCAATTTCAGTGTCCTACTTTTGTTCATAGCCATTCCAGGAGGTGATGAAAGATTTTGGAGTACATAAACAATGTTCGAATACCAAGGATAAAGAAGGAAAATTTCTGATACCTGAGTGGGCAGATTTTCTTCATCTTGCTCGGACATAGTAGCAATTAGATTAATGTCCAAGGCGTGTAGATTTGACGCAGCCATTAGTTTGGCTAGCCCCTATCCTTTGATGAGCTTTGTCAGTTTGATTTCCACGTCATACTCCAATAGGGCAGCAATCCATTTGCCTCTTCTCCCTTCCGGATCTGTTTGCACTAAGATATCCTTGACAATAGCATTAGGAACATAAGCAAGGATATGAGAATGCAAAATATAAACCCAAAAATATTTCAATGCTTTTACCAATGCAAGGGCCTATTTTTCAATGCCGCATCCCTTATGGTTCTGCTAAAGAATGCAATTTTTTTCTCAAGCTGGTCTCCCTTCTGCATCAAGACCACTGCCATAGTATGATCCGAGGCAAATGAAAACAAAATAAAATCCTGAGTATAGTCCGGGTTGATCAAAACCGGAGCTGGAGAAAGAGCTAATTTGACCAAATTAAAAGACTTAACTGCTTCCTCGGTCCACCTTACTGCACTATCCTTTTTCAGCATGTTTGTGATTTCTCTTAAGTGCTCTGCAAGATTGGGCACAAAGCGACGTAAGAAATTTATCTTACCATTGAAGGATTGGATTTATTTCTTGCTTCGTGGGAAGTCAATCTTTTGAATGGACTCCAACCGAGTTGGATCGATGTGGATGCCCTCCTTTGAGATAATATGCCCGAGAAGCTTGCCTTCATCCATGGCAAACAAACTTTTCTTGGGATTGAGTGAGATGCCATATTTCCTACACTGTCGAAAAACAATCTTCAAATGATAGAGGTGCTCTTCATCTCTATTAGAGAAAACTGTCAAGTCATCAATATAAGCAACTAGAAAGACATCTTTTTCATTAGCAAATGCTATATCCATCGCCCGCTGAAAGGTTGCATCAGCATTTTTCAATCCAAATGGCATCTTTGCATAATGAAAAGCTCCCCACGGAGTGGTGAACGCTATTTTGTCACGATCATCCTCATGGACTAGAATTTGGTTATAACCCAAATAACCATCGAGTAGTGACATTTGTGATGCTCCAACTACTCACTGAAGTATGTGATCCATCTTGGGCAATGGATAATTGTCTTTCAAGGAAACTTTGTTCAGATTTCTAAAATCAATGCATAACCGGATCTCACCTGTTTTCTTGTAGATGGGCACCAAGTTTGAAATCCAATCTGAAAATCTTATGGGGACTATGATGGTTGAAGGGAAAGTACCCCTAGGGTCCTTTGGGCTAAGACTCTACCAGACTGAAAATTGCTTATTCAAAGAAACACACACACACAGCCATCATTTTACTTTTAAGCAAATGCTAACGTTAAGGGCACGTACCTAAGGTCCTACGTTCGAGAAGACCTTAAGGGTCCAAACCCTTCTTGGAGTTCCCTTCTTCTTTCTTTGACCTGCAAGACAAACAAATCAAAGAACACAACAATACAAGTGCAAATACTTATATATAAATCATCTTCATGCTATAAAGTTAGTTATAAAAAATCTTTATGTAACCACTTTCATAAGAATTCAACACAAGAATCTCATAAGCATAAAGAAAGATTATTCGGGAACAAAGACGTGTTTCTTTATATATAAAGGAAAATAAAGTACATATATCGGAAAGATATCACCTGAACACCTTCAGCAGGCTCCAAGCAAGCTTCCTCCCGGATTCGTTCCAGCCTCAAGCCTCCAACAAGAGCTCCTTCCAAGTCTTACTCAATGATGATGTCAAGGATGAATGATCACCAATACACATGGAAACAAGGGTTTCCTATGCACAATGGGGGAAGTGCAGAATGCACCAAGGACTTCAGACCTGGTCTAAGGGAAAAATCTCAGCATAATAATCTTGCTCTCCTCTCTCTCTCCTCCCTTTGGCCTTCCCCTTGATGTCTTTTTATACCCTCTCCAAAGTAGTTTTTTAGTTAGGAGTTGGTTGGGAACAGTTGGGCCACGGGCACTAACAGGTGATCCAGCAGGTAAACCCGCGATCTCCGCCCGAAAAAGAGGAATTTATTATTTTTTTAAGTGTTTTAATAGATACACGCGGGTTGGGTATAACAGACCCGCGTGTACACGCGTTTAACACAGGGCAAAGTCGCGTATAGGGAATAAAACACTGTTTTTTAAATTTTTGGACCAGGTCTGGAAGGAGGGGTTGCCCTAGGCCATAAGTGCAGCATCACAAACCATAAGAGTGAGATTTGGAGCTATAACAGATGCCCCCTAATGTATGAGGTCAGAAGGGGAACATGATGGCCGAAATATATTAAGTAAGTACAAGGAAAGGAACTCTGCCGAAAAACCGAGGAGGACTTCACCAGAATTCAGCCTGCCAAGCCACCGAAAGGAGATCAGAAAGAAACACTGTCTGAGGCGGGCATACCCATGCTCAGGAAAAGTAAAGCATGTCCGCATATCAAGTACGAGCGGATCCACTAAGTATACAAGTATAAATGACTGTAAAACACATAATGGATCATCTGATCATAATGAGTAAGTACATGTCTGAATATCACATATAAAACTGTCAATGATGCTGAAAGATGCAACGGATCACTGAAATCAAAGACTGATCCCAAAAGGTACCGACTGAACATGATGGAATAGGATGGTACTACACTGCAAACTCAGGTGCCAGCATATAGAATGTCGCCATGACTGACTGCAACATATAAGGTGGAGTGGTATCAACTAGCAGCAACAGGAGCAACTGTCAAGTGAACCAATGAATGCTGATACAACCTGAGGTCTTCACCGACCGCCGTGGTACATTTCTACACCATGGGAATAAATGATCTGAAGTCGACCATGTGAGAAATCGTTTGATTACCGGTCATTGATGTATACCGTTAACAAACGCGAGACTACTCACCGATAATGATAATGAGTGTCAAGGTACCCAGTACAATCTAACAAGTGTGAATAGATGAGCTGAAGTCGAACACCTGTAAGAATCTATCAATCAGGAGACAATGATGGTTTCCCACCGTCGATAGCGAGGAATCTGCCACTAATGACTGCAAACCCCAAGGTACTGCCAAATGGACTCTAGATCTTTGCCCCAGAGCAATGAGTCGGAGTCGATAGGGAAAGATCCGCTAGAAGGAAGGCATTAAGGCATCCTCCATCAATCTAGTGCGAGTGTAACCCGTAGGCCAATAATGTGGAAGGAATCGGACGAAAAAGATGTAGTAACCCAACCGAAGTACGTTTCCGGCGTACACAAGATGTGGCTAGCGCATGGCAGAAACCCTCTGAACCAACCAATAATGAAAGCTGACATAGAGGCGAGGTATCCACCAATAGGGTCAAATGGAAACCAAGGTACTGCACGAATCCCAATGTGTGATAATGTATGCTGATGTCGAACACAAGGGAAACCACTCAGTCAAAGACCCATGATACTGATCGATGCTGAGCACAAGGTGACCTATCAATAATGAAAATAGGGCCAGGGTGCGGTCTCTAGGTCTGCCCTCAGAGCAATGTGTCGTCGTCGATAAGGACAAGACCCGCCAGCAAGAAGTCAATGGGGACCTTCTCAAACCGGCACGAGTGAAGGACCAATATAACTAATGTGATGATAGACATGACACTGACAACCAGGGATGGCCGACTGAAAAATGAGTCAAGAGACACCGCAGAAAGGCCGACTCAGGCTAACTTCCCTTGAACAAAAGCATGACTCAATGTGACTATGTGGCAGCATATAATGAATCTGTATAAGTTCGTCATGCAGGAGGCACGAACGAACCCTCCATATGATTGGAAGAGATAACCAATCGGGGGAGAACTGACTTGATAACAAGGTTATGGCTTACCTAAGTCAAACTAAATCCCACCCATGCGGAGGAGACTTTGTTTTGAGTGCTTTGTTCAAGGGCGACACGACTGACTCTAGCTGCCAACAATAAATGGAAATAATGTCCCTGTTCCCGCTCTTTTTGGAATATTTAATTTTTTTGTCTTTTTCTGATAAGCCGGAAAAAGAATAAAAGAATGCTATGGTACAGTGGAAAGAACGAGTGTCGGTGAAACATATGATCTAGTTCCTGGGAAAGGAACGTTCCTATGCTCAATGCAGGGAGGTGAAAAACTGGTCAGTGACACTCAGAGGTATGTTCCTTCCACGGATCTGGGTATGTCAAGCTGTAGAGGTCAAGGGTATGCAAGGTTGATCTTGCAGACGTCATGGTCAAAAGTGGGCTTAAACACGAGTCCAAGTGAAGCCGGCTATAGGCCAAAAGGTGCAAATGGTCAACATGCAATGCAGAAGTACAACTCAACACACATAGGAGCCTCTAAGGTATAAGGCCAGAACGAAGTGAAGAAGCAAAGAAGAATGAGTCTTCAACACATAAGTCATGGTGGGACTAAAGAGGACTCCCGAACCTAAGGATGAAAAATCAGCATGAGTGCCAAGCGACAAAAAGGGTACTAACTAGGGCACCCATGATAAGGTAGGCTCTACCACACAAGTCATGATACTTCTAAGCAATGAGAAGGTTCCGCACCATAACTTGGTGGGGTCGATCCTAAGGCAAAATGGGAAAGGAAACTGATAAATGCACAATGCAGGCGGAAAAACCTAACCTATATGCCAGTTTCGAGAACCAATACCTGTCAGAATGGACCAACCATAAACTTCCAAAGGAGAAATCTTCCAAGTTCTGTAAAAATAGGAACACTAGACACGAAGTTAATACATCCCACATATAAACTTCATATAAGATCTTTGTGTTATAGAATACAAAACTTGAAAATGCGTACCTCATATATACAATATGGTACAGGGAACCACGCAGCCTTGCGGCTTACGCATAATAGTTCTGCTGAACAAACCCCTTACAGGGCTCAGGCCAAGAGCTCCTTTGGTAGTCATAACTCATGGCTTCAAAGAGTTCCTCCTGTGAAGGCAAGACAAGATCTGAGAAATCATGAGAACTACAAGGATCAAAAGAGGGAATTAAAGGGTCCCATGTCCCTATAGGAAGAATCTCTCAGTCAACTGCCGGGACCAAGTCCAAGGAAGGAGAATAATAAGTCAAAGGATCCTTCTTAGAAGCAATTGAACATTGAGGATTCAATGCCACATAATTGACCCGTGGCGGGGTAGAGTCTACTTGAACACTTGGAACAAACCAAGGGGCATTCTGCAGTAAAGTCGAATTAGGGTGGTGATTATCAGATGCAAGCTGATCAACAGTGACAATATTCCCATTATGAGGAAAGCACATTACTCGAAAGAGTGAAGACACCACAGCATTCATAGCATAGACATAATCACGCCCAAGTAGCATATTAAAGTCTAAAGGGCTATCAACCACCATCATATCGATTAAGACAGTCTTCCCACCTAAAGTGATAGGCAATTGAGGAAGAATACCCATAGATTCACCAGGCCTTCTATCATAGGCTAACAACTGACTCTGAGCTGTCAACAACTTTGGGGAACCCAAAGCTTTCCAAGTCAAAGAGGATATAATACTTGTAGAGGATCCTTCATCCACCATACATCGATAGACATTTGTGGAATTAACTCTGACCTTTATTTGGAAAGGTGCAGCGGAAGGAAGACAAGGCTCAACAAGACTATCCCAATCAAAGGAAACACTCTTAGAACTTGGAGGGGGAACATTTGGAGAAACCGGAATGCCCCCTATACTAGAAGACTCTGTACTAGAGATCAAACAGACTCTTTTGTTAGGCACTTCACCCCCCAAAAGAGGAGTGTAATCGGCCAGCGATTGCACTGGCTCTACCACATTTTCAACCAACGGTTGATGGGATTGATGAGAAACCGTATCAGATCTAGGAGCAGAAGTACTTTCAGACTCGGACCATATCTTTTGAACCTCTGGAATACCAGGGCATAAATGAGTAAGATGGTCTCCCTTGCATATCTTACAAGGGAACTTAGGTTTAAAACTTCTACGTCCAGGTTTCTTATCAACCTCCATTCCGCCAACATGACTAGCAGTGGTTTGCGGAGAGTCCTAAACATGACTTGCAGAGGTCGGTGACTCTTTGCTAGTATGACTCGCAGTGACTAGACTCATGCCCCCAGCATGACTTGCAGCGGCTGAAGACTCATCTCCAACATGACTAGCAGAGGTTGAGGATGAAGTGCTAGTGTGACTTGCAGTGACTAGACTTGTGCCCCCAGCATGACTTGCAGCGGCTGAAGACTCATCCCCAACATGACTGGCAGAGGTTGAAGATGAAGTGCTAGAATTATTCTTCTTCTTTGACTTCCTCTTTCTCTTCTTTTTAGATTTCTTGTGACAAGAAGGAGGAGAAGAAGGAACCCCAGATTTCTCTTTGACAGAAGATGAACAATTAGCACCCATGTGATGCCCTTGAAATAAAGCATTCATCTGAGAAGCTTCAAAAGCATTTGGAATATTCGGAGTGGACCACAGCCAAACGGGTAGTCCAACATTCAACCCAGGAATATTCAAAGTGGCCATCAAGGGAGTACCAACGTTTCCAAAGAAAGGAAAAGCACAAGGATCCCCTTTTGGAAGGGTACCTTGGTTGGTTTCCCCAGGAATACTGGCCATATTAAATTGATCCAAACACCCTTTCCCTTGCGGGAATATAGAAATAACTCTTCAAAGAATATGGATAAGCAATCAAAACCTTTGCCCTTGAGGAGGCAACTCCACAACTTCCGAAAGAACGCCCTAAAGCCTTTCAAGATCAGTAGAGTGGTAAGCTAGTCACTCAGACCACAAAGTCCAAACGTGACTAGACAAAAATACCTAAAGCCAACTATATACAAGGAGCAAAGAGCACCCACTAGAAAGTCCCTAAAGATATCAGCCAGTCAAACAACTTCCAAGTATTTCCGCTCCGGGTGATGAGGACCGGACACCAAAATACAAGAAAGCAGAGTCAGGGGCCTTCCGAAGATAGTCTGGGATAATGACGGCCCAGTCCTATCAGCGAAGGTAACAGAGGAAGTTACGCTGACCTCCTAACAACAGCCTGCGCCGGTGCAAGCCCCCAAGCTTCGCAAGGGTGCCCTCCAGTAGTACTGTCGAGAGTGATGCAACGTCAACCTCAGGTGCCACGGGATTCCCCTCCGCAGCCACCTGTGTAGTTCCCTAGGAAGAGCAACTATGGGTACCAACTCGTCGCAGAAGCCAGGCGGAACAGTCGTGAGGTAAGTTCGGACAAGTAGGAGAGGGGGTATCTCTCTTCCCTGTCTTCACAGACCCTCGTGCTTAACTCCCAGATCTGGAGCTTTCCTGGTCTTCCTAACGCTATTGGATTTACTCTCGTTAATCAGACTCTTATGTTTGACGTTTTATGTGGCCTTGGAGAGTTAACTCTCCACTCGCCTAATCCAAGGCCCTAAAATCCTAAACTTGTTGGTGTAATAACTAAAACAAAAAGTTCTAGTGGATTTTAATTAAGCGCTTGATTTTATTAGGCTGTTCTTTAAGTCACAAGGTAACGGCAGTGAAACTAGTGGTGTTTTTTGACGCAAAAGAAGTTAATAAAACTTAGCTACATGCACATGCACTTTTGTTTTTCGATGAAAAGTAATCTCTACAGGGTTCAGAGGAAAAATAAAACAAAGTTTTTTGCTTTCTTTTCAGACTCCACACTCACAAAAGCTAACAAAGCTATGTATGCACAAAAAAGGGATGCAAATCTATCCTAATGCAACAACTATATGTGAATGCAAGATTTTAAGACTACTCTGCAAACAAAGAAGGAAAGTTGCTCACTTATCAAATTTGTCTTGCCACTAAAATGCTTAGATAGAATATGATGTGCTACCAATCATTTCGTCCAAACAATAAAAACAAGCTCTAAGATAAACACAAAGCACTTTCACTTCGCAAAAAAGGAAATCAAATGAAAAGCAAGTTTAAGAAAGCGAGACTTAAAACTTTCAAAAGATTTTCTTTCAAACAACAAAGAAGTCTTTCTCAAGGAATCTCTCAAAAATACTGACACTAATGATTGAAGAAAAGGCAACCGAACACTTTTGCGAATTCACACCTTTGAAATGATGAAAACCCAACAAAAATAAATGTGTTCGAAATCACTCTTGACAATCAAAAGCAGCAATGAAAGTCCAAGAAATCAAAAGACAAGTTTCAAGAAAATGGTAACAAACAACTTTCCCGAAACGAAGGAGCAAATGGTCATAAAAATGATTTCGTTAAGCAAACAAAAATGTCATGAAAACAAAATGGACACAAAGATTGAACACAATCTTCCCACTCTGCCGAAACAGAGCAATCAAGATTCTTAAACAGAAATCTTGTGTGTCAACAATCAATGACGCTTGCAATCAACGAAAAACAAGACTAGTACTCCTTATAACTAGAGAGAGTTCAGAACAAGATGCCCCCTGCTAAACAGAGAACTGTCACAGGGAATTGACTGCTTTAAACTGACCCAAACCACCAGACAGACATTCAGCAAAAAGAAGAATTATAAATCTTGAAAATTATGGAATATACGCGCCTGCAATTATTTGCAGAATGCGTGTACACGCCTCTGTAACTAAGGAAACCTGCGTATACGCGGGTTTACTTAGTGAAACTTGCGTATATACGCTTCTGTAATCCAGACAAAGAGCGTATCTGAAGTCTTTCAAGAAAAAAAAAAAAAAAACAGACTGAAAAACTGAAAAAGCTTGGATTTCAAGAAAAGATCAGACAGTCAGAGCCAACAAACAGAGGGGCTGAGCCTTGATTGGCTTGAGGACTACCCAAACTAGGAACAACAAGAGTGTTGTCCCCAGCGGAGTCGCCAATTCTGGTTGAAGGGAAAGTACCCCTAGGGTCCTTTGGGCTAAGACTCTACCAGACTGAAAATTGCTTATTCAAAGAAACACACACACACAACCATCATTTTACTTTTAAGCAAATGCTAACGTTAAGGGCACGTACCTAAGGTCCTACGTTCGAGAAGACCTTAAGGGTCCAAACCCTTCTTGGAGTTCCCTTCTTCTTTCTTTGACCTGCAAGACAAACAAATCAAAGAACACAACAATACAAGTGCAAATACTTATATATAAATCATCTTCATGCTATAAAGTTAGTTATAAAAAATCTTTATGTAACCACTTTCATAAGAATTCAACACAAGAATCTCATAAGCATAAAGAAAGATTATTCGGGAACAAAGACGTGTTTCTTTATATATAAAGGCAAATAAAGTACATATATTGGAAAGATATCACCTGAACACCTTCAGCAGGCTCCAAGCAAGCTTCCTCCCGGATTCGTTCCAGCCTCAAGCCTCCAACAAGAGCTCCTTCCAAGTCTTACTCAATGATGATGTCAAGGATGAATGATCACCAATACACATGGAAACAAGGGTTTCCTATGCACAATGGGGGAAGTGCAGAATGCACCAAGGACTTCAGACCTGGTCTAAGGGAAAAATCTCAGCATAATAATCTTGCTCTCCTCTCTCTCTCCTCCCTTTGGCCTTCCCCTTGATGTCTTTTTATACCCTCTCCAAAGTAGTTTTTTAGTTAGGAGTTGGTTGGGAACAGTTGGGCCACGGGCACTAACAGGTGATCCAGCAGGTAAACCCGCGATCTCCGCCCGAAAAAGAGGAATTTATTATTTTTTTAAGTGTTTTAATAGATACACGCGGGTTGGGTATAACAGACCCGCGTGTACACGCGTTTAACACAGGGCAAAGTCGCGTATAGGGAATAAAACACTGTTTTTTAAATTTTTGGACCAGGTCTGGAAGGAGGGGTTTCCCTAGGCCATAAGTGCAGCATCACAAACCATAAGAGTGAGATTTGGAGCTATAACATATGATACCATCTTTATACAACCTATTCACTTCCTTCTCGATTGAGGGCAGCAGCTTTGGATTTATTCTTCTTAGCTTCTGACGAAAAGGCTTTTGATTTGGCTTGATCGGGATGACATGCTGAATTATGCTCATGTCATATGCCTTCAAATCTGAATAATCCCAAGCAAATACATTAGTAAAAGAGGATAACAAACTGATATACTTCAATTTTACTTGTGGGGGCAATGCCTTTGATAATTTCACCATCTTGGGATTTTCAGCTGATCCAATGTTCACATCCTCAACTCCTTTTTCGGTTGGCAGCAAGCTCAGTTTTCTAGCCACATCGTCCTGATTGAAGAGCTCCTCCAAAGGTATTAGACCTTTAGGAATGATGTTGTCTTTGAGCTGCAAAACTTCCATCTGATTGACTTCCATATCCTCATCACCATCATCATACTCCACATCAATAGAAGTGTCCTTGAATTTACCTTTATTTTGCAGAAATTCATCGATCTCATCATCATCTTGGAACACTTGCCAATACCTTTGATTGTTGGGGACGGTTGGGTGATGCTTCACATGAATCTCAAACTTGTTGTTTGAATTCATCGGAATTTTCAAATTACTTGTTGCTATTGCAAGTGAATCTGCAATGACATTCTGAGCACGGGGCACACAGGTTATAGTATAATCTAAAAATACTTTCAAAATATCCAACACCGCATTGCAGTAGGCCCGCATTCGAGGATGCTTACCTTGGTAATCCCCTTTCACCTGCTTGATAACTAACTCAGAGTTGCCATACACTGAAATCTTTTTAGCATTCAATTTTCTAAGAACTTTTAGACTAGCAATTAAAGCTTCATATTCAGCCTCATTGTTTGAACAGTCAAAAGATAATTTATAAGAGTAGACCCTTACATTGCTTGGCACTTTGTTTGGGGTGAAAACCGGGCTGCGTATCCATATACCAATTCCAGAACCTTCCCTTCCTACTGCACCATCAAAGTCTATGCTCCATAGGCCTGTTTCATCCTCTTCCAAATGCTGAAATTCTTTTCCTTTTCCTTGTTTTCCATCAATATGTTGCTGTCGTCGAACTTCTGATTGCTCAGTGGTACCATCAAGTCTTTGTCGTTCTTGTTTTAAGACCTCTCTGAAATTTTCAGTGATTTTAGGAATGTCTTCTACTTCAACTATTTGGCTATTTACATCATTAAAACTATCAGAATATAAAACAAATGATTCTAGATCAGTATGTACATAGTTGATTGGATGATTTACCGGTTTCTCCTTGCTAGTGATCATGTACTTCATTTTCTGTTCTCAGTATAATTTCCTCATCTGACAGAACACGAGAATGGTAGCATAGGAGAAATCAAGTTGTATTGTCCCTTTAATCTTTGCTCCCCAAGATCTGGAAAGAAGCATGCCAAATCTTGGAGGTATATCCACCACCACCATGTCCATCAAAACATTTTTAGCTGGAATCTGATCCAAACTCACCACCAAATCCTTGATAAGACCAATGCACCTTACTCTACCGGAATCGAAAGAGTAAAGGTCATGGTATTTTCTAGTGATATCCAATCCCAATTTCTCCATGATGGCTTTCGGCATGAGATTATGAGAGGCTCCTGAATCAAACATAGAATTATGTAATACAAAGTCATGCACCCTGAGACTGATATAGAAAGGAGAAACATCACTATCTTGGGAATGACCTTCCAATGCTGGCCCAAAAATCAGCTCGGGACTGTCATCCTCCACGTTTACCATGTCGGATGATGGATCTAAACTCAAAATTTTAGACACCTGACTTTTTTAATTGTTGTTCTTCATCAACTCAGTCAAAGGAATGGATATTTTCAACTTAACAATTTCATTTTCTAAGTTAAAAACTGAAAATTTTTCTACCTCTTTTGCTGGAACATCCTTCTTTTCCGTTTTCTCCTTTGACACATTTGGCTGATTTGGTCTTTCACTTGCTGATGTCTGTTGGCATTATGATGCATGTGTTGTACTTGATGGCAACCCTCTCATAGAAGAATATCTCACTTATGTATAACTGGGTGAATCTTCAGAAGAGATATCAGATGTGACTGATGGAGGACAGCTCAAAGGAATCAGATGATAGTTCTAAGTGTGACAAGTTAGCTTTGCCATCAAGTCCAAAGGGGGAGATTGTTGGCATTATGAGATAAGTGTTGTCCTTGATGGCAAACCTCACTGATGACAAATCATAGTACAGAAGGTCAGCAGCAAGGAATTGATGATCAGACTATAAGAAGAAGAGAAAGTTCATACACGCAGGTTCGTTAAGCCCAAGTCGCGTGTACACGCTGGTTGGCTTCAGCAAAAGCGTGTGTATGTGGAAAAGTACCTTTGGTCCATGGCGGTTATTCCTTGGAAGTTGTGCCTATGGTTTTGGACCTTGGCATCTCGGCGGACGTGTTGATCCCTAGTTTTGAAGTTGATGGTATTGGATTTCTATGGTTTTGGCTCTTGGTATTGAACAAGGCCTAAGGCTATATAAAGGGAAGGAAATCATTAGGCAAGTGCATCTGAAATGTCTTGAATATCTGATGAAGCATTAGATCTAGTATGCAGGGTTATGGGTTGATGATGCATTGCTTGATCTGAGCTAAGGAGAGATCTCACCGGTTGATGGAGAACTAGATCTAAGGAGAGATCGGGATCAAATGGTTTGAAATGAACTATCTTTATGATGCTTATTCTAGATCTACATACTGACGCATGTATAGTTCTATAAGTGTTATGAGTTTGACTGATGTCTGGTACAGCTGCAAGTTATGAGAAATTATTTTTAGATCTGTACGCGGGTTGTCTTTGGTAAAAGCGCGTATACACGCGGGTTTGATTCATCTAAGTAGCGTATACATTGTAAAGCTTGATATTTGAAGTTGCAGATGGATCTGATGGTTATTACAGAGTTCTGTGTCTACTCTGTGTTCTGGTGACTGTTGTTAACAGGGTTTCAGTGATTCAGGGTTTGATGATTGTTTTGAGCTTCAATGATAGTTATGGGTCCAGTATGAAAATTGGATGAAATGTGGCCTTTCAGATTATGTGTTGTGCTTCAGTGTATCCAGTCTGAAAATTGATGAAACGTGGTACCTGGAGGTGAGAAGATTGTAGGCAAGCACCTACGTACTAGTATCTAAGCTAGTACAAAAGCTAAAGGAGATCTTTGGAGCATTGTAGCAGGTAGTAGCCTGCGTACTAGTAAATGGATCGGATAGTACAAGAGCAAAGGGGGTTGTAGCTCCCGTACTGGTATAAGACTGCACCAGTACAAATATTTTAAAAGGATTTTCTTATTAAGAAGAAGATTGAGATGACTTGCAGCAGGTGGTTTTCACCCACATTGGGTTTCCACCTTATATCTTTGTGTTCATGTGTGTGACTCTTGTGTGATGTTCTGTTCTGTTATTCTGCACCTGTTTACTGTTAATATGCTTAATAATGATCTGATGCATTTACTGAAGATTAAGCTAACTGAATTATAAGATCTCTGGATATACGCGAGTTTCATTAGACACAGTAGCGTGTACACGCAGGTTCACTTAATTGAAGTAGCGTATATGTTTCTGAGTATGAAATTGAAAAGTTTGATTGATCTGATAATACTGATTCACCCCCCCTCTCAGTATTATTTCCAACAATTGGTATCAGAGCAGGTCCTTTGGTAGAAGCTTGATCGCTTGAAGGAGATCCGTGGAACAATGGGAAAGAAGCTTAAGAAGAAAGCTCATAAGAAGAAGAAGACATCTCAGAAGATCTATGACAGTGGGAGAGTCGATTGGGGATTAGGTATAAGAAGTTCTTCAGATTCAGAATCAGATTCAGAATCAGATTCAGAATCATTATCAGGTATGAATGTGTTATCCTCTGATGTTCCTGCTATATTTCCTTGTGAAAGTGATGGAAGTGATAGTGAAACTACTGAACATGCTTTTATGGGTGAGCAAGAAAAGTGTCAAATAGAGGCAGTGTTTAGAAGGCTTGCAGACAAAGTTAAAGATCAACAAGATCTATTGAACAAAAGGGAATGTGCTTTCAAAGAAGAAGTTACCAAACTAAAGGCCCAAATAGAAGAAGGAAACAAGGTAAGAAAGCTACTCAAGGACAAGGAAGACCAATGTCAAAAATTGCAGCATGAAGTGACATCATTAAGAAAAGAAGTCAACGAAAGAAGCACAACCATCAAGAAACTCAAAGATAGATCCAGCTACTATGAAAATCTTGAAGCTACAATCCCCTCACTAAAAGGAGATCTTGAAGAATCAAAGAAGCAGAATACAAATCTACTCCAAGCTATTGCAAAACAAGAAAACGAAGTCACCAGCTTAAAATCTCAACTAGAATGTGCCTTCCGAGTTCGTCAAATGCAGCAGGATCTGAATGAAGAACAAGAAAAGGAGATTCTCAAACTAAGGCATCAGTTGGAAGAAGGAAGGAAAGATGGAGAAGACATGAAGAAGCAATGTCTAGAAAAGGAGGAACAACTTCAAGTTGAGGTAAATATCTTGAAAGGTAAAATAGAAGAAAAGGATAAGCTTTTACGATTTCAAGATAGTTCTAAAGTCTTGGATGATATTCTTAGTAGTCAAAGGTCCCCTGCTATAAAGACTGGTCTTGGTTTCCATGAATCTGTTGAAGGTGAATCTAGTTCACAAGGTGAGGCAAGGAACTCTAAAGAGAAATCCAAAATGATCAACAAGGAGATGAAAGGTCAATCTCATCATCAACCAAGGAAAGAAAGTCTTCAAAGAAAATCTTTTACTCCTCCTATGAATAATATTGAATGTTATGTATGTCATAATCTTGGACATGTTGCAGCTAGATGTAGAAGAAGAAGAGTTCAAGACTATTATGCGGACAGGTCATCTCAATCAAGGTACTTTAATGGATATTGCTTTGCTTGCAATATGTATGGTCACAAAGCTGCTGATTGCTACAGAAGGAACATGAAACATGTTAGATGTTATGCATGTAACAAGCTTGGACATATAGCAAAGGATGGACATCACACCGAAAGGAGAAAACCTCATCACACTTGAAGATATGGAGGAAGAAGGAAGTACAGTCAGCACAATGTACTGAGACACAGCACAGCACAGACATATCAGACTCAGGGGGAGCTGAAAGTGTAAACCTTCAGTGTCCTGAATCTCATACGCAAGTTCCTTAAAGGGAAGTCGCGTATATACGCGAGTTCGACACTGCAAAGTCGCGTATATGTCAGTCTGAAGAAAAGCAGTGGGGACAGGCTCAGAAAAGGGATCTGATATGATTCAGTCCATTATTTGCTCTATTGGTTAATAGCTACAGTCTGCTGAGGATGTGTGGAAATGTTTTGTTACTTGTATGATGTCTGGAAGTGTTTTGATCCTAACTTGAGGATGAAGATGTTTTGATGCTTACTGCTGATATATGCATGATCAGATCTAACAAATGGCACTGGTTGAGGGGGAGCATATGCCTTTAGTAATTCATTGTTGGCATTATGGTTAATAATCCTTGGTGATGATTCTTATATGGATAAATGATATATCTTGCTATGATATGATGTTGTGAGTTGTCTATGATAAACTCTCATATGATTCTTGAAGTTACATAGAAGATGTTCAGATCAGATTTATGGTTGATTCTTTGATGATGCATGTATGGTGCTTACATGGTGATCTTCATAAGAACAAGGAGAAGTACAAAGCTTGAATACACATCTTCCTCACTTGATGATGAGTCACTTATATACTGCTGTTGTCATATGCATAAAGATCATACAGTTATGATGCAGGCACTCATGTGGATAAGGATTGTTGCTGTTGATGATATCAAGAAGTTTTGTCAAATGAGCTTGAGGTCAAGATACATAGTGCTGACACATGGATGACTACTCAAAGTTGCTTTATTGGAGACATGGTGATGAGTTCTTATCTATATGATGATAGGTTGATACTTACATATGATGATTGATGCAGATGTTCCCAAGAAATGATACTTGGAGCTTGTAGATCTTGACGTTGATGTAATGGCTATGGTGGTTTCACATGTAATGTGAATGATTTCATGATGATGTTTAAAAGGAGGAGTTGACATCTATGTTCAGACATACCTTGCTGCAGGACATTTACAGGTTGTTGATATGGAAATTTGTGTACGCGTGCTGTTTAAAGGATATTCGCGTGCATACGCGGTTTTACAAGAGGATAGTCGCGTATATGGTATACGCGTGTTGCGTAAGGGATATCCGCGTATATACGCTTGTTTATGTGTATACAGACGCGTGTATGGAGTTTTGAAGAAAATCAGCAGGGACAGATGTTGGTTGCAGAAAGTCTGATATGGGTCTGACAGAGATCATCTGGCACAGGTTCAGGGGGAGCAGATAATCTTCCAATGATGCATTGTTGGCATTATCTTAAAGTTTTTGGTTCTGGTTCACTTTTGTTGTTGGTTTCAGATGGAACAAAGGCGAAAGGAGAACAGAAGGATCTCTTGGTTGTTGATTTGAATGGTGATTATCAGATGCTGCTGGTGACTTTCATAAGTCTTGGTCTAGTTCTTACGTCTCTATGTCATATATCTCTTTTGTGGTATCTCTTTCATGGTGTCAAGGTCATGTAACGGCCTATTTTGGTTTCCCCACTATGCCTGGGATGATTGATGCAATATGATTGGTTGTCATATGTAAACTTTTGATGTATCCCCACTTGGTTGGGTGGATGAGTCAATGTTTGTATATCCTCACTTATTTGAGAGATGGATGTATGTATGAGTCTTTGGTGATAGGAAGGTCTTTTATGATGTATAGAGTCATGTTCTTCTTGAAGAACATCTTTTGTAGATCTTGCCTACAGTCAGGAAGAGCATGAACAGCACACTTCAGCGGTACAGAGATTCAGCATGCACTCAGAGGGAGCATGGACAGATGGGTACACCTTGGCATATACAAAGGGGGAGATTATTCAGAGATTTCAGCAGGTACTCAGGGGGAGTATGGACAGTGGAATGATTCAGCAAAGGAAGAGAA
The DNA here is from genome assembly GCA_031772625.1 of Pinus tabuliformis. Classification (NCBI taxonomy): domain Eukaryota; kingdom Viridiplantae; phylum Streptophyta; class Pinopsida; order Pinales; family Pinaceae; genus Pinus; species Pinus tabuliformis. Next base: position 836,424,200 of record CM062804.1, read on the forward strand.
TATCTTGGTCCACCCTTTGCCCTTGATGTCAAAGGGGGAGAGTGATTTGGTGTTGTTGCCATCAAGTCCAAAGGGGGAGATTGTTGGCATTATGATGCATGTGTTGTACTTGATGGCAACCCTCTCATAGAAGAATATCTCACTTATGTATAACTGGGTGAATCTTCAGAAGAGATATCAGATGTGACTGATGGAGGACAGCTCAAAGGAATCAGATGATAGTTCTAAGTGTGACAAGTTAGCTTTGCCATCAAGTCCAAAGGGGGAGATTGTTGGCATTATGAGATAAGTGTTGTCCTTGATGGAAAACCTCACTGATGACAAATCATAGTACAGAAGGTCAGCAGCAAGGAATTGATGATCAGACTATAAGAAGAAGAGAAAGTTCATACACGCAGGTTCGTTAAGCCCAAGTCGCGTGTACACGCTGGTTGGCTTCAGCAAAAGCGCGTGTATGTGGAAAAGTACCTTTGGTCCATGGCGGTTATTCCTTGGAAGTTGTGCCTATGGTTTTGGACCTTGGCATCTCGGCGGATGTGTTGATCCCTAGTTTTGAAGTTGATGGTATTGGATTTCTATGGTTTTGGCTCTTGGTATTGAACAAGGCCTAAGGCTATATAAAGGGAAGGAAATCATTAGGCAAGTGCATCTGAAATGTCTTGAATATCTGATGAAGCATTAGATCTAGTATGCAGGGTTATGGGTTGATGATGCATTGCTTGATCTGAGCTAAGGAGAGATCTCACCGGTTGATGGAGAACTAGATCTAAGGAGAGATCGGGATCAAATGGTTTGAAATGAACTATCTTTATGATGCTTATTCTAGATCTACATACTGACGCATGTATAGTTCTATAAGTGTTATGAGTTTGACTGATGTCTGGTACAGCTGCAAGTTATGAGAAATTATTTTTAGATCTGTACGCGGGTTGTCTTTGGTAAAAGCGCGTATACACGCGGGTTTGATTCATCTAAGTAGCGTATACATTGTAAAGCTTGATATTTGAAGTTGCAGATGGATCTGATGGTTATTACAGAGTTCTGTGTCTACTCTGTGTTCTGGTGACTGTTGTTAACAGGGTTTCAGTGATTCAGGGTTTGATGATTGTTTTGAGCTTCAATGATAGTTATGGGTCCAGTATGAAAATTGGATGAAATGTGGCCTTTCAGATTATGTGTTGTGCTTCAGTGTATCCAGTCTGAAAATTGATGAAACGTGGTACCTGGAGGTGAGAAGATTGTAGGCAAGCACCTACGTACTAGTATCTAAGCTAGTACAAAAGCTAAAGGAGATCTTTGGAGCATTGTAGCAGGTAGTAGCCTGCGTACTAGTAAATGGATCGGCTAGTACAAGAGCAAAGGGGGTTGTAGCTCCCGTACTGGTATAAGACTGCACCAGTACAAATATTGTAAAAGGATTTTCTTATTAAGAAGAAGATTGAGATGACTTGCAGCAGGTGGTTTTCACCCACATTGGGTTTCCACCTTATATCTTTGTGTTCATGTGTGTGACTCTTGTGTGATGTTCTGTTCTGTTATTCTGCACCTGTTTACTGTTAATATGCTTAATAATGATCTGATGCATTTACTGAAGATTAAGCTAACTGAATTATAAGATCTCTGGATATACGCGAGTTTCATTAGACACAGTAGCGTGTACACGTGGGTTCACTTAATTGAAGTAGCGTATATGTTTCTGAGTATGAAATTGAAAAGTTTGATTGATCTGATAATACTGATTCACCCCCCCCTCTCAGTATTATTTCCAACAATTGGTATCAGAGCAGGTCCTTTGGTAGAAGCTTGATCGCTTGAAGGAGATCCGTGGAACAATGGGAAAGAAGCTTAAGAAGAAAGCTCATAAGAAGAAGAAGACATCTCAGAAGATCTATGACAGTGGGAGAGTCGATTGGGGATTAGGTATAAGAAGTTCTTCAGATTCAGAATCAGATTCAGAATTAGATTCAGAATCATTATCAGGTATGAATGTGTTATCCTCTGATGTTCCTGCTATATTTCCTTGTGAAAGTGATGGAAGTGATAGTGAAACTACTGAACATGCTTTTATGGGTGAGCAAGAAAAGTGTCAAATAGAGGCAGTGTTTAGAAGGCTTGCAGACAAAGTTAAAGATCAACAAGATCTATTGAACAAAAGGGAATGTGCTTTCAAAGAAGAAGTTACCAAACTAAAGGCCCAAATAGAAGAAGGAAACAAGGTAAGAAAGCTACTCAAGGACAAGGAAGACCAATGTCAAAAATTGCAGCATGAAGTGACATCATTAAGAAAAGAAGTCAACGAAAGAAGCACAACCATCAAGAAACTCAAAGATAGATCCAGCTACTATGAAAATCTTGAAGCTACAATCCCCTCACTAAAAGGAGATCTTGAAGAATCAAAGAAGCAGAATACAAATCTACTCCAAGCTATTGCAAAACAAGAAAACGAAGTCACCAGCTTAAAATCTCAACTAGAATGTGCCTTCCGAGTTCGTCAAATGCAGCAGGATCTGAATGAAGAACAAGAAAAGGAGATTCTCAAACTAAGGCATCAGTTGGAAGAAGGAAGGAAAGATGGAGAAGACATGAAGAAGCAATGTCTAGAAAAGGAGGAACAACTTCAAGTTGAGGTAAATATCTTGAAAGGTAAAATAGAAGAAAAGGATAAGCTTTTACGATTTCAAGATAGTTCTAAAGTCTTGGATGATATTCTTAGTAGTCAAAGGTCCCCTGCTATAAAGACTGGTCTTGGTTTCCATGAATCTGTTGAAGGTGAATCTAGTTCACAAGGTGAGGCAAGGAACTCTAAAGAGAAATCCAAAATGATCAACAAGGAGATGAAAGGTCAATCTCATCATCAACCAAGGAAAGAAAGTCTTCAAAGAAAATCTTTTACTCCTCCTATGAATAATATTGAATGTTATGTATGTCATAATCTTGGACATGTTGCAGCTAGATGTAGAAGAAGAAGAGTTCAAGACTATTATGCGGACAGGTCATCTCAATCAAGGTACTTTAATGGATATTGCTTTGCTTGCAATATGTATGGTCACAAAGCTGCTGATTGCTACAGAAGGAACATGAAACATGTTAGATGTTATGCATGTAACAAGCTTGGACATATAGCAAAGGATGGACATCACACCGAAAGGAGAAAACCTCATCACACTTGAAGATATGGAGGAAGAAGGAAGTACAGTCAGCACAATGTACTGAGACACAGCACAGCACAGACATATCAGACTCAGGGGGAGCTGAAAGTGTAAACCTTCAGTGTCCTGAATCTCATACGCAAGTTCCTTAAAGGGAAGTCGCGTATATACGCGAGTTCGACACTGCAAAGTCGCGTATATGTCAGTCTGAAGAAAAGCAGTGGGGACAGGCTCAGAAAAGGGATCTGATATGATTCAGTCCATTATTTGCTCTATTGGTTAATAGCTACAGTCTGCTGAGGATGTGTGGAAATGTTTTGTTACTTGTATGATGTCTGGAAGTGTTTTGATCCTAACTTGAGGATGAAGATGTTTTGATGCTTACTGCTGATATATGCATGATCAGATCTAACAAATGGCACTGGTTGAGGGGGAGCATATGCCTTTAGTAATTCATTGTTGGCATTATGGTTAATAATCCTTGGTGATGATTCTTATATGGATAAATGATATATCTTGCTATGATATGATGTTGTGAGTTGTCTATGATAAACTCTCATATGATTCTTGAAGTTACATAGAAGATGTTCAGATCAGATTTATGGTTGATTCTTTGATGATGCATGTATGGTGCTTACATGGTGATCTTCATAAGAACAAGGAGAAGTACAAAGCTTGAATACACATCTTCCTCACTTGATGATGAGTCACTTATATACTGCTGTTGTCATATGCATAAAGATCATACAGTTATGATGCAGGCACTCATGTGGATAAGGATTGTTGCTGTTGATGATATCAAGAAGTTTTGTCAAATGAGCTTGAGGTCAAGATACATAGTGCTGACACATGGATGACTACTCAAAGTTGCTTTATTGGAGACATGGTGATGAGTTCTTATCTATATGATGATAGGTTGATACTTACATATGATGATTGATGCAGATGTTCCCAAGAAATGATACTTGGAGCTTGTAGATCTTGACGTTGATGTAATGGCTATGGTGGTTTCACATGTAATGTGAATGATTTCATGATGATGTTTAAAAGGAGGAGTTGACATCTATGTTCAGACATACCTTGCTGCAGGACATTTACAGGTTGTTGATATGGAAATTTGTGTACACGTGCTGTTTAAAGGATATTCGCGTGCATACGCGGTTTTACAAGAGGATAGTCGCGTATATGGTATACGCGTGTTGTGTAAGGGATATCCGCGTATATACGCTTGTTTATGTGTATACAGACGCGTGTATGGAGTTTTGAAGAAAATCAGCAGGGACAGATGTTGGTTGCAGAAAGTCTGATATGGGTCTGACAGAGATCATCTGGCACAGGTTCAGGGGGAGCAGATAATCTTCCAATGATGCATTGTTGGCATTATCTTAAAGTTTTTGGTTCTGGTTCACTTTTGTTGTTGGTTTCAGATGGAACAAAGGCGAAAGGAGAACAGAAGGATCTCTTGGTTGTTGATCTGAATGGTGATTATCAGATGCTGCTGGTGACTTTCATAAGTCTTGGTCTAGTTCTTACGTCTCTATGTCATATATCTCTTTTGTGGTATCTCTTTCATGGTGTCAAGGTCATGTAACGGCCTATTTTGGTTTCCCCACTATGCCTGGGATGATTGATGCAATATGATTGGTTGTCATATGTAAACTTTTGATGTATCCCCACTTGGTTGGGTGGATGAGTCAATGTTTGTATATCCTCACTTATTTGAGAGATGGATGTATGTATGAGTCTTTGGTGATAGGAAGGTCTTTTATGATGTATAGAGTCATGTTCTTCTTGAAGAACATCTTTTGTAGATCTTGCCTACAGTCAGGAAGAGCATGAACAGCACACTTCAGCGGTACAGAGATTCAGCATGCACTCAGAGGGAGCATGGACAGATGGGTACACCTTGGCATATACAAAGGGGGAGATTATTCAGAGATTTCAGCAGGTACTCAGGGGGAGTATGGACAGTGGAATGATTCAGCAAAGGAAGAGAATATCTTGGTCCACCCTTTGCCCTTGATGTCAAAGGGGGAGAGTGATTTGGTGTTGTTGCCATCAAGTCCAAAGGGGGAGATTGTTGGCATTATGATGCATGTGTTGTACTTGATGGCAACCCTCTCATAGAAGAATATCTCACTTATGTATAACTGGGTGAATCTTCAGAAGAGATATCAGATGTGACTGATGGAGGACAGCTCAAAGGAATCAGATGATAGTTCTAAGTGTGACAAGTTAGCTTTGCCATCAAGTCCAAAGGGGGAGATTGTTGGCATTATGAGATAAGTGTTGTCCTTGATGGCAAACCTCACTGATGACAAATCATAGTACAGAAGGTCAGCAGCAAGGAATTGATGATCAGACTATAAGAAGAAGAGAAAGTTCATACACGCAGGTTCGTTAAGCCCAAGTCGCGTGTACACGCTGGTTGGCTTCAGCAAAAGCGCGTGTATGTGGAAAAGTACCTTTGGTCCATGGCGGTTATTCCTTGGAAGTTGTGCCTATGGTTTTGGACCTTGGCATCTCGGCGGATGTGTTGATCCCTAGTTTTGAAGTTGATGGTATTGGATTTCTATGGTTTTGGCTCTTGGTATTGAACAAGGCCTAAGGCTATATAAAGGGAAGGAAATCATTAGGCAAGTGCATCTGAAATGTCTTGAATATCTGATGAAGCATTAGATCTAGTATGCAGGGTTATGGGTTGATGATGCATTGCTTGATCTGAGCTAAGGAGAGATCTCACCGGTTGATGGAGAACTAGATCTAAGGAGAGATCGGGATCAAATGGTTTGAAATGAACTATCTTTATGATGCTTATTCTAGATCTACATACTGACGCATGTATAGTTCTATAAGTGTTATGAGTTTGACTGATGTCTGGTACAGCTGCAAGTTATGAGAAATTATTTTTAGATCTGTACGCGGGTTGTCTTTGGTAAAAGCGCGTATACACGCGGGTTTGATTCATCTAAGTAGCGTATACATTGTAAAGCTTGATATTTGAAGTTGCAGATGGATCTGATGGTTATTACAGAGTTCTGTGTCTACTCTGTGTTCTGGTGACTGTTGTTAACAGGGTTTCAGTGATTCAGGGTTTGATGATTGTTTTGAGCTTCAATGATAGTTATGGGTCCAGTATGAAAATTGGATGAAATGTGGCCTTTCAGATTATGTGTTGTGCTTCAGTGTATCCAGTCTGAAAATTGATGAAACGTGGTACCTGGAGGTGAGAAGATTGTAGGCAAGCACCTACGTACTAGTATCTAAGCTAGTACAAAAGCTAAAGGAGATCTTTGGAGCATTGTAGCAGGTAGTAGCCTGCGTACTAGTAAATGGATCGGCTAGTACAAGAGCAAAGGGGGTTGTAGCTCCCGTACTGGTATAAGACTGCACCAGTACAAATATTGTAAAAGGATTTTCTTATTAAGAAGAAGATTGAGATGACTTGCAGCAGGTGGTTTTCACCCACATTGGGTTTCCACCTTATATCTTTGTGTTCATGTGTGTGACTCTTGTGTGATGTTCTGTTCTGTTATTCTGCACCTGTTTACTGTTAATATGCTTAATAATGATCTGATGCATTTACTGAAGATTAAGCTAACTGAATTATAAGATCTCTGGATATACGCGAGTTTCATTAGACACAGTAGCGTGTACACGTGGGTTCACTTAATTGAAGTAGCGTATATGTTTCTGAGTATGAAATTGAAAAGTTTGATTGATCTGATAATACTGATTCACCCCCCCCTCTCAGTATTATTTCCAACAATTGGTATCAGAGCAGGTCCTTTGGTAGAAGCTTGATCGCTTGAAGGAGATCCGTGGAACAATGGGAAAGAAGCTTAAGAAGAAAGCTCATAAGAAGAAGAAGACATCTCAGAAGATCTATGACAGTGGGAGAGTCGATTGGGGATTAGGTATAAGAAGTTCTTCAGATTCAGAATCAGATTCAGAATTTAGATTCAGAATCATTATCAGGTATGAATGTGTTATCCTCTGATGTTCCTGCTATATTTCCTTGTGAAAGTGATGGAAGTGATAGTGAAACTACTGAAAATGCTTTTATGGGTGAGCAAGAAAAGTGTCAAATAGAGGCAGTGTTTAGAAGGCTTGCAGACAAAGTTAAAGATCAACAAGATCTATTGAACAAAAGGGAATGTGCTTTCAAAGAAGAAGTTACCAAACTAAAGGCCCAAATAGAAGAAGGAAACAAGGTAAGAAAGCTACTCAAGGACAAGGAAGACCAATGTCAAAAATTGCAGCATGAAGTGACATCATTAAGAAAAGAAGTCAACGAAAGAAGCACAACCATCAAGAAACTCAAAGATAGATCCAGCTACTATGAAAATCTTGAAGCTACAATCCCCTCACTAAAAGGAGATCTTGAAGAATCAAAGAAGCAGAATACAAATCTACTCCAAGCTATTGCAAAACAAGAAAACGAAGTCACCAGCTTAAAATCTCAACTAGAATGTGCCTTCCGAGTTCGTCAAATGCAGCAGGATCTGAATGAAGAACAAGAAAAGGAGATTCTCAAACTAAGGCATCAGTTGGAAGAAGGAAGGAAAGATGGAGAAGACATGAAGAAGCAATGTCTAGAAAAGGAGGAACAACTTCAAGTTGAGGTAAATATCTTGAAAGGTAAAATAGAAGAAAAGGATAAGGTTTTACGATTTCAAGATAGTTCTAAAGTCTTGGATGATATTCTTAGTAGTCAAAGGTCCCCTGCTATAAAGACTGGTCTTGGTTTCCATGAATCTGTTGAAGGTGAATCTAGTTCACAAGGTGAGGCAAGGAACTCTAAAGAGAAATCCAAAATGATCAACAAGGAGATGAAAGGTCAATCTCATCATCAACCAAGGAAAGAAAGTCTTCAAAGAAAATCTTTTACTCCTCCTATGAATAATATTGAATGTTATGTATGTCATAATCTTGGACATGTTGCAGCTAGATGTAGAAGAAGAAGAGTTCAAGACTATTATGCGGACAGGTCATCTCAATCAAGGTACTTTAATGGATATTGCTTTGCTTACAATATGTATGGTCACAAAGCTGCTGATTGCTACAGAAGGAACATGAAACATGTTAGATGTTATGCATGTAACAAGCTTGGACATATAGCAAAGGATGGACATCACACCGAAAGGAGAAAACCTCATCACACTTGAAGATATGGAGGAAGAAGGAAGTACAGTCAGCACAATGTACTGAGACACAGCACAGCACAGACATATCAGACTCAGGGGGAGCTGAAAGTGTAAACCTTCAGTGTCCTGAATCTCATACGCAAGTTCCTTAAAGGGAAGTCGCGTATATACGCGAGTTCGACACTGCAAAGTCGCATATATGTCAGTATGAAGAAAAGCAGTGGGGACAGGCTCAGAAAAGGGATCTGATATGATTCAGTCCATTATTTGCTCTATTGGTTAATAGCTACAGTCTGCTGAGGATGTGTGGAAATGTTTTGTTACTTGTATGATGTCTGGAAGTGTTTTGATCCTAACTTGAGGATGAAGATGTTTTGATGCTTACTGCTGATATATGCATGATCAGATCTAACAAATGGCACTGGTTGAGGGGGAGCATATGCCTTTAGTAATTCATTGTTGGCATTATGGTTAATAATCCTTGGTGATGATTCTTATATGGATAAATGATATATCTTGCTATGATATGATGTTGTGAGTTGTCTATGATAAACTCTCATATGATTCTTGAAGTTACATAGAAGATGTTCAGATCAGATTTATGGTTGATTCTTTGATGATGCATGTATGGTGCTTACATGGTGATCTTCATAAGAACAAGGAGAAGTACAAAGCTTGAATACACATCTTCCTCACTTGATGATGAGTCACTTATATACTGTTGTTGTCATATGCATAAAGATCATACAGTTATGATGCAGGCACTCATGTGGATAAGGATTGTTGCTGTTGATGATATCAAGAAGTTTTGTCAAATGAGCTTGAGCTCAAGATACATAGTGCTGACACATGGATGACTACTCAAAGTTGCTTTATTGGAGACATGGTGATGAGTTCTTATCTATATGATGATAGGTTGATACTTACATATGATGATTGATGCAGATGTTCCCAAGAAATGATACTTGGAGCTTGTAGATCTTGACGTTGATGTAATGGCTATGGTGGTTTCACATGGAATGTGAATGATTTCATGATGATGTTTAAAAGGAGGAGTTGACATCTATGTTCAGACATACCTTGCTGCAGGACATTTACAGGTTGTTGATATGGAAATTTGTGTACACGTGTTGTTTAAAGGATATTCGCGTGCATACGCGGTTTTACAAGAGGATAGTCGCGTATATGGTATACGCGTGTTGCGTAAGGGATATCCGCGTATATACGCTTGTTTATGTGTATACAGACGCGTATATGGAGTTTTGAAGAAAATCAGCAGGGACAGATGTTGGTTGCAGAAAGTCTGATATGGGTCTGACAGAGATCATCTGGCACAGGTTCAGGGGGAGCAGATAATCTTCCAATGATGCATTGTTGGCATTATCTTAAAGTTTTTGGTTCTGGTTCACTTTTGTTGTTGGTTTCAGATGGAACAAAGGCGAAAGGAGAACAGAAGGATCTCTTGGTTGTTGATCTGAATGGTGATTATCAGATGCTGCTGGTGACTTTCATAAGTCTTGGTCTAGTTCTTACGTCTCTATGTCATATATCTCTTTTGTGGTATCTCTTTCATGGTGTCAAGGTCATGTAACGGCCTATTTTGGTTTCCCCACTATGCCTGGGATGATTGATGCAATATGATTGGTTGTCATATGTAAACTTTTGATGTATCCCCACTTGGTTGGGTGGATGAGTCAATGTTTGTATATCCTCACTTATTTGAGAGATGGATGTATGTATGAGTCTTTGGTGATAGGAAGGTCTTTTATGATGTATAGAGTCATGTTCTTCTTGAAGAACATCTTTTGTAGATCTTGCCTACAGTCAGGAAGAGCATGAACAGCACACTTCAGCGGTACAGAGATTCAGCATGCACTCAGAGGGAGCATGGACAGATGGGTACACCTTGGCATATACAAAGGGGGAGATTATTCAGAGATTTCAGCAGGTACTCAGGGGGAGTATGGACAGTGGAATGATTCAGCAAAGGAAGAGAATATCTTGGTCCACCCTTTGCCCTTGATGTCAAAGGGGGAGAGTGATTTGGTGTTGTTGCCATCAAGTCCAAAGGGGGAGATTGTTGGCATTATGATGCATGTTTTGTACTTGATGGCAACCCTCTCATAGAAGAATATCTCACTTATGTATAACTGGGTGAATCTTCAGAAGAGATATCAGATGTGACTGATGGAGGACAGCTCAAAGGAATCAGATGATAGTTCTAAGTGTGACAAGTTAGCTTTGCCATCAAGTCCAAAGGGGGAGATTGTTGGCATTATGAGATAAGTGTTGTCCTTGATGGCAAACCTCACTGATGGCAAATCATAGTACAGAAGGTCAGCAGCAAGGAATTGATGATCAGACTATAAGAAGAAGAGAAAGTTCATACACGCAGGTTCGTTAAGCCCAAGTCGCGTGTACACACTGGTTGGCTTCAGCAAAAGCGCGTGTATGTGGAAAAGTACCTTTGGTCCATGGCGGTTATTCCTTGGAAGTTGTGCCTATGGTTTTGGACCTTGGCATCTCGGCGGACGTGTTGATCCCTAGTTTTGAAGTTGATGGTATTGGATTTCTATGGTTTTGGCTCTTGGTATTGAACAAGGCCTAAGGCTATATAAAGGGAAGGAAATCATTAGGCAAGTGCATCTGAAATGTCTTGAATATCTGATGAAGCATTAGATCTAGTATGCAAGGTTATGGGTTGATGATGCATTGCTTGATCTGAGCTAAGGAGAGATCTCACCGGTTGATGGAGAACTAGATCTAAGGAGAGATCGGGATCAAATGGTTTGAAATGAACTATCTTTATGATGCTTATTCTAGATCTACATACTGACGCATGTATAGTTCTATAAGTGTTATGAGTTTGACTGATGTCTGGTACAGCTGCAAGTTATGAGAAATTATTTTTAGATCTGTACGCGGGTTGTCTTTGGTAAAAGCGCGTATACACGCGGGTTTGATTCATCTAAGTAGCGTATACATTGTAAAGCTTGATATTTGAAGTTGCAGATGGATCTGATGGTTATTACAGAGTTCTGTGTCTACTCTGTGTTCTGGTGACTGTTGTTAACAGGGTTTCAGTGATTCAGGGTTTGATGATTGTTTTGAGCTTCAATGATAGTTATGGGTCCAGTATGAAAATTGGATGAAATGTGGCCTTTCAGATTATGTGTTGTGCTTCAGTGTATCCAGTCTGAAAATTGATGAAACGTGGTACCTGGAGGTGAGAAGATTGTAGGCAAGCACCTACGTACTAGTATCTAAGCTAGTACAAAAGCTAAAGGAGATCTTTGGAGCATTGTAGCAGGTAGTAGCCTGCGTACTAGTAAATGGATCGGCTAGTACAAGAGCAAAGGGGGTTGTAGCTCCCGTACTAGTATAAGACTGCACCAGTACAAATATTGTAAGAGGATTTTCTTATTAAGAAGAAGATTGAGATGACTTGCAGCAGGTGGTTTTCACCCACATTGGGTTTCCACCTTATATCTTTGTGTTCATGTGTGTGACTCTTGTGTGATGTTTTGTTCTGTTATTTTGCACCTCTTTACTGTTAATATGCTTAATAATGATCTGATGCATTTACTGAAGATTAAGCTAACTGAATTATAAGATCTCTGGATATACGCGAGTTTCATTAGACACAATAGCGTGTACACGCGGGTTCACTTAATTGAAGTAGCGTATATGTTTCTGAGTATGAAATTGAAAAGTTTGATTGATCTGATAATACTGATTCACCCCCCCCTCTCAGTATTATTTCCAACAATGTCATTTTGCTGGTGCTAGGATCAGCTGTCTCTTTTCCCTTTTTCTGCACATTGGGAGGATCATTCTTTGATGCTACTGCTTCCTTCCTTTTCTGAATTGGATTCACGGGCACATCTCTATTTCGAAGTGAATATTGCCACTGCTGAGCTAACAAAGCATTTATGTATCCTCTTTGGTATTCATCGTATTCTTCCTCAAGAACTATCTCATTTGCCAAAATGAAATTTTCATCCCTTCGTTCAGCTGAATTCTCGGAGTACTCATCTTCAGTGATGAAAATTGGCATGTCATCAGGCGTAAAGAAATGATTTTCTTCTCCAATCACATTCTCCTCTTCTTCTGATTCCGAACCATGTACAAAATTTTGTTGTAGAGGTGTCTGCACTTGCTGCTGCGCTACTTGGTCTTGAGCTCGCTGCTCTCTTTGTTTGATCCTATATTGGGGCTGCTGCTGGCCACGGAAGTTTGGATTTCTAATTTGTGGTTCAGACTTGTCAAGCTTAATTCTATCAAGCATCTGTTACACCTTTCGAAGCACTTAGTCTGATGAGGAGGAATCTTCTTTTATTGTGAATTCTTTTCAGCTCTAGCTCTAGCTCTCTTGGCAAGCATATTTGCTTCAACGCTGATAGCAATCTTCTGCATGTCTTCCAAAGTAGCCGGATCTCTCTCTCTTAATTGATAAGACATATCAATATCAAAACCATCTAGAAACTTAATCAACGCTAGCCCCATGGGTGGCTTTATATGATTAGGGATTGCATTGTAAACTAAATTGAATCTAATACAATAATCTTGAACAGACTCACCAGCGTTTCGCTTGATGTGCTCATATTTGGAAAGGATCTGAAGAGGATTTTTCTTCACTTCCCAGTGGTCTAAGAATTGTCTCTGTAGATTGGCCAATGTAGTGATACTTGTAGCCGACAAGGCCCTGAACCATTTCCTTCACCACCAAATGTTTGTACAAAGAGTCTCATGGTTACATTTTCTGCATCAATCTCATGGAGATCAAAGAAATCCATCATTCTGTCCACATGTTGCTGAGTTGTAACACTATGAGGAGTGCCATCAAACAAAGGAATTTTTCTTTGATAGTCGGTGGGCATATCATCCAAATTTTGAGGCAGTACAAGAGGTGCAAAATGAGCAGCCATTGCTCTTGGTGGATTTTCAATCGGTCTTGGGGATGTTGGGGGAGTGGGTGCAGCTGATGTATGGGGGGTATGAGGAGGTGTATGCAGAGGCAAAGCAATCTTGGACGTTTGAGGAGTAGAAGGAGTAGATGGAGGAGACACTACTGCAGATTTTTTATCAGAAACAATAGGCTGCACGGGAATGGTAGGAATGAAATGAGGTTCGGTGGGAATTCTTGAACTAGATGCAATTGTAGATGATCCAAGGGTTGCAGAAGCAGTCTCTAAGAAATCAGCAATATTATAAGCCACAATTGTTCAGTCTAGAGCTGATTCAAGATATAATCGTCAATAGATTTATTGGCCCTTTCAGTTTCAAGATTTCTAAGAAACTCAGGATTTAAAGCAGTTGAAGCAACAACGCTTTCTGATTTGGTTTCAAACAAAGACAACTCAAATTGCTCAACAAACTCAAGATCCCCGAGATACTCAAAACCAATAGGAAACGATTGAGCTTTGAACATGGGAATGACAGAACTTCCTTGGCGAAGGATTCTTGGAATAAGATTGGGATTTTCATAGATAGGAGGGGGATCAGGATTTGGATTTGCTCTGGTATGTCTTCTGGAAGCCAGTGTGCTATTTTTTCCAAAAAATCAAATGGACATTAACAACTTGTTCAGCCTATCAAATCCTAAACTTATCATCCAAAAGCGTAGAACTATCAGATGTACTGGGGTGATCTACAAGTTAGATATTCCGTTTATAAGAATAGACTGGAGATTGAATGAACTAGCATTTATCTACTTGTGCTAATTTGCAAAGCAAAAGCATTTCGAAGGCTACCTGGCTAATCTTCAGGCTCCGTCTGTAGTTTATAAAACGAAGAACACTAACAAACAAACAATTTCTTCCCCAGTATGGTCACCACTATGTTAGTGCCTATATTTACCTCAGGTTGAAAAGGTAGGATCCAGGGCCAACATCAAACCACGCTCAGCCTAGTAGCTAGCCCTACCAAGTTAGGAGAGGGCTCTCTCTGGGTCAATCTCAGAAAATTATGATCGATGAGGGCTTGAGATGATTGAAATATCTTCTGATCTTAGGCTAGGTATATGTGAAATAGAGTTTGATTGAATAAAATGATGATTTTGTTGGCTTAGATGGAAAGGCAAATTTTTGGGTGTGGGGATTGAGGCTGAGTCTTGCAGAGATCTCAATCGGGCAAGGTAGGAAATTTTTTTTGGCACTTAAAATTGAATGATATGGAAGGAATAGACAGGTGAGGTGTTGAAGAGGGCAAGAGCAATCATGGATCCTCCCCAAACAGCTGAAAACATCAAGAAACTAAAGAAAACTTCAAGTATAGCACTGCAATTTTAATGGATTCTACTTACACTCTTGTTTGTTTAGTTCAGAAGAAACAAGATAGAGAATGGCATACATGAAATATAAGAAAATTCACAATTACAAAGAAAAGCACTGTACCAAGACAAATTGCCACATGAATCCCAAAGAGTGCTGCAAACCCTGGTCTCAATTCCTTAGCCAAAATGCTGAAATGAATGTATAATGAAGCTCTTTGCTTTCTCAAGAGTCCAACCATGCTAATGACTGAAAAAGAAACATAATATAGACAAACATAGCTCATCCTTGCCTCTAAGGGTGAAGCACACATGTTTAGGAGTTGTTTCAACTAATTCCAAACTGAGAACTAAAAATTAGGCAACATAACAGCATGCCTCTAGAAACAAGGGAATTGATTCATTCAGTTTCAAACAACCTTTAAACTGATGAATCTACCTCTACAAGTGAAAATCTAACATATTTACATCATGATCCATTAATGTACATCAAATTACATCACAATTTTTCCATTAGGAAAGTAAAAAAGTCAAACTAGGCAAAGCTAGGCGAAAAACAGAGCAAAACTTGGTCAAACTGGCAATTTTTCCTCTATGCGTTGCGCCTAATTCTCTATGCACAGTGCCTGTTTGGACCCACTTTTGGAGGCCTTCCCGGTGTCCAAATGAGCTCTAGGTGTGCTTGCTGGAAAGTTCTGCCTGTCTACTTTCCAACCCAAGTGAAAGTTTTCAATTTGGCCTCTATTTTCCCCTCCAAGAGTCCATTCTCCCAACACTGCTTCCTGTGTGTCAAAATAGGGGCAGAAATGCCATTTTTTGAGTGTTTTTGACCTTTTTGAGGGCTCAGAACCTATCCAAACTTCTTGGCCATTGGTAATAAAACATATTTTTTCATGCCAAATCCAAAAATGCTGATTTTTTGTGCTTTGAAGCCTCCTAGCAAAAGCGAGCGCCACGTGGCATGACGCATAGGGCAGTAAAACCTGTTTTTTGTGCCAAAAATTTCAAAAATGCAAAAAGTGCTCCAATTTTTTTGAAATTTGGGTTGAGTCTTCTCCATCAAACATTGTGTTGGGACAAGGAAGCCTCAGCCAATATCTGAAGTCCTTCATGCTCTTTTTGCCTCCTTGATACTCTCTTCGACTTTGCCTTTAAACTCCTGATTCTCGCTTGGCACACCAAGTTCCTTGACAAGTAATGATATGACAGGTTTCTAAGAATATTCTTCTCATTGATGGCCTTCTCTAGCTTCCTCTCCAAGTGGATATTGACTCTTTCAAGCCATGACTCCCTATCGGCATTCATCTCATGCTCAAGTGAAGTGAACTCCACCCTCCTCCTTTGGGTAGCTTGGCGATTCTCCTGAATTTTTTGTAACTCCATAATCACCTGCTGGTCCTCAAGCTGCTTATTCCTTTGCTCCAGGTACTGTATTGTCCATTGGGCTCTATCCAAGTTGATGGACAAGGCATCAATGTCCGCTTGCTGCTCCTGAATGATTTCTCTAAGATTTGTGTTTTGCGGGCCCATATCAGTATCATCACCCTCAATGAGAATGAAATCAGTCTCCCACTCACCTGATGGTCCTTCCTCCTGTAGTGGCCTCTTGCCTCGGTCCTGAACCTGTTGTGTTGATGATGGAAGCAAGGCCCCTTCCACCCCGAGTGGAGATAACACTCACTTTGCTGCTGCAAACAACCGTCTAGTGCCCTTCTGATAGGTGATGAACACTGGCATGCTAGCGGTCTGTGTCTCATGGCCCTCATGCTGATAAGAAGGTCCACCTATCTCATGAAAAGCCTATGAAGGTCCCTGTGGAGCTCTGAAAAACTCACAAGAGATGAAATCCTCCCAAGTGATGCCTTGTAAGCCAAGCTGATGAATGACCACAATTTTAATGAGAGCAAAATGGTAGATACTGTTGAACTGCTGCTGAGGAGTCTTGTGCTGCACTATGGTGGTCATCTTCTCTATGTTTCGGCACATGAAGTAAGGGATGTTCATCATCCTTACCCTAGTAAAATGCATCAGTAGCCTGATATGATAGGCATACAAACGTGAAAACCAGCCCTCACAGCTGAAATACCTCATGATCAATTTCATCAAAGGAGCATAAACATCTTTGAGGTACCGGAAAGGAAATACTCTACTGAGTTGCTTCACATAGCCAGGTTTGATGTAGGGTTCATAATGCTGCCGGTCAATTTTCTGCCTCTTGTTCCATTGCTCTCCAATGTTGGGAATACCGGTTGCTAGTGAAATGGATTCTGGTGTTAATGTGAAAGTGACACCAGCTAGAGTGGCTTGACCATCATGTAAATGCAGCACAAACAAACGAGCCAACTCATGATGAAACTGAATGCTAGCAACCTTCTCACAAAATTCATAACATGACTGATGTTGGAAACAAGAGATGGCAAGAGGGCAGGCTTGTAATTCAGCAAGAGTGGTTGATTCTTCTCTAATATGTTTGCCACCTCTATGAGGCCTCTTGGGTGCATGTCCCTCTGTAGGTGAGTCACTGTGGGTCTCCTCTTCATAATCATATGAAGGATCAGATGCCATGTCTGCTAGTGGATAAACTATCTTGGAGCTGCCTTGATGAGAAATAGGTGAGATGTGATGTGTTGAACTGTCTTGATGGTGTGTTTTGACTTTTGCCACCAAGGGAAGAGTGATACAAGGGACTGTAAGGGGAGGGAAAAATAGTGAGGGATTTAGGGACTGTTGGGATAGGGTTTAGTTAAGGGAATATGGAATTAGGGAGTAGTTTGGGAGTTTTTAGTATAGGACTAGGGTTTGGAAATTTGCATGTGGGATTTTGGGAAATAGGATTTGGGATATGAGATTAATGAAGTTAAGGGTGTGTGAATTTAGGGGATAGGGAAATCAGGGAAATAATGGAGTAAGGGAGTGGTAAGGTGAGAGGATAACTTGGTAGCAAAACAACAATTTGAAACCCTAGGCAGCAATTTTCTTTGAAAATTTTGAAGAGATAGGGTTTGTTTTCCTTTAAACAATCACCATACATTAAACACCATAAAACAACCACCAAATTTGGATGCAAAGTAGTGACAGAGGGTCAACCTACTTGAACAAGCGATAATCCACAAGTTTCGGGCGATTGGAGCAAGTTTTGGCAGTTTTCGGGCTTTCTAGCTGTGTGCGCCGCGCATCCAACCCAATGCGCCACGCCCAATGTATGTGTCGTGCCCGTGTCTTTTTGCACTGAGAAATACGGCCCAATGCGCCGTGCTAGTTATGTGCGCCCCGCCTCCTACCCAATGTGCCGCGCTTCTGGTTTTTGACCGATTTTCTCCAACTTTGCTTTGCTCACCCCAAAATGTCTTTGCCTTGTTTCCACTTTGCAAATGAACTCTTGAAATGAAGAAATAGCTTATAAACAAGGAGCTTTTAGATTTTTGGCTCATAAAACCCATTTTACAATGGTTTTTTGAAATGACTTTATTTTCAAACTCTATTTTTTGGACTTTTCCACTTCATTTGAACTTTGTGATGAACTCAATGACTCGAGCTTTGCTTATTTTGTAGGTTTTGGAAGCTACTGGAGCTAGGTAAAGTGACCAGGGTTACAGATGAAGAGATTTACAATGAAGAAAACAGAATTTCATGATTTTTGTACAATAAAAGCAAAAATACTCTATTTTTTCCTCAAAATAGAGTTTTGAGGAAAAACACATTTTCGAACACTTGATGATGAAATTTATTGATGCTGGAACCTCCTCATGGCCTCTTGGTTGTTATTGGGAACTTTGAAACATTTTTTGATGAAACCCTAATGAAACCCTAGACCTAATTGACAATGAAACCCTAAAGCAAAACCTTTGCAATCTTTAAGACAAAAGATGACTGTATATGCTTTTTAATGAACAAACATGAGCCAGCAGGTAAATGACATGAGGGAAACTGTAGGAAAACCACTACCGTCAGATGATCCATGCGCCTAATTGAATGCAAATGACTGGGCGGGACACCTAATATGAAATGCAACAAGAGGATTTGATCTCTGACGGAGGGATGAAGATACTTACACTAACAAGACGAATCTTTCTCATCCCTGTGTGTCTCCGGTAGGGTAGTACTATTACTTCTCTCTAAGAGGCTCACTTTATTTTCTCCCTTGCAGTAATAGAACCTTGATACATTTGTAATTGAACATTCACAAGGAACACCCACTTTCTTATTCTAAAGTACATTTTTGCTTCTCTCTCGTGTTGATAGTTAAAGCCAAGGCATATATTTAAGTAAACGACAGTCGGGCCGTATTCTGGATGGGACTCCTACACCAAACAGTGTGAGGTCTAATCGGGACCTTATATTGAGGATATCCCATGTATATTGGTGGTATTTTAATAGGATGGAGTGGGAAAGAAATATGTACTAGAAGAAGAATTCATAGGAACCATTATTTTTCCTAGGGCTTATTATCATTTTTCAGTTGTAGGAATATGAAGTATGTGCAATGTTGCACATGTAGACAATAGGCCCATTACAATTGAAAGGTTGGAGGAAGTAAGGATGGAGTAGTGGAAAATGTTGCAACAAAGATGTATAATGAATATTTGGTCAACATAGCCAATGAAGAAAGAAAAGATTCGAAGAAGAAATCTTCATGGCTTTTAGCACCAATAAGGAACAAAACCATAAGCATATGGGGAAATGAAAGAATATGATTAGAGGGAATTTGATGAATTAAGGAGATGACTAGAGTAAAAGAAGGAAGTTTATTATTTCCATGCAATATGAAGATGGAATTTTTATTACCATGTTAATGGCCCAAGAAAGAAAGGAAATTGCACTTTCAAGTGCAATTTGAAAGATAAAAGGCATGAGGGGTTGCATTGAGCTAGAGATGAAGCCATCTTACACTATGAGAAATCTTATTATTGTGAAAGGCTCGATGAACAATGGGAAAGTATCCAAAGCCAAAGTTTAGAATTGAATGTCGTTCAAGGTGTGGAAGAAGGAAAAGAGATACAAATTTTCCTATGTGCATGTTGAAATTGTGTGTGCATTGAAGAAAGTGGATGAATAGGAATATGTATATTGAATTGTCTCCCAAGTAAGTGAAGTGCATAAGAAGGTGTATCAATAGTTACAATGGAGAAGCCAAGTTTCTAAGCAAACTGTTGATGTAAAAAATTTAGTAAAGAAGTTTGAGGAAGGAGACCTTGTGTTAGTGCATCCAAGGAAGGCAAAGGCTTGGAAGAATCCACTTGGATCTAGGAAGTAGAGTTGGAATGAATCACTTAGCATTCACAAGATTGTTTTATGAGCCTTATTAGTAAGGGCACACATTTTACTCTTAAGTAGGGCATACAGCTATCACCCTCCCATTAGCTCCCATCACATGTATATTATGATCAAAGGCGGCCAAGTCATCAATGAAGCTTGAGTTTTTCAATCTCAATCCCATTTGTTAGTAGTGGCTCATCCATGCACTTATGGGAACCTTTTAATCTACCACTCCTTGGTTTATGTGAGGTCTTCTAGTCGATTGGATCCTGCAACCCTCATCCAATAACATGTGCTTAAAGAGGAGGAGGGCTCATGAAATAAGGGACAAGATAGAGAGGTAAGAGAGTGCTACTCTTTGATAAATGGGAGGTGTATGAGAGTAGTGGAACAAAATAGACATAAAATAATAAGCATTAAAAATAAGAAACATGGAGAAATAAAAGAAGGGTGAAAAAATAGAGAACAAAGTCGAAAAGAGAGGAAAACTTGAGAAGAAAAAAATGAAAGAAACTTGTATAACAATAGATAAATCATAAGCATTTGGATAAATAATTAATTTTGCTTTATATCCATGCTTGTGAGCCATTTCTAATCATTGTTTAGTAATTAAAGATGTGAATATTAAATTAAAAGTAGTGGCCATAGATAAAAGTAAATTAAAATACTTAAACATGTACATTTATACAATTAACACCTTAATATTTTTAAATTACATGTGCACACTTTGACATTTATTATAACTCAATGATTACTTTTAAATTACAACCACAAAAATTGTTCTATCACCTAATAATTAATAAAAAAAATTCCTTTTTCTTCTTGAGTCTAAAAATATATACCTTTTCTAAAGTATGATTTTCATGTTTTTTTTTTAATTTATATAATTCTTATTAAAAAAAATTATTTATGATTATAATTGGAGAAAATTTGAATAGTGAAAATTAATATTAAAATGTAAAAAAATTGATAAATTTTATTAACCATTAATATATAAATTATTTTTATAAAATTATTTAAATTTCTAATAATTTTATATAACTGAAATCTTGAGGGTAGATTATGTACATCTATGTGAATTTTAGCAGTCAAATTATTAAGCGAACACAGGTCCTTCATCCCATAAATAAAGAAATATTAAATACCAAATTGGTTTATCCTTTGACCAAAACTTAAAATTAAATTATTGTTATTTTTTTGTGTCTAGAGGAATGAGCAACTCTCCCAACCTCTTACTATCCCTAGTTGGTAAGCGAACACAGGTCCTTCGTCCCATAAATAAAGAAATATTAAATACCAAATTGGTTTATCCTTTGACCAAAACTTAAAATTAAATTATTGTTATCTTTTTTGTAGCTAGAGGAATGAGCAACTCTCCCAACCTCTTACTATCCCTAGTTGAGGTGCCCCCTTTGGGGCTAAAATTAAACTATTGTTATTATTATAATATACAATTTTAATATTTTTTGTAAAATGGACAAAAAAAATTACTGGCTATAAAATTTAATTTTCATTTTTTTAAAATGAAAAATTAAATCCTTTAAAATTTGAACTCTTAAATTTTTTCTCAATCTTTCTATATTAATTATTAAACACATTTTCATTTAAAACACATTTATTTTATACCATATATATAAACACTAGTCTCCTTGCACATAATACTTCATTTACAAAGCCATTATAATATTTTATTTACAATGTCATGATTAGTTGAACTACCCATTAACAAACAAAAATAAACTATTATTATTATTATTATTATATAAAATTTTAATAACTCCTATAAAATGGAAAGCAAAAATACTATCTATAGAATATAATTTGCATTCCTTTTTAAATGAAAATTAAATCCTTTAAAATTTAAATCTTAAGATATTTCTAGACCTGCTTATATTAATTATTAAAAACTTTTTCATTAATATATAATCTATTATTTTATAAATTTATTTATATAAAAAAATATAAAAAATAATTATTTGAGAATTGAAACTTACTTAATACTTTTATATATAATTGTTCATTTTAAAAACAGTTTTATTTAATATAATTTACATTAAAAAAAAATATTTTCAAATTGAGCATTTTATTTAGTTGCAATGTATTTATTTTAGGGTTTCATGTGTCTATAATTTGATGGAGATTTGTTGACATCCCAAATTTAAAGTTTAAATTGTGAACTTAACCAATTTTAATTATAAAAATCAAGATTTAATCAAAAAACAATTTCATTTAGGAAAATTCTAAAATTTATAATATTTAATATTTAGAACACTGGTGGGACTTTTGCAACTAGAAATCAAAATCAAGATTTAATAAAAAAAACAATTTCATTTAGGAAAACTTCAAAATTTATAATATTTAATATTTAGAACACTTGTGGGACTCTTGCAAATAGATTTCAAACACCAAAACTGCAGATGCTGGAGTTGGTGATGGGACTTTGGGCTCATGGGTGACACCTTAGATTTGAAGGCGGGTGAGACTCTTGCAATTCAAATCAATTCCAAACACCAAAACTGCAAAGGCCAGAATTGGTGATGGAACTTGCTTTCTTATTGCTTGTATCTTCCTACACTACCAGCCTAGAAAAAGCCCATAATTATTTGAATAATTTATGAATGTCACTATATTTATTTGAATAATTGATTTTAAGAGACTGGTTGGAATGGGATGTTTTTGACATGTTGTTTAATTTCCGTATCGTGTGGAAGTGTTAAACCGTCTCCTTGCTGGTAAAATAGCTGCATCATTCTTGCATTGTCAAAAACCAGTCCCCTGCATTTGTCCGGCACATCTTTTGCCTTCAAAAATTCCTCCTTCAAATTTGTGAGGGCGTTTTCCATAAGAGTATAAACATGTTTGAGAGCTTCTCCCTCTGTGAACAGCTTGATGTCTTCTGCAGATCCATGAGCGTCATATAGGTCGTCTAAAATGACTATGCAGATGCTAGATTTCGTATAAACAGCTCTACACATAGCGAGTTCTGGTTCAAACATAGTAGACGCGATTGAGAAATATATTTCAGCCACACGGTCGCGTGTAAAATTGAGCTCTGCGAAACCTGATGATTTCCACCACCTGTGAACAATGCAATATACACTAACTCTCTAAGTACCGAAGATAGAGTTAAATGGAATGAAATTTTGAAAGGAGAGAAATAGAAAGTACGTAACATAAGCTTAAATGATTGAAACATTGAAATATATATAAATGAAATATTGAATAGAAAGAAATATCAAGCACGTAAGATAGGCTTAAATGATTGAAACATTGAATATATAGCACGTAAGTAGCACCTTCGAAGCTCGCGAAGCTCGTTTTGGTGTATAGATTGCACATTATTGAAGTCCAGTTTGGCCAGTTCCAAGAATTTCCCGTTGTTAATGTATGGCATGCTGCTCCCGTCAATTATATATTAAAATATTTTACGTTTAGTATGCTAGACCAATATTGGCTTAATATAAACTTAAATTACAAATATTATAGCGTTTGTATCTTACGTATACATAGTTTTCCCAAGCCATGCATCGTTTGGCCCGTAATGTTCAATATAGCTTCTAGCCTCCAGCCTTGGCAGACTCCTATGCCATGGATATTTGAGGGCGTACTCCACCTGCAAATAAAATTAAATTCCTAAAGTATATGGAATATATATATGATCATCGATGTTAGGTTTAGGTGGCAGCAAGACTGAGGTGTTAAAAGAACCGGCAATATTATATACCTCTCCCATAGTGTTCTTTTTAAGACGCCATTTGTCTGACGCATCCATATTTTCCAAAGCGTTCCACAGATACCTTTCGGTACAGAGCTTTGCTTCTTCCATCACCGTTTCTCCGGCAAATGCAACGTGTGAGCAACGATTGACGTTTAACATGTCTGTAACTCCTCTCTCTCTTTGACCCATGAAACGGAAGAACTCGCCATTCTCATCTCTAAAAGTTTTTAAAACATCTGCCAGGAATGTTGGTTGCAGAATTCAAGAGGGTGAAAGAAATCAAAGACTTGGCTGTAATTGGCACAACTGCCAGCTAAAACTACATCAGCTAAAACTAGGCTCTTCATGTCAATATTTTCATTTACCTGAGGATAAATTGTATCCATGCAGTCTCAACATTCGAAGGCCCATGGCCGTAACATCAATATCAGCGACATGATTGTCTCTCGCCCATCCAATGCCTCTTTCGTTCCAATGGCTGCGCATCAATTTCGGAGATTAAAAATTTGGGCACTAATGAGCCCGAATCGTTTAGAATGCTTAAAGACATAATACCTGTAAACATAATCCAATGCCTCCTTGATCTCTTTTTTGAAATGGCGACCGATCCCTAGTCGTTCAATAGTATCAATGGCCCACAGACGTTCAAATAGATCAACCGGATAGTGACACGGCACTACAATAACAAATTCTCCGTTGTTAACATTCATTTTAATTCAATTATTTTCACAAACGAAATAAAAAACGGCCTTCATGAAATCAAATTGGTAGGTTGCTACCATGGTTTCCGAATTTCATTAAAACGAAGTTCAAAAATTCTAAGCACTTGGTGTTCCCTGTACGCATGAATACAGCCGCCGTAGATGCGGGCGAGCTGACGAATGATCCATCCTTGGATTGAAGTTTGATGATTTTGTGCCACTCTACTATTTCTTGCAGGCCTTCCAAATGGTACAAGAATATTGTTGGAACGGTATAGAGAACATCAGTGGGAATCCTGATCATCCAAACACCGTAAGGGTAATTAATAATGAGTGGAATAGCAGTCTGCAGAGCATCGCGATCAGAGTTTAACCAACCTTTTAAGCTTAGCCTCCCGCTTCTCAATGATATTTTTGATGAATGACAATTCATAAGGCAGATCCAAGCATAAGCTTTTAGCTTCATTTATCATGGCAGGAAAGACAAGGTCAAATCCGCTAGGCTGGTGATTGTCCACCTCATCCTCCATCATTCCAGCGTGCCTTCTGAAGAATTCATTACCTGCAAGATATTTATATATATTATTTAGAGCTATAAATATGGATTGTACAGAAACGGGCATACCCCTCGGCATAAACAGAGTTTACCGTAGCTTTTGTTATTAAATAAAATATTTTTTGCAAACCTTTCTGCACTTGTGTCTTGCCAGTCCGCCATAGGGTGAGAGTAATAATACACGCAAGAGTACTGAGTAGTCTGTCATATGTTAAGAAGTGGTGCTCTTCTCCCAAAGAGCCATCTTTCAACTGATTTTGGAGAATCCATTCGAGTGTCCCGGGAAACTGAGGGTGCTCAGAGCCATCAAGTCCTGGAATCCTTGCAACCCAAGCAGTGTCATACGCAGAGGGAGTCATTTCCCCATCCCACATACCTCTAAACATACTCTTAATCTCACATATTAATGTCTCCACACGCTTCTCGTCCGCTACTCCCACCTGAAATTAATACAGGTCAACCAAGAGACTCTTTCGACCTCACCCATAACAGTTTACAAACAAGAAACAGCCACTGGGAATACCAACCTTGTTAGATGACATTATAGAATCAATGATATCATCATTCCAAAATCCCGGAGGGAATTCTCCTCTCGCTAGTGGAGCAGCAGAAAGCAAAGATGAAAATATCCCATAAAAATGAAAAAAAATAATAGTGCAATCAATCACTTGGCAGGTTGTTGAAAACATTTAAATTATCATCAGCCCAGGGCATGAGAATAAGCATACCAGTCTTCTTTTTATTAGAGTGATTGGAAAGGGAAGTTGAGTCTTCGCCAACACAAGCAATGATCTTGCTTGAACCTGCATATTCAAAAACATTATAAGAGGTCGAATTGAAACTCACACGACATAAAATACTAATAAACTTAAAATCATGTGCATACCCGATTGTAGGCAGATGCTTCTCCGTTTGGTGGCACTGCTTCCGGTATTGAGCGTGCTGAAGAAACGTGGAATGCATTGTGTGTTCACAGAGGCGTTGACAGTGAGATGATGTAGTGCACTCTTCACTGTCGTAGTAACGGAAACATGGGATGACAATGAAGACAAGGGCATGGCCATCTTTCCAAATGCGCCACTAGATTTCCCAGAGGTAGTGAATGTGAAATGTCAAGTTGCAGGAACACACTATAAATAACCAATGGACAACTTCTCTGAGTTTCGTAACTGGGTTGAAAATATATGTCCCTCTACACAACTCAACTCTCCAAAGATTTCAGATGCTTAATTTTGTCTCTTGTCCATAAATTTTTGTTAGTTTTCGTTAAACTGTACATAAATTTTTGTTAGTTTTCGTTAAACTGTACAAAGATTTCAGATGCCTAAATTTGTCTCTTGTCCATAAATTTTTGCTATTTTTGTTCGTTGGGGTATGCTTCCTTTTTCAAAAGAAAGTGTAAAGAATTCAATAGGAAAGGTACTTCTACACAAATATTAAAGCTTTTGCTATTTTTGTTAGTTGGGGTATGCTTCCTTAAAGAATTCAATAGGAAAGGTACTTCTACACAAATATTAAAGCTACTAGAATTTACTTTACAAAAAGGCATTATGTAATTTCCAAATATTTATCATAAAAATGTAAATGTACAGATTTACTAGAATTTAATTTACAAAGAGGTATCATGTAATTTTCAAAGAAAGACATGTCTTTTGGGTTTTTTTGGGTATAAAATACATTTGAAATTTTTTACTTTTTACACACTTTTCACACAATTATCTCTCTCACACAAGTTGTGATCTCTACTTTTCTTTCATGATTATTAGTTGAATATCTGAAGACCTAAAGTGTGATTGCTTAATGAAAATAAATGAACTGTAATATATATATTCACAAGTAATTACCATAGTTTATAAATAAAGTACTTGTATCAATTGTACTAGTATCAAAGATTTGGTGAAAACAAGGAAGTTGAAGATCACAACTAAGCCTATGAAAAGAATTAATTAGATCTCTGTCTACCAGCAAAGCTAAGTATCAAGGACATTAGTTCATAGGAAGGCTATTACAAGCAGACATGCTAAGCTTGGTTTATGTCATTGAATTTGTCTGTCGCAAAATTTGAAGGACTTCTGTCAAAGGGAGTTATTGTGGAATAAAGAATTGCCTCTCGGAGAAGTGAGAGAGCCTTGTACCAACTTCAGAGAGAGTAGATCTCTGGGTTCGAAGTTATGGATTGTCAAGCTATATAGTTAATATGATGAAAGGTTGTTGTGGCAGAGAAAGCAGCCAGAATTACCACATCAGGATATGTCTTAGTATGAGAGGGAGCACCTAGTGAGGATGACATGTAAGAAACTATGGTGATAGACCCAGTAAAAGAGTTTTTCTACAAACATGGCACAATTGGTCATGGAAAAGTCAACTAAGTTTTGAGATGTGTCACAAATAATGAAGTACAACTGCAGATTCAGAATAGGAAGAGAGTGTCGAAGAAACAAGAAGTTCATTAGGATATTGTTTTAGTCTATGCTTCTTTATGAATATGAGCATGAAGAAGACATTTGTCTCACTCTGTGTTGCCATGGCCAAGTATATTGCAGTTGGATGGCAAGTTGTGAAGCAGTAGGGATTTAGAAATTACTACTTGTAGAAATATTTGATCACGTGTTAGGTGACAACATGATGGTAGGTTGGGTCACCCTTAGATGTAGTACTAAGACATGGTACAAAAGATAACATTATGGATCCATTTATACAGTCAATTAGATTGATTCGAGGAGGAAGTCTATATACTTTGAGGACAAGCTTGAAATTATTGACCATGTATCTCTTAGAAAGAGGTAGTGATGAGATAGCAGGATCAAGGACAAACATTCTCTCTAGATCAGGTTGACTAGAAGAATGGGCCAGATTGTTGATATGCTAGCATCAGAGGATAAACATTGTACCTTAAGGAGAATGGTCCAACAAAGGATAAACATTATTCCTGAGTGAAGGATATCGACCAAAATGAGGAAGAATGGTCCTAGAGACCCATACACTTAGTTGAGTGGGTGCCTTTCAGCATCAGGCTCAAACTCTCCAGATAGGATGAGGAGCACACTTAGCATCAGAGCATAAATCACTAATGAAGAGTGAGGCCCTTGGAGATTCACCGTGGGTCAGGGATATTGACCAGGATGATGGTGACTATTTTGTATACCATATGTCAGTGTGACCATAGTATGGTGACTAGTTTATGCTAAGACATGCCACGTGTACCAACAAGTAGTTGATGCTAATGATTTACCATGAGTTGGTAATTAGATGATGTTATTGATTTACCATGTGTCAAAGATGTTTTGACCAGATTATGAATTATGAAAAAATTGGAAGTATTTGTGAGCACACTACAACTATGATCTACTATATATGTAAAGATGATTTGTCTCTATTCAAGGCCGAGGATCTTGACTGGAAAGTGACCATGAGGAGATCATAACATGGAAGAATATTAACATCATTAAAGTTGTCTATAAAGGTCTTGGAGATGCCCAAATACTTACTTGTAATCAAAATCCTAGATGCATTTTCAATGAAGTCAAGCTTGATAAATGTTTCCTTGCATATATTACTATAATGGGATAACTAAGTTTGAAGATCAATGACTTCTTGAATCGTTGGAATGGGTGTTATGCATCATCACTGTAATCTTGTTTGAATTATAGTTAGATGATCACTTATCATCATAAGATAAGACCACTCATAAGTTTGAAGACTTACATCATAATATTCCGATATATGCATGGTCTATGACAAAGACTTCTTTCTCAAATTACCTAGGAGTTGACATTCTCCTCAAAAGAAAATGAGGATTGCAGGTACATGGCTCTGATAATAGAGGAAGATGAAGTGGAAGAATGAAGTAAAGCTCGTGACAAAAGTATTTGTTCCAGAATGAAAATTTGAAGATCTAAGCTTAAGAGGGAGTAGATAGATAAGCAAATTTTAAATATGTCTGTCTAGAGATGAGAGAATAGAAGATTCTCCAAGTGAGAGGGAGATCATGTTCTTCTTTAGTTTTCAGGGCATTGAGGACGTATCATAATTTATGAAGGCCTTAAGGACTCAATTGGAGCCTACCATGATATGTTGTACTAAACAAGGGGTGAATAGAAAAACTTATGTTAGCTTCAGAGGGAGCTCAAAATTATCACAGTAGAATATGTATGAGATTAAGAGGGTGTTGGCCATTAAATGATATATTGAATTGATGAAGTGTGATGAATTTTTTTTTACAAAATTTTGATGATGATAAGCAGTTCATTGGTTCTTTAGTGAACTTAGCAATGAGTTTAGGCTACTAGAATACTCTTACTCTGATTGGCTTGAGAGTGTTGTTGATGGAAATATTACATCTTGTGAATGTTTTTGATTGGGATTAGGAATGGTTTCTTATATGAGTAGGAAATATTTTTCCGTAGTACTACTAAAGTTGAATATATGGTAGCCTGTGTAGTTTTTTGTGCAGCAGTTTGGCTTTGGAAATTTCTTGCCAAAATGTTTGAGCAGGTGCTATAATCGCCCATGATATTTTGTGCCAGTCAAAGTTGCATAGCAGGTTGAAGAAAATTGGCATCAAGTACCACTAAATTTGTGATATGGCATAGAAGGGAGTGTTGAATCTCCAATATATCTCCACTAATGAGAAAATGGTTGACATTCCCACAAATCCTCTATCTCGAACAAAGTTTGTATGCTTTAGAGACAAGCTTGGACTAGTGGAGAAATCCTTTATAAAGTGAAAGGGAGCATTAATGTGACATCAACAAGTGTATGGCTTAGACTATTGCTAACAATAGGAGCATGAATCAGTCTATCGATCGATGGAAAATAGGGGTATGGCTTAGATTGTTGGTTACAACAAGAGCATGACCCAAACTGTTGATGGATGGACAATAGGGGTATGGCTCGAATTGTTGGTGACAACAAGAGCATGACCCAAACTCTTGATGGATGGACAACAAGGGTATGGGTCAGTCTGTTGGTGACAAAAAAAGCATGAGTTGAACTATTGATGGATGGAAAATAGGAGTATGGCTGAGAATGTCGGTGACAATAGGAGCATGACCTGAATTATTGATGGATGGAAAATAGGGGTATGGCCTAGACTATTGGTAACAACAAGAGCATGATCCATAATGTTGATGGATGGAAAAAAAGGGTATGGCTTAGACTATTGGTGACAATAGGTTAATGAATTATACTTTTGATGGATGGAAAACATGGGTACATCTCATACTGTTAGTGACAATACGAGCATGGCTTAGACTCTTTATGGATGGACAATAGGATTATCGGTCAAAGTATTGGTGATAGTATGAGAATGACCTAGAATGTTGATGGATGGATAACAGGGGTATGGCTCAGACTGTTGGTGACAACAGGAGCATGACATGCATTGTTGATGGGTGGAAAACAAGGGTATGGCTCTGACTGTTGGTGACAACAATATCATGACCTTGATTGTTGGTGAGATAGCATGAGGGACAAACATTCTTGAAAGGAATGGTCTTTGAGGGTTGGAAACTTGTGGAATTAGTGCCTCTTCAAAATCAAGGCCTAGAGGGAGACCTTTAGATTTGGGACATGGGTTTCTTTAGGGTTTGATTATGGGGGATGTCAAATTTGATCTAGTTAGAGTACCATGAGGTGAGGCACCCACCAAATCATGGTGACTAGTTGAGTAAGTATCATCAGTTAAGAGAGATAACTTGGTTTGTGGTACATATTGATGATGATGTTGATGTAGGTACATGGTATTAATATAGATAAAGATGCTATCAATAAGATTTACCTTTATTTTTAGAAAGATCATGTATATAGAATTAGGGATATTATCCCTATGTCAAGTTGACAAGAATTAGAAAGAATGGTTTCATGGATAGAGATTCCTCTTGCATCCTCTACTATGACCAAAATTAGGGATGTTATCCCTATTTCAAGTATATTGATCAAATTTAGGAAGAATGGTTCGGTGAATAGACATTTTTCCCTATATCAAGTACATTGACCAAAATTAGGAATATGGTTCTAGAGGTTGAGTTGTAACCTCATATCATCTTGCTCGAATCTCTGAGACAGTTGCTTAGATCTCTGAGAGAGTTGCTCATATCTTTATTTAGAGAGAGTTTCTCATATCTCTGAGAGATTTACTCGAATCTGTGTTTAGAGAGAGCATGTTTTGGCATCTAGCTTGGGTTGAGGTCACTTAGAGTTTCACCTGAACTATGTCCACTAGCCATGTGATGGTTAACATGGACTAGTCTAGATACCATGAGGTTGAGATGCTGACTGGATCATGGTGAATAGTTGATATTAATTTTGTACCATAGGTATTGGGTGGATTCCATGATTATTATAGGTCAAGAGGGTTGACCTAGATGATTGTGGTGATGGTAATGTTGATATTGATTTGATAATGATGCTAATCTAGAATTTCCTTAAAAAAGTTATCAATTAGCTGACATCTCGTTAAACATTATGAAAACCTCCCTAGCTAAGAGGGAGTGTTGAAGAAAGTAGCTACCGTTGGTCTTCATAATCCTTGATGTATTTATAATGTACTATGTAAAAAAAATGAAATTAAAATTAAAATAAATGAAATCAACAAAAGCACCTCAAGTTAATATCCTTAAAAGTAGTGCACACTCACGTAAAAAAGATATTTATCATCATTTACTTCCCACCATAATTTAAGCAAGTATTTGCATAAAATATAGAATAGGAACAATATGTAAAAAATATGAGTAAAAATGTAAATGTGTAGACTTACTAGAATTTTATTTAGAAAGAGATGTGATCTAGTTAGAAAGAGACCTGTCTCTTGGGTATATTTGGTATAAAATACATTTGAATCTTTTCTTTTGTCACACACTTTTCACACACATCTCTCTCCCTTGCACACATTCTAATATCTACTTTTCTTTCATGATTATTAGTTGAATTTTTGAAGTGTGATTGCTTGATGAAGATAATGGAACTAAAAAACCAAGATATTACCAAAGCTTAGAAATGAAATACTTATATCAATTGAACTAAAAAATCAATAATCTACACCTGCCATTTTCCATTTCTCCCTTCGTTGTTCCACTATTGAACCATAGAAGTCCAACCTTTCCCCTATTCTCCACCTATCATAAGTAGAAAATACCTCCCCATCACCACAAGTAAGTTCCTCCTGAATTATGAAAAATTTATAGAGGCTCCAGTAAGAAGAAATTGTGAGTCTATGGCACTTATGTGGTTGTTACATGGAAACAAACAGTCATGTCACAGTCTTCAAAAGCGTTATAGGCCCACATCTAAATTGCGAATAAGAAAAGCCATGAATTCCACCATATTCAGAGGACAAATAAATCAACCTCGAGTACCTACGTGATCTCCTATAGGATACTATAAGATCTTCTACCACCTACATCAACAACATTCAACCACCTACAACAATAGTATTTAAGCCATTTGAACCAAATATATTTGGAGAAACAACAATATCCATGGAAATATTCTAAAGGTCCTCAAAAGTAGTAGCAACAACATTAGGACCTCCAATGGACCATCAAAGGCGACAACAAAATTCAATAATTCAAGATCATTAAGGACATTCTCAACTATTAAATCAACAACCTCATAACATCTGCAAGAAAAAACAAAGGTAAGGCCTAGGTATGCATCCCTTAGAACCCCCCTTCAAACCTATTCTAGCTTGGAGAAGCGTTAGAATTGTAAGAAGAAAACGTTTTATAGCAAGATTTAGTTAGAGCAACCTTGACCATATCTAGCAATAAACTTAATTTTTCTCCAAGAGACACCCACACATGTGGGCGAGGAACAAGGAAAAAGTGGAAAAGACTCAAGAAAGTGGGTTATTATCTTTTACTCATGATAAATAACAAGGATTACGAAGGGGTAAGTGAGGGCCAACTCACTTAACTCAAAGCACTCCAAACCTGTTTTGCATGCAATTTTGTTTATATTAATTTTTTTTTAAGAAACAATTAAAAAGATAAAATGAAAATAAAATGGTTGACTCTCCATCTCTTGACATGAAAAGTGGATGCTATAGGAACATATAAGAACTACTACAAGAGACAGAAAGACTACTATAGGAACCTACAAGCATTGCTAAAGGAAAAAAAAAAAAAATCTACAGGAAGTTGAATTTTTTCCCAAAACAACCATAAAAGTTTCAAATGACTTAAAGGGAAAAGGGATATCCAAAAGAAACGTAAGTAAAAGTTCTCCCCACTCACATTTTTCATAAGAAGGAGACCTCTCAATCATCGAAAATAATTTTATGTGTTAGATAATCTGAATTAAACAAGTAGCTAACTAATTTGATATTTTTTTCAAGAGACACAAGTGGAAAAATGATGAGGAATTGCATGGAGTAATTTGTTGTATTTGTTTCTCAAAGGTAGTTCTTGGTTAAATTGCGCCGAGAAACCAACTCAACCAATCTTTAGGTTCAAGCTAGCCTTCAAACCAGAGGTGGATCCCTCAAGTGTTACGACGCTTTTCAATGTTGTTCACTATCACTGGGAAATAGTCTATGAAGCCCAATGACTAGATCAAGGATTTGTATATATGGTTGTTGATGAGTCAGAAATCCCTGCTTGCAAACAAATCCCTCTCTTGTAGAGGCCTTATCAACGTGACAACGTTCAACTATGGCAGAAACACATAGCTTGAAAGGTTGGTGATGAAGGAATGGAGGAGAGATATTAGAGAATTGGATATCCTCCTTAAATACCTAATTATCTAATAAAGAGCAGAAGGGTGTAGAAGGATCTCTATAACAAACAACAACATATTTAAGAGATAAAAGAAAGCAACAATTTAGTGATGTAGAGGTATTAATTCAAATAAACTGTTCAATTAGCTAATCTTAGTGTAGATGATAACTTTGCATTGGGTTGTCAGGGGGGTTGATAATCAACCTAGCCTTACCATGTACTTTTGTATTACCTCATACATATGAAGAAACAAATTATAAAATCACTGGAAAAGACATACATAAGAAACAAATTTTGTCATGAACTAGAGTCATAAAACTTTAATTGAAAATTTTGCAATAGAAGTCTTTACAAAAATGGTAGGGTTTTGGCATCAAAATCCAACCCTTGCTTATTCAAAATGAAACAATATATAGAGAAATTACAATCCTAAAATGTCACAATATTCCTAGAATAAAAATCTAAACATTATAACGAAAATAAAAGCAGTCTCTAGATAACTACAAGAAATTTGGAATTGACTGAAATTATTGTGCATTAGAAACTGGAGTTAGTTCACTGACTGCTGATATTTTTCCTCGAATATCTGAAACAGAAAATAATTTGTCCCGGAAATTTGAATTTTTTGAGATATTCTATGAAGATTTGGTAATCGTCCTTTAACTATACCTGTTGATCCTTTGATTGTTTGTTCTCTTGATGAAAAAATTGAAATTAATCTTCAACTTGTTAATATTGTGCAACATGTTTGTTTTACTTCTTGAATAACAAAGATTAGGAGTCAATTTTCCAAGTGTTCATAATCATTCAACTAATTGTTTGCATGTTGTCTTTCTCTCCTTAAAAAACTAGATTTTATTTGTAGCTAATTTCTGACTCAAAAAACTCAATGTAACATTAATACAATCTCTTAAAATCTAGGAAAATTACTTTGGTATTCTTTCTTTTGGAACCCTGAAACAGTTAGTTGTTATTTTAATAATTTGGCATAACACTTTTCTACTGTTGAAGAAAATAAATATTCACAAGTGTTTTTCTCATTTTGATTGCTCAACCAAGAATTATGAAATTTATATATAATTTAATCAATAAAGTTTGATAAAACCCCACGAAAGAATGCTAATTAGATGGACCTCCATCTCTAACTCCATTAGATTCTCTTGAAAAATCCTCCAAAATTGAGCCAATATGCTCAATTTTATCTAAGTTTTTTAGAATATAATAGTCTGGTGCCTCTCGAGTTTCAAAATAGATTGGATCCAGTGTGTCAAAATAAAATGTATACGAGAGAAATCTTCTAACAACCTGAGCATGGTACACATGTAATTTTACCTATAACTTTCTCACTTCTAAAATCCAGCCAACAGCTTGATCTGCAACATTCCCCTAATGCACAAAACCGTCTTTAGCAATTTAGTGTTTGTAATGTATCTTTGTAAATCTATCTCAAAAATCCAGGATTTAGATATTAAAACTACTGCCAGGTACACTTGTCCAATCACATAAGCAATTTTTGTAATATTTTCTCATCATATATACAATGAAAGAGGTAAATCCTCCAAATATTTTGTAATCATCGCGGAGTTTTGCCTAGAGATGGATTCATGAATAATCAACTGCTCAAGCTTTGGGAATCTTTATTTCAGGCATTTGAAACCTAAGGGGTACGTAATCCATACAAAGTTTCCACGTTTGAAGAAGCGTTTTTGAAGAAACCAACAATTGTAACCCCCCATTAAACTATGAATGGGAAAGGGGTTCCACAATTCTTCCTTTCATCATTCTCATATAAGAAACGCTTATTGAATCTTCTCGAGCTATTTTATACTTTCACTCTTTATTTCCTAATTGGAACATTGTGGGTGTGAGCTCTTATGGTATGTATGGAGGCTTTATCGCCATGTGGGATCCTTAGTGGCCATATTTGTGTGCTTTCAGTCTCTTTGTAGGAATTCTTTTGACTGGCCATGTTAGTGTGTTACCCAGTCATGTTCATCTTCTTAATCTATATGCACCTTGTCGAGATCGTGTTGTCTTTTGGGACTGTATGAAGAAATGTGACTTGCTCAATATTGGAGGCCTTATCATGGCAGGTAATTTTAATGCTACATTATTGACACAGGAATCATGGGGAACTCACTATTGACTAGACCCTTTGGCTGATCAGTTGTATAATATTTTTGCAGATCATCACTTGGTCAATATGTGCCCCTTTCTACTTTTCCCCACTTGCAATAACCATAGGGCTAGTGATGAACATGTCAGGAAGCATTTAGATCGTTTCCTCGTCCATGAGAACTTGGTAGAGACTCTGGGCAATATGAAGTCTTTAATACACAGGACATATCTATCTGATCACCTTCCCATTATTTTACAATGGAGGATGGAAATTATTCGTTCAGGGATCCCTTTCAAATTTAATAGGGTTTGGTTGGATGATAAAGATTTTAAATATATGTTCACTTCTACATGGGCCAAGATAGCGCGGACATAGGAGGCCACTGCCATGCATTCCCTTACTCAAAAACTCAATTTATTAAGAAGAAGGAATATAACTTCAAAGAGAATGAAAAAGAAACAATTGAGTTTGGAATTGCAATAGATTATCAAGGATATATCTTGTTTTGGCCGATCCATTAAAATGAACAATCCAACACATCAGGATTTGGAATTCTTAAAATCCCTAGAAGACAAAAAGAATGAGATTCTTAAGATTCAGGAAGCTACTTGGAGACTCAAAATTAGGGCAATATGGTTGTGAGAGGGGGATCGTAATACCCGTTTTTCATCATTATGCTAACCACAAAATGCACATAAATGCTATCTGGCACATTGAAATTTGATGTAGCAGCAGCAATATAAAACCCGTATCAGCCCTTCTTTCTAACTTTCAATCAGCCAAAACAAAGATCAACTTTCAATCTAACAAATTAAAACTGTAATTTATTTACAAGAAGACAATCCAACAAACTTTGATCTGGTGGAGAACGTTTTCCTACGTTACAGGTCATGTGAAATTTTTTTTAGCAGTTTGCAGCAAATGTAGCATCAGATACCAAATGATGTAGCATTTTGTGGCACAAACATAGCTCCAAACTCCTATGCGCAGCGCCAAGTCGAAGATGTGCCTATTATCTGGATTTCTTCTAGAAATTTGATTTGTTTGCCTACTCTAACAGTCGTAGAGACCCGATCTACAGGTTCCTGACTAAATCGAGGATTTGCCACTGGATTTATATTCCCAAATGTGTGGTTGACCAAAACAATGATCGCATAGGGTTGTGTCAAATTAATCGAATCAAAATTGCGTCTCTGCTCATTGATTAGCTGAGACATGGACTGTGCGAGGGAAGGCTGAACTGACTATATTACAAATTTGTTGTCTCCATGTAAAACTGAAACATCAGTCTATTATTATGACTAAAATCGAAAACATGGATGCACAAAATAAAAAAAACAGACTATTTCCCTTTAGCCTGGATAGCTCTATTACAGTATTGTTATACACAGGAAAATAGCGTATATCTATTACTGCCTTCGATGGATTTATTACATTACTACACTCATTTTTTTTCCCACTCTCACCCTCTCTCTTGGCATAAATCAGTAAACTAATCCTTAAGTAAATATCTCCTACCACAATTGAAGGAATTTTCTAATTTTTAAGAAATAGAATCCTAATTTAACTTAATGACTTAGCTACTTGGCTTGATCTCCTCCCATTTATTCCTAATTTCCTCAGATTTTTAGCATTGAACTAACTACTTGGATAATTAATAACTATTAAGAACTTAATAATCAATTTTCTTCTCCACTCTTTGTTAACCACAACATGTGATCACACTATCACATTGCTGGCTGGGTCTAGCTCCTGCATCAGACTTCCAGGGAGGAAAAACACTGTTCCATCATGTCTTATGGATCCACTTAATACCTACGTAACTATGTAGTTGTCATCCAACTGGCATCTTCATCTAGCTGCCCCTTCCATTTAACTAAGTACTGATAATATGGTTGGCCTCTTTTCTTCTTTGCTACTCTTTTATCCAGAATAGCTTCCACTTCTTTCTTTATTGTCTTTGGCATTTGCTCCTCCCAGTTTGGGGTCTCACTCTTCTTTAAATTTCTATCAACTCATCCTGTAGCTCTTCCTCTGACTCCTTGTATGGGTACAAATCTGCAATGTTGAAGATTGGTGATATGCCAAACCCTTCTGGTAGCTCAACCTCATAGGCATTGGTTAAAAACTTCCTCATTATTCTACACGGTCCTATCTTTTTCATCTTTAATTTGTTATAAGTCCCAACATGAAACCTCTCCTTTCTCAGGTAGACCATGACTAGATCACCCACTTGAAATTCTTTTTCTTTCCGCTTCATATAAGCTCTCTGTTTGTATTCGCTATTGCTTTCCTGTAATCTATCTTTGACATCTTCTTGTAGTTTTTGTATATGCTCTGCAAACTCTTCCGCCTTTGTGCTCCTTATCTCCTGTTTGCCCAAATTTCTAAGCTCATATACACCTCTTGTATTCATCCCATAAACAATCTGGAATGGACTCATCCTAGTACTCCAGTTAGGAGTATCATTATAAGAAAGCTCAACTTGAGCAAGTGCTAAATCCCACTTCTTAGGATTTTGATAAAATAAGCTCCTCAATATGTTTCCCAAGCTTCTATTTGCTACTTCAGTCTATCCATCCGTTTGAGGATGATATGCTGAACTAAAACTAAGATTTTCACCTAGTTTCTTCCACAGAGTTCTCTAAAAATGCCCAACAAACTTTGTATCCCCGTTAGACACAATACTTATAGGCAACCCATGTAACCTTACAACTTCTTAAAAAAACAGATTAGCAATATGAGTTGCATCACTAGTCTTCTTGCATGCAATGAAATGAGCCATTTTAGAAAATCTGTCTACCAAAACAGAAATGGAGTCATTTCCTCTTTGAGTTTTTGGAAAACCCAAAACGAAATCCATACTAACTGCATCCCATGGTCGATCTGGTATTGGTAATGGCTAGTACAGTCTTGTGTTTTGGCTTCTTCCTTTAGCATGCTGATAGATCCTACACTTCTCAACAAATTTCTTAACATCAGTTTGCATTTTTGGCCAGTAGTAAAAATCATTTACCTGAGCAAAGGTTTTGTCCTGTCCATAGTGTCCAGATAAGCCTCCGCTTTGTTTCTCCTTAATTAGGTTTTCCCTCATAGAACATTTGGGAATACACAGCTTGTTATCTTTAAAAAACAAACCTCCTTGGATGAGATAATCCAACCACTGAATTCTATTGTAAATTGCTAGATTTTGCACAACTGCATAAATGTCTTTAAATTCTGCATCTCCCTTATACATGTCAACCATTTCTTCAAAACCTACAACACCAATTTTTAGTTCCTGCACAATTAAA
Organism: Pinus tabuliformis; assembly: GCA_031772625.1. Taxonomy (NCBI): domain Eukaryota; kingdom Viridiplantae; phylum Streptophyta; class Pinopsida; order Pinales; family Pinaceae; genus Pinus; species Pinus tabuliformis. The sequence continues at coordinate 836,463,127 of CM062804.1, forward strand.
TTCACTCTGCTCAAAGCATTAGCGACTTTGTTCAACTTACCGCTTGTGTGCTTAATCACAAAAGTAAAACTCTGCAAAAACTCCACCCACTTGGCACGATTCTGTCTCAATTTCGAGTGATTATTTATGAACTGTAATGCATGGTTATCAGAATATAATATAAATGTTCTTTTGGTAACAAATAACGTCTCCATTTTTTCAAAGCTTGCACAATAGTATAAAACTCCTTGTCATATGATGGGTATTTTTTCTTTAGCTTCATTCAATTTCTCGTTGAAATATGCTATTGGTCTCCATTCTTGACTTAAAATCGCTCCAATTGCAACTCCACTAGCATCAGTTTCAACTTGAAAAACTTTCTCAAACTCTGGCAAAGCTAAAACTAGCTTTTCCGTAATTTTCTTCTTCTGTAATTTAAAGTTTTGGTCCGCTGCCTCTGTCCACCTTAATGGCTGATTAATCTCTTCGATTGTTTCAATAATGGGTGCACAAATCTGACTAAAGCTTCTGATAAATTTTCTATAGAAACTGGAAAGACCGTAAAAGCTTCTTACCTCAAATATGTTTTTTGGAGTAGGCCAATTCAAAATTGCTTGGACTTTCTCTGGGTCCATTTTTAGACCTTCTCTAGAAACTATGAATCCCAAATAGATTAGCTCTTCCTTCATAAAATTGTGGTTCTTCAAATTTATTAGTAGCTTCTCTTTCTACAAAGTTTTTAGAACTAATTTAAGGTGTTCCAGATGCTCTTCTTTACTTCAAGTAAAAACCAAAATAGCATCAAGATAATCAATTACAAACTTGCCAGCATACTCCTTAAAAACTTCATTCATTAATCTCATGAATGTGCTGGGTGCATTAGTGAGTCCAAAATGCATCACTAACCATTCATACAATCCACTGTTTGTTTTGAACGCAGTCTTTCACTCATCCCCTTCTCTAATTCTTCTCTGATGATAGCCATTTTTCAAATCTATCTTGGTAAAATATTTTGATCCACTCAAGGAATCCATTAAATCATCCATGCGTGGTAAATGAAAACGATACCTAATGGTGATTTTGTTGTTGGCTTTGGAATCTGTGCACATGCGTCATTCACCACCTTTCTTTGGATTGAGCACTGTTCGTACAACACATGGACTATGACTCTCTCTGATCAACCCCTTATCCATAAATTCCTGCACTTTTCTCCTGACTTCTGCATTATCCTAAGGATTCAACCTGCATGCTGCTATATTCAACAAACTTTCTCCAGGGATTAGATCAATGTGATGACTAATACTCTTGATGGGTGGTAATGCATTTGGCAACTCATCCACAATAATATCAGCAAAATCATTCAATAAATTTTTTTATTTCTTTATATAAATCATCTAAGTTTGTGGAAGTTAAAATTACCTTAGGTCTCCCTATGATGGAAAAATGTATCTTTTCATCCTTCTTGACTTCTTGCAGCAATTATTTCCCACTCATCAGTATAACACTATTTCCAGGCGCATCTTTGCCTCCTTCATCCTTCAATGGCAGCAATGTGTGTTTATTTCCATCCTTCTCTAGAGTGTAAGTGTTTCTTCGACCATCATGCATAGCTTTCCGATCAAACTGCCAAGGTCTTCCCAACAATATGTGACATACATCCATTGGCATTACATCACATAATATCACATCCTTGTAAGTACCAATCTGGATCTCTACCTTGCATTATTTTGTCACAATAAGTTGATGTACTTTTTTCATCCAGGATACTTTGTAAGGAGTAGGGTGTACTATTTTTACCAATCCCAATTTGTCCACCATCTCTGTAGAAACAAGGTTATCAGTACTTCCACTGTTAATTATTACTTTATAGCATTTTCCTTTGGACTTGCATGTAGTCCTGAATAGATTATTTCTTTGAGTTGGCTCTCCTGTCTCTTTTTCTTCTTTAAGCAATACCCTTTTCAATAACAAGGATTCTCCTACTTCGGGTGGCTCTTCTTTACTTGCAATTTGAGGATTTTCTTCCTTTGCCTCAGCCACATTCACATTTTGTTGATTTGTTGTTTTATTATGAGGACAATCCCATGATCCATGTCCACATTCTCCGCATGTGTAACACCAAATTTCTCTTCCTTGACCTCTTCCTCTGGGTGCAAATCTCCCTCTACCAAAGTCTCCTCTTTGCGGCAGTCTACTACTCAAACCTCCTGCTTCATTCTGAGAGTGCTGGAATCTTGATTTGGAAGCTCCTCTTCCTCTTGCTAGACTTTTACCTCTATGCCTCTGACTTTTCTTTCTCAACATTTTCTCCTTTGCCTTCAAGGCTGCTTGATAGGAACTCTTAATCGTCTTCAGACTCAGTAGACTGATTTCATCTTGTATGTCATATCTCAAGCCATTGATATATCTGGCTACCTTTTCTATGTCATGCTCTTCATGTCCTGATCTAATGATCAACTTATAAAACTCTTCCGTGTATTCTTTGACAGTCATTCCTTTCTGCCTCAAATTTTGTAACTGTCTGAAAAGATTTAACTGATAATCTTGTGGCATGAATTTACTTTTCAATTTTCTTACCATTTTGTCCCACTGCTTAATATTAGGCTTTCCCTTTCACTCTCCGGATGTTTGTAGTTCATCGCACCAGATAGCTTCATGGCCCTTCAATCTGGTAACTTAAAATTTCACCTTTTTTTTCATCAACCTACTCATAGTCGAAATACTTATCTAATGAACTGATCTAGTCCATCAACATTGAGGTTCTCATCGTACAATGGTATTTCCACCTTTGGTCTTCCACTTACTTTGGCCAAATTTTGAGAACTTTGGCGGCTTCGCTTTCATCCTCTTCTTCTTCCTCAGAAGATTCCTCAGTGGCACTGACATCTCCTTCATCAGGTGCTCTCCTCTGAGCAGTTTCCATTGTCTCCATACTTGTACGAAGGTGTCGAATCTCTTCTAGCAAAACTGCATTGGCTACAGGTCTTCCCTGACCTACACCATCTCCTCTCCTAGGTGGCATGTTTGTTGTAGCAGAACTTAATCCCTGTTTTCTCTGATACCAAATGATGTAGCAGTAGCACTATAAAACCTGTATCAACCCTTCTTTCTAACTTTCAATCAACCAAAACGAATATCAACTTTCAATCTAACAAATTAAATCTGTAATTGATTTACAAGAAGACAATCCAACAAACTTTGATCTAGTGGAGAATGTTTTCCTATGTTATAGGTCATGTGAAAGACATATTAGCAGTTTGCAGCAAATGTAGCATCAGATACCAAATGATGTAGCATTTTTTGGCACAAACGTAGCTCTAGAATCCTATACGCAACGCAAAGTCGAAGATGTGCCTATTATCTAGATTTCTTCTGGAAATTTGATTTGTTTGCCTACTCTAACAGTTGTAGAGACTCGATCTACAGGTTCTTGACTAAATCTAGGATTTTCCACCGGATTTATATTCCCAAATGCATGGCTGACCATAACAATGATCGCATAGGGTTGTGTCAAATTAATCGAATTAGAATCGCATCTCTGCTCATTGATTAGCTGAGACCTGGACTATGCGAGAGAAGGCTGAACTTACTATATCACAAATTTGTTGCCTCCATGTAAAACTGAAACATCACTCTATCATTATGACTAAAATTGAAAACATTGATGCATAGAAAAAAAAAAAAAAGCAAACAAACTATTTCCCTTCAGCCTTGATAGCTCTATTACAGTGTTGTTATACATAGGAAAAACAATGTATATCTATTACTACCTTCGATGGATCTATTAAATTACTACACTCCCTATTTTTTTTTCCACTCTCACCCTCTCTCCTGGCATCAATTAGCAAAAAAATCCTTAAGTAACTGTCTCCTACCACAATTGAAGGAATTTTCTAATTTTTAAGAAACAAAATCCTAATTTAACTTAATGAATTAGCTACTTGGCTTGATCTCCTTGTAGGGAGGATCAACTTGCCATTTATTCCTAATTTCCTCAGATTTTTAGCATTGAACTAACTACTTACATAATTAATAACTATTAAGAACTTAATAATCAATTTTCTTCTCCACTCCTTGTTAACCACAACATGTGATCACACTATCACATTGCTGGTTGGGTCTAGATGCTCCTGCATCAAAATTTCTGACGGGGAGACTAAATAGACCACCCCAGAGATCCAAAATAAGGTTGTAACATACTTTGAGTAGTTTTATAAGACTAGACTGGGTGTGAACTACATGGATCAAATATGGGCTTCGGATCTTTAGTTTTTGATGAAGCATCTAACGAAGCCCTTTTTCGTCTTGTTCAATTGGAAGAAATTTTACAGGTTTATAAATAATTTTCTAAAGACAAATGCTCACTCCCTAATGGATAGACTATGGAGAACTTTATGCATTTCTTTAAATTGATGGGACAGAGTCTATTAGAAATTGTGGAAGAGTCCAAAATTCTAGGAAATATATATGGTGCTATAAATTCTACCTTTATAACTCCTATTCTGAAATCTTCTTCTCCTAACAATTTCATGGATTTCCGACCAAGCTCCCTTTGCAACATCACTTACAAGTGGATTTCAAAGGTGATTGTGATACATATCAGTAATGTCCTCTCTGTGCACATATCCCAAGAGCAATTTGGATTTTTTAATAATCATCTGATCCATGATGCCATTGCTACTGCACAAGAATGCATTGATACTATTCATATAAAAAAGAATGAATATCGTGTTATGAAAGTGGATTTACAAAAGGCCTACGACAGTGTGGACTAGTCCTACATCCGACTCATTATTAACAAGATTGGTCTACATCCATACAATGTAGAGTATATTATGGCATGTATATCTTCTGTTTTTTATGTTGTTCTGATAAACAGATTTCCCACAAGCTTCTTTAGGGCAGGTGGAGGACTTCAATAGGGGTGCTCTCTATCCCCTTTACTTTTCATTCTTTTCAAGGATGGACTTAGATTGAAGATAAAGGATGCTTAGTCTTAGTGTCTCTTTTGGGGTTTATGCATATCTCCTCATGTGAATATGACTCATGTATTTTTTGTTGATGATATCCTTACTTTTGGTATTATTTCTAGATCACAATGGTCTACTCTACTCTATATCTCTTTATGCTATGGTTATGCCATAGGATCTTAACTTGGATGACACTACCCTCTAAAAACATTGGATCTATCAAATATTTATCCTATCGTCATTGTACACCTGTTCTTTGTTTCCCTGTAGGTCTATTTGATGGAGCGACACAATAGGGAATATGTGGATGCAACGCTTGGCTCAGAATAAATGAAAGGCCACATTACAAACTCTCCTGTAATGGCAGCCCAGGTACCAACACTAGGGTTGAAATATTAGCATTATGGGGATTACTTTGGTTTGCAAAAGAAAATAAGGTAAATAATATACATGTCTATGGAGATTCGAGATCCCTCATTGAGGGAATAAAAGGAAACATAGTTTTTGATGCACCTTTCTTATCTGGATGGATCAACTGCATCAAACATCTCATGGGGACTTTCCTAGGTATTTCTGCTTGCCACATATACCGTGAATCTAACATAGTGGCATATACACTCTCTGAGGGTCTCAGTGGTGTATTTGGGGTTATGAGGTACAAGTACATATATGACAATATCACTTGTTATATCTATGTTTTATAATTTATGTTTCATTACTGTGTAGTCTTTTTCATAATATCTAATATGAAGCATATGCTCTATGTTTTGACACACACACACACACACACATATATATATTTGGATTGTTTGATAAGACTCTAAGTTTTGTTATGAAACTCACATATAGGTGTATATGATCCACACATTGACTATATGTATTGGATCTATCTTTCATTAATATAAATCCAGCGTTTTTTTCTTCTCAGAAAAAGGGGTCCCACACTTCAACTAGAGCTATTTGTTTGTGCCAATACCCACCGTTGAAAGTTTCATACTCTTTATTGAACTTACGCCAAAGTTTAATATACAATCCATTTGTAATATTTAGGGCCAGTAATGACAATCATAACTTCTCTACCGAACTCTTTGAAAAATAGAAACCCTTTTGAATGGTCTACAATCTTGGAAACAAAATTAAATACACATAACATAAGCATTTCCAGATACTATTATGTAGGAAACTGGTACTTTAGTGATGCATGGACACTAGTTTTTAAAATCACCACATGTGGAATTTTTCTTGACACATTAGCATTTTCACTTTGAAATTTGACCTGTGGTTGCTTTCGGTATGATCATCTGGAGATTATAAATATGTCCATATCAAAGAAAATGTTAGGATAGATGCCCAAAAGAATGAAGGCAAAAATAAAATGTTAGGCTAGAAATAAAAATAATAAACAATCAACTATGAAAGTGTGAAAGTCCAGGTGCCACTACTTTTGACTTTTTTATGCAAAATATTGGTTGTGTGTAGCTTGTCATAAATGCCACAACCCATGATAGTAAAACTTTTTAACCTTGACTAGTTCATGCTTAAATTTCATGTTTATAGTTAGAGAATAAAGATCTAGCCAAATTTTTATTCTTGGAAAATCAGTAGTCAGGTAGAGAATAATAAGGAGCTCATCAGTTTAATCTGAGCTCTTGGATGTTATAAGGTTATAATTATATAGTTTGTTTTTCAAAAGAAAAAGGAAAGAAATGGGTATGCTAGCCTCAATGCACCCAATTAAGTGAAGAAAATATGTTAGGGTAAGTAAAAGGGTAGGTAGAAGAAACGTTGTAGAAGTACATTTACCATGCTTGATCATGTGTTTCAGTGTGTAGGAGCAGTTATGAAAGTGAAAAGAGGTTCACAATTTGATTTGGTTAACTTCCCCTCATTCATTTCATTCCCCACTACATCCTTACTAATTTCATCATCATCCCTTCATTTCCACCTTTTCCTATCATTTTCACCTTTGCCCCTTGGTTTCACACAATTTCCTAGCAAATTACCCTCCAAAGGTTATTTTCTCACTCGAAACCCCTTTTCCCTCTTGTGAAACTCATTTCCCCATTGAAAAATTCACTTTCCCGTGTAATTATCCTAAAAACCCATAATACCCCTTATCCTAAGGTTTTGTCCCCCCTCCGCTTCATTTAACTTTAACTCTACTTTTACCATTTTCACGACAAAACCTTAAAACCCCTTTACTCTAAGTTTTGTCTCCTCCCGCATTCTATTAACCCCGCTACATTAATCGTGGTTAAACAGGCCCCGCATTTGACCCTCGGTGTGGTTAATAAACCCTTCTCGACACCTGTTTAACTTACAAATCCTTTGTATTTTTCCTCGGTCCCACTTTTATTAAACCCATCGCGATTTGTCTAACCCGCTCTTTATTCATAAAATAATTACAAATCCTTTGTAATTAACCCCTGGGCCCCGCTAATCTCCGTGCTTGTTCCCTCTGTGCATCTCGACCACGCGATAGCCGTCTGATCATCCATTCCCAGATCCAACCACTCACAGCCATATCGTGCACTCGCGATCTCTGAACTTTAAAGGCCCAAGAGCATGCGAGATTCGTGGTTTTTTTCGGGCCCCTTGTAGTTACGTGTCATTTCCTCGTTAACTCGCGTGTCCTCGGAGAAAAACCACCCTACGGCCAAAAGCATTGTGATGAGCCTCTGAAACGGCTCCCTGCATACGACAAAATCATCCACTGTTCACTTTGTGCCAAATTTCAAAAAAGTTAACCGTTTAACCGTTTAAATGACAAAACCCTCACTTTCGCTCCTTTCGCTCGTTTTTCACTGAAACCCGTCTGAACCCTGTCTGCGCCACCTTAAGCCTCTACAACTAAATTCGGCCTCCAATTACCATTTAAACATCACTGGGACTTCATCCAAACACATGCGCCATGCCTAAAGCCATTTATCTCTTCCCTGCCAACCTCTATTTTTTTAAGAAATTGTTGTATTTTGCAGGTGATCAACAGAAGACTAGGAGACTAGATAAATAGTTTTGACACTAGTTAAAAACCTGTTTACTCCAAGATTCTCAGGAAATCTATTCAAAAGGATTCATTTATCAGAAGTTTGTGTACAAATAGAAAATCAAGTTTAAACTAGAGACAGAGTAGAAACAAGTCACTTACACAACAAATGTTAAAACAAACAATTTACATAGTGAAAGTTAAAACAAAGGAAATAGATAAAAGACAAAGAAGATGATCAATATCCAAACTACCTGATGCTGAGACATGTAAAAACTAAATGATTTATTGTTGAAATATACAGTAAAAACTTGAAATGTACAGTAAAGGTAAAAAGGCACAGTAAAGGATATTGACAGGTCATCAACGTCAAAGAGTATCAGATGAAAGGTCATATGTAAATATGACATCAAGCATGAAGATCAAACAGAAAAGCAGCTTAAAGGGCAAAATATCAAAGACCAAAGGTAGAAGAACCTAAATAACGGGGACAGCAAGCAGCAGTTCAATAGCTGTCTTTATCTTTTTGCATGAAGATATTTCCTTTTCCTAGAATAAATCCTTAAACAGTTTAGGATATTTTCTTAGTTCTACTATTGTATAAATAACTCTCTTCTCGAGAGGTTTAGGGTTCAAACAATGAAACAAGTTAAGCATTGAACCAGGTTCACTATTCACCACTAAACCAGGTTTACCATTGAAGAAGTGCTGCACTCTTGAAGAAGACTGCACCTTGATGAAGCATTTGTAAACACTTGATGTACTTGAATTTTTTGAACCATTAATACAAAGTAGAGGATTCTAAATTCAGTTTTACACAGTTTTTGTTTCCTGTAATTTTTTCCAGTTTACACATTATGTCTTTCTTCATATTCTTATGTCTTACAGTGATACCTAGGTAGGAATAATTGTGTCTCAATTTACTCCTATAAGCTCCTGAAGTGATAATAATTAAAGAGAATGGATTAATGAACTGTCTGCTTAATTAGTTCCCTCTAAATAAATAAATCATCAGCATCTTTTTGTAAGCATAAGCATATTCTCTTGAACCTTCTGAACATCGGTCAGATGTTTTCATACTTATCATTATTCAACTATTTGTCTGAAAATTGTCATAATCATATTATTTTTTATTTCAACTCATCACTATTCAAGCTATCTCACTGTTTAAAGTTTTATAACATCCCTTTACTTTGGGATTAATATTATTCAAAAGGTTAAACATTAAAGTGTTACATATGTGTTATTCATTGGTCTTCCAAACTTAAACGAAAACCCCCAAAACAATTATCGTAGATGCTTTGGCATTGATAGCCGACCACTATTATCTCAGAGGTACAACACCACATTTTCTAGATAAAAAGGGTTGAAGGCATAATTTATATACCATTATGTGTAAAACCTTCCAACATGTAGTGCACTCTTATGCACTCTTATCCTGTGGCTTGGCATTGTCTATTGGTGCTAACTTGGCTTGAGAATTGGTGTAAATTTCTTCATGGACATTCGAGCTTCATTGAACTTGGAGATTGGGTCCCAAGCCTAGTACTTTTTAATGCATAAAATTAATATTTTAAATAAATTATTTTATAAAAATATAAGATTATATTTTTATAAAATTAAATTTATTTACAAATTAAAATTATGTTTAAAAATAACCCAGAAGCTTATAAAAACCATTTCTTCATGGACATTTTCATATTCCCAAGAATCTGGCCAGGATATTAATTAGCAATTTTCAACAAAAATTGTAGCCTTTCTTTGACAAGAAAAAGCTACAACATTGGCTCCAACTGGGGACTGCTTCCCCCTGCGAGATGCAAAGAATTGGTAGACCATGTGTCTTGAGTGTTGGGAATGGAGTCATGGCATAAAACCATCAATTATTTGTCACCTGTAATGTGTTCTACACTATGAAATATTTAATATGCCAACTAAAGACAAACTATCAGTTGCTGCAGGTAAAAGTAAGTAGAACAATGCCTAATCCATTAGGCTAGTAGAGTCAAAAATCAACAATTTTTCTTCTTCCAATATCCTGCAACTTATTACACTCAACCAAACCAAATTTCATACTACAAACTGAAATCCAAACTGAAACAACTATTGATCTACTGCAAAATTAAATAAGAAAATAACTTATCGAATCACAAACACCTCTACCTAACATAGCTAAAAATTTATAGTGTTAGGTGTAGTTGTACTTCTAGTGTAACCATGTGAGCATTGGATTAACTGACATACCACCTTGCATGCAGCTGAAAATATGGCAAGAATATACACTATAAACATTAAATTCCATGAATTGTTGATACTTATTGGTGAATATGAGTAAGTTGTTGAGACATAAAACATTGAAGAACTTTGAATACTGTATACTCTGTAAATTTGTGAATTTTGTGATCACTACCAAGAGGAAGAAAAATCTACTACTGATTGCAACCATCACTGAGCCTTGTGCTATCACATCAATGGATGCAACTGACATCTCAAACTAGTGAAGTCAGTAACCGACTGGAATTGCCATATAGACAAAGTGGATCTGCCAGGTGAAGAAAATGCAACCAATTTCAAATGCCTAATGATTGTTCACTAGCAAGCAATAGATCTAGTCTTGATCATTCTGTAAGTAAAAATATCTTCGTTAATTTTCTCCCTAACAATGATGCCAAATGTTACATTTATTTCTCGAAGATAGTTCTTGGCTACAAAACTATGCCAAGAAACCAACTCGACCATCTTCAGTTTCAAGTTGGCCCTAAAACTAGAGGGGGGCTCCCTCATGTGTTACGAGGCTTTTTAATGTTGTTCACTATCACTTGACAACAACCTATGAAGCACAATGACCATATCAAGGATTTGTATAGGTGGTTGTTGATGAGTCACAAATCCCTACTCACAAACAAAGCCCTCTCTTGTAAAGGCCTTATCAAAGTGTCAACGTTCAATTATGGTAGAAACACATAGCTTGAAAGGTTGATGATGGAGGAATGGAGGAGAGCTTAGAAAATTAGATATCCTCCTTGAATACCTAATTATCTAATCAAGAGCAGAACTGTGTAGAAGGATCTCTACAACAAACAACTATATATTTAAGAGATAAAAGAAGGAAACAATTTACTGATGCAGAGGTACTAATCCAAACATATTGTTCAATTAGCTAGTCTTAGTGTAGATGATAATTTTCTAGTGGGCTATCAGAGGGGTCGATACTCAACCCAACCTTACCTTGTACTTTTGTATTACCTTAAACATATGAAGAAATGGGTTATTGAAATCATTGGAAAATACATACATAAGAAACAAATTTTGTCATGAAATGGAGTCAGAAAACTTTAATTAAAAATTCTGCAATAGAAGTCTTTACAAAAATGGCAAGGTTTTGGCATCAAAATCCAACCCTTTATTATTCAAAATGAAACAATATAGAGAGAAATTACAATCCTAAAATGTTACAATATTCCCAGAAGAAAAATCTAAACAATCTAACAAAAATAAAAGAGATCTCTAGATAACTACAGGAAATTTGGAATTGATTGAATGTCTTGCGCCTTGGAAACTAGAGTTACTTCACTGACTACTGATATTTTTCCTCGAATATATGAAACTGCAAAATACTTTGTCCTAGAAATCTGAATTTGTTGAGCTATTCTATGAAGATTTGTTAACTTTCCTTTAACTATCCTTGTTGATCCTCTGACTATTGGTTCTCTTGATGAGAAATTTGAACTTAATCTTCAACTTGCTAATACTGTGCCACTTGTTTTTTGACTACCTTAAGAATTTGGATTAGGAGTCAATTTTCCAAGTGTTCATAATCATTCAGCTAACTGTTTGAATGTTGACTTTCGCTCCTTAAAAAACTAGATTTGATTTGTCGCTGATTTCTGCCTCAAAAATATCAATGTAATCTCAATACAATTTGTTAAAATCTAAGCAAATTTCTTTCACATGCTTTCTTTTGGGACCCTGAAACTACCAGTTGTTCTTTTAATCATTTGGCATAACACTTTTCTGTTGATAAAGAAAATAAATATTCACAAGTGTTTTTCTTATTTTGTTGGCTCAACCAAGCATTGTGAACTTTGTATATAATTTTATCAATAACGTTTCATAAAACCCCATAAAAGCATGGAAATTACATGGACCTCCATCTCTAACTTCACAAGATTCTCTTGAAAATCCCTTCAAAATTGAGCCATTATCTCCAAGTTTATCTGAGTTTTTTAGAATATAATAGTCTTGTGACTCTCGAGTTTCAAAATCAATTAGATCCAGTCTATCAAAATAAAATGCATAGGAGAGAAATATTCTAACCATGTGACCATGGTACATACATGTAATTTTACCCATCCTTTTCTCACTTCTAAAATCTAGCCAACAGTTTGATCTGCAACATTGCCCTAATGCACAAAACCGGATTTAGTAATTTGAATGTTTGCAATGTACCTTTGTAAACCTATCTCAAAAATATAGGATTTAGATATGAAAACTACTGTCAGGTGCACTTGTCCAATCACATAAAAAAAGTTGTAATGTTTTCTCATCAGATATACAATGAAAGAGGTAAATATTTCAAATATTTTGTAATCATCCCGGAGTTTTGCCTACAAATCGATTCATGAATAATAAATTGCTCAAGTTTTGGGCATATTTCTTTCAGGCCTTTAATCCTGTCAAACTTAAGAAGAAAGGAAGGTGAAAGGTCATAGGTTGCATGTGAGGAAGAAAATGAAGGAAAATAATGGAAAATGAAGAAAATAGAGGCCTCATTGATAAAAAGGCTTCTAAGGATCAATGGGCAAGACTTGATCAATTCAGTTTTGGAGCTCTCTCATTATTCTCTCTCTCTCTCTCATACTCTTGGATACTTAGATTTTTATTGTAGCACTCTTGGAGGGTGTGGCCTACTTGGACTTTTGAAGCAAGAAGGCAAATTAAGTGTAGGAAAGCACAAGAGGGCATTAGTATCAACAACTACAATGGGTTTTTCTTGCAGGTATCGAGTTGCATGTATGTATTCCTCACTAGTTTTGGCATGCATGGCACATGCATGTGGTTTCTTGGTCATGATCTATCACTGGCATGGAGGATTGCCTAGATTGATAGTCGATTTTCCTAGCCTTTCCATTTTCTAGATAACCATGGCGTTTTGGGTTTATTTTCTTTGTTTTCTAGTTGGTTATCATGCTTCCTTAACTTGGTTTGAGTTATAAGTTCCCATAGCCTTGGTTGAAAAAATGATCTGGAGCCCTGTAATGGCTTGGGTTGAGTTATTAGTCCTGTAGCCTTGGTTGGACAAATGCTTTGGAGCCCTGTAACAGCTTGGGTTGAGTTACTAGTCCCGTAGCCTTGGTTGGACAAACACTCTAGAGCCCTTGGTGGGTTGAGTTACTAGTCCCATAGCCCTAGTTGGAAAAATTCTCTGGAGCCTGGTAAAAGTTGTGGGTTGAGTTACTAGTCCTAGAGCCTTAGTTGGAAAAATGCCCTGGAGCCCATTAAAATTTGTGGGTTGAGTTACTAGTCTTGGATGCCTGGTTTGAACAAACACTCTGGAGCCCTAGTAGGCTAGGATAGAGACCAATCTGATGTTGGTTTTGTGATGTTTGACCGTGAGGTGGAATCACTATTTTATGGGTGAGGTGGATGGCCTCTGGAAGCCATAGATGAGTTTTGATTGATGTGTTCTATGAGATCCCACATTCATGCTTGGAATATGGCTCATGGGAGAATGACAAAAGAGAGATTTGGCTCAGCCATTCTATGATCAGGTGGAATGTGGAAGTCCCATCCTGGGTTTCTATTTTGCATTATTAATGAAAGGTTATTTATCCTTGTATCTCTATGAGAATTATGATGGATTATATGTGGTTTATATGGCTGTCACTTCATTGGTATTTATGTTTCTATTATGCTGGTTATTTATATGTTTTATTGTAGCAACCATGTATAGATTTCATCATATTTTTACTTATAATTGAATGATCAATGTATCTATGACCTAATGGATGGAATGGAAGTTAAAGTGATAAGGAAACAATGCTTCATGGCAAATATGAGATAAGTATGATACCCTTATGCTCAAATCTATTATTTACACTTGTAGGTTGCATATTTCTCTAAGTGTTTGACAAAATTTCTGTCATGGTTAGGCTTGGTTAGGCAAGCCCTTGATCAAGTTTTGTGTTAGAGGATTTACCTTGGTGTCATTTAATGTCTTGGAGAGTCTCATCAAGTTCTAGGAATTAGTTTGGAGACTAGCCCTGAAAATGTGGCTTAAATCTCGTAGTCTCTGACACATAACTAGTTGAAAGAGACTGCAATCTCTCCCTTGCAGGCATTGTGGGGGCGACTATAGGGTTAGAGTCACATGCATGCCTTTTCATGGGAGTGACTCTGGGTCTAATTCATTTAAATTCTAGGTTAACTCAGGGGTTGGGCACTTGGATTGGTGGATTATCTCTTGGGGGTCCTCAAGCACCTGAGTGTGGTCTGTGTGCTGTGTTTCCATCGATTCCATTTCCTTAAGGTTACCTAGGAGGTTAAATCATATCATAGTATCCTCTTGTCACATGTTTAGCCTAGTGGGCTAGTAGCTTGGGTGGATTTGGGAGGAGGGTGTTACGAAGTGGTATCAGAGAATGTGTTGGGTCCCTATAATACTAGTGATTACCCCATTACTATTGTAGTTATACCCCTTATTTATATTGTTGTGCCCCTATTACCCCCATATTGTTATTTATGTGCCCCATAGAATCCATCTATTGTTATTTTTGTGGCTTTATATTATTATTGTTAGGTCGGCTGGATTATATTGTGACTCCTTAGACTCCTATATATAGAAAGGAGGTTTTGTCATTTGTATCATCCAAGAATTGTTCATTTATGTAATGTAAAGGAGGTTCCCCCTCAAAGAGGCTGAATTCTAAGGCGTTGATCTATCTTTTCTATCTTTTCTTGAGCTGGTTTCATAACATTTGGTATCAGAGCTTTGGATTCTAGGGTTTCGCTGCTCCAAACAGGTCATCGTGGCATTTTCGCTATAACTTTTTTTCTGTGACATTTCAGAAGTCGCAAAAAAACCCATTTTAGAAGAAATCGCTCTGAACCTTGGGTCCGAATTTCAGAGCTTTTCGTGTGATATTTGCGGAGATATGATCTGAGGAAGTTGGTCTTTTTGCAGACTCCTGAATTACATTCAAAACAGGTGACCTAGGGAAAATCGTCATAACTTTCTCTCTGGGGATTGGATTGAAATTTTGTAAGAAGGTACAGAAAGAGGACGGACTGTAGTTTCTTGTATGCATGTTTCAGATCCAAAGGTTGAAACAGTGACTCGTGGCACGTCGTACAAGTTCGCTCTACTGAACTAGTCTAAAAGCAAGTCATTGTGGGAGATTTCACATAACTCTTCCTCGGAGAATCCAATTTGGGTCAGACTTGTGGCATTGGAAAGAGGACGCAGAAGGCTACTACAGGTCGCAATTTCAGAACTGGATGATCCGAAATTACAGAGATACATCAGATTCAATATCAGGCTTCTATAAAGTGAAAAAAGGTGTGTAGTTTTTTTTTAATTTTTGTGTAAGCTTGGTTTAACGGAATTTAAAGGGCATAGTAAAGCATTATTATCGGTAACTGATGCCCCGAGGAAAGAAAATTCAAACACCTAGTAAGGAACCTGAAAGCTCTAGCATGACTCATGAAGAAGAGGAAGAAATGCTACATGATATATCAAAATTACAAGAACAAGTGCAACAAATGTCACGCTCACAAAAGCTAACAGAAGCTAAGATAAATGGCGTGGAATCTAAGATAAATGGCATGGAATCTAAGATAAAGGGCATGGAAGCTAAGATGGATGATTCGAAGATAGATTTGAAGAGAGACATGGCAGATTTGAAGATAGATTTGAAGACAGACATGGAAGAATTGAAGAAGTTGCTACAAGAAAGGGTCACTAATGGTGAAAAGGTAGTAAAGGAAACTCATGATGAGAACAAAAGAAATGTTAATCATGATTCCATAGACGCTAATGTTGGATCGAAGAATCACCATATTCCAAAAATCGATATGAGGAAGTTTGATGGCAAGGATCCCGCCACATGGATATTACAGATGGAGCAATTCTTCGATCTCAATAATGTGCAAAACGCACAAAAGGTACGTATGGCAACTGTATATTTGGAACCAAATCAGTTTGTATGGTATCAATGGCTTTGCTCTCGTAAAAAATTTATCACTTGGGCAATTTTTACGGAAGAATTGATAGCACATTATGAAGATACAAAAAGCAACACTTTTTTTAGCCAATTGATAAGTCTCAAACAAAAGGGTTCAGTAATGGAGCACATTGAGGAGTTCCAAAAATTGAACATAAGGGTAAAAGATATTCCAGAGGAGCATAGGATTGATGTGTTCATAGGGTCTTTAAAGGATAATATCTAACATGATGTTCGCCTTTGGGAACCTGATTCATTAGAGAAGGCATTCAGGTTAGCAAGAAAAATGGAAAGCAAAATTATGGCAACCAGGAAGCATACCACTCACAACTATAAAGACGGAAGTGTTGTTGCCCCTAGTCTTCCACAACCTATAAGGTTGACACCACAACAATTGGAAGAAAAAAGAGCAAAAGGGCTTTGTTACAGTTGTGATAGCAAATACACTAAAGGTCATAAGTGTGCTGAGAAGAAATTATTCTACATAGATTGTGAAGAGGAAGAAGAAAAGGAGCAAGAAAGGTCAAAAGAAGAAGATATACTCCAGGAACAAAGCCTAGATGAAGAACAAATAAATCCGACCATATCTTGTAATGCATTGGCAGGAATTACCACTCCTCAAACCATCAAGATAGAAGCACAAATCAAGAAGAAAAAGGTAATAGTGTTGATTGATTCAGGAAGCACCCACAATTTTATTCATTGTAGGGTAGCAAAAGAATTGAATTGCTTCCTATATCCAGCACCAGAGTGTCAAGTGATGATCGCAAATGGAGGAACAATAAATTGCTCTGGAAAGTGCCATAATATCAAGCTATCCATGGGAGAATATGTATTGACTAGCCCAATGCTTTCCATTCCAATGGGAGGTGCTGATGTTGTACTAGGAGTCCAATGGCTACAATCCTTGGGTACAATAGCTTTTAATTTTCAAGAACTTTTCATCAAATTTTCTACGGAAGGAAAGGAAGTTGAATTAAGGGGTATTGCAGGGAAACTAGGAAAGATAATCAGCTCTAATGGCATGACAAAGCTTCTAAAAAAGGAGCAAAGAGGTGTAATTGCACAATTATGTTCGCTAGATGTTTCCACATTGGAATCATCTATTTCTCCAGATCTCCAAAAAGTCCTGGACAATCATTCCAAGGTATTTGAGACTCCCAAAGGTCTCCCACCTATGCGTGATCATGATCATGCTATTCATCTGATTCCAGGAAGTGTTCCTCCAAACATCAGGCCGTACAGATATCCCTATGTCCAAAAAAGTGAAATTGAACGTATGGTTGCAGAAATGCTAGAGGCTGGTATAATTCAACCGAGTCAAAGTTCTTTCTCAGCTCCAGTAGTATTGGTGCACAAGAAGGATGGATCATGGCGCATGTGTCCGGATTATAGGGAGCTCAACAAGCTCACTATTAAAGATAAGTTCCCCATTCCTATTATTGATGAATTACTGGATGAATTGCATGGATCAATTTACTTCACCAAGTTGGATCTTCGTTCGGGATATCATCAAATCAGAATGAAGATTGAAGACATTCCGAAAACGGCATTTAGAACTCATGAGGGTCATTATGAATTTTTGGTCATGCCTTTTGGCCTTACCAATGCACCTTCAACATTTCAAGGTTTGATGAATTCAATTTTCAAACCATTCCTTAGAAAATTTGTGTTAGTATTTTTTGATGATATACTAATCTACAGCAAGTCTTGGAAGGATCATGTTGAACATGTTGATAGGGTGCTACAACTATTGGAGGAGAAACAATTATATGCAAAAAGATCCAAATGTTTCTTTGGAGTCCAGGAGGTGGAATATTTGGGTCATATTGTATCTCATGAAGGAGTTAAGGTAGACCCTAGCAAAATTAAAGCCATTAAGGAATGGAAAATCCCCACATCCATAAAGCATCTGCGAGGATTTCTTGGGTTGACAGGGTATTATCGCAAGTTTGTTAAGAATTATGGGAGAATAGCAGCACCTCTAACAACATTATTGAAGAAAGATTCATTTTCATGGACTCCGGAAGCAACAAAGGCCTTTGAACATCTTAAAGAGGCAATGTGCCAAGCACCGGTCTTAGCTACACCGGACTTCACAAAAACCTTTATTGTGGAATGTGATGCTTCAGGAAATGGAATTGGTGCTGTTCTAATGCAAGATGAAAGATCCATTGCTTTTGAAAGTCGTCCAATCAAGGGAAAGTTTTTAAGCAAAGCTATTTATGAGAAGGAAATGTTGGCAATACTCCATGCACTTAAGAAATGGCGACCCTACCTAATGGGAAGACACTTCAAGGTAAAAACGGATCATGATAGCCTTAAATACTTTTTAGAACAAAGATTATCCTCTGAAGAGCAACAAAAGTGGGTCACAAAGATGTTGGGTTATGACTTTGAAATCATATACAAAAAAGGGAAGCAAAATGTGGTGGCAGATGCACTCTCAAGAAAGGATGAGGATGTGGAAGCATTGTTGTGTGCCATTTCTATTATCCAACCAGATTGGATAAACGAAGCAAGGGAGGAATGGAAGAATGACGAAGAAGTGTGGGCACTTATTCGAAAGCTACAACAAGATTCCAGTACTTCTGATACATTTAGCTGGCAAAATGATTCGTTATGGTACAAAGATCGCTTATACCTCTGTAAGAATTCCCAGCTAAAACAAAAGATTCTTATGGAATTGCACACTTCTCCCTTAGGAGGGCACTCAGGATTTTTAAAAACTTACCACAGGGTTAAGAAGGAATTTTTTTGGGATGGCCTTAAATCAGATATTCAAAAGTTTGTGGCGGAATGTTTGGTTTGCCAGCAAAATAAAGTTGAAACAATTAAGACACCGGGTCTATTACAACCTTTATCCATTCCAAGCCAACGTTGGGAGGAGGTTTCAATGGATTTTATCACAGGTTTACCCAAGTCTGAGGGAAAGAGTGTCATCATGGTGGTAGTTGACAGACTTACCAAGTATGCACACTTTTGTGCATTATCACATCCATTTAAAGCCAGTACAGTTTCTACTGCATTTATGGAAACAGTTCAAAAGCTACATGGAAACCCAAAGATTATTGTAAGTGACAGAGATCCCATTTTCACTGGAAATTTTTGGACAAATTATTTTCTTGTCTTGGTACTCAGTTAGCTCATAGCTCATCTTATCATCCTCAATCTGATGGGCAAACTGAGATAGTAAACAAATGTTTGGAAGGATATCTTCGTTGCTTTGTATCTGATAAACAGACACAATGGGTCAAATGGTTGCCTCTGGCTGAATGGTGGTATAACACTTCCTTCCATACAGCAACAAAAATGACCCCATTTATGGCACTTTATGGGTATCAACCACCATCCATCACATCATATTTAAGAGAAAATTCTGAGGTTCAGGCAGTGGAACATCACATCGAACATCAACAACAAGTCCTCCAACTCTTAAAGGATAACCTCGTGTTGGCACAAAATAGAATGAAACAACAGGCAGATCAACATCGCAGTGAAAGAAGTTTTGATGTAGGTGATTGGGTATTCCTACGGCTACAACCATATAAGAAAATGTCCCTAAAGCAAGCTAAGAAGGATAATAAATTATCACCAAAGTATTATGGTCCGTACAAGGTGTTGCAAAAGATTGGTACTATGGCATACAAATTGGAGCTTCCTGCAGCTTCTCGATTGCACCCAGTTTTCCATGTTTCATGTTTAAAGAAGGTTATAGGTGACAAGCTCCCAATTCAAACAATATTGCCAGAACTTGATGAGGAAGGAAAAATTATATTGGAACCGGAAGCAGTCACAGAAACAAGAACTCGACAGCTACGAAATCGATCAATTTCAGAGTATCTTATCAAGTGGAAGAACTTATCCGCTGAAGATTCCACATGGGAGGATGAGAATTTTATGCAGAAGTATCCAGAACTACTCAAGCATTGAGGACAACACTTTTTTGAAGGAGAGGGGCATGTTGGGTCCCTATAATACTAGTGATTACCCCATTACTATTGTAGTTATACCCCTTATTTATATTGTTGTGCCCCTATTACCACCATATTGTTATTTCTGTGCCCCATAGAATCCCTCTATTGTTATTTTTGTGGCTTTATATTATTATTGTTAGGTCGGCTGGATTATATTGTGACTCCTTAGACTCCTATATATAGAAAGGAGGTTTTGTCATTTGTATCATCCAAGAATTGTTCATTTATGTAATGTAAAGGAGGTTGCCCCCTCGAAGAGGCTGAATTCTAAGGCGTTGATCTATCTTTTCTATCTTTTCTTGAGCTGGTTTCATAACAGAATGATTGTGCTCTCCTTGGGTTGTGTGTTGATCATGCTTTCATGTTGGTTGCATATGTGTTCCTTATGCATGTATTCCATGTGCTTGTTACATTTTCATGGTGCTGATCATGGTTGTAGTGATGTCTCCATGTGAAGGTTGAAGTTGTTGTCATGGAGTATGTCTTCATGTGTGAATGGTTGATTATGTAGTTGTTATGCATGTATGATCTTCGTTATATTTATGGATGAATAGTAGGGAAAACATGCCTTGTGAAGTCATTATATGCAATTTAGGTCATCATGGTGATATTGGTTGTTATGATGCTAATGTGTTGGTTGATATAGAATAAGAGATGCAGATCATCATAATGAGGTCGTAGCATTGGAATTTGGGGTATGAGCTGATCATCATAGAGTTATTGTATGTTTGGCATGCAATTCTATAAGTCAAGGATTGTGTTGAAGGTGCTGGACCCGCCAACATGTCAGGGGATCTACCTAGTAAGAAGTCCCAACTAGTCCTCAACTCATTTGATGTAGGAGTCCTAGCAGTGGGTCGTAAGTTATCGCCTTGACCACGGTTGCGTGCAGAGGAAAATAAGATGTCCCTGTTGGTAGCAAGGGTGTGACATGCACAACAAGCCAAGGAAGGTGTATGAACAGTTCTAACACACGGAAAGTGAGGTGAGTGCACCCCTTGGAAACCTGTGAAAGCATGTCTCTAAGAAGGGAACACATGAGCAAAGATGCATCACAAACTGGAAAGAAAGTAAGCTAACAATCCAAAGTGATGGTTAAACCAACAACACATTTCAGTAAGATTCATACATACTTATATAGAAAAAGTCCATCCATGCATGTGTAAGCAAGCAGATACATATATCATTAGAGTAAACAAGTTAGTTAAAATACAATAACAACATATGCACGAAACATGTCGGCTTTGTTATATTAAGAAGTGAAATTTCCAATCATACAGTACAACCATGATGAACCACTAGTCCCGATAGCGGAACATTACAGTCACTTCTGCCTGCTCCTCCAAAGAGATGTGCTAGCTCTACATCGTGGAGAAGCCAAGGCTCATTACAATACTCTCCAAGCTTTCTCTAAGATACTCTTATCAGAATCTTGGCTAACCAAAATCCTCTACAATGAGTTATGAGGGACAATATATAGCAAAGGGTGGGGTGGACCTTGACATTCCCCTTTATGATTGTTCATCTACCCTCATGACTGTTATAGACATATTTGGGCACTGCTACCCCAATCACATATGTCCATAAAACCAAGGGCTTCTAAGTCCCTAAAAGTGTTGTTTCATACCCTAAAGGAGCAAGGTCAGCTGATTACATCATCTCCCAGAAGTTCTCCATGAAAAACTACTCAGAACTGGTCAAAACTAGACCATACAGACTGCTCAGTGCTAAGGGTGTGATGCATCTCACCTGCCACATGCAAAAAGTGTGATGCATACTGAAAATCCCTTCTGTAGGGTGCGATGAGCGAGAGCAGACAAATGGAAGAAGCAGTTTTCTAGGTGGAAACCCAGAGAATCTTCTAGAAGCTGCTCATTTCACACTTGCCTCTCTGAATTCGACCAGGGATGAGTAAGAGATCATGAAATCTCCAAGTGGAACCAAGAACTATCAGAGAGAGGACACTAATCAAAATCCTAGAAGCTGACTCACCCATTTGCAGACATCTATATATGGATCCCTCATCCTAGAGATTTGGAGGCTAGAATTTTGTATTTTTTAAGGAAGTGTTGTTGGTTTCTCTATGCAACATTGTTGGGTGATCTAATATTTTCATGAGGTGAAGAGGGTTTTCATGCTGGGAGGATGGCGCTGGGTCAGACCAATGGGTTGTAATCCTCTCTTCTACTACTTCTATCAATAAAGCTATTTGAGTTTTCCTCCATATTCTTGTGTATCTCTGAATCTTGTATTGATATATGCATTTCTATTTTTAATATATATCTGATCCTATATTGTTTATGATCATAGATCTCTATGCTTTGATGGTATCATACTGCTTTGACTCTACAGGTGTTCTTTGAAGTAGGACAAGCGAGGAAAGAGTGGCAAAGACCTATCAAAGGGGAGAGGAAACAAGCAAGGAGCCAAGCGAAAGACTGAGGTTGGTACTCTCTGCTTCTCTCTCATCTGTTTCTCATAAAGGAAGACACAAGTGGCTTTAGTTTGTTTGTTTCTAAGATAGCTACCCATCTTAGTGGGACTAGCAGCTCTGAATGGACACTAGTTTTCCTAATAACAAAATGGCGACTTCGCTGGGGAGCGAATAGCTTGTTTGCTTGTTTATATTTGTTTGCTTTATAAACTACAGACGGAGCCTGAAGTTAAGCCAGCTAGCCTTCGAACTGCATTTGCTATGCAAGTGCAAAGTAGATCAATGTTGCTTCAGTCTATCTCCGGGTTTTGTTTATAAACTGAACAACTAACTTGCAAACATCCTAAGTGCCCTGGTCGTAGCTCAAGTAACCTCATTAGATCAGCCCCTGTACTTTGTATTTACTGACTATCATTAGCTCAGCCTAAATCCCTGAACTAAGCTGCAAACTGTGACCAAAAACCAAGCTAAAGTCTCATCCTTGGACCATTGCACTGTCTCCTTTTGACAATCTGGATGCATCACACCTCCTGTGTGTTGTAGGTGAGATGCATCCCTGTTTCCCTATGTTATAGGTGCGATGATCAAATAAGACTGTTTCTGCCTCCAGATTTTGGTTTTTCTTCATTCTCTTCAGCTTTATTTAGGAGTTTTGCTGTCTGTGATCAGTATACCACTGTTGAAACTCCCTTTCTTTGCATTATTCAGCCTCCATTGTACAAAAAATTGTGAACGTTTTTATGTATTTTTTTCCATTTACAGTTCTCTTTTGAAAATAGTAGCTTAATCGAACTGTCGTCTTTCGATTTGAAAGTGTCGCAAGTGTCGTTTTCAGTCAAAGGAAAGAGTCTTCCTCTTTCTGATAGTCGATTACACTTTTGCCATTGTTTTTTATTTGAATCACCAATTCTTTGAAGTCTTGAAAGCAGTTTTCGAGTTGAAATTGAAAGTGTAGCTCTTAGTCTTCCTTTCGTTTTTTAAATTCGAAATCGCAAAGTGTCGTCTTAGCTTTCCTTTCATTTTTTGAATTCAAAATCACAAAGTATCGTCTTAGTCTTCCTTTCATTTTTTGAATTTGAAATCGCAAAGTGTTGTCTTCGTCTTCCTTTCACTTTTGAAAAGAAAATCATTAGTACTGTCGCTTTGAAAGGAAAATAGTTCAAATCTGTACTTAGCATTCTTTTTGTCATTCACACATTAAGAAAGCAGAAAAAAAATACATGCATGTGCATTTGCATTTAGGCTGCTTGTTGAGATTGATTTAGGATAGTGCATCTTAGTGTGTGCTCTTTGCTCTATGTTGAAAGAATTTTTCTTCTCTTTCCTTAGTAGCTAGGATTTTCATTGCAAAAAGAAAGTAAACGACTGTTTATCATCTTAGATTGCATGTTTAGGATTTGTATATCTACATCACACGGTGAACCTTAAAGGCAAACTTCTTAAGAAAGATCAACTGTAAAATAAATTCAATGAACATAAAAAGCTTTGGAACCTAACGCACAACATTTAGAAGTCTAGGCTAGAGACGTATTCCGGCATCGTAAAGCCTAGTAACTATCGCTTTCATCGTAGGTTAGGTGATTCCTCCTCTTTGAGATGACAAGTGCTAGTACGGACTTGTGCTCCCACGTACCGTCGAGTATATATTGGGAGACCACAATAGGCTATATCCTTTATCCTTAGGAAGCCGAGTCTGCCGCCCTATCGATCGCAATGCACTGAACATAGCATTCGGGAAGATTGACTGTCGTACCGTAAATTGCATTATGTAGTTTTGCGATTGGTTTGGTAATCCCTCTATCTAGATTTCCAGAGTAGTCACTTTCATTCCTTTTCAGACTCCTTAAAATAAAAGGTCCGTCTAGCACTTGTCACTTCAAGCTCATTAAAAATCAAAGGCGACTAGAGTCATCTTTAGCTTTTTCTCGACTCTTAAAAATTGAAAAAGCAAGTTGTGTCAAAGCGTCATAAAATTTATTTTAATCGGAATAACATCACTCTTCCCTCGTGGGTCTTAGGTTGAGAAAATGGAGTCCACCATTCAAGGATTTCCCCTGGGGGAAATCCTAGTCCCTTCTCTTCTTGGGGAGATGTTGGTGTGCCTCATATGGACACATTGTCCCTTCCAGGACTGACAATTGGCCTGCCAGTATGGCTCTTCCTGACCTCTGTCGTTCAAAACACCGTGATTCCTGAGAAATGAAATCAACAACTAGATGATACTAGAGTTACTCCCCAACCTTATACTTCGTTTGTTTCTCCCTCTCCTTCTTCCTCTTCGCTTGGTGAAGCTAGTGAAACTAGAAACCAAGTAACTGAGAAGAAGACGAAAGGGAAGGAGAAGAAGAAGAAGAAGCCAATGGTGAAAGGGGGAAACCATGCATCATCTGGTGAAAATCCACACACTGACCATCCAATCCTAAATCTCCATGTGTCATTTGCAAAGGGGACCACTATCATCGAGATTGTCCCTGCATCCCACGGACCTTAAGGGACTGGTCTCCCCACTTGCACAATCTAGCGTCCTCAACCTCTGACGATCATGTTGAAAGTACACCATCAACTAGTGAAAATGAAGTCAACAGACAGAAAGGAAGATCTAAATTTCCTTGCAGACTGTGTGAAGGCGATCATGCCCTCCACCATTGTCCCTTCCTGGACGAAGCTAAAAGAGTCTTGGATAACCATCCTGCGTCACTGCAGCGACTTCCTCCTGGATACAAGAAACTCTTGTCGAGTCCATCGCTTGTTGAAAATCTGATTGACACACCTTCATTGTCGGTTGAAGCACCTATCATTGAAGATAAACCCTCTGAGTCCACATCGGACCAAAGTCAATAGGTCGAGACGGTAGTCGACCCAATCTTGTCTTCAGAGGATCCACCTTCAGATGATACTGTCACCAAAGAGAATGAGAATGATACCGTTCAAATTCTTTTCGTAAACATAGACTCCGATGAACATGGGGGCAAGCTACCTGTTCCTTTACCACAGGAAGGAAGTTCGTCAGAGATTTACCTGGCTGTTTATTCGGTCCCTCCTCCAAGCAACCTAGTCGTTTCCTTCGACTGGAATCTACTAGGCAGACCTCGCCTACCATCTAATGTACCATTCTGAATCATAGTATAAGCTTACAGAATGATCATGGTTGGTACTATCATAGATGAAGGGGCTTTTGTGAGTATCCTTTCCTCAACTGCTTGGAAAGTGCTTGGTTCACCATCGCTTCTGCCTGAGATTCGAAATCTAATAGGCTTCAACAAAGGAACCAGTCGACCGTTAGGGATCCTTCCAAATTTGCCTATAACTTTGAGAAGGAAAACCGTTCATCTAAATGTGATGGTAGTCTAAGGACCTTTAGATTACAATATACTCCTTGGGCATGACTACATTTATAGCATGGGAGCTATTGTTTCCTCAATCTTTCGAGTGATGTGTTTTCTGCATGAAGGCAGAGTGGTCCAGCTCGTAGACCAGCTTTCATTCCTCGGTTCACACATAGCTAATAGTCAAGTGCCATACCTATCTGGTCTTTTTGTGCAAGGAATGTCTCATCAATCTCCATTCCGTCCACTTGATGAGCGCGAGTGATTCGGTGATTGTCACTGAAACCCAGGAGGCATGTGCCCTGGTCTGCTTCGGCAGGAAAACCCCAGATATAAGGTAGGTTTCCATGTAGGAATATGACTAGTCTGACTATCCTGTCCGTTTAGGAAAATGGATCAGACTGGAAAAGGATTCCTCCATCAGAAGGTATGTCTATTCCCGACAGAGCCAAGGAAGTGTTTTGTCTACAAATTGAATGATAACCTAGAAACTCTACTTCGTTATACCTGGGGGCATGCAAACCTTTTTGAATGCAAGTGAAAAGTGACCATTTATTTTCTTAGTTTGTAGGTTCTTAACCCTTTAAACTCGTAGGATTGGTTGTTCCTAGCTTGCATAATGAAAGGATCCAGAGAAAAATTTTGAATGGGGCAAGCTCCCTAAAAAATGAACCTATCGATGAGACATCCTTATTATACAACTGGCACGAGCAGTTTTACGCGAAGTTCAAGCTCATTTAAAAATAAACCTAGTAGTGAGCATATGTTCCACCGGAGTTTAAGTTCATTAAAAAATGAACCCACCTTCGGTAAATAACCATTGCGATCGCATAATTATCAGCTTTTGAGCCTTGGTTGTGTTCTTACCATCACCTCCACTCTTTTTTAGCCAATCATACACCTCCATTTGATTTTTTACCCTTTTTAAGGAACAGCTGCGACGAGTGATCCTATTAGCCACCTTCTTTACACTGCCGTGATTGAGAAGTTCCAAACCTTACCTGGAACCAGCTGCTATCCGAAAACATCACTCGTTCCTCAAAAAACGAGTCTCCTTCAATCGGCCTCTCTAGCTTGTTAAAGTGATTGGATGTGCCATCCCTCCTCTAGATTTTAATCTTTTTGGACCTAAGGGATTATTACACAAAAAGATCGAGCGTTTGTCTTGTTCGGCTCGTTAAAACTATTGAAAAGTCATCCCTTTCACATTGTTTTATACTTTTTCGGACATAAGGGATTATATTACAAAAAAGGAATACTGGAGTTTCCTTTCCGTCTCTTTTCAGACTCTCTAAAATTGAAAATAACCGAGTTATCTTTGTCGTTAAACTCATTAAAACAATAGCGACAAACTTGTCCATGCAGACAAGAGCGAGTCTCACTGTCGCTAGGCTCGTTAAAACATAGCGATGGGTTTGCCCGAAGGGCAAATTATAGAACAAGCATATGTTATCCTCCTCAAGCTTGACAAAAATAAAGAGGT
The DNA here is from genome assembly GCA_031772625.1 of Pinus tabuliformis. Lineage (NCBI taxonomy): Eukaryota > Viridiplantae > Streptophyta > Pinopsida > Pinales > Pinaceae > Pinus > Pinus tabuliformis. The sequence goes on from CM062804.1 coordinate 836,490,504, forward strand.
ACTGGTCAGCAATGACTGGGGAAAAATTGGGAAGAAAACTTGAAGAAACTTTATTGGTAGCAGGTCGCTCTTGAACGTGACACTTTCACTCCATCACCATGATTGAGTCAGGTTGGGTTATTCCATTCACCGGTCATATCACCATTAGTCCTCTATACCATCCATTTTTGGGGTTAACGCTACCAATCCATTTCAGTGTCGCTGATATGTTCAAGAGAAGTTGCTCAGAGAATTCACCAACCCAGCTTGTGTCTCATCCACTGCAATACTTTCATGCTTCATTCTTTAATGACTGCCACCCTGAACTGTGTATCATCAGATCATTTTCACCTCCACAAAATCATTTGCTCTGTTTCATCTTGTAGATGTGGGATTCATTAAGGCCCTCCTACAACGGGTCGCTTCTTGTCGACATCATCTCATTATCCAAGAAGTCAACTTAGGAACAACCCTTTCAGTACTTTGAAGCTTGCATGCCTCAATGGCAAGTTTCTCACTTCCAGTGACAGGTTTACATTAATGGCCTTCGATCGAAAGATTTTGCATGGTGTTCGACGTCGACTCATGTATTCACAACACGTGAATTGTACTGCAGTACCTTGAGTGTCATTATCATTATCGGTGATTCCTCTCGCGCTTGTTAATAGCTTACATCATTGGCTGGTAATCAGGCGATGTCTTTCCATGTTCGACGCCAGAACATCATTTCACATGGATCGACTTGTACTTCAGGCGAAGATTGAACGAGTTTTGAAGACCTCGGATCTAGTTTCATCCATCCAAGCTGCGATATATTCAAGAAAATAAAGACATCAAATGTACATCATTGCTGCACAGATAATCATCCAAGCCAAAGGATGATGGCTCTACCAGAATCATCAGTCTGCCACACAGACGGTTGTCTATCCTATGTACATGAAAATTAATTTCTAAAGCTGGGAATGGGAATGCCCGCCTCAGCTAGATCATGAAAATATTATGAAGATAATGTATTGTATTGTATCTTATTACAAGTCACCTTCCAGTTCGAAAAACCTCAGATCCTCATGATAAAGCATTTCACCTGACATCAAAAGGATTTACGAACTCATGCTTTAGGGGGCAACTGTTATAGACATATTTGGGCATTGCTACCCCAATCACATATGTCCATAAAACCAAGGGCTTCTAAGTCCCTAAAAGTGTTGTTTCATACCCTAAAGGAGCAAGGTAAGCTGATTACATCATCTCCCAGATGTTCTCCATGAAAAACTACTCAGAACTGGTCAAAACTAGACCATACAAACTGCTCAGTGCTAAGGGTGCGATGCATCTCACCTGCCACATGTAAAAAGTGCGATGCATACTGAAAATCCCTTCTGTAGGGTATGATGAGTGAGAGCAGACAAATGGCAGAAGCAGTTTGCTAGGTGGAAACCCAGAGAATCTTCTAGAAGCTGCTTATTTGACACTTGCCTCTCTGAATTAGACCAGGGATGAGTAAGAGATCATGAAATCTCCAAGTGGAACCAAGAACTATCAGAGATAGGACACTAATCAAAATCCCAGAAGCTGACTCACCCATCTGCAAACATCTATATATGGATCCCTCATCCTAGAGATCCGAAGGCTGGAGTTTTGTATTTTGTAAGGAAGTGTTGTTGGTTTCTCTGTGCAACATTGTTGGGTGATCTAAGCTTTTCATGAGGTGAAGAGGGCTTTCATGCTGGGAGGATGGTGCTGAGTCAAACCAATGGGTTGTAATCCTCTCTTCTACTACTTCTATCAATAAAGCTATTTGAGTTTTCCTCCATATTCTTGTGTATCTCTGAATCTTGTATTGATATATGCATTTGTATGGTTAATATATATCTGATCCTATATTGTTTATGATCATAGATCTCTATGCTTTGATGGTATCATGTTGCTTTGACTCTACAGGTGTTCTTTGAAGCAGGACAAGCGAGGAAAGAGTGGCAAAGACCTATCAAAGGGGAGAGGAAACAAGCAAGGAGCCAAGTGAAAGACTGAGGTTGGTACTCTCTGCTTCTCTCTCATCTATTTCTCATAAAGGAAGATACAAGTGACTTTAGTTTGTTTGTTTCTAAGATAGCTACCTGTCTTAGTGCGACTAGCAGCTCCGAATGGACATTAGTTTTCCCGATAACAATGACTCTTCAACTACTCTATGATTGTTACATTCAACTATTGACACTTGAACTTCCACTTGACAAGACATTACATACAATTTGTACATGAACCCATGTGAGACAAAAATAGGCTTGAGCAAGCCTTGAGAGACATCACTATGACTCAAACAACTCTGGGAAGACCAGCTCTTCGACATCCTCATGATGGTTGATGGGGGCAAATTGATGCCAAGCTCAGTAGTCCGTGGTGGTGTCCATGTACTCTGTGGTGACATCTTTCTAGAAACAAACTCTTTCCTCTATTGCATCTCGGTACACTTCTCTGGCTCCTCTGTCCAACTCGTCTAATAACATGTACGTCATTGTCTTGAGTACAGCTAGACCAGTGACATGCTGATGCATGGTGTCTGCACTGATCGCCAAGTCTGCACCGGTGGCTATGCGCATCATCTCGTCAAAGTACGAGTCAAGCTCCAATCAAATTCGTGCCTTTGTCTTTGCCTCGGTGAGTGTCCCAATAGATGGGATCACATGTGTGCACACAAAAACATCCATGCTTTTGAATACATGTGCATGAGAAGCCTGCAAACTAGTGATGAGCTGTGGGAGTTCTTCATAGTTCCATCTCTCACTCCAGATGCGTGGCTTCGAATTGACTGCTCTGGGCTTCATCATCTTGGGAAAGTGTAACGGGGATCCCTTGTATCTCATTGTCCATGTTTGCATGTGGTTAATAGCAGTATGCACTTTTGTACAAAATATGTGCTCTCCTAGCAGATCGTTGTTGCCAACCATTGAGATGGACAGTTGCCTTATGCATGGTACCAAATCTGGAATACAACACCTGCATGACTATCTCAAGGGATGATACCTCATCCAGTATTGCCTTCCTGAACTCTGCTCGAGCAGATGTTGTAACCAGTTCTCCTCCCTGCTTATTTGTCTATAACTCCTTAGCCATTTTCTCATTCTCCACTATCAATAAGTGAGCACTCGAGTTAGTGGCTTTGGCATATGCTCTAGTAGCATCAGCCAATGTTGTTGGATGCTTGCGCTCATCAGATACGATCACTCATTCCTCAAACTACACAGGAGGTGTGTATTCATCCAGAGTAGACACCTTACGTGATTGCACAACTCTATGCTGTGACTCATCGAATGATATGTTGTGCATCTCTTCTTCCATATTGTCTCCAAGGATATCAATCTCTTCTTGGTCACTTAGGACCTACTCTGCTTCTAGATCTGGTGAAGCTAGTGGGTTGACCTCTTGGTGGTAAGGCATGAGGTCGATGTGTTACTCTAACTATGGCAACTCCATATCCATCTCCTCAAGTACTCGTTCAATCTCTTGAGCGAAGTCTTGCTCCCGCGACTGCTCTCCTTATCTACTTTGCGCCAGCTCCTCGAATGAGTCTACTACCTTTATGGGTGCAGTTTCATCAATCTGTGTATGTTTCACCCCTTGTTGTATATGTCCTTGTTGCGATTCCTTCTCCTATCTACAAAACTCATGTTCCTTCTGGAGTTTCTCCTTCAACTCATGCAACTCCTTCACTATTTCCTCCATCCTCTGTTTTTCTCTCTGCCTTTATGTGGTCCTCCTGTCACCTTGTTACATCTTCGCCTCTATTTCCAAATATCCGTTCTCCACAAGTGGGTCTACTCTGAACTTCCAGCTTTGTTCTGCCTATGTGTTGTCAACAATCTTTCTCTTGCCTTTGTCGCGCACTGGTATGTTACCTTTGCTACTGCTATTGTTGCTACTCTCCTGGATGTTGCTTCACGCTGCTTCGGTAACCATTCCACATCGATGCTGACTAGTTCATTGGGCCCTGAGAAGCTATGACAATATCTTCGTGTGTCTTCCTCAGCCCAATGACATGCCCCGTGGATCCACAGAAACTGTACTCTCATGCAGTGATCCTTCACAAAGCAATGTGGGTCATACGGATTGAAGCTTCTAGTGCCAAAAGTAAACTTCTTGAACTCTTCTATCTTGGCATCTGCATGCTTGAGATTCTATATCTTGTACAACCTAATCTGCAATGGAAGAGTGGGCCAAGGTGCCTTCTTCTTCCAATGTAGCCCAGCTGGCAGTCCTGCCGAGATGTGGTACGATACTTCTTGCATGACGAACTTGTCCATGGAAAACTTCGGCAAAACATGTGGAGGCTTCTCCGCGTTGTACATCCATATGAAGATGCCAAGAGGTGAGGCGTACCAATCTGCTATGTTGATCAGTGCCTCCATTGCTGCCTTCAACATGCAAGGTGGATTCTCCTCAAATATCATCTTTTACACAGGGGTGACAAAATGGTCTGACAACTGTGTGATGACCCTGCCAAAGTTGCATTCAGAAAACAATTTACAATAAGTGTTGAAAGAGGTTTCCACTGGTGTCCATGCCCACTTCAAGCCTGGGAACTCCTGGTGGGCACAAGTTACATCCAAGATGTAAGTGGACATGTAGATTTCTAATTGTTTACCTTGGGTAGCTGTCGAGCTCCTATTACCTGTTCGTTCAGCCTATGAGCCAACATGTCGGACTAGTTGCATGGTTTTCCTTCACCGACCAGTTTGTCCAATGCAATCACCCAACTCTGCGGGAAGGTCTCCGTGCTCTCTTGGCCATACAAGCGACATGCAAATATGACCAAATACTGATGCACCTTCCGCAGTATCTTCATCTTGTAAATCTGGTTGGGTGTCATCCTGAATTTGGCTGGCTCCTTCACCCAGTTCTTCAAGATATCCATGGAGTTGGCATTGCTACTGCGTATGCTGAAGGGTGTCTCCATGGTGATCAATGGCCTTGGGAAGTGGTACATCTGTTGATAATCCTGTGCCCTGAAGGTACAAATATCTATCCTGTTGACACTGCTCAATGTCATCGTCTTAAGATCAGTGTGCGAGACAATCCAATGTATCATGTCCACGCATGGGAACGCGAGATACCTGCATGCAATCTGGTACAAGTTGGACTTGTGAATGTTCGCATAGACTTGGTGGTCTTCAAGCTCTTCCCCAAATGTGGTTGAGAATGCATCATTGACCTCTTTCCATTTTAGCTTGATGTCTTTGTCTAGGATCAGCTTGGTGTCTTCATATATCGGCAGACTCATAGACACTCGCTCAACTGTTTCTCCAGTTGTGCTTCCGTCGATGTCCTTTGACCCTGCTCTCTTGGAGGCCATTGATCCTGAACTGCTGAGAGATAGATGAACACCTACTATATCTGGAGACATTGTGACATGCATGGAAAAAAATCTATTAGTTAAAACCAAAGAAAACTTGAGGACTGACATGCAACATACCTGGAGAACTGTTGGCAAGGATTGAACAAGTTTTACTGGGAGGCTGAGAGACTCACTGCTGGAACTGTGAAAAATTCATTCCAGAGTGTCAGGAGGCTGGCTGACTTCTGGAATTGCACAATGTGCAATCCAGACTGGTCTGTTGGGTGCTGATATTGCGGAAGGAGCAATTTCAGCTGGTAAGTGATGCAGGCCCGGGGACTGCATTGTGCAATTTTCTGTGCCAATAGTCACTTCCTCTCATAATTGCGCAAAGAAATACTGGAGGGCACTGAATGGCAAGATTTGTGCATTTTCTGGGAGGAAGGCATAGCCTTCCCTCTCATTATTGTGCAATGTTGTCCAGGCAAGCTAGAGTCTGGGCCAAGGTTGCCCAAACCTGTCGATGGGAAACTGAAAACATATGAAGATGTGAATGCATGGCGATACTGAGTGTAAGTAGGAGTGAATGATCATGCATGCAAACAACAAATGCAAGATTTAGAAAACAAATCAACATGCATGTGTGTGAAACGATTCGCCGAATCAGTGACCGTTCATGCAAAACAATATCATGCATGCGACAACAATGAGATGCAAATGAAAACTGAAGCGGTGGTTGTACAGGCTAACATGCATGAAAACGATAGCAAGCATTCATTGAAATCAAGAAGATAACACTCACATGAGCCAAAACACAAAAAGTGACAGAAATGCTACAAAAGACAAGTAAAGCGGACTTACCCATAAATAGCTGAGCTGGATGTGTCGAAGACTCCTAGATTTGATGTGGGATGTCGGAGCTCCAAGATTGATGTGAATAATGAGCTCTGAAGTGTCAAATAAATAAGTTTGAGGCTTATGACACGCATGCCACAAATATAGGAAAAAGCGACACTTGGAAGAAAGTTTTTAAAATGATCTTTGCATGTAACCTCCGGCTGCTAAAAATAAATCCCTAAAATCTAGGGATGCTTTATTCATGTAGTTTTTTGATATTTCGAGAAAAATCAGCTCATACATGCAAGTCAATTTTTCTTGGTCCCGAAGTGAACCGATCAACCTGAAGGCACATGCAGCAGCCTGCTTGACTGAGAGGGATTTTTGCGCAATTTCTGGGAGGAGCTGGGCTAGCTATCCAAAGGGATTGCACAATTTCTGGGAGGAGCAGTTGACTACCACCCAAAATTGTGCAATTTCTGGACTAAGCAGCCCTGCTGGGCCAAATTGTGTAATTTTCACTAGGAAGGTTGTTTGATAGGATTGCGCAATTTCTAGGCCCAGCATGCTGCTAGTTAGATTTGTGCAATTTCTGGAGGGAAGGTTGGTTCCCCTCCAGAATTGTGCAATTTTCTAAGGGAGCTACTCACCCAACAACTGGCCCAAGTTGGGAGAGGCAACCTGTGAGGGAGTGAAGAAAGATGTCATGCACAGGCTAGAAAGTTGCTAAAAAACCAATGAAGCTTATGTACATGAGAGTGCAAGACATGCTACTAAGGATGGTTGGTAGGGAGGTTCCAAACGAAGCTAGGGAAAAATTTTGAAGGGTGGTTGTAGCCGCTACAACACTTGGTGATACAGTGGTAGAACTCCAGCTCTCTGAATGGACCTTGTTCATGAAAAGAAAGTCTAACACCTCCAAAAGTATTATTCAGTTCTTTGTTCGTCTTGGTTTCCACACTTGCTTGATTGTGACATGTAGCATCTTCCAAGCTCTTGTTCAGTTGACACACTTTCCAAGCCAAGCCAACACAGTTGTTTCAATTGGGGATGAGGGATATATTGGTGCACAATCAGTATAGTCGTCAGAGCTTTAGTTTCATCTCTGGTGTTGCTTGGCTGCCAGCAGGCCTGGACAGTACCCCAACGAAGTCACGCAGGAACACAAGCATTTCTCCACTACCAGCAAGCCCAGTAAATACCCTAGTGGAGTTACTTGCATCACCTCTATGTGCAGGAATCCTTTCTCTTCTTTCGCCTTATTCATTTTTCATTTTCTTGAAATTTTTCACATTTTCATTTTTTTTCATTTTTCATTTTTCGTAACTATGCATAACACTTATTCATTTCAGAGGTGGAAGAGGGATCCTGACTTATTGAGAGGAGAAGAGCTTGTTGCTTCATAGAAATATTTTATATATACCTCTGACGTGCTTGTTAAGGTTTTCCCCCTCACCTTACTCTACTTGAATGAGCTGACAAGGATTAACCCAAAACAACCGACTAGAGTAGGTGACACTAGTTAGTGTGCAAGCGTTGTGTTTTCACCAAGGTTCACTTCGAACAGTATGTATTTTCCATCGACGTATCATGGACTAAAGATAACAAGTTCTTCATATAGAGGAAGAACAACAGATAACCAAGTATTGATAACAGCACAAGTCCTCTTGTACGTTGCCCAGCTTGTTTCAAGAGTTGCACATGGTCTCATGTGAAACTAACCTATGAACGTAAACAAGTGAATAGACAACAAAACAAAGAAAAAGAAGAAGTGAATGCGTAAGCAAAGTGGTTAAGCAAACAAGAAAGAGAGAAAAAAAACATGCAAAGTAAGAAGAAAACATGCATGCAAGAAAACCAAAAGAAAATACTACTCCTACTCCTAAGCTAAGAGTGCATGGGTTTGCTCATATGAAGTGATACAAGTCCAATGAAGCCACCGGTGCATTGGTCGACCCATGTTGGTGAAGGCATGGTTCGCAAACAACACAGTTGTGGGAACCAGCAGACAAGAAAGATATAACAATGAAGACCAACACATTCTGAGTTTAAATTTGTCCACAGAACATAAGTAAGTGCAAGTGCATGACATGTGATCCATAGACTTACCATGATCCTGTGTGACATCACGTGCAGCTATTAAGCATACGCATGTTGGGTCAAGAAAAAGGTATATTTTCTCCTTGGTAATTGGTTTATTTCACATTCACCCTTATATGATTATCTGTATTTATGGATTGAAATAAAGGAAATAATAGCTAAAGTTGGATGAAAGCACTTAATAACAAATTAGATAAATCTAGCACAAGAAACTGACTTTTTACTATCCTTGTGTGTAGAAGACACGGATTGGTCAATAGCCATTCAATCGACAGAGCAGCACCAGGCCATAAAAGGAAAAGACAACATCTGAGGTAGGCAAGACAGTGAGAGGCCAGGCAGACTAATACTATTTCATGACAGAATCATATTATGTATTGCGAAATCCTCAGGATCCCTTGATCTTGAGGATTCACTTTTATCTAGTTTATTCTTTTAATGATATATATAAGGCTGAAAGGCAAACGAAAAGGAGTTCAGACTTATGTAATCTGTAATTATTCTTTTTGACACATATAATATTGTTATTTCAGTGACGTTGTAATCTTGTTACTTATATTAATGAAGCAAGACTGCGTTTGATCTTTACTTATATTCTAAGTTTTCCTTAGCGGAGACTTTTGACGACTCTGGGCCCGGTTAAGAGAAGTTCTACTACTTTCTTCTGTTATAATATTTATATTGAGTCTTTATTGATTGTTAATGTTTAGTTAATATCATTTCGCTTATTGTGAGGATTGACGATTCCAATTCATACTGTTGTTCATTTAGATTCATACTTAGCCGTACGATATACCTGAGTAATGCTTTGATTGGATTGGTTATATTAGTTTCAGTAGTAGATTGTAGTTCATTATGACTTATGTTATCGTAGATCTTAGAGATAGAATTAATTTATTTCCATAATATGCTTACATAGATCAGTTATTGTTTAGAATAATTTATCATTATTTGCTTTCTTGTTGTTCAATTATCAGTTTTCGTTCAATTAGGAATTGTCGTTCAATTAAGATTTCTGTTCAAATTAGGATTTGTTGTTCAATTCTAATTTTCTATAGATTATCATTGTTGTTCAGTTGTTACAGTTCTCTTTCTTGATCAAGAGAATTAGTCTTAATTCTATTTGAAGGTTGCCAAGCGTGATTCTTTTCATTCTCATTCAGATTCATTTGATTTCGGAATAAGTTAGATAGAATTGCAGAGTGTGTTAAGAGTTCTTTCCAAGTTATTTATTTTAGAGTTGTATGAATTGAGTTGAAGAGAGAGTTATTAGTGATTGCAACGATTTACCATTAGATAACCTCTAAATTCACTGCATAGATTGTGCTGACACTCTTGAGATAAAAAGACTTACCTTGGGTTGACAAGTAATGAAGGAATTAAGACTTCCTATAAAAAGACATCTTAGTGCACCAACATTTTGGGGACATTTCCAGGGATAGTGTTTCAAGTGATTTCATTTTTATCTTGTTGTGAAAGAATTGGGTTCTAAAAATTAAAGGTAAGAACCTGCGTACCTAGCAAGTAAAGTGCTTGCTTACTAGCCCTCTTTTCAGCAAAAGCTTAGAGGTGAAATAGGAATTTGTTTTTATGAATTACTACGAATAGAAATATAGAAAAAGAGAAGAACCCCCCACCTAAATCCGATAAACCCAAAGGATCGGTGAACCTTGGGTGAATGACCTTTATAGACGAAATCATAAGAAAAGTAGAGTCTCAAGTGTCAGTAGGATTTCGAGCAGTATCTGGAAAATGTTCTACTATAATCAAGCTACAATAAGTTTACATTCTGATCCTCTACAAGAGGGAAAATCTTGTAACTTAAGAGAAGGAGAAGGAGAAACCAGTAGGACTACTAAGGCAAAACCAAAACTGTCTGAACAGGGGTCTCCTGTGATCCCAGATTTAGGTAGTGCTACAAAGCTAGCTCGGGTTACTAATCCTACACTTACTCAAAAAGCACCCCCTGAAATCCCTGAAGGTTATTGGCACATGTTTGACCAAATGGAAAACCAACCAACTCAAGGTCAAACCATGACATTAGAGCATCCCATAGTCGACCAAGTGGCCAATGCCCCCATGAAGGCTATTCCTCTGCAGAGCATCCCAACTTTCCATGGGATGATCACAGAGGATCTAGATGCTTTCCTGTTTGTGTTTGATGTCCTCTGTAGAGGGTATGACTACACCACTAGCCCCCAAAAGCTAAAGTTGTTCCCTTCTACCCTGAAAGGGGAAACCTTAAGATGGTTCATGGGTCTGGGTGGGCGAACTATTAATTCTTGGGACGATATGAAAACCTCCTTCCTCACAAGATACCAGGACTTTTGTAAGACTAGGGAGTTAAAAGATGAAATTTTTAAGATGACTGCAAAAGATAATGAAACACTAGAAAAATATGTAGAATGGTTTAATTATAATTTGCAAAGGTCTCCACACACCACCCTATTGAAAGAAGTCCTAAGAGTTATCTTAATTAAAGGAATGAAAGAGGAATGGTTAGAAACTCTAAATTTAATGGGAAAAGGAGATATTTCTCAGGAAGATTATGATGAAATCATTTTCTTGTGTATCAGGTGTTCGCGAGGAAGCACATGTATAGGAGCGGGAAGTTGAGATCCCATGAGCAGGGCAAGCAAACCACACAGTGGAGGCGTAACGCAGATGGAAATCGTAACCTCCTGGAAGATTTCAAGACCACATCCTGGGTACTCTCACAATGCAGCTGGATGTCCTACAGGCTAAACAAAAACAAGCCTTAGCAGAACAAAACTTGGCCATCTTCTGTCCATGTTGTTGAAAGAAGCACAACCAACAGGAATGCCCATTAGACATGGTGCAGACATGCGCTATCTGTACTAAAGAACATGCCACTGAACAATTTCCATCATTTCCGAGGCTGAAAACAGTATTCAAGGAAATAGAAGAAGAAACAGAGACGGTATATATGATGAACCAATGTCGACAGTGGTAGGATAAACCTACAGGTATGTCACAAGACGCACCCCAGTTCTTCTTCACAATTTAATCAGCAACAAAACCTTGGGGAAGCATGGCAAGGCCAATCACCTTACCAAAATTGGAAAACCCAGCCATTCCCTATGACATCCTAGCCAACACAATCTTTTCCGGGTAATGGCTGGCCAAATTCTCCTTTTACTTCTGTTTGGCAGGGCAATCCCTATCAATCCTAGTGGTCTACCTCCACCTCTAAAATCCAAATTGGTCTACAAATTGGAAGCGACCTCTGGGGATATCTAACGCACCTATGGGGATAGGTCCTTAGCGTCAACCTACACTATCAGCTCTGTATGCATTACAGCAAAATCCCCAACCTCTTTTGCGCCCTCAATTTCCTGCTCAGCTGAATCCAAATCCTAATAACAGACCAGTCCAGTTGGTGCAGATTATTGAAAGCTTAGATTATGATATTGAGCGAAAGAATGTAATTAACTTAGATTGAGGTCAAGACGTATCATCACCCTTGAGGAAAATAGGGACCAACCTTCAATCGAAATTGAAACCACACCTGTACATATACCACCAACTGTAACTAATACTGAACTAAAACAAGGAGAAGAGACAGATCAACATGAAGACCCTAAAAAACTTACAGTCACTTATCCCTCGTTCCTCGAAAGGTTAATGATACACAAACCGCCTATTTATCCAGATTTCGATCTTGTAGGGGAACTAAAAAATCTTTGTATTAAAATTTGTCTCCTCCAGGCCATTCAAGACATACCCATCTATGATAAAACAATCAAAGAGGTATGTGTAAAAAAGCCTATGAGGAAAGAAAAAACCTCACCCACCATTCATGTTGTAGGGACCTTATTTGATTTACTCTTGGGAGGGGAAACTCCAATAAAGTATGAAGATCCTGGAAATCCCATAGTGACAGTTTAGATATATGGCCACTCTTTTCCCAATACTCTAGTTGATCTTGGTGCAACCATTAATATTTTAATAGCATAAACCTGTCAAGCACTTGGTATTACAGCCCTAGAACCAACAACCACTTTATTAGAACTTGTTGATTGTTCGGTGGTAAGGCTAGAAGGAGCCTTAGAGGATATTACAGTTTCTGTTGATTCGTGGGAATATCTAATAGATTTTCTTATCACATAAGCGTATCGAGTTTCCGTATCTAGTAGATTGCGGTTGAGATAATAAATGACATGCTTAGTGTCATCTTCATCAACTTGAACGAGAACCATGCCAATAGTGGTATTGACAGCGGCCAAATACAGAGTGTAGTCATGATGATAATCAAGAGGACGCAACAACGGAGCAGAAACAAGGAGAACCTTGAGGCGCTTGAAGAACTCTTGAGCAGCGGCATCCCAAAGAAAAGGGGTATCCCACTTTAATAACTGCGTAAAACCTTTAGCCACTTCGGCATAGTTCAGAGTGAATCATCGTAAAAAATTCGCTTTGCCCTGTAAACTCTGCAATTGTTGCAAAGAAGCAGGGGGAGGGAGATTCAGGATGGCCTCAACTTTAATGGGATCAAAACGGATACCCTCTCGGGAGACGATGAACCCGAGAAGTCTGCCTGACTCAACGCAGAAGACACACTTATGTGGATTAAGCTGGATGTAGTAGTGTCAACAACGAAGAAAGATTTCACGAAGGTGAGTTGGATGGTCCTGGTGTTTTACTGAATGAGCTGGCAGATCATCCAGGTAGGGTTGCACAATGTGTCGAATATCATGGAATGCATAAGACATTGTGCGTTTGAAGGTGGCACCAGTGTTTTTCAAACCGAAAGGGAGCTTTTTGTAGGCGAAAGTGCCCCACGGATAGATAAAGGTGGTCTTATGTTGATTCGTGGGTGAAATATTAATCTGGTTATAACCAGAAAAACCGTCCATGAATGAATACATTTCACTCCCAGCACACTCATCAATGAGTTGGTCAATGAAGGGTGTGGGGTAGTTATCTTTGGGACAGGCCCGATTAATATCACAGTAATCAACACAGACCCTAATAGTGCCCTGTTTTTTAGTCACAGGGACGATATTGGAGACCCAATCTATGAGTGGGATGGGGTAAATAAAACCAGCCTTAAGAAGCTTTTCAACTTCCGCTTTAATGGCCGCAACCTTTTGGGGGTGCACGGGGCGTAGACGTTGTCGAACAGGCTTAGCACCCGGATACGTAGGTATCTCATGCACCATGATGCTAGGATCGATGCTGGGCATCTCTTCGTAAGACCAAGCAAAAACGTCACGGAATTCGCGAAAAAGATCAGTATAGAGCTGAATCTCCTCTGGAGTACAAGTCACTCCAACATGGATATGCTCGACAATTCTTGGTTTAACAGAGATGTCAATTGGCTGGGTTTGCGTAATTTTTCCCATGTTCCCTTCAGAAGACACTTGATAAACTTGAATGGGTGTCTGAAGGGGTTGGGATGGGAGACAAGGAGCAAACCGCTCAAGACAGGTAAGCATTTCGCGGTGGGCAGGGAGAAATGAGGAACGATGGTGATGATCAGACCAAGGGGGTTCCTCGAGAGACATGGTCTCGATAATGGCTTCATCAGAAGGAAAAATTTCCTTTAAAAGGTCTGAAGAAGCGTCGCCTCCAAGCCAAGGGGAATGAGCGTATGAGTCGAGAGCTCTGCTCGAAGGAGCAGATTCATGGGGGGAGCCGATGCAGAAACAATTTCGACGTAGTTGAGCTCAGCAGGACTCAATGACATCTCATCGCCCCAGGATTATATTTGATCAGTGGGGGCAAGAACCCAAGGATCAGAGCGAACATAAATCATATTAATAGGAGCGACGTTGGGAGGTGGGAGTGAAAAAACACCCATAAGGGCGGGATCCTTAAAGAGTCCAGTTCCCACACTCTCACATGGAACAGAGGTATGCTCCACAAAAGGCATGTTGCCATCGGAAGAGGAGGCAAAGAAAGATAGCTGGTCAACCGTGACGATCTTCCCCTAATGAGGGAAATGAATGACGTGAAATAGAGATGAAGCCACGGCTCACATGGCATATGTCCAACTTCGTCCCAAAAGGAGGTTGTAAGTTAGATTGGCATCAACGACTTCAACTTCCACTTCGACTGTCTTCCCTTCCAAAGTAATAGGCAAGCATTGGAGTATAACATAGGGGTGAGACTCTCTCCCATCAAAGGCTTCCAAGGTCGTAGGAGACTGGCTCAGAGTCGGAGAACCGATAACCTTCCAACAAGCAACAGACATTATGCAAGTCGAAGCGCCTTCATCAATGATGGTACGATGAATCATTTTAGAATTGATGATGACCTGGATAAGGAAGTCAATTTGGTGAGGCAGTCTCGGTATATGACTGTCGAGGTAAAAAGTGATCAAATCTGAGTCAGCCGGGTCAATGCCACCGATAGCTAATAGCAAGGACTTCCTCTGAGAGGGGCAACTCTGGAGAACTTCTAGAGTGGACATAGTTGACGGAGCATGGGCTAAGTCCTCAACGATGCTATAGTGCTGAGTAGCACGAGCATTAGGGTTGTAAGAAGATTTCCGAAGTATACCTTTAGGAGGGGGTCAGATGGTCGTCTCAGTGCTAGGTCTCTCGATATGGAGGGGACCAGAACTGGACGGAGGAGTGCTAGAGGGGACCTCAGGCTCTTTCCCGGCAGGCGACGGATACTCTTTTGCTCGAGTACTAATGTGGATGGGAATCGTCCCAGCCATAAACACTTGAGAACCAAAGGGAGAAGAGGATTGAGATGGATCAACCACCATTTGTGTTTGCTGCGAGGGAAAAGGCTCTTTGAGCATGGTAGGAGTCCTGGGAGCACATTTCAACAATCGACTAACTTCAGACCACCTCAAGCAGTCTTTGGTATAGTGATCCTCATCACAGATAAGGCAAGGATACTTGGGCTTGCATTTGGCACCTTCCTCGGGTGGAGGTTTAGGGGAATCCTGCTTGGGTTGATCAACTTTATTCTTTCCTTTTCCCTTGTTTTTTCCTTTCGAGGCTTGGTTCGCCATGGTGGACTGGATGGCATTAACCTCGGAAGTATTATCAGAATTGGATACAGCCTAAGAATTATTTTCATTCGGAGCATTCGACTTTTGCTTCCCAGGGTTCGCGGAAGATTTCTTAGAGGGTGGATTAACAGAACCAATGACACCGTCAACAAATGGTGTTGGTGGGGCTTTGGAAGTTCTGGGCCTCGGGGCATCAGGAAAATAATCATATAGTGTACCGGACGGGGAGTAAACCAAGTCAAGGTACTGAGCACACAAAATAGCCTACTCTTCAGTTACAGATGCCCCCATAGCAATGTCCTGTGCTATCGGACTGATAAAAGAGGTCGTGAACTAGTCAGTCAGAAGCTGATCAGGAATCCAAAACTTAATCAAACAGTGACGCTGTCTCCATTCATGGATATGATCAGAGATATGCATAGCTATTGTTTGTTTTAAGGATGTCAGGAGATGTGTGCCTGTTTCATATCGAATCGGCAACTGAAAATGAGTTAAAAATTCCATAGCCAACAAGTTAAAATCCTGAAAAGATCCGCGAGCTAACTCAATATACCATTTAGCAGCAGAGCCAGTGACGGTCCTTTGAAAGAGGCGGAGCTGGATTGAATCATAAAGCCACGAATTTGACAAACACCATATATGATAAGTCATAACGTGGGCTTGGGGATCTTCTCCAGCTTTACCATAAAATTTTGGACAATCACCGGGAATCTTTGTTGGAACCGGCGGCCAATATGGATTATGAAGAATAGGGTCATTGGTCAGTTTGGACACATCCGGTAATTCCAACATTGCTAAAAAGGGTAATTGAGGGTTAAAGTACATCTAAGGCCACAGGTAGGAGGTAGCACCAGAGTTCCAGCCAGCTGTTTGTTGCCCCCATTGATTCTGTCCGGACGGATTTGGCCTAGGAGGGTTCTGTCCGTAGGGATTTTGTCCATAGGGGTTATATTTATAACTGGATGGCTGACCCTAGATTTTCCCCCCAGCATTCCATTGATTACCAACTTGGCCTATAGGAGCAACATACGTTTGTTGGTAATTCTGATAAGGACTCATCTGCAGTTGTTGATAATTTTGGTATGGGGCAAATTGGGTTTGCCCTTGGGATTGTTGGAAACCATAAGGTGGTTGGGCTCCAAACTGAGCCTAGGGGCTAGGATGCATTTGATAAGAAGGTTGAGATTGGGATCCAACCTGCATTTGAAGACCGGATTGGGTCTGGAGCCTAGACTGGGGCTGAAAACTGGGTGGAGCTTGAGAAGCGACAATCATTTGAGCACCCGATTAAGCAGGCCTAGATGGATGTCCTTGTGAGAACTAAGGCTGAGCCACCTGGCCAGAAGGTTGACCTAGTTGAGATTGAGATTGACCCATTTGCCCAAAAGGTTGAGCTTGTTGGGTACTGGGTTGTCCTTGCACAACTGAGGGCTGTCCTGATGGACCGGATGGCTGAGCAGACTGGACAGTTGGTTGGCCTGATTGGATTTGAGACTGACCAACTTGCCCAGATGGTTGACCAGACTAGACAGTGGGTTGGCCTTGCTGAACGTAGGGCTAACCAACTTTCCCAGAAGGGTAGCCTTGCTGGGCACCAGGTTGGCCTTGTTGCATGTAAGGTTGTCTTGGATTACCAGAAGGTTGCCCGAAATAAGTAAAGGATGAACCACTAGAGGCCGAAGGTTGTCCCTGGAAGGGTTGTCCTTGTGGGCCTCCAGGTTGCCCTGGATAAGGATGTCTGTAATATTGTTTCCCATAGGAGGGTTGCGTGTAAGACGGCTGGCCTTGATAAGGTGGTCCTTAAAAATTCTCAAGGGGTACTTGGCCACCATGATAACTGGTGGTACCCCAAGTAATAGATAACGAGACCGTAACCTCAACCGCAGGTTGAAAAGGCAAAGGTCCAGGGTAATAAATATGAGCTCTTCGAGAATCGTAATAATGAAATGGATCTTGGGGGTCCAGATTCTGAAGAGCTTGTAAATACTGATCATATGCCCCCCCTACTGGAATGGAACTAGAAGAAAGTGGGGCATTTAGTGTAGGATCAACAACTCTGGATATAGATGTCGATGGGCCACTATTCGCCGATCCAGAGGAGGGTCCAGCAACAGTGGTCACAACTGAGGATGTAGTGACGGCACCAACAACAGGGGCTGAAGAAGCCACACAGACAGTTGGAATAGTCGGGACTGAGGTGACAGACACATTGTGAATTTGAGGAATAAAAGACTCCGAAGTCAGAGTGATGGTATGAGACCACATGGAACTCGTAAGGGAGGTCCTAGAACCCATAACATCCCTCAAAGCCTTATAGCGTAAAGGCAGCGTGACACCGAGAGGGGTGACATGGAAGGGTGTAGTTTCTGTTGAGATAGGAATTTCACTGCTTGTCACAACGGATTCTTCACTCATAATGGGGGATGTGTCATCCATGTCAAAAGAAGACATTGGGACCGAAACACTAGGAGGAGTACTGGGAATATCTTCTTCGAAAGGCTCCCAAATGGGGTTCCAATGAATATTGTAAGATTCATCTTCTGGAGCGCCAGAGTTAATCGGTTGGATACTCAGAATAACAGGGAGAGTATCACTAATAACCGGTATCTCAAGAGCAACAGAAGAGGGAGACCCTTGGTCACTTGGAATGGGAGACGGGATCGATGATTTCGCCAGGATGATTCGATTCAAAAACCCTAGGAAAACTAATGAGAACGAACCCTACTCAAGCTAACGCAAACAAGATCTAACAAGGTAAATGTGAACATGGCCGAACAAATTTTAAGACACAGGAATAGAACTTGACCTTTTCATCTTTAAAGAGTCGAGAAAAGGACAAAAAGATGACTCTAGTCACCTTCAAATATTTAATGAGCCTGAAGTGACAAGTGCTCAGATGGACCTTTTCTTTTAAGGAGTTCGAAAAGGAACGAATAGTGACTACTCTGGAGAACTAGGCGAAAGGTTTACCAGACAACCTGTAAAACTACATATACACCTTGGCAGTCATATGAACCAAGGACTTTCTGTACGGCAGTCAATCTTCCTGAATGCTATGTTTGGTGCATTACGGTTTGTAAGGCGGCAGACACAGCTTCCTAGGGATAAAGGATGATAACCTAGTGGGCTCTCCCAACATATACTCAACGGTACATGGGAGCACAATTCTGTATTAGAACACTATTGAGTCACAGAAGGAGGAATCAACCAACCTTGAGTGGAAACAAGAGTGACTAGGTTTAACGACGCCAGAGCACGTCTCTAGCCTAGACCTCTAAATAGTGTGCATTATGTTCCAATGTGTTGTTAGATTTATTCAGTTCATTTTAGAGTTGATCTTGGATTATGTTTTAGTTTTCAGGCCTTACCATATGTATACAACAAATCCTAGGATGCAGCTAGAATGAATGAAAAATCCTTTTTCTTCAATGAACATCTACCTACGGGAGGGTAGAGAGATTATTCCCAAACCAAGAAAACCAAGACAACAAAGGCAGTCACTCAATGCATACAGACATCAATTCCTGAAGTGCACAGATACTACTAATGAGAGATCTTATCATTCGCTTTCCAATATGCAAACTTGAAATGCAAATTCACTTTCACTTTCGTACACTAAATGAATGCAATCCTTTTGATTTTTATGTCTTTAAATCTAGAAGAAACAAATAAGTACCAAGCAAGTGTGGAAAAAACCGGTTGATCCAAACAATTGTAATCTATGTTTGGTAGCAAAAAGAAATTGAATCAATGCCAAAGATTGGTTCAATAACTGTCACTAAACAATCAACCAAAAACAACCAAAGGGGAAGGCTAAAAAAACCAACAAAAAGCTGCAAACGAACCTTGAACGAACTAGCAACCAAGCCAACCAATTCAAGAAACTTGAAATAATGAACTAGGTCACATAGGCCAAAAAACAAGATTCATTCAACGGAGCTGACAAAAGAGTGCCTCAACTACAAACAGTGAAAAACAAGCTACTAATCAGGCAAGAAAAGCAAGGGACCAACAGGACTGATGGACTCAGGAGGCAAAATTGAGAAAATCAATTCTACAACAATCAGCGCGGGTAATACACAAGCAACAAGCACTGATAAAGAACTAACTACAGCAACAGAGCAATGTCATTACAGAAGTACACGAATTTTCCGCGATGGTTGGATTTTCAGGACCGTCGCGACTGTGAGGCGTAATTACGCAATGCACAATATATTACAAAAGGGTGAGCGCAATGACAACATGACTGTTAAATTTAAATCCGTGATGATGTTCAAAACAATGACAGATGAACCAAAACTCCCAAATCAAAAGCAATCAATCCTTCAATCAAATAGAGGTACTTCCCAGATCAAGATAGGAAACTCAAAAGACTGATAACTAATCCCCAAACTTCAAAAGAGATCAAATCAAAAATCAAAACAAGAGCAAACAAAGGAAGAACAAAGGCCAAAGTCCCCAGTGGAGTCGCCAATTTGTGATGCAGGAAAGTGTTCCCTCTGCGGATAAAGGCAACCCCTCTAGCCCTAGAGCAGGTCTAGTCACAAACAAGGACAGATCAACAATGGCTTTCCTTAAACAGTCATAGTTGGAGGCCTACCTCAACCGGTGGTCGATGGAGTTCCGTTTCACTGCTCCAGCTTCCGCTTCCTTCTCCTAATGAGTGATCAACCTAAAACAATGCAAAGGAAATACAACAAAGCATGTAACCAGAAAACAACAATGATCTATTTACTCACAAAGTCAAGAAGTCATGAGCTATGAAGTAAATTACATACAAGACATAGGAAAACATCATTGATTGTATTAATAATGAAATAAGAGCAAGCTTACAACCAAAGTCTTGAAGTTGCAAGCCTTCTCAGAGGGATCCAGCCAGCATGTTCTTCAAGCATTCACTCTTTGAAGATGGATCTCCCAGCATACAAGATTCTCTCTCACTCATAAGTTTTACACAAGATTAAGGGCACTTCACAACCTTCCACAAGCTATCAACAATCCCACACTTGTCACACTCACACTAGCTATCTAGCAAATTCATAAACTCTAACAACACCGCTCAACTAGCCAACCATCAAAAACTAGCAATGCATAGCAATGGTGAAAGTTTAATTAGGAGAAGGAGTCTCCATGAAAGGTGTAAGAGTGAGCTTATCTCCAAGGAAGGTAGCACAAATCACAGAACAGCCACACCAGAGGAGGAAAGGTGACACAAACAATGCCAACAACCAGGTCTGGAGTCATCTAGAAGGCTGACTGTTGGAACAAATTCGCCCAGTCTGGATCATTGCGGGGGCATAACTGAGCTATAGCGCTAACATCGCTAGTGAGTAGTGTAGCTAGTCAGATCATCACTAAAGATAATAAGTAACTATTACACAGTAATTTTTCACCGTCCCTGTTACCCCTTTTCCTGCACATTGGAGGACTTATTCCGGGACCTGTGAGAAGTGACATAACCTGAAAACAATTGCATTGTATCCCCTTGAGTATGTACTTCATATTCCCTCAAGACACCTTCTGCAAAATACCCATAAAAATAGCCCTTTTTCGATTGGCGTGGTTCTACTGTGTATCACTCACGCCAATGGGGGAAATCCTCCAAAGAGGGCGCGCCAGCTGGCGCTCTGTCTCAGAGTCGCACTCGTGCCAGCCCAGTTGGGTAAAGTTTTTAACAAACCAACTTGCGAAGGTTCTTCCTAACCCACCCATGAACTGGATCTATATTGAGTTGGGTCTGTTTGGCTTCGAATCTCCATAGAAGGGAAGTAGTTCTCCACCTCTCATGGAAGCTTCTTAGTGATAAAGCCAATCCCATGAATCTTGTGGATGACCCTAGCTCCTTCTCCTCTATCTATAAAAGCTTGTCCTTTTGCCTTTGACAAGTTAGAGTCTCCAAGTTCCAAATTCTAAGTCTCAAAGTCTGAGAATTGCCAAGTTCATGCTACAAGAAGCCTTATTCATTCCCATGAGGCTAAATCTAAAGTGAGGAGATTCTTGTCCAAGTAACCAAGGAGAGAGAGGCTTGTTCCCCATTCCCAACAAGCTTTGTAAGGCATGTGCTGCTGATCACCCAGCCAGAGGAGGATTTGACGTCAGAACTATGGTTGTATTCTTCTTTGTTTATCAATAATAGACGACTATCATTATGGTTCCACTCTTATTGTCTTTGTAATGGTGATTGAGTTATATCCTTTCTGACTGATATATAGTTGCATCTATTGGATTTTATGCTTGTATTTGTGTCATTCTTTGCATGTGCAGGTGTCCGTTCACGAGGATCGTGGGGATTGTGACCGGGCGGAGCAAAGGAACGGGAGCGACGACTCTTCTACAAGTACTAGTGTTGGAATCCAGGTAGGCCCTCATCATCGGTCTTTGATTTTCAATTAGGAACCTATGTGTTAGCGTTGTTTGATTGTTGCTAGACCCCATTTGGGCTAGTAGGGATCGCCTCTGTCCGCAGAGGGGATTTACCTCCACAACAACTTGGTGACTCCACTGGGGAGTTGGCTTTTTGCCTTGTTGTTTGTTTTGTCTTGTTGTTTGATTTGTAAACTTTGGACAGAGTCTGAAGAATAGCCAAATAGCCTTCGAAATGCTATTGCTCCGCATTAGCAAAGTAGATCAACGCCACTTCAATTCATCTCCGGTTTGGTTTATGAGCTGAACGGCTTGGAACTTGCCTTGTTTCTTGGTTGTTTCTTGGGTTCTCCTACCTGATTAGCTTTCTAGGTTGAATCCCTGTATTGCTTCTTGCCCCTTGGTGTACCTGGGTACTGTTGACTTAGCTTTGGCTCGTTTGTTTCTATTTTTTCCATAGAAAACTCGGCTGGCATTGTTTTATAGCGTTACAGTCGCGCCTGTTGGCGCATGTTGCACATTGACAACCCGCGCCAATACCTGAAAGGCGCTCTTTTAAGCCTGACAGTCGCGCCAGGCCTGGGAACTTTTGAAGTTTGCTTGGCTGTGAGCCCTCTGAGCTTGGTTTTTGTTCTAGGTACCTTTTTTAGACTACTTGAGTGTGTTGGAGTGTGATTTGACTGGCTTTGATCGTTACCCTTTGGGTGTTTTCTTTTTTCCATCGATTTCACATTTCTAGCCCTAGGGCATCTAGTGGCTTTGTGTGTCGAGCCTTCCTCAGGTGTTTTGATCTTCTAGTGGTCTAGTCGATTCTTTGATTACTCCCTTGCACTTGTTTGGTGGTTGTAAATCGTTTTATTGCGTTATTTGGGTGACTTGCTTCGTCTTCGCTTGAATTCCGCTTCGTCTCACTTTGAGCCTAGATTACACGGCTCATTGGTGTCTTTGGGATCTTTCTGGTTCTTTGGAGTTTTGATTTGTGATTTAGGGAACTGAATGTGCTTGTATTGAATAGAATTTGTTTGTCATCATTTCTCAAAGTTTGTTTAATGCACTTTGCCATCAACAAAAGAAAAAATCTCTTTTGCCTTGTATTAGTTAATGAGAATTAGAACTTTTCATTTTGATTAGTGATTAGTGATCTTAAAGAAAAGTTTGTTAGTTTCCATTAGCTGCATTAGGGAAGTTCTTTGTTGTTTTGTGATCATTTTGTTTGCGTGAAAGCTCTCAAACCCTCTCGTAACTAGCATTCATCGAATGAAATGACATATTTTGGCATATAGTTTGCATTTAGGGAATTTTGAGAGATTACATACGGTAAGGCCTAAAAACTGAAACCTAATACAAGATCAACCTTAAAATGAACTGAATGAACCTAAAAACGCATTGGAACATAACATACACTGTTTAGAGGTCTAGGCTAGAGACGTGCTCCGACGTCGTTAAACCTAGTCACTTTTGTTTCACTTAAGGTTGGGTGATTCCTCCTTCCGTGACGCAATAGTGGTCTAGCACGGATTTGAGCTCCCACGTACCGTCGAGTATATGGGGAGACCCCACTAGGTTATCATCCTTTATCCATAGGAAGCTGTGTCTGCCACCTTACAAGCCGTAACGCACCGAACACAGCATTCGGGAAGATTGACTGCCGTACGGAAAGTCCTTGGTTTTCATATGACTGCTAAGGTGTATATGCAGTTTTACGGATTTGTTTGGTAAACCCCTTTGCCTAGATCTCCAGAGTAGTCAATGTTGATCCTTTTCAGACTCCCTAAAATAAAAGGCTCATCTGAGCACTTGTCACTTCAGGCTCATTAAAAATTCGAAGGCGACTAGAGTCATCTTTTTGTCCTTTTCTCGACTCTTTAAAAATGAAAAGGTCAAGTTATGTCCTTGTGTCTTAAAATTTATTCGGCCATGATTCACATTTACCCGGTTAGATCTTGTTTGCGTTAGTTTGAGTAGGGTTCTTTCTCGTTTGTGATGGCAACTTTTCTGAAGTTTACCAACCCAGGCATCCCCTCTGATGGGAATCCTAGTCATTTCCCTCCTTTTGGAAATGTTGGTGCTCCTTACATGGCAATGTTGTCCCTTCCTGGGTTAACTGTTGGGTTGCCTGTTTGGTTGTTCTCAACCTCTCTGGTCCCTACCATCACAACTGCTGGTCAATCAGTTCCTCCACCCGAACAACATCATGTTGATTCTAAGGTGGACCTCTCCCCTTCTTCGCCTGTTTCTCCATCCTCATCTTCTACTTCGCCTGGTGAAAGTCTGGATTCAAATAACTAGGTGGCTAAGAAGAAGAAGAAGAAGAAGTATCCTAAGCGAGAGTTTAAAATTACAACTCAAGTCGAGCCACCTTCTGCTCCTCCGCGGAAGGTCAAATTTCCTTGTAGATTGTGCAAGGATGACCACCTTCTTCGTGATTGTCCTGGCATTCCCAAGATCCTTAAAGTATGGTCTCGTGATCCGGCTCATCCCTCATCGTCCTCTGAAGTTCATGGCGATGCCACCCTATCAACTAACAACATTCAGAAGAAAGGGAAGATTCAAATCCCCTGTAGACTATATGAGGGAAATCATCCCCTTCACCTTTGTCTGCTCATGGATAAAGCTTTCGATGTTTTGGAAAGTCTTACAGCTTCTCCACCCCAACTTCTTGTTGGTTATCAGAGGCTCTCTTCAGACCCTCTCACTGTTGACAAAGAGATTGACTTAGATTCTTCTCTTGTCCAGGCTCCTCTTCCCGAACCAGGCTGTGCCATGCTTGTCCCAGACCAACCATTGGTCGAAAAGAGTGTCGACTTGAGCTCACCACCCGTCGATCACTCTGTTTCAGAAGAACATCATGCCCATGTTCTTCTCGTCTCCTCAGATTCTCCTGAGTCCAGAAATGACTCTCCTATCCCAACTGCTCCCGAAAGTCCTTCTTCGGTTCCTATAGAGCATGGGGGCAATCATACGATTCCCCCACCAAATAGTTTGGCCATCTCCTTCGACTGGAGTCACCTGACTACTTTCCGCCTTCCATCCCATGTGCCTTTCCAGATTACTGTACTTGCCTATGATAAGGCAGTACCTGGCACTGTTTTGGATGAAGGTGCGTCTGTTAGTCTTATGCCATCCACTACTTGGCAAGCTTTAGGTTCCCCGCAGCTTGGGCCGGTCGCACAGAATCTGTTGGCGTTTAACAAAGGAACCAGTCAACCTCAAGGGGTCCTCCCAAAATTTCCTATTACTTTGGGAGGCAAAACCGTCTATATGGATGTGTTGGTTGTCCAAGGTGCTTTAGATTTCAGTCTTCTCCTTGGCCGTGACTATGTTTATGCCATGGGGGCCCTTGTCTCTTCGCTTTTCCGTGTGGTTTTCTTTCCACACAATGGAAGAATCGTGACTATAGATCAATTATCATTCTTTAGTCCCCCGATGCCTCCTGCGCAGCTGCCACCCCCTCCTGGTTTTTACCCACCGGTTGTGTCTGCCCCACCGCAGGTCAACTACGTGGCTACCTACCCCGTGCCTGTATCCCATGATGATGCCGTCATGCATAATGTCCTGGGGGCATTGGGTCCTGACTTCCAAGATGTTGTCCTTCCACCGAGAGTGCCATTCTTGGAAGTGATGACTTCCTGTTCATTATGATGAAGTTCGTTCAGAGCATAGTTCACTTTCCTATGTCAAGCTCCTTAAAAAATGAAACTGGATCTGGTCGAGCATAGTTCCTGATCTTGTGTCAAGCTCGTTAAAAAATGAAACAAGGGTTATGAGGATAGTTCTTTTACTGTGTCAACCTCATCAAAAAAATGAAACAACTCCCTTTTCAAATCGAGTCTTTGATTAAGATCTCGTAAAATACAAGTCGAGTCTTTCATAGATCTCGAGAGTGAACCTTCATTCCATCCACTTTGTTGAATGCAATGAAGCTTGGGGGGCATGTACCTCGATTTGCGTCATTATGCTGGGGGCATGCGAACTCATAACACGCATAGTTTTTCATTTTAAGCTTGTATAAACATGAAACCGAATCTAAGCAATGTTCTCCATGGTTCAAGCTTGTGTAAAAATGAACCCATACCCGATTTACATCTCGTGATTGCCGTTTATCAGCTAAATTCTGCTAGATGAGCCTTGGTTGTTTCATTCCATCGCCACCATCTCTTTGGCCAATCATATGCTCTCACTTGGTTGTTTTTCCTTTCCTGAGGAACCGCAGCGATGAGTGGTTTTATTAGCCAACCTCTTGACCATTACATGTTTTGAGCAGTTCCACCATTTCCGGAACTAGTTGCTACCCTTTATACCACTCGTTCCTCCAGGATGAGTCACCTTTAAGCTCTTTTTTGACTCGTAAAATATGAAAAGATTGCCGAGTATTTTTCCGTTTTTGACTCATTAAAGAGAATAAAAATGGAGGTCTACTTTCAGCTCTTTTTTGACCGTTTAAAGATGAAAAGATGCCGAGTTTTTCCTCTTGACTCGTTAAACGTAAATGAGAGGCGGTCATCTTTAAACCCTTTCCCGACCGTGTAAAGACGAAAAGATCATCGTACCCTTGTCGTTTCAGGTTCGTTAACAGTTATGAAGCGACGTGGTTTCGATGACTTTTTTACTTTTTCAGATCGAAATCACTACTCATGAAAAGTACTCCTCGATCATAATGATCGGGCGGTTCTTTCGAGCATTGTTTTATACTTTTTCGGGCTCGAGAGACACAACTTTATGAAAAAGGACACCCCTGGAGTTTCCTTTTCTACTGTCTTTTCAAACTCTCTAAACATGAAAAGACGCTGAGTTCTTCCACTGTCAGGCTCGTTAAAACTTGATGCCATTGGATTTCGTCGAAATGACGCTCACAATCATATGCTACCCCCGTCAAGCTTGTTGATAAAAATAACTGGGGTACTCGCCAGTCATGGTGGGAAAAATGGAACCACAATCATTGTCGTGTCGGTAGTATGTCGCTCTTGAACATGGCACTTGTCTGCATTCGTGTCTGGGTGGGGACATCTTATCTTGTTTTTTACACTTGCCTCCGTGGGTTTGGGTTATCCTGTTTGACCTCTCATTTGCTCATTACCTCATCACCATGACCCTTGATCATTTGATGTCAAATACTGCCAAGTCCACTATCGTGCCACCAATATGTTCAAGAGAAGTTGACCTCTGCAAAATACTCAGCCTCCCTCTGATACCTCACACAAAACATCTTATCCTTCTCTGTCTCATGTCGATGATGTGGGAAACATTATGGCCCACCTTCGATCAAGGTCACTTCCTATCGACTTCAGCTCATTATCCAGGAAGTTGACCTAGAGACTCCCTTCAGGTGCCTTGGAGCCTGCATGCCTCAATGGCAGGTTCTTCGTGTTCGACGCGAGGTTTTCATCATTGGCCTCCGATTGAATGATTCTACGGGTGTTCGATGCCGGCTCACTGATTCGCACATCGTAGATTGTACCTATAGTACCTTGAGGACCATTGTCATTATTGGTGGTACCTCTCGCATCTGTTAACAGTTTTCATCATTGACTGGTAATCAGACGATGTTCTTGCATGTTCGACTTCGACTCCCATACTCGCATGCTTGAACTTGTACTTTGTTCGGGTCGAGATGGAGCGCAAGACCCTGGATTTTGTCTGTTGAGATCCAGGTTGCGATTTTGTGGATTATTATGATCATTACATGACTCATTCACTGGATGGCTATGACCATGCCTGAGTATACTTATCGATCCTTACTGGATGGCTGCGGCCATACCTTGGATCAGGATTTTTATGTACTCTGCTATGGATGGTTGTGCCCATACCACATATATCACGTACTTGAGATATCAGTTGTACTTCTTTATGCGGGTTCTCCAGTGGCAGTGTTTTCAGTTGGCCATGTTCTTGTAAAGCATTTCACCCCTCTCTCTCTCTCGGGTTTCATGCTTTAGGGGGCATTTGTTACACAGTAATTTTTCACCGTCCCTGTTACCCCTTTTCCCACACATTGGAGGACTTATTCCGGGACCTGTGAGAAGTGACATAACCTGAAAACACTTGCATTGTATCCCCTTGAGTATGTACTTCATATGCCCTCAAGACACCTTCTGCAAAATACCCATAAAAATAGCCCTTTTCCCATTGGCGCGGTTCCACTGTGTATCACTCGCGCCAATGGGGGAAATCCTCCAAAGAGGGCGCGCCAGTTGGCGCTCTGTCTTAGAGTCGCACTCGCGCCAGCCCAGTTGGGTAAAGTTTTTAACAAACCAACTTGCGAAGGTTCTTCCTAACCCACTCATGAACTGGATCTATATTGAGTTGGGTCTGTTTGGCTTCGAATCTCCATAGAAGGGAAGTAGTTCTCCACCTCTCATGGAAGCTTCTTAGTGATAAAGCCAATCCCATGAATCTTGTGGATGACCCTAGCTCCTTCTCCTCTATCTATAAAAGCTTGTCCTTTTGCCTTTGATAAGTTAGAGTCTCCAAGTTCCAAATTCTAAGTCTCAAAGTCTGAGAATTGCCAAGTTCATGCTACAAGAAGCCTTATTCATTCCCATGAGGCTAAATCTAAAGTGAGGAGATTCTTGTCCAAGTAACCAAGGAGAGAGAGGCTTGTTCCCCATTCCCAACAAGCTTTGCAAGGCATGTGCTGCTGATCACCCAGCCAGAGGAGGATTTGACGTCAGAACTATGGTTGTATTCTTCTTTGTTTATCAATAATAGACGACTATCATTATGGTTCCACTCTTATTGTCTTTGTAATGGTGATTGAGTTATATCCTTTCTGACTGATATATAGTTGCATCTATTGGATTTTATGCTTGTATTTGTGTCGTTCTTTGCATGTGCAGGTGTCCATTCACAAGGATCGTGGGGATTGTGACCGGCTTGAGCAAAGGAATGGGAGCGACGACTCTTCTACAAGTACTAGCGTTGGAATCCAGGTAGGCCCTCATCATCGGTCTTTGATTTGCAATTACGAACCTGCGTGTTAGCGTTGTTTGATTGTTGCTAGACCCCATTTGGGCTAGTAGGGATCGCCTCTGTCCACAGAGGGGATTTACCTCCACAACAGTAACCTCATGCTGGGGCATGAAATCAGACCATCGCAGGAATTAGATGTACTTCCGTGCTGGTAGCACATCTAGACTATTTATGAGTGCCCTTCAGCACGTATATTAAGTCCACAGTCGCGATGAGGCAGATAACTTAGGAAAAGTGGGTCATTTGGCAACATCAGAGAGCATTTGTTCAATATGAGCATGTTTGACTTGGACACATGACACAGTAGAAGGACTGGAGTGAAGGCAGTGACAAATTACTATGTAACAGTAGGCATGGAATTCTTTGCCTTATTAGACTAACCCCGCTTCTCGGAGAGACTTTCGTGAGCTCTTCCTTGCTTTCCCACGAGGGGGAAATTAAGGGACTGATTTCCAATTCTTCACTACTTCCGCTTCTGTAGATCTTCCCACTTGCTATCCCTTGAGGAAACATTTCTCCGCCTCACTATAGCTGACAGTCGTATCTACCATGAATTCAATGATAAATCCTCCTATAATTCGGTCGAGCCAATGGTCCACAGCTCGTGCGATCTTATCTCCTGACACTTCTAGATTGCGCACTAATTCTAGAGTCCACACAATTGGTTTGTCGAGCCTACACCTTCCCAGGCTATCTACTAGCTTTGTGATCCACTCATACAGCTCAGAAGGAAAGGATGCAAAGAAAATTTCATGGATTTTCGTATACAAGTATTGCTCCAACAACTGTTCCTTATATACTCGCGGATTTCTGTTTTCCTACACCGCGAACTCGTGAATCTTCTTATCCAACCACCCTTCAATTTCTTTCTTTATTGGATTCCAGTGGCACGACATCAGACATACCTTATGCAGATCCTGCTCCTGGCAATGGAACCATTTGTTGGCTTGTATGGGCTTGACCCAAGTTCAGAGGTGATTTAGCCAAGAAAATCCCAGTACTACTGGCCCTTTCGTCAACAGTCCGTAGAGCACAGACTAAGGTCTCACCCGAAGTAGTATGGGAGGGTGCTAGAACTAGGTTTCCGCACCCTAGGGGTGTCTGATGAGCTTCTGGAGGCCTGTGGGTTGACCCTACGCGCACGTCGCTATGCGCACCTATTATTCCTCGCAACCTGTGATGTTGCCTTCGTGTGGCCCTACTTGGGGTGTGACCCATATTATACCCAAGTTCCTTGCTATGTAACCTGTTATTACTCGATTACTTAACTTATCTATGTAAGACTAGTGATAATTAGAAGTATATCCAGCAATCATATAAGTGCGTGTGATAAACAAAATAGTATAAATGTAAAGAATGCAATACACAAACAAATGCACTGAATTTAGAATCAACTTCTCTTTATTATTATTCATTCAAGATTACAGACTCGACACTGCCCTATGAACTCAGATATAGGGGTCTGTGCACTCAGCTGTGAACTCTATTAGGCCTCTGCACACTCAGTTGCAGAGCCTCTTCCCACTACTACAACCCAATACACTTAAACTCTTACTCTGTGCTCTATCTTTGCTACTCCGCTTCCTTTACAACTTAGAGCCTTGCTCTACGCTGACATGACATTACATTACTTTACAATACTTAGGGCAGACAACCCTATGACTCAACCTATACTTCATACTCCACGCCCACAATTCACGGAGTCTTACAATACATTTGACCAAAACTTGGGCTTTGAGCCCCAAAACATGCTGTGGGGGGATTCCATGCCCAACAATCATCAATGAATACAATAACAAACTTATCCAAATAGGGATGCAACACACTATTTATCAAACACATAAAGGTAGTTGGAGCATTATTCAAACCGAATGGAACTACAATAACCTCATAATTCCCACACTTGGTCCAAAAAGTTGTCTTGTAAATGTCCTCCTCTTTAATTTATACGTGATGATATCTGGATCTCAGATCAATATTTTAGAACGTCGTTGCTCCCTTCAACTAATCAAACAAGTCATCAATCCTCAGCAACATATACTTGTTCTTGTTGATCACTTTGTTCAACTTCATGTAGTCGATGCACAATCTGAGAGTACCATCCTTCTTATTCACAAACAATACTAGTGCACTCAAAGGTGATACACTTGGCCTAATGTGTCCCTTGTCGAGCATCTCTTTCAGCTGCAACTTTAACTCTACCAACTCAGGTGTGTGTTGGCCACTTTAATTGCTTATTGAATTAAACAACAAAGTGCAACATTAATTGTCAACCCAGGGAAGTCTTGTTATTTCAAAGGCAACTGCGTACCGTATCTACTTTAATTTTAAAAGTAACAGAAGTTATAGTATAAGCAAATCACGCCTTAAATTAACAAACTGAAGCTCCACTCTGCATTACAGCAATTACACTCTGTTGCAGATGGCTATCAGAAAAATGCTTAATTCTAATAAAGAAATGGAAATAATCAATCTGCAAAAGAAAACAATGGCTATGCTGTAACAGAGAGTCAGGACCCTATCCCCCGTAGCAGGAATCTCCAGCACCTACCTCTGATTAATTCAGCCTTGCCAATTCACTCTGTAACTTAATCACAGGTGAAACACTCATATAACAATAATCAGAAACAGAGTTTCAGCAAAGGTATTATAAACAATGTTCAGCAAACAGTACTGTTAACAAGGCATGAATAAAAGGCACACTTAACACACTGTAGAAATGTAATGGGTGAATCTTGTGATGAAGGTGGGCCCTGTCCTTCTCACAAGATTCCCTAGGAAACAAGAACTAGAAAAATATGCTCAGAACAAAACTTTATTCATCCATCAATATGTCATATTACAGAAAAGAGTTCCAGTCCTATTCCTTTAGCTAGGCCCTTTTTCCACAGTCTGTTCCTCCCCCCTCTAATGTAGATGTCTCCTCTTTATATAGAGGAGACATCTATTACAAAAGATTTACATTGTTCTAACCCATTATACAAAAATAGGGAAGTCAATTCCCTGTCAATGAAATGTTGTTACAGTAATGTTGTCTTTAGATATAAGCGTTACATCCCGTGTAACAGCTTCTTTGGTGATTAGTCCCGATTCCTTTGCTGCTGTCATATTTAGAATGCGGATCTCAACTGTTTTAGCATCGTGATCCGCATGCCGTTCCTGCTGTTTCAGCAACTACAAAAATAGTCTTCCAGCTATTTCAGCATCACAGACTGCACATCATCCTTTAACTGTTTAGCACTTAATAATTCAAAGATTAACTATGAAGATGTCGTGATTATATGCTAAATAATTAAACGTATAGTGATGAGAAGAATCATTTCATACCTTAGAGATAATTGGGTCAAAATATTAACAAATGCTTTTAAATATAAGTTTGAAAGGGATGGTATCATAGCAAAATATATGGTCAAAAAGGGACAATATGAGGCCCTAACATCCCCCCCAACTGAAGCAGTTGCATGTCCCCATGCAACATCTACTCTGAATTTGAATCGGAATACTGGGATGTACAGTGCAAATTACTTATACAGTAAGTATAAAAGGTGCTATCAGTCAGATTTCTGAAACCCTGGACACTCTGTAATCTCTGCCATGCTGCAAGCTCCTCCTTTTTGGACACCTTGAAGTCGGCCTTATATTGTTGTACTGGCAACCAAATAAGGGGAAAGTGAAAATGATAACCTAACCATTTGTTACCACATCATTGAACACATTTAACATAATTAGGCACGCGTGAAATTGCTGCATGAAGATTGAGAGGGTTAAAATGATGATATTCCCTTCTCTCCTTAGGGCAGTGTTCCCAGAACAAATTGTTTGCCTGCATGGCAAGAGATCCTTTCTTCTTGATATACTGCTAACATTCTTCTAACACTGCTACCTGTAATTCCCTGATATGCTCAGTCATTCCTGGTTCTTTTATAATCCTATGATGTTCAGCAATGAAAATAGCAGCGTTCTGTGGTTCAGCTCGAATCCACAGAAGGCAATTTTCTTTGTTATGTTTTGCTGAAAGAAAAGCGTTTTGCCATGTGAGCTGATTAGCCATAAAAGAAACCAAAGCTCTAATCTGAATATCACCAGCTACAGGAGTCAAATTAAACTTCCTATCTTCTGGCATGGCCTCATTATGGAGATAAAGTTCACATAAGAGATTTTGTTTGCTGACTGAGGCTGCTGCAAAGGTTTCAATAAACTGTTGTGGTGTGGTCACTTCATGTGGTCATCCATCTCTGATTGCTTTTATCTGAAGGAATGTTAGGCGTTCTGCTAGGAACACAAAATAATTAAAAGATGGTTTTCTAGTGGCTAGAAGTCTTTGAACTAATTCAAAGATAAGGGACAGTCTGGTTTTTAACTTTTTATTTTCCTTCTGCTGCGCGTGGAACTGTTCCAAGACTTCCCAATTCCTATATGCATGGTTCTGCCATAATGAATTTTGTGCCTGAAATTCCCGTTCTTGCGATAAGGCATACTCTTTCTTCCATATAGCACTGAGTTCTTGAATGCTTAAAGTTTGAGTAAAAACAGTCTCTGCACGAAGAGGCTAAGTCTGGGTAAATACCGTCTTTGTAGACTTTGGTGTAGGATTCTCAACTTTGACAATTGGGGTAGGCCGGTGTACTTGCGGTTTTTGTTCTTCTTCAGAAATCTTTGAAGGCCCTGCTGGTTCTTGTGTAACAGCAGGGTGTTCCTTTTTAACTACAACAGGAGTGACTGCAGGAGTAGGTCCAGACAATGGAACTTCAACTATCTTATAACCAGCTCGAGAATAAAGATCACCACATTGGCTGCACATGTATTCCTCATACCGATCCTTATCCGCACTTCTCTCGGCTGCAGATGCTACCTGGGCCAAAGTATACAGATTAAGTTCTTTTTCATAAGCTTCCCTTGCTATTATTAACTCCTGCTTATAGGCCTCAATCTCGGCTTTCAGAAACTCATTCTCCTGTTGAAGGGAAGCTATCGTGACTGGGCCTTCTGTAACAATTGCAGTCTCCGTGGTTAGTTCAGGTGGATGGGAGGATGGTTGTTTGGTGGCAGCTTCATCATTCATTTCTCCAGCAGGTGGTTCTTGTGTGACAACTGATGGGCCATCAGCTGGTTTTGCAACAGCTATCTCTTTCTGAACATGCAAATTTTTCATACTAAGCAACTGAGTGACTAGCTCTTCCGTAGCAGCAGTATCCTGGGTATCAATTCTTTGCTCATTGGTAGGTGGTTCTTGTGTAACACCTGCTAGACTAGTAGTTGGTTCTTGTGTATCAGCTATTGAGTTAGTAACGGCTAAGTCTTGTTCAGTTTCCTGTTCCTGGTCTTCAGCAAGTGGTTCTTGTGTGACACTTGCTGAGAGAGTGGCTGATTCAGCTGTATGTTGATTACCCGTTTCCTGTTTATCAGCAGGTGGTTCTTGTGTAACACCTGCTGAGATAGTGGCTGCGATGTCCTGATGTGTTTCCAGATCATGGTCGTCAGCAAGTGGTTCTTGTGTAACACCTGCTGGACTAGTAGCTGGTTCTTGTGTAATAGCTATATGCAGTACATCGTCCTGGGTATCTACTTTTGATAAGTTAGCAGCTGGTTCTTGTGGAGTAGCTGCGTCTTCTAAGATGAATGATGTCACAAAATCCTGGACGTTTTGCATTTCGGTACCCGAGGGTGAGGAAGGTAGGGATTCGGGGTTTGGCGGGGTATGGGGTTTTAGAATAATGGGTGGGGTATCTAGGATAGGGGTCTCTATTGCTGCTGCGGGAGACGTCCTCCTTCGTCTTCGAGGTAAGGAGGCAGAAAAAACAGAGGTTTTTCTTTTATGGATGGCCTTTTCTGGGGTGGGAGGAACACTCGAAATACTAGCTTGTTTCACTGAGGCCCTTGTTCGTCTTTTTTTTGAAAGGGCAACCGTTTCTTGCATTTTTCTTTTCCTTCTCAGCCTAGCTAGAGGAATGTCATCGTCTGAATCACCACTGGGAATATGGATAGTGGGAATGGATGATTCAGGTGAATTATGGGACGGGGTTGATACACTAGCGGGGTCAATTGGTCTGGCTGTTGTGGATGGCTGAGGAATTTCATCTTGTACTTGAGAAGTCTCAGCTGCCGCCTGAGAAGTTTCAGCGATTTCTTGCAGAATTGCAGCAGCTTCCTGGGGTGGGTTATTAAGGGGGAGAGGGTTCTGCAGGGCAAAGCCCCTAAGGATTAAGAGCTAAACCAGGCGATGGTGAGTAATGGAGAGGAGTGGGTACTTGCATCCTTGGAATAATGCGACATATTATTTAGACACCCAAGCAGATAGTACGGCATATTCAATAAATGACCATATCTTAAATGATTCAATAATACAAAGTCATGCTGGTACACTACCTGGTAACGTCCTTCGTAGGTAAGATAGTGCTTGACAAACTCTGCAACCTTTGCCCATGGAGGTGGTAATGAACGTAGTGCAACACCTCTGCCTTTAGGTTCGACCTGCTCCCTAGGTAGAAGAAAATCTTGCTGAGCATTCAGAATTAAGAGTTTTCGGCTGAACCAGCGGATACCATTGGCCGGTAATCCTAAAACCTGTGCTATATCCTCCTCTGTTACCAGAATTCGCACTCCCCGAACAATAGAATGGTCTTCCTTTAAATTAAGTGCGAATTCCAGGACTTGCTGAGAGTCAAATTCTTGGAGTCTTCGGAAGTAATCCACCCAGCCCGCTTGCAGAAAAATTTGATATGCTTCTGGGTAAAGCTCCAATAAAGCCGTTGAACCAGGTTCATTTTGGACAGCGTTCCCTCCCATAGTTACTGGTTCGGTAAAATGCACAATACAGAGCCGAGTTACCGCAGCCGAGACAGAGTAAGATATTGCAAAATGGGGCATGACAGAATAAAATCGGGACGGGATGATGAGACTCAATCGTGTTAAAAGAATGACGGTGATTGGCATATCAGGTAATTATTGCGAAACTTTGATATTCCCCCCCAACTGCGGCTAAAATGATGAGTTTTTTAGTGTACGACGATTTCGGCAATCATATCGTGATCTTCTCATTAACTATAGTTTAATATTTACACATAAACATGCATACCTCACGTTTTACCTTTGATTGCTGTGCTGAAAGTCCATTTTTGTCATTTAGTGGATCACCAATGGTTATTAGAACAGGTTATAAGATATGAGGGTATTTACATAAAAGGCTTTCTTTATACATAGGAGGTGATGGCGAAGGAACTTCAATTATCAGGATAAATGGCTGATTCTCTGAGAATGGATAATATTATATATTTATTATTTTTGAGAGAAATTGATGTCTCAATTACGGGAAAAATGGGAAAAATTGACGCTTTTTCGGAAAAATGAGAAAAAGTCGGTGTTTCCATAATGGAGAAGAATGAGGAAAAATTGATGTTTTAGCGACGGGAAAAATGGGGGAAGATTGGTGTTCCAGCAATGGCCGAAGCTGGTGTTTCAGCAACGGCTGAAACTGGTGTTTCAACAACGGGAAAAGAGATGCTGTCGTTAAAGAGGAAATGTTGTTGATGGATAATGAATTGAGATGGAATGGCCATGTTTCCCAAACTGAAACCTGATCCTGCTTGTAATGCCATTACTCCTTCAACCAGCCTCCGGATTAAGACCTGCAAAATAAATTGTAATATGGCAACCCTTGACAGGGATTATTAGTTAAGTAATCTAATCTAATACTAATACAAAAATAATGCAGAAATTAGGTGCAATGAGGGGAAAGAGACTCCCCCAAGAAAATGTAGTGTGACTCTACCATGCAAGTGGCTTTAAAATCCTCCTTAGAAATTGGTTGCTGGTACGGACGAAGTCGATACCCATTTACTAGTAATGGAGTTCTAGAACCATCAATTGTTAGGAGCCTTACTGTTCCATTGGGAAAAACAGTGTCTATTTTGTAAGGTCCCAGCCACCTTGTTCGTAACTTTCCTTGAAAATTTTCAAACCTGGAATCATATAGTAAAGCCCAATTACATTTTAGGAACTGCTTATGTTTAATAGCTTTGTCATTCCACCTGGTTCTTTGCTGCTGAATCATAGTTGTTTGATGGATGGCATCCAACCTTTTTTCATCCAATTCCTGCAGCTGCTGCAACCTAGCTGTCTGTGCATCAGTTAAATCAAGGTTAACAGCTAAAGCAGTTCTTAAAGTTTTAATTTCAAATTCCACAGGGAAAACAACACTTTTACCGTAAACCAATTCATAGGGTGAAAAACCTATAGTGTTTCTCCAAGTAGTTCTATAAGCCCATAATGCCTTAGGCAGTCTTTGAGACCAATCTTTCCTATTCTCTTTCACAGTTTTTGTTAAAATAGCTTCTATGACTTTATTTGTGCTTTCCACCTGACCATTAGCTTGGGGGTGGTAAGGTGTAGTCATTTTATGGTTGATATGATATTTTTGAAGCATATCTTCGAAACCATGTGAATTGAAAGGAGGTCCTCCATATGTGACTAATTCTCTAGGCACCCCAAATCTAACGAAGATTTCTTCAAATAAAAAGGTTAAAACAGATTCTTCATTAGCTTTGATTAGTGCCTTAGCTTCCACCCATTTAGTCATGTAATCTGTACAAACCAATATATAAACTCTTTGGTTGGATGGAGGGTTGATGGGCCCTACAAAATCTAGAGCCCATCTTTCAAAGGGTTCAAGTATTACCTGAGGGTTCAGTGGCATTTCATCTCTATGGTTGGGTTGGCCCATTCTCTGACAGCTGTCACAGGCCTTGACATATTTCTTTGCATCCTTGAAAAGTGAGGGTCAATAATAACCCATCTTGAGAATTTTATGTGTTGTTCTCTTATCAGCGAAATGCCCACCACAAGGGCCATCATGACAATCCTTTAATATGTCGTAAACTTCATCTTCTCTAATGCATCTTTGGATCTCCTGACCAAGTCCTATATGAAAAAGACACCCATTTATCCAGCTGTACCTAGCACTTTGTTGAATGATCCTTCTTTTCTCCCTATGTGATAGGTGTGATGGTAACTTCCCTACAACCAAATAATTGTCAATGTCTGCATACTATGGTGAGTATTATCATCAGTTTTTATCTGAGAAAGGAAATCAGCAACCACATTCTCTTTACCTGGTCGATCCACAATTGTAATATCAAATTCTTGTAGTAACAATAACCACCTGGTAACTCGAGCATTTGTAACGGATTTATTCATTAAATATTTAATAGCTGAGTGGTCAGTGTGAACAAAAGTAGGATAACCAGTAATATAATGTCGAGACTTATTAATAGCATAAATGACTGCTAAAAATTCTTTCTCGGTAACTGTGTAATTAAGTTCAGCAGGGGTCATATTCTTACTAATGAAGTAGATAGCATAAGGAAGATTGTTTTCTTCTTGACCCAAGACAGCTCCAATTGCAGTGTCCGAAGCATCAGAGGATATGTGAAAGGGAAGTGCCCAATCAGGTCCCCTCAGAATAGGAGCTGTTGACAACTGATGCTTAAGTTCATCAAATGCTTTCTGACAGGCATCAGTCCACTTAAATTCAGCATTTTTCATAAGTAACACAAACAAAGGGGAGGCTATTTTAGAGAAATTTTTGATAAATCTTCTGTAATATCCAGCATGTCCTAAAAAGCTTCTTACATCAGTTTGTGTTTTAGGAATAGGAAGGGTCTGAATTACCTGTACTTTGGATGGATCCACCTGAATCCCAAGAAATGAAATGAAGTGCCCTAGTACAATTCCTTCGTTCATCATCATATGACATTTTTCAGTACTCAAGGAAAGATTAGCTTGTATACATCGTTTAAGTACTTTTTCAAGGTTTTGCAGCGCAACTTCAAAAGTCACACCATAGGGAGTGAAATCATCCATAAATATTTCCAAAGAATCATTAAGCATATCAGAAAAAATTCCTATAACTGCTCTTTGAAATGTTGCTGGAGCATTGCATAGTCCAAATGGGAGAACTCTATAGGCAAAAGTTCCCCAAGGACTAGTAAAGGTGGTCTTGTCCTAACCTTGGGGTGCAATTTTGATTTGGTTATATCCGCTAAAACCGTCTAAAAAGGAAAAGAATTTCTTCCCTGACAAACTATCCAACACCTGATCAATAAAGGGCAAGGGGAAATGATCTTTTTGGGTGGCTTTGTTTAATGCTCTATAATCCACACACACTCTCCATTTCCCGTTTTTCTTAGGCACTATCACCAAAGGCGAAACCCATTCACTGTCAGATATAGGATATATAAACCCGGCATCAAGCAATTTTTGAAGCTCTTCCTTAACAATTTCCCTTAGGTTGGGATTCATTCATCGCTGGGTTTGACAGACTGGTCGGGCTCACTCCTTAATATAAATACGATGAGTACATAATTCAGGAGAGATCCCCTTCATGTCCGTGTAATCCCAAGCGAATGCTTCTTTGTTTTCACGGAGCAACCTCGTTAGCTGTTGTGCTTCAACATCTGATAAATTGGGGTTTATGTTTAATGTTTTTCCAGGTTCAATTTCTACTGTTATGCTTTTAGAGGAGATAGCAGTTGATGTTTGAGGTAAATCTTCAGATTTAAGCTTTTGCTGTGCTTTAGGATCCAGAATTGCAGTTAACTGATTATGTGCTTAAGAAGTAACTGAGGAAGGTTTAGAAATAAAATTACTAATTACTTCGTCTTCTGTGGTATCTTTAAGAGTTAAGGCCTGTCCAATGGTCAAGATGGGTTGAGTATCATTATCCTCATAGTCTAACCATAAAGAATCGTCATTATTAATCATAGGTGTAGCATGAGGGTACAGCGTAAACTGCTTAGTTTCACAGCCATTAGAAATTGTCATTGAACCTGATCGACAGCTGATAAAAGCATCTGCTGTAGCCAGCCAGGGTCTCCCCAAAATCAGAGGATGCCCCCCCAACTTTGCTTTAGTCTGTAACACCACAAAGTCAGCTGGGTAATTCCAGGATTCAACTGAAAGAATCAGGTCTTTAATAACCCCCTCTGGTTTGATTATGCAACGATCAGCTAATTCCAGGATAGTTGGTGTTTCTCTAATTACATTTTTCAATTGTAACAGCTGTGCAGTTTCAAGGGTCATGATATTTATAGCAGCACCTAGGTCTACCAGAACTCGTGAAACAATAGTTTTTCCGACCTGCACTGTGACCTAGGGTCACCAGGGTCACCATATTTATAGGAGGGGCTTTTCCTGTCATTAAAGCAGCTAGATCTCCCATCACATGAACTGTAAGGGGATCTTTAGCCCTCCTACCAGGTTTCTTAATGCAAATTTCTCTAACAGTTCTAGCATAGATTGGTACATCTCTGAGTGCTTGTAAGAGTGGAATTTTAACATACAGATTCTGCAATTCCCCTAAAAGGTTAAAGCAGGCGGCTCAGGCGTCTTAGTGAGAGCCAAGCGCTTAGGGAATGGTGGTTCTGCTGTTTCAGTAGTTCCATTAGAGGATGGCTTGACTGTGTCAGCAGTTTTATTAGAGGATGGCTTGACAGTTTCAGCAGTTTTATTGGATGATTTATTCTGTTCTGCTTCCTCTTTCTCAGAGTCTGAAGAGGTAATATCATCTATAATTGGCTCGACTACTCTCCCAGATCGTAAATGAATATCATTGCATTGCATAGGAGATGTAGGCAGGTTCTGAATGCCAATAACTTGCACAGCTTTATTGTTATTTGGGTTAGGGTTCGGTTGTACAGGCAGCTGAGGCTTCATGGTCTGATTATTCGACGGGGTACCTGCCGGAAGAGAAAGTTGTTGCTGGAGCTGAGGAAATTGATTTGAGAATGGAGTCTGTTGAGCTCTCCAGTTTGGGTTCCATTGGTTAAAATAGGATTGCTGTAGAAGCCAGGGATTCCACATTGTAGGGTCTACAAAGGGAGGGTTTGTTTGCTGCATGGGTGGGAAATTAAAGGGTGGATATTGAATTTGGTTAAAGGGTGGGTAATTTGCTTGATTAAACGAAGGATAATTATTCCAACGATTAAATGGCATACTAGAATTCGTACCTTGTTCTCGTGGTTTCCATTGCCTCCTTTGTGTCAACAGATAAACTGCTTCAGCTTCTTCCTCCGTTGGTTGTAACGCTGCCTTTATCCCTGGTAAAGAGGGGCATTGTTGAGTTTCGTGGTCCTTTTCACAAATGGTACAAATTGGCACCTTGTCCAGTGGGCATTCCCTCAATGGATGTTTTTCCCTACATTTAGAGCAGAAGATGGCCAAAGCAGCTTCTGCCTCTGCCTGCTTCTTTTTAACCTGCAAGGTATCAATCTGTGAAGCAAAAGAACTTAACATTTCAGTTTTAAATTCCTCAAGTAAATTACCTACTTCAGCCCTTGTTGCTCCACTACTAGCTGATTTCTGGACCCTTGAATAAGTACTATCCCTGCTCTTTGATTTATTTGCAGCTCCTCTTGAACACCTCTTGCAGAGGTTAACAATTTCGTCATACGATTCTTCGGATTTATCTCCTTTACCAAGCATATTTAACATATCTAAACAATCATCTCTTACCCCTTTCAACAATATTGTTTTGAGAATATCTTTACTTACATCGGGGTGTTCAGATCTCTGCAGATTATACTGGAGTCTTTCCACAAAGTCCTCCAGATTTTCATCCTCCTTCTGAACCATCTTGAATAATTCCTCCCTTTTTTCCCTTGTCCGACAATAATCTTGGTATTTGGCCAGAAATTTCTCCTTCATCTGATCCCATGTCGTGATCACATGAGCTCCCAAGCTCATAAACCATCTTAGTGCATTCCCCTTTAATGTAGCTGGAAACAACTTCAATTTCTGAGCAGCATTAACATAGTCATAGCTTCTACACAATATATCAAATTCAAAAAGAAACTCATCAGGATCTTCACAGGATAAACCATGGAAATTGGGTAATGCTGAAAGTGGGATATTCTTCATAGGAGTTGTTCCTCTGGGGAGTTCCCCAATAGGGAATTCCAGGGTGGAGAGAGAATTCTCTCCCCTTCCTTCTCCTCTACGACCTCCACTGAAAAGTCCTTCGTTGTTATCCTCCATTGGTTGTTTTCCTGATGCGCTTGCCTGGTCTTCAGTGCTTTCTGTTGGACTTTCAATGTCTTGAACTGGTTCCTCAACTTCAGTATCCTCTATTGGCTCCTCAATATTTTCTACTGGTCCTTCGACTTCTTCCACTAGTTCCTCAGTGTATTCTGATGGTTCTATAACCCTTTCAGGTCCCACTACTTCCTCCGTTTGATAGTCTGTTTGGAAAGAGTGTTGGGTCTGTGGCCTTCGAGAGCTTAACCTCTGGGATGTCTCAAATTTTGAAATAATATCATCGATGAAAGTTTTTCTTCCTCCTCTTCCTTTGCCCTTGCCACCTGTAGGATTAGTTTTCTTGCGTCCTCTCATGCATTCTGCATACCTACAAAAAAATCATCAGTACTTTTAAAATCTATAATTGCCTTCCCCGGAAACGGCGCCAAAATG
Organism: Pinus tabuliformis; assembly: GCA_031772625.1. NCBI lineage: Eukaryota > Viridiplantae > Streptophyta > Pinopsida > Pinales > Pinaceae > Pinus > Pinus tabuliformis. Next base: position 836,532,533 of record CM062804.1, read on the forward strand.
TTGGCCACTTTAATTGCTTATTGAATTAAACAACAAAGTGCGACATTAATTGTCAACCCAGGGAAGTCTTGTTATTTCAAAGGCAACTGCGTACTGTATGTACTTTAATTTTAAAAGTAACAGAAGTCATAGTATAAGCAAATCACGCCTTAAATTAACAAACTGAAGCTCCACTCTGCATTACAGCAATTACACTCTGTTGCAGATGGCTATCAGAAAAACGCTTAATTCTAATAAATAAATGGAAAGAATCAATCTGCAAAAGAAAACAATGGCTATGCTGTAACAAAGAGTCAGGACCCTATCCCCCGGAGCGAGAATCTCCAGCACCTGCCTCTGATTAATTCAGCCTTGCCAATTCACTCTGTAACTTAATCACGGGTAAAACACTCATATAACAATAATCAGAAACAGAGTTTCAGCAAAGGTATTATAAACAATGTTCAACAAACAGTACTGTTAACAAGGCATGAATAAAAGGCACACTTAACACACTGTAGAAATGTAATGGGTGAATCTTGTGATGAAGGTGGGCCCTGTCCTTCTCACAAGATTCCCCAGGAAACAAGAACTAGAAAAAGATGCTCAGAACAAAACTTTATTCATCCATCAATATGTCATATTACAGAAAAGAGTTCCAGTCCTGTTCCTTCAGCTAAGCCCTTTTTCCACAGTCTGTTCCTCCCCCCTCTAATGTAGATGTCTCCTCTTTATATAGAGGAGACATCTATTACAAAAGATTTACATTATTCTAACCCATTATACAAAAATAGGGAAGTCAATTCCGTGTCAATGAAATGTTGTTACAGTAATGCTGTCTTTAGATATAAGCATTACATCCCGTGTAACAGCTTCTTTGGTGATCAGTTCCGATTCCTTTGCTGCTGTCATATTTAGAATGCGGATCTCAACTGTTTCAGCATCGTGATCCACATGTCGTTCCTGCTGTTTCAGCAACTACAAAAATAGTCTTCCGGCTGTTTCAGCATCACAGACTGCACATCATCCTTTAACTGTTTAGCACTTAATAATTCAAAGATTAACTATGAAGATGTCGTGATTATATGCTAAATAATTAAACGTATAGTGATGAGAAGAATCATTTCATACCTTAGAGATAATTGGGTCAAAATCTTAACAAAGGCTTTTAAATATAAGTTTGAAAGGGATGGTATCATAGCAAAATATATGGTCAAAAAGGGACAATATGAGGCCCTAATAGTGTGCTAATCCTGTAAGGTGCTTTTGATGTTGGAGCTACCTCTGACACAAACTCAATAGAAAATTATACTTCCCTATGAGGTGGAGACTCTGAAATCTCTGTAGGAAACACATCCTAAAACTGTTGTAGAACCGGGTACCTTCTCAAAACATCTACATCCTCAACTTCCTTACCTTTTTCACTAGAGATATGTACGAAAAATAACACACACCCTTTTCTGTAACTGTGCTTTTCCTACATAGTTGTCACCATCCTAACTGATCTGGATTTCTTCTTTCCCTATAAGACTCTTGGTTCCCTATTGTCATCCAAGCACTCAATGGATTTGTCATAACAATCCACCTTGGTCCTATGAAGGTACAACCAATCCATGCCCAACAACATACCATATGGTCTCAACGGTAATACATTCAAATGTGTTGTGGTATGCATACCATTCAAATCAAATGAAAAAGATCTTACCCAATGGTGAACTCGCTTCTTTGTACTTGTACCCAACTGTGCTAGCCAATATTTTTCATGCACTTCTTTATTCAAACCACACTTATTGACCAAGTCAGGACTAACATAACTATAATTAAATCAAGGGTCAATCAAAATAGAAAAAACTTGATCATAAACCTTACCATCCATCTCAATGATCAATGCCTGATGGTCTGCCTGTCTGTTTTCCAACACTTCTGTTCGGACAGGGTCCCCTAGGGTCAATTTTACAAATAGTTTTTTTGTTTTTTTAAAGTCTCTGAATTTTTAGGAGCGGAGTGCGAAGGTCATTAGAAGTCAAAGGGGCTTTAGGAAGGTAAAAACCCCTTAGTTTTTTAGAAGTTAAGTTGTTTTATGACCCGCCCATGATTCGCGGACCATGGTATTGTAATGGAAGTAGCTATAAAAATGAGTCATAGACGGTCATAAGGGATATATATCAATTGAATATCTATATATGGGTAAGTAAGATAAGTCAGAAGAGTTTGTTTTCTTTACTTAGGTGAAGGGGAAGGCTCCTGCAATTGTTTATGCAAAGACTTTGGTAAGTATGCAACTAAGTGTGTGGGCCCCTGCAACTGTGTGCCCAGGGAAGAAAGAGTCTGTAATAGAAGATCTTAATATAATAAAGACTATTTTGGAGCAATATCTGTGCATTTGTTCATTTATGTTTACTTTTAAATTTACTATGCACTCGCTCTGTTTATTGCATTTATCATAAGAATTACTTAATGAATGCGCGATAGTGGTAGATCTAGTCAATTACATGATGCTATGAATGTTTAGAACACTTAGCGAAGAGTTTAGATCTGTTATCTGTAATTTGCTATAATTTATGCGTTTCAAGGGTTAGGGTTTGCGAAGGTAGGTATAAATCCCTAGGAGTAACAAAAACACATGACGTAGACCTCTGGATGTAGAAACCTGGTTTTGTCATCCCCCAATACTGCCTTAGGTGAGATTGCAGCCTTCTCTACACGTGTTGTTGCTGAAAGGGCTGACAGTGTAGGGTTTTATTGGTTGGCACAGCTAACTTTGAACCTGGATCCAGACACCCTCAACTCAATAAATGGTTCCGTTGCTAGGAGCGGGATCTGTCTGAGGAATGTGCGATGTCAAATAAATGGTTCCCAATTAAGAAGGAGATCGAGAAGTTGATAGATCAGAAGTTGCACGAATTTGCAGCCAAGGAAAACAGGAATTCGTGCCTGGCAAAGGAAGAGTGGCTAAATAGATACCTATATACAGATGAACTTGAAACTTTCTTCTGCTCTTTTCCATGCGAATTATACAAATGTATGTCTAAATGGGCGAACAGTCAAGGCATGTGGAAATTGGATATCCCTATTGTGTGGACTCCAGAGTTGGTGAGGTGCCTAGAAGCTTCATAAAACAAGATCATGAGGGCTGCCGATTACTGGATCGATAGCATTTTAGGCGGATTCATTATTGAGTTCGCAATCGACACGTTTGTTAGTTATAACAAAGCTGAACATCGATTTTTCAAAGGACCAAGAGGTAAGTATCTGAAGTCCCTAAAAACTTGGATTAAAATTCTATTATGCAAGAAAAGGGTTATGCCATTGAATTAATGTTTAGAAGATACTTGATAGTAACTATGCGAAGTCAAAAGACGTTCAAAAGAGATCTAGATTCAGGTGCTGAGTACAATCCTCTATTAGGAGCGTCTAATAGTGACAAAGAAAGTAGTATTCTAAAAATGCCTCAAGGTACGCCGCAGACAGTAAATCAGGGTATCATAGGAAAACCAAATCCATCCACTCCACCTCCACCATCACCTCCACCTCACATGCCTACATATACATCTCCACCTCTGCCTCCACCTCCACTAGTCAATATGGTGAATGCTATGAAGATGCCCATATTCAAGAGTTAGGGGACAGAAGACCCTGAACAGTTTTGGTTTGTAGCAGATGTTGTGTGGAAGTCACAATAGGTAATAGATGATGACCTGAAGAAAGCGCAAGATATAGCGCTAAGTTGGTATATTAAGTATAGTACAGCTCATTCAAATGCGACATTGAAGGAAACAAAGGAAGCGTTAAATAATGAATTTAAGAAGCCTAAGTTTCAAGCCCAGTGAGTAACAGAGGTCAAAGAGATCCAGCAGAAGATGAATGAGTCCACGTGGGACTTTGATCAGAGGTTGAAATGTCTACTCCAGCAAGCTAATATGCAGATCACAGATGACCAACACAAGGACTAGTATATTTCTTCGCTACTACCCCATTTGAGATTACCACTATCATAGTAGAAGATTGGAACGCAGGCTGAAGCACTAGAGACATTTATGAAATTTGAAGCCTCACTTATTCAGGATACGCATCTGGGAGTATAGTAGATTCAGTCATAGTTGGCCAGCCTGCATATGGAGTTACAGAGCCTCAAAAAGGGAAAAGAAGTCTATATTGAGGTCCACGCAGAAGTATGGTGTTTGAAATGTAAGGGCCATGGTCACAACAGGGACCATTGCCAGGTGTATCATAATTATCTTCTTGGGGGAGGTCCTGTCCCCCTGAAGGTAGAAAAAACCACTAGACCAAGTACAAGAGTGGTACCATGACATGCTATTGTCAGATTATAGGAAAAGATATGACGGATAATTGTCATTTATTGTAAACATTTGTACAGACTCCCCAACAACCATTCTGTAATTTTTATAAGTCTGTGGATCATGACAAAGGCAATTTCCGAAGTTATGAATTGATGATGGACCAAACACCAACGTATAGAGTACATATGGAGGCACATCCTCAGGAACAAGGCGCAGATGCAACGCATGGAGGATTTTAGGGATGAGGAAGAGGACGAGGAGGAGGAGCTGGAAGAGGTTGTGGCCAGATCATTTGTTACAATTGTGGAGAACCAAGTAACTTTGCGCGAGATTGTTAGAATCCAATGCACACCTCATGTGAATATTGTTGACAGTTTGATCATGTCATAGAATATTGTCTTGTTCTCATTGCAAAGATGCAAGAAGAGAAGACCCAGACTCAATAGTATACTCAGAACATCCAAATGATGAGATTAGAATCGCGCAAAGAGGGTCACATTATTAATATCGTTGGGCGTAGCGGCATAGCTACTGGGGAGGATAAATGGAAACAACAAGAGAAAATGTATGGATTCGCAAGGCTACTAACAAGGAGTCTGGATTTGGTGTGAATAAAGTAAAGGAAATGTTTATGGAAGCAAAAGGGAGCATCGTAGATGAAAGAGCTTCTACATCAAGGATTCAAAGTACGTGCACGAAGAAACATGAAGGAGTTAGTACTGTGCAAGAAACAGATCCATGAGTGTTAGCATCTTTCTTACAGACCTGCATGAAGCTCCTGAGGGACCAAAACACAGTATAGGGACCACAAGAGTTGATAGATAATTGGACTGGAAAGAATAAGTCACTACCAGAATAGCGCACGATACATAAGGTGGACAAAAGTAAGAAAAGGACTCACTGTGAAATGAGATTGACTGCCCAGATTGGAGAATTCAAAATGTACCAGGTAATCCTTGATTTAGGGTCTGATGCAAATGTTCTGCCAAAGAAAACTTGGGAAATAATGGGAAGACCAGCGTTACAGTGGTCCCCAATCCAAATAAGAACGGAAAATCAAAAAAAGATTATTCTTATGGGGCGCCTACATGGGGTGACTATGGATATTGAAGGGGAGCATGCCATAGCCAATTTTGAAATGATCGAAATAGTGGATGAAAATAACTCATACCCAATGCTGCTTGGAATTCATTAGGCATTTGACATGAACGTAGTCATAAACCTTAAGAATCGTTGTATGAAATTTGAAAAGAAGGACCTAAGGGTTATTGTCCCATTAGATCCAGCCGAGGGTGCATGTTATACTGAACCCATCCGTGATTATTTTGAGGAGGACGATATTGAGTAAATATATAAGCTTACTACGCAGGATGAAGATTGGATCAACCCTGTGGAAGATGGGTGAATTACATGGGAGAAGGAAAACTCTTGTAATTCATATTCTAATGAGGAGCTCGAGCACTGGCAGAACATGTTGCATGATGTATCGTCATTGCAATGCAATAGGCTTACTAAGTCACTATGATGTATATCCACTTAGGTACACAAATTATCGTATTAAGATGGTCTAGTATATGTCAATTTATTTATGGATAAATTTGAAAGGGATGTACCTAAGGAACATTGGCTCCAAGAAAAATACATCATACTGAGAATTACACCTACAATATGGTGGGGTATGCATAAGAACAACTTTTCATATTGGAAGGAATATCGATGGATGATGAAGTTGCGGTTTGGGTAGGCCAATACCTGCATTACGGAGCAATATATAGGGAAGGACAATTCACGTGAGCATCTGGCTTGATGGATGAAAGCATGGGGAGAACCACAACTAGAATGGGTTGATATATTAGGCCACCCTTTGGATACGATTCCGATGAAATGGTATCTAGAAACGGAGCTGCGACATGGAACCATAGAATGGGATGTTCTAAAAGAAAGTTTTTTTGATAAAGTTCAGATTTGAGGATGGATTTGAGTGTATTAACGAAACATTACGAAGATCAAAGCTGCAATATTCAGAATTCTTAAAGAACCTGTTGTGTGGGTACATCGAGATTGGAGTACGCAGGTGCGCCAGGTGCTCGAATGCTACAATGTGACCACTGAGGAAGGTGAAGAGGATCCTAGGAACATCAACATTCCTAAGTCAGAATGACAACATGAATTTAGAGGGCCTAAAATGGAAGTCCCTAATATATCAAAGCCCTTGAAGACCAAGTAGGTGAGTATTTGATCGGAAGCACAACTAAAGTTCGCAAACATAGGTGACTATTGGGATGAAGACACAGTGGACAATGTCGTGGAGTTATTGTGGGAGTATCATGACTTGTTTCCCACCAATTTCTTTGATCTGAAAGGGATAGTAGGGGATACGGGTATCATGAAGATCACTCTGAAGTTGGATGCGAAACTAGTAAAGTAGAACCCCTATTAGTTGAATCCTAAGTATAAGGAAAAATTAAGCGATGAATTGGATAAGATGCTTGCATCTAGGATTATTGAGCCTGTCGAGGAATCAGACTGGGTTAGTCCTATGGTGGTTCAAGAAAATAAGATGAAGCATGAGATTCAGATATGCGTAGACTTAAGGATTTGAATGATGCTTGTGTCAATGATCCATTTCCTACGCCATTTATAGACGAAGTACTGGAAAATGTTGGAGGACAGGAAACCTATTCGTTTACTGATGGGTTCTCAAGGTATCATTAGATCAAGATCACGCTAGAGGATCAGAGTAATACCATCTTTACGACTGAATGGGGTTGTTTTTAGTATACAATTATTCCTTTCGGACATTAAAATGCCCTTGCAATCTTCTCTAGGGTAGTAGTCGTAGCCTTCAAAGAATTTATTCACAAGTTTTTGGAGGTTTACTTCAATGATTGGATAGTGTTTGGGTTAGTAAAGAGACATGTTGCCAGTCTTCGCTTCATGTTGTATACTTGTCGAAAGTATCAGATATCCCTTAATCTGAAGAAATTCATATTTTGCGTGCCATATGGGATATTGTTAGGCCATGCAGTCTGCAAGCAGGGGTTGATGGTAGATCCTACCAAAATTGCGATAATCATAAATATGGAGCCTCCAAAGAATTTTAAACAACTACATGCAGTGTTGGGCCACACTTGGTATTATAGGAAGTTTATCAAAGCATATGTGCAGATCACTGCACCCATGGAAAAATTGCTGAAGAAGGATGCGACATTTTACTGGGACGATGATTGCCAGAAAATTTTGGATGTCTTGAAGGAAAAAATGGTCACCGTGCCCATTCTAGTGTTCCCTAACTGCAAGAAGGAGTTCCACATACATATAGATGCATCCTGCATAGCACTAGGAGTTGTGATAACCCAACAAGGCGAAGGTTATATTGATCATCTGATAGTGTTTTCGAGTAGGAAGTGATCGAAAGCATAAAAGAATTATTCAAACATAGAATGCGAAGGATTGGAAATGGTGTATGTGCTTGAGAAGTTCAGGCACTATTTGTTGGGTGCGCACTTCAAGATGTACACAGATCATTCTTCTTCGAAGTACCTAATCAAGAAGATTTTGTTTGGGGAGGGGAATTTGTAGATGGTTGCTGCTCTTTCAAGAATATGACTGAAGTAATTGTGAAGTTAGGGTGACTGAATCTTCAACCAGATCACCTCTTGCGGATTAAGAATGGTGATAAACCTACAAATATGGAGGAAGGATTTCCTGATGTACAGTTCTTTGTTGTACGCGTCACATATGACCATTTTGTAGACATAATCCAATTCTTTTCTATAGGTACAACCCCTAAAGGGTATACGACACAACAAAAGAAAGAATTGGTGGTCCGGGCTACAGATTTCTCTGTTATCACTGGACACTTATATAAAATGGGATCCGATGAAATATTGCGTAGGTATGTCCCAAAGTATGAATGACAAAGTATCCTCGTTAAAACACATGGAGGGGTTGTGGGAGGACATTATACAGGAAGAGAAACTCCACAGAAGATCCTATGAGAAGGACTATGGTGGCTAACTGTGCATAAGGATTCCAAGGCTTATTGCAGGGCATGTGATATCTATCATAGAATGGGGAGGCCATCGTGAATAGATGAATTACCTTTGAACTCGCAAGTGTCATTACAAGTGTTTGATAAGTGGGCAATAGAATTTTTGGGACCAATTCAGCCATTGGAAGATAGGAACCAAATACATCATCACATCGACCGAATATTTAACCAGGTGGGATGAGGCACAACCTGTAAAGGATTGTAGCACAGCTACAATGGAAAAGTTCATTTTTTAATACGTCCTTTCTTGGTTTGGCTACTCTAAGATCTTGATGAGTGATAGAGGTTCACACTTCTCGAATGAAACAATTGCTATTTTGCTTGAAGAATTCCAGATGTATCACCAAAAGAGTATGCCACATTACCCTCAAGACCTTAACAAATATTTGCAATGCAAAGTGAAATGATTGGGATGTGCGCATACCAGTTGTTCTATGGGCATATATAACTACCTGCAAGAAGTTGACTGGAAAAATGCCATTCAGATTGGTTTATGGATAGGAAGCTATAATTTTGACACACTCCACAACAACACCATCAACTCCCTGTTGTGAAAGTAAATCCCCTCTGCGGACAGAGGCGATCCCTACTAGCCCAAATGGGGTCTAGCAACAATCAAACAATGCTAACACGCAGGTTCCTAATTGCAAATAAAAGACCGATGATGAGGGCCTACCTGGATTCCAACGCTAGTATTTGTAGAAGAGTCGTCGCTCCCGTTCCTTTGCTCCAGCTGGTCACAATCCCCACGATCCTCGTGAACGGACACTTGCACATGCAAAGAACGACACAAATACAAGCATAAAATCCAATAGATGCAACTATATATCAGTCAGAAAGGATATAACTCAATCATCATTATAAAGACAATAAGAGTGGAACCATAATGATAGTTGTCTATTATTGATAAACAAAGAAGAATACAACCATAGTTCTGACGTCAAATCCTCCTTTGGCTGGGTGATCAGCAGCACATGCCTTGCAAAGCTTGTTGGGAATGGGGAAAAAGCCTCTCTCTCCTTGGTTACTTGGACAAGAATCTCCTCACTTTAGATTTAGCCTCATGGGAATGAATAAGGCTCCTTGTAACATGAGCTTAGCAATTCTCAGACTTTAGGACTTAGAATTTGGAACTTGGAGACTAACTTGTCAAAGGCAAAAGGACAAGCTTTTATAGATAGAGGAGAAGGAGTTAGGGTCATCCATAAGATTCATGGGATTGGCTTTATCACTAAGAAGCTTCCATGATAGGTGGAGAACTACTTCCCTTCTATGGAGATTCGAAGTCCAACTGAACTAATTCAAGATGGAATCAGTTCATGAATAGGTTAGGAAGAACCTTCGTAAGTTTGTTTGTTAAAACTTTACCCAACTGGGCTGGCGCGAGTGCGACTCTAAGATAGAGCGCTAGCTAGCGCGCCCTCTTTGGAGGATTTCCCCCATTGGCGCGAGTGGCACACAGTGGAACTGCACCAATGGAAAAAGGGCTACTTTTATGGGTATTTTGCAGAAGGTGTCTTCAGGGCATATGAAGTACATACTCAAGGGTATACAATGCAAGTGTTTTTAGGTTATATCACTTCTCATAGGTCCCGGAATAAGTCCTCCAATGTGTGGGAGAAGGGGTAATAGGGACGGTGACAAATTACTGTGTAACAAATGCCCCCTAAAGCATGAAGCCCGAGAGAGAGAGAGGGGTGAAATGCTTTACAAGAACATGGCCAACTGAAAACACTGCCGCTGGAGAACCTGCATGAAGAAGTACAACTGATATCTCAAGTACATGACGTATGTGGTATGGGTGCAGCCATCCATAGCAGAGTACATAAAAATCCAGATCCAAGGTATGGGCGTAGCCATCCAGTAAGGATCGATAAGTAGACTCAGGCATGGTCGCAGCCATCCAGTGAATGAGTCATGTAATGATCATAATAATCCACAAAATCGCATCCTGGATCTCAACAGACAAAATCCAGGGTCTTGCGCTCCATCTCAACCCAAACAAAGTACAAGTTCAAGCATGCGAATATGGGAGTCGAAGTCGAACATGCAAGAACAACGTCTGATTACCAGTCAATGATGAAAACTGTTAACAGACGTGAGAGGTACCACCAATAATGACAATGGTCCTCAAGGTACTATAGGTACAATCTATGGCGTGCGAATCAGTGAGCCGGCATCGAACACCCGTAGAATCATTCGATCAGAGGCCAATGATGAAAACCTTGCGTCGAACACGAAGAACCTGCCATTGAGGCATGGAGGCTCCAAGGCACCTGAAGGGAGTCTCTAGGTCAACTTCCTGGATAATGAGCTGAAGTCGACAGGAAGTGACCTTGATCGAAGGTGGGCCATAATGTTTCCCACATCATCGACATGAAATAGAGAAGGATAAGATGTTTTGTGTGAGGTATCAGAGGGAGGTTGAGTATTCTGCAGAGGTCAAATTCTCTTGAACATATTGGCGGCATGACAGTGGACTTGGCAATATTTGACATCAAATGATCAAGGGCCATGGTGACGAGGTAATGAGCAGATGGGAGGTCAAACAGGATAACCCAAACCCACAGAGGCAAGTGTAAAAAAAAGATGAGATGTCCCCACCCAGACACGAATGCAGACAAGTTCCATGTTCAAGAGCGACATACTGCCGACACGACAATGATTGTGGTTCCATTTTCCCCACCATTTCTGGCGAGTACCCCAGTTATTTTTATCAACAAGCTTGACAGGGATAGCATATGCTTTTGAGGCGTCATTTCGACGGCATCCGATGTCATTAAATTTTAACGAGTCTAACAAAGGAAGAACTCGACGTCTTTTCTTGTTTAGAGAGTCTGAAAAGACAACAGAAAAGTAAACTCCAGGGGGGTCCTTTTTCGTAGAGTTGTGTCTCTCGAGCCCAAAAAAGTAGAAAACAATGCTCGAAAGAACCGCCCGACCATTGCGATCGAGGATTACTTTTCATGATTAGTGATTTTGACCTGAAAAAGTAAAAAAGTGATTGAAACCACGTCACTTCGTAACCGTTAACGAACCTGAAACGACAAGGGCCCGACAATCTTTTCATCTTTACACGATCGGAAAAGAGTTTAAAGACGACCGCCTCTTATTTACGTTTAACGAGTCAAGAGGAATAACTCGCCAATCTTTTCATATTTAGACGGTCAGAAAAGAGCTAAAAGCAGACCTCCATTTTTATTCTCTCTAACGAGTCAAAAAGGGAAAAAAAAAATACTCGGCAATCTTTTCATATTTTACGAGTCAGAAAAGAGCTTAAAGGTGACTCATCCTAGAGGAACGAGTGGTATAAAGGGTAGCAACTAGTTCCGGCAATGGTGGAACTGCTCAAAACATGTAATGGTCAAGAGGCTGGCTAATAAAACCACTCATCGCTGCGGTTCCTCAGGAAAGGAAAAACAACCAAGTGAAAGCATATGATCAGCCAAAGAGATGGTGGCGATGGAATGAAACAACCAAGGCTCATCTAACAGAATTTAGCGGATAAACGACAATCACGAGATGTAAATCGGCTATGGGTTCATTTTTTACACAAGCTTGAACCATGGAGAACTTTGCTTGGATTCTGTTTCATGTTTACACAAGCTTGAAACGAAAAACTATGCTTGTTATAAGTTCGCATGCCCCTAGCATAATAACACAAATCGAGGTACATGCCCCCCAAGCTTCATTGCATTCAATGAGGTGGATGGAATGAAGGTTCACTTTCGAGATCTTGGAAAGACTCGACTTGGATTTTACGAGATCTTAATCAAAGACTCGATTTGAAAAGGGAGTTGTTTCATTTTTTGATGAGGTTGATATAGTAAAAGAACTATCCTCATAACCCCTGTTTCATGTTTTTAACGAGCTTGACACAAGATCAGGAACTATGCTCGACCAGATCCAGTTTCATTTTTTAAGGAGCTTGACATAGGAAAGCGAACTATGCTCCGACCAGACCTAGTTTCATTTTTTAAAGAGCTTGACATAGGAAAGCGAACTATGCTCCGACCAGACCTAGTTTCATTTTTTAAGGAGCTTGACACAGGAAAGGAACTATGCTCTGACCAGACCTAGTTTCATTTTTTAAGGAGCTTGACACAGGAAAGGAACTATGCTCCGACCAAACCCAGTTTCATTTTTTAAGGAGCTTGACATAGGAAAGGAACTATGCTCCGAATGAACTTCATCATAATGAACAAGAAGTCGTTGCTTCCAAGAGTGTCACTCCTGGGGGAAGGACAACATCTTGGAAGTCAGGACCCAATGCCCCCAAGACACTATGCATGACAGCATCATTACTGGATACAGGCACGGGATAAGTAGCCACGTAGTTGACCTGCGGTGGGGCAGATACAACCGGTGGATAAAAACCAGGAGGGGGTGGCAGCTGCGCAGGAGGCACCGGGGGACTAAAGAACGATAATTGATCGATAGTCACGATTCTTCCGTCGTGTGGAAAGCAAACCACACGGAAAAGCGAAGAGACAAGGGCCCCCATGGCATAAACGTAGTCACGGCCAAGGAGAAGACTGAAATCTAAAGCACCTTGGGTAACTAGTATGTCTATATAGACGGTTTTGCCTCCCAAGGTAATAGGGAACTTTGGAAGGATCCCTAATGGTTGACTGGTTCCTCCATCAAACGCTAACAGATTCTGTGTGACCAGCACAAGCTGTGGGGAACCCAAAGCTTGCCAAGTAGTGGACGGCATAAGACTGACCGACGCACCCTCATCCAAGACAGTGCCAGGTACTGCCTTATCATAGGCATGTACTGTAATCTGGAAAGGCACATGGGATGGAAGGCAGAAAGCAGTCAGGTGACTCCAGTCGAAGGAGATAGCCAAACTACTTGGTGGGGGAATCGTATGATTGCCCCCATGCTCTATAGGAACTGAAGAAGGACTCTCTAGAGCAGTTGGGATAGGAGAGTTATTTTCGGACTCAGGAGAATCTGAGGAGACACGAAGAACATGAGCATGATGCTCATCTGAAACAGAGTGATCAACAGGTGGTGAACCCAAGTCAATGCTCTCTCCGACCAATGGTTGGTCTAGAGCAGGCTTGGCACTGCCAGGTTCGGAAGGATTTAAGTCGATCTCTTTGTCCACAGGGAGGGGGTCAGAAGAGAGACGCTAATAACCAACAGTAAGTTGGGGTGAAGAAGCTATAAGACTTTCCAAAACAGCAGAAGCTTTATCCATGAGCGGACAAAGGTGAAGTGGATGATTGCCCTCACATAGTCTACAGGGGATTCGAATCTTCCCTTTCTTCTGAATGTTGTCAGTTGATAGGGTGGCATCGCCATGAACTTCAGAGGATGATGAGGGACGAGCCGGATTGCGAGACCATACTTCAAGGATCCTGGGAATGCCAGGACAATCACGAAGAAGGTGGTCACCCTTGCACAATCTACAAGGAAATTTGACCTTCCGCGAAAAAGCAGAAGGTGGCTTGAATTGAGTTGTACTTTCAACCTCTTGCTTAGGAGTCTTCTTCTTCTTCGTCTTCTTCTTCTTCTTCTTAGCCACCTGGTTACTTGAATCCAGACTTTCACCAGGCAAAGTAGAAGATGAGGATGTAGAAACAGGCGAAGAAGGGGAGAGGTCCATCTTGGAATCAACATGATGTTGTTCGGGTGGAGGAGATGGTGGAACAGGAGTCATAACACTCGGGACCACTGAGGTTGAAAACAACCATACGGGCAAACCGATGGTTAACCCAAGCAAAGACAAAGTTGCCATATACGGAGCACCAGCATTTCCAAAAGAAGGAATGGACTAGGGTTTCCATCCAGGGGAACACCTTGGCCGGTAGACTCGGGGAAGGTTGCCATTGAAAATGAGAAATAACCCTACTCAAGCTAACGCAAACAAGATCTAACTGGGTAAATGTGAATCGTGGCCGAATAAATTTTAAGACTTAAGGACATAACTTGACCTTTTCATTTTTTAAGAGTCGAGAAAAGGACAAAAAGATGACTCTAGTCCCCTTCAAATGTTTAATGAGCCTGAAGTGACAAGTGCTCAGATGAGCCTTTTCTTTTAGGGAGTCCAAAAAGGATCAAAAAGTGACTACTCTGGAGAGCTAGGCAAAAAGGTTTACCAGACAATCCGTAAAACTGCATATACACCTTAGCAATCATATGAAAACCAAAGACTTTCCGTACGGCAGTCAATCTTCCCGAATGCTGTGTTTGGTGTGTTACGGCTTGTAAGGCGGCAGACACGGCTTCCTATGGATAAAGGATGATAACCTAGCGGGGTCTCCCCATATACTCGACGGTACGTGGGAGCTGAAATCCGTGCTAGACCACTATTGCGTCACGAAAGGAGGAATCACCCAACCTTGAGTGAAACAAAAGTGACTAGGTTTAACGACGCTGGAGCATGTCTCTAGCCTAGACCTCTAAATGTGTGCGTTATGTTCCAATGTGTTGTTAGATTCATTCAGTTCATTTTAAAGTTGATCTTGTATTAGGTTTCAGTTTTCAGGCCTTACCGTATGTAATCTCTCAAAATTCCCTAAATGCAAACTATATGCCAAAATATGTCATTTCATTCGATGAATGCTAGTTACGAGAGGGTTTGAGAGCTTTCACGCAAACGAAATGATCACAAAACAACAAAGAACTTCCCTAATGCAGCTAATGGAAATTAACAAACTTTTCTTTAAGATCACTAATCACTAATCAAAATGAAAAGTTCTAATTCTCATTAACTAATACAAAGCAAAAGAGATTTTTTTCTTTTGTTGATGGCAAAGTGCATTAAACAAACTTTGTGAAATGACAACAAACAAATTCTATTCAATACAAGCACATTCAGTTCCCTAAATCACCAAGCAAACCTCCAAAGAATAAGAAAAGTCCCAAAGAGACCGATGAGCCGTGTAATCTAGGCTCAAAGTGAGACGAAGCAGAATTCAAGTGAAAGCGAAGCAAGCCACCCAAATAACGCAATAAAATGATTTACAACCACCAAACAAGTTCAAGGGAGTAATCAAAAAATCGACTGGACCGCTAGAAGATAAAAACACCTGAGGAAGGCTCGACACACAAAGCCACTAGATGCCCTAGGGCTAGAAATGTGAAATCGATAGAAAAAAGCAAACACCCAAAGGATAAAGATCAAAGCCAGTCAAATCATACTCCAACACACTCAAGTAGTCTAAAAAAGGTACCCAGAACAAAAACTAAGCTCAGAGGGCTCACAACCAAGCAAACTTCAAAAGTTCCCAGGCCTGGCGCGACTGTCAGGCTGAAACAAGCGCCTTTCAGGGATTGGCACGGGTTTTCAATGTGCAACTAGCGCCAACTGGCATGACTGTAACACTATAAAATAGCGCTAGCCGAGTTTGCTATGGAAAAAATAAAAAAAAACGAGCCAAAGCTAAGTCAACAGTACCCAGGTACACCAAGGGGCAAGAAGCAACACAGGGATTCAACCCAGAAAGCTAATCGAGTAGGAGAAACCAAGAAACAACCAAGAAACAAGGCAAGTTCCAAGCCATTCAGTTCGTAAACCAAACCGGAGATGGACTGAAGTGGCGTTGATCTACTTTTCTAATGCGAAGCAATAGCGTTTTGAAGGCTATCTGGCCATACTTCAGGCTCCGTCTAAAGTTTACAAATCAAACAACAAGACAAAACAAACAACAAGGCAAAAAGCCAACTCCCCAGCGGAGTCACCAAATTGTTGTGGAGGTAAATCCCCTCTGTGGACAGAGGCGATCCCTACTAGCCCAAATGGGGTCTAGCAACAATCAAACAATGCTAACACGCAGGTTCCTAATTTCAAATCAAAGACCGATGATGAGGGCCTACCTGGATTCCAACGCTAGTATTTGTAGAAGAGTCGTCGCTCCCATTCCTTTGCTCCGGCTGGTCACAATCCCCACGATCCTCGTGAACGGACACCTGCACATGCAAAGAACGACACAAATACAAGCATAAAATCCAATAGATGCAACTATATATCAGTCAGAAAGGATATAACTCAATCATCATTATAAAGACAATAAGAGTGGAACCATAATGATAGTCGTCTATTATTGATAAACAAAGAAGAATACAACCATAGTTCTGACGTCAAATCCTCCTTTGGCTGGGTGATCAGCAGCACATGCCTTGTAAAGCTTGTTGGGAATGGGGAACAAGACTCTCTCTCCTTGGTTACTTGGACAAGAATCTCCTCACTTTAGATTTAGCCTCATGGGAATGAATAAGGCTCCTTGTAACATGAGCTTAGCAATTCTTAGACTTTGGGACTTAGAATTTGGAACTTGGAGACTAACTTGTCAAAGGCAAAAGGACAAGCTTTTATAGATAGAGGAGAAGGAGTTAGGGTCATCCACAAGATTCATGGGATTGGCTTTATCACTAAGAAGCTTCCATGAGAGGTGGAGAACTACTTCCCTTCTATGGAGATTTGAAGCCCAACTGAACTAATTCAAGATGGAATCAGTTCATGAATAGGTTAGGAAGAACCTTCGTAAGTTTGTTTGTTAAAACTTTACCCAACTGGGCTGGCACGAGTGCGACTCTGAGACAGAGCGCCAGCTGGCGTGCTCTCTTTAGAGGATTTCCCCCATTGGCGCGAGTGACACACAGTGGAACCGCGCCAATGGAAAAAGGGCTACTTTTATGGGTATTTTGCAGAAGGTGTCTTCAGGGCATATGAAGTACATACTCAAGGGGATACAATGCAAGTGTTTTCAGGTTATGTCACTTCTCATAGGTCCCAGAATAAGTCCTCCAATGTGCGGGAGAAGGGGTAACAGGGACAGTGACAAATTACTGTGTAACACTCCCCATGGAAACCTCATTGCAACCATAACCCATACCATACAAATGCAACAACCACATGGTTTACAACAAAATAATTGCATATGCAACCGACATGAATGCATGACCAACACACAACCCATCTAGATTGAGGGGTGAACCATGATTTGATACCACTCTGTAACACCCTTCTTCCACATTTACCCAATTAAATGGCCAACAAGGGTAAACATGTGACGATAAGTTACTATGATATGATTCTACTCATAAGTCACCTTAAGGAAGTGGAACCAGCAAAAACACACCACACAGATCTTCCACATCAGCAACAAGACCCCCAGGAACCATCCCGACCTCTCAAGTAACCAACCCTTGGGTCCCACTGAGTTTTTTTACCATTAAACCCCCAATCGCTTCCTTGATATGGACAAGCATGCATCCAAGGGGCTCAAAAATGCTCCCACATGATGGGTATGTATGCATCCAAGGACTTTTTTGCCTAGTGTTGTGCCTATGTCTCGGGGTTTGAGGTACTTTTTCAAGCCTAGAGTCGAGTTCGCTACCTAGAACTCAATGACACTTTCAGAATTTCAAGATAACAGCCAAATAATGATACACATACAATTACTTGGACAAGTACTTAGCTGTACTCCTACTTTCCATGACAGGAATTTCGTCAAACATGTCACAATTATGTAATCTACGTGATTAAACAATAGATCTGAGCTTATGTGTCTCATACTCATCTGAGAGTCGCTAAGAAACATTGATGCCTTTGTTATCACTCTGTAAGTTTTGAGGTTGTGGAAAAAATCACAGAGGTAACCACAAAACCACTTTGTAAATTGGGAATCTATCCCTTCCAATTTCAAAGAGGGATCTCTCTGTATGATTTAACTTTGTTTGACTGGAGGTATTAAGCTAGCTATTAAGTTCAGCTTTAGGTTTTTTGGGTTGTTGGGTTGAAACTGGGAAAAAAGGCCATTGGGAAAATGGAGTCGCAGGTTTGAGGTGGTCAAATAAAGAGTTTACAGACTAAACTTACAGGGCAGGCTAGGCAAATTCACTGGATCCTTTAAGATCTATGGTGTGAAAGAGAGGGAAAGATTTAGAAATTTAATTAAAAATAGAGTAGTTAAGAATTCTGATTTTAATCTTCAGTGGAAAATATAAAAATTATTCTTAAGCCAGAGACAGAGTGTACATTTAAACAAATTTTTTTCTTTATCTGCTTAGAATAATTCAGATTTTAGAATCATATATGAGAATAAAAAGAAAACAAATTGACTAAGAGAGATATAGTTCACCAATAAAAATGACACAAGAATCCTGTAATGATTGCACTATATTACTGAAAATCTGATCAATGGTGGCTTTGTGAGCTTCTTTACAATACAACTCCTTTTCTTCAAACAAGTCCAAGCACCTATTGGTTCAATTGATGAAGTATTTATACAAATTCTTCACAAAATATTTTGATTCAAAATATCAAGATTTGTGACAAATATCTTAAAATTGTTTACAAAAATAGGACTAAAATATAGGACATTGAAAACTAATGAATCTACTTGGCACTATATTTGATGATTTTTGGTGGTAAGGAACAACAATTCGAATTTGAGAACAAGTCTTATTTGATGAGGTGACATCCAAGTCGCTAACTTCCCATGATCTTTTTCCTCATGAGATTATGAAGAAATATGGTCTAGTGATCCCTTTGAATATCTCAACCCATGATAGCTATGAAAAAATTGAGAGAGGTTTTTGTAGAGGAGGATGTTACAAACAAAAATTTCTTTCATTTTCTAAAAAGTCATTTCCACCTATTTAGAAATATCATTTGAAAATAGTGACCTAAAATAGGAAATGTCTGGAAAATATGCCTTCAAATATTCATGTGAATCTCCTAAACCATAATAGCGGTTAGAAAACTGAGAGATGCATTTTTAAATGGGTCTGTTTTGGAAAAAAACTGCTTTCAGTTTTGAGAAAATTTTTCTCCTTTGTTTTCAAATCATGCTCGAAATAATTGTGTTGTATAGGAAAAACATAGTTTTAATTGACCATCTTTTCAACTCGATGCTAACTGTAATTGCCAGTGTTCACTATTGATCTAGTGGGAGTGGGATGAAATGGATAAATGACATGGAGGCGGGAGGTGACATGAAGGCGGGGAAGGAGTAACGATAGAGAAGTGGGGTCAGGCGGGAGGAGGTACGTGGTAGTAGAGGAGTGGATGTGATGGGAAATGTGGCGAGTGATTCTTGGCATGGGAATTGGTGGTCAACGTCGGATGACTATTCGAAGGGGGGGTGGGGGCATGATGAGTGAAAAGGAAAAGGGGGTTGCAAAGTATGGTGAGGGTGACACATAGTGAAGCCTTTTGGACCCCCCCCCCCCCACCCATGGGTAAACTGGGATGGAGCTTCGGGGGGGGGGGAGAACTCCCTTGTCGTTGATTCGGGAAAGGTAGAACTCAACCATTGATTCTTGCGCAGTTGATAATCACATGCTGATAAATTCATTTTTGTCTTTCTCGACTTTATCATAAAACCAAAACATTAGCACCAAATTCTTTATTACAAACTGTTAATCATGATTAAATAACACAATTAATTATTCTAAACCTAATTAATTTATCCTAAGCATGATTAATCTATTTCTCATTTTTTTTCTTGGAAATAATTTGCAGGATAAAACATACGCAAATTACAGATACAATCAAGTCATCCTATAAAATATAGGACTCTAACAGCCTCAACACATTAGCTACAGTTTCATCCATTAGGCCATAGATACAGTATTCATTCATTTACAAGTAAAGACATGATGAGAGCCATACATAGCTACTGTCATAATGCATGTTCATAACCAACATGATAATAACAGAAGTGTCAAGGAAACAACAACCATATAATACACATATGAATCAGTCTAATACTCATGAGATAACAAGGAGAAATAACCTCATATTAATAATGCAAAGGCCAACCAGTTGTGGGACTTCCACGAGGCACTGGATAGTAGACATGGTTGAGCCAAATATCTCTTCATCCAGTCACCCCCATGCCATATTCGAAGCATGCATGTGGTATCTCTTAAAACACATTAATCAAAACCATTTATGGATTCTAGAGGCCAAACCACCTCAACCCATCAAATAGTGATTCTACCTCATCTTTAGACATCACAAAACCATCACTAGATTGGTCTCTACCCAAGCCTTCTAGGGATCTAGAGCATTGTTCCAACAAAGGCTTCCAAGAACTAATAACTCAACCCACAAATTACTTCGGGCTTCCTGAGCGTTTGTCCAACCAGGGCTTCTAGGACTAGTAAATCAACCCACCAAGGGCTTCTAGAGCATTTTTCCAACCAAGGATTCTAGGACTAATAACTCAACCCAAGTTGTTATAGGGCTTCTAGATCGTTTTTCCAACCAGGGCTTCCAGGAAATATAACTCCACCCAAGCTAAAGGAAACAGGATAACCATCTAGAAAAACAAAGAAATGAACCCACAAAGCCATGGTTATCCAAGAAATGAAAAGGCTAGGAAAATCCATTGTCAATCTAGGCAATCCTCTATGTCAATGACAGTTCATGACCAATAAACCACATGCATATGTCGTGCATGCCAAAACTAGTGAGGAAAACATACATACAACTCAGTACCTGCAAGAAAAATTTGTTGTAGTTATTGATCCCGATGTCCTCTTGTGCTTTCTTGCTTTTCCTTTCCCTTGTTTGTCCAAAAATACAGGTATGCCACACTCTCCAAAAGTTCTCCAAGAAAACACTAAGTGTCCAAGAGTATGAGAGAGAGAGAGAGAACAGAGAGAGAGCTCCAAAACTGAACTGACAAAAGTCTGTGAACTGATCCTCATAAGCCTTTTTATTAATGAGGCCTCTATTTTCTTCATTTTCCATTATTTTCCTTCATTTTCATCCTCACATGCAACCTGTGACCTTTCACCTCCCTTTTCTCTTAATTTCCATTATTTTCATAAATAAATGTGCCAAAATGCTATTTTTCCTTTTCCAAATCCTTTTCCATTGCCTTTGCCAATTTTGTTAGCTATTAATTAATCACCAGTGATTCCCATCACTATAAATTTTCCCAACATTCAACTTGGAATACATGTCGATTAACCATGGTTATTATTTTTCCTTTATTAACTTTTATTACATGGATTTTTCACAAGGGTTTTTGCAATATTTTTTCAAAGGAAGGAAAAATAGTAGATTTGGGGAAAATTGAAGCAATAATGGGGTGTCATGCATGATAATATATCAAATGTGAGGTCGTTCGTGGAAATTTCTAGATATTATAGAATCTTTATGGAATTATTTTCTGATATTGCACATCTAATCACTTCCATGCAAAAGAAAATAATTAAATTTGAAAGGACACCAAAGTGTGAGGGAAGTTTCCAACTATTAAATAAATTATTTACTAGTACATTAGTTTTCAAAATTTTTGAATCAATTTCAAATATTGCACACATAATCACTTCCTTACAAAACAAAATATTTAAATTTGAGTGGAGATAAAAGAATGAGGAAAGCTTCCAACTATTAAAGAAACTACTCACTGTTGCACTAGTTTTCAAAAATTTTTATCCAAATGAAGAATTTGTGGTATCCACTAACGCCCATAATGTAGGAATTTTTGAAACTACTAGAATGAGAAGCCCATAGTAGTAGTTAAGTGAATAAATGATTTAATGGGATCAAAGAGAAACTGTCCTTGAAGTCTATGGATGTAGAGGGTAGATACGAAGATGTTGCATTGTTAGTTTTCATCGTGAAGGTCGAGACTCATACATCCAAAAGGATAATATGAATAAAACGAAGGTCTGTAGGAATGGTGAACATAAGGATGATGTCACTACCATAATAGAAGGGAAATAAATGAGGAGAAGGTAGCCCTAAGAGTTATGAATCCAATAATCAAAGTTGAAGGGAGGCTTCAAAGTGAACTTTTGTTTTATTGAACCATTTATTTGTTGATAAGTGTATAGGGATAAACAAAATATTAAAGGTTGAATGAGAAGATAAGGAATGGAACGATATGAAATCCAAAGGCTAATATGTAGCATGAGAAAAGAAGAAATTAAGGATGGTGGTAGTGTTGTCGCTCCTACAACACCCTCCAAAAATTTCATTACATTCAAATTTTGGAGCCTTCTTTATATTCATGTCAAGTGTCACCTTAGTTTTCAAGTGTCATTTCACACCATCCTATATGTTTCAAGTGTTCTTGAGTGTTCTCAAGTGTCGTTGCATTGAGTAGAACATATTTGGTGTATTTCATGGTCGCAACATCTTTGTTGTTGTAAAACGACACTTTTGGTCGCACTCGCACACACTTCACCCGCTGTACTCAGGGAATGCATGCAAATTAGTGTTTTGATGTATACTTATCATTGTTAAATCTTGCCTAAGTTTTCTCGATGATTTGCTATGTGTCACACATGGTTTTATGTCTAAATCGCATCAAGTTCATCACTTTTCCTATCTTCCAGACTTAGACAAATTTTGGCTTCAAAGAAAACCCATTAAGCTGAGAGAGCACATGAGCACATTATAAAGCCTTGATCGAGAATCCTTTGTTGTTTGAAAGTGTGCCATGCACCCTCCAAGAGCTTAAAGCACACTCCCTAAGCCATTTCCCCTTCCTTGTTCCAAACTGCACCCTTCAAGAAACCACGTATTCCTTTGAGTGCACTCCTTTGACTAGAAGAAGTACACCCTCCTTGAGTGCACAATGAAGGCCTTAAGCTCAATGCTTCAACCTTCCACAGTTTTCCATGCAGCCTCCTGACCATTTGATAACATGAGCGCACTCCGATGGCAAAAAGCTTCACCCTCCAGCCTTCAAACTTGTGCCATGCTCCCTTGTGGGCCCCTTGAGTGCATGAGTACAGCTTATAGGCCTAAAGCCTTCCATGTTTAGCCTTCAAGCGTGTGCATTGTGCCGTCCATCTCTTCCTGAGTGGACAACATAATTGGGAAGCTCGAAGCCTTCCGCTTTGTCCTTCAAACTTGCACCATGTTCCTTGCCTTGATTGTTTCTTCCTTTTGAGCACATAAGCACATGTCAAAGACCTAAATCCTCAAACTTCTAGCCCTAAGCCCTCCAAATTTTAGCCCTTCAGCCTTTTGAAGTGCGCCCTTGTTCCTAGAAGCTCTATTTTCTCTTTCTAAAGCCCACTAAAAAGGCATGAATAGAAAAACTGCATAAAACATGTTATACTAGGAGATTTTTAGGTTGATTGTTCCTTTTCTTGAGTGATTGCAGCCACAGGTATCTCAAGAACAACATGGAAATCACGTATGAGGAATATTAGGAAAAGAAGAAAACCAAAGGAAGCATTGAATAACAACGAACACATTGAAAACATAGATTGCAAGATCAAATACCCTTTGGACGGTGAAGGCATCAATGATCGAAAGCTACATGAAGAATGAAGTTACAAGTAGAATCCATGTCACCACTAAAGAAAGTGCATGTCAATAGTCACTATTAGTCCCACTCATCGAAGATAGTGACATGTCATTTCTTCATCATATGATGATGTGGAAGTTGTGATGTAATGTTGTAATTATTGTAAAGACAAATAAGTGGAAGTACAAGAGTCATGTATGGACAAAAGTGTCATGGAAGTCGAAAAGAAATGTAATACTGAAACTTATATGTAATTCAAAAATTCATTTGGAAGTCCAAAGGTCATTAGGAGTTGGAAAGTCAAGTGGCATGGGGATGTGAAAAGGTATGCCTGAAGTTATAAAAGGATCCTCATTTCTCATGTAAGGTACCTTTAACCTTAGCTTCTCCCATAAGGCATTAGAGACATAGAGTTAGTACTTTTGGGGAGCAAGTAGCAGCTCTAATGCTCCAGTATTAGAGATAGTGATGTTTATTGTATTTATGTATCTCGGGAATTGCGCTTAATATCGAAGCCTTCTAGGCTAGCACATTTTCACAAATAGATTGTAGTTGTTTCTAAGACTATTCTTTGAATGTTTAGGGTTCATGTTTCCTTCACATGTACTGGATTAATTGAATTATTTGGTGACTTCGGTGCTTAACCTATGGGAAATGTGTTGTAATTATTATAAAGGTCATCACATCTATGTGAACTATTTCGCTTGACGTTAGACGAATCTTTCTCATTCGTGTGTGTCTCCGATAGGGTAGTACTATTACTTCTCTCTAAGAGGCTCACTTTATTTTCTCCCTTGTAGTAAGAGAACCTTGATACATTTGTAATTGAACATTCACAAGGAACACCCACTTTCTTATTCTAAAGTACATTTGTTCTTCTCTCTCATGTTGATAGTTAAAGCCAAGGCATATATTTAAGTAAAAGACAGTCGGGCCATATTCTGGATGGGACTCCTACACCAAACAGTGTGAGGTCTAATCGGGACCTTATATCGAGGAGATCCCATGTATATTGGTGGTATTTTAATAGGATGGAGTGGGAAAGAAATATGTACTAGAAGAAGAATTCATAGGAACCATTATTTTTGCTACGGCTTATTATCATTTTTCAGTTGTAGGAATATGAAGGATGTGCAATGTTGCACATGTAGACAATAGGCCCATTACAATTGAAAGGTTGGAGGAAGCAAGGATGGAATAGTGGAAAATGTTGCAACAAAGATGTATAATGAATATTTGGTCAACATAGCCAATGAAGAAAGAAAATATTCGAAGAAGAAATCTTCATGGCTTTTAGCACCAATAAAGAACAAAACCATAAGCATATGGGGACGTGAAAGAATATGATTAGAGGGAATTATATGAATTAAGAAGATGACTAGAGTAAAAGAAGGAAGTTTATTATTTCCATGCAATATGAAGATGGAATTTTTATTACCATGTTAATGGCCCAAGAAAGAAAGGAAATTGCACTTTCAAGTGCAATTTGAAAGATAAAAGGCATGAGGGGTTGCAATGAGCTAGAGATGAAGCCATCTTACACTATGAGAAATCTTATTATTGTGAAAGGCTCGGTGAACAATGGGAAAGTATCCAAAGCCAAAGTTTAGAACCGAATGTGGTTCAAGGTGTGGAAGAAGGAAAAGAGATACAAATTTTCCTATGTGCATGTTGAAATTGTGTGTGCATTGAAGAAAGTCGATGAATAGGAATATGTATATTGAATTGTCTCCCAAGTAAGTGAAGTGCATAAGAAGGTGTATCGATAGTTACAATGGAGAAGCCAAGTTTCTAAGCAAAGTGTTGATGTAAAAAATTTAGTAAAGAAGTTTGAGGAAGGAGACCTTGTGTTAGTGCATCTGAGGAAGGCAAAGGCTTGGAAGAATCCACTTGGATCTAGGAAGTAGAGTTGGAATGAATCACTTAGCATTCACATGATTGCTTTATGAGCCTTATTAGTAAGGGCACACATTTTACTCTTAAGTAGGGCATACAGCTATCACCCTCCCATTAGCTCCCATCACATGTATATTATGATCAAAGGCGGCCAAGTCATCAATGAAGCTTGAGTTTTTCAATCTCAATCCCATTTGTTAGTAGTGGCTCATCCATGCACTTATGGGAACCTTTTAATCTACCACTCCTTGGTTTATGTGAGGCCTGTTAACGCCCAGGTTGTTCCCTATGACTCCCAAGGGAATACGGCCGGGGTAACCACTAACCAAGCTTTGGATTACAGGTCCTAGCCTACCTGTAATCAGAGAGGGCTCTCTCTTTAAGTTTTAGCTTTGTTTAGTAAAGATTTTAGGCTAGTTATGGGTTTAGTTTTTTGTTTAAAGTTTTGGTTGTGAACTGTTGTTGTGAGAAGGGCATGAAAGGTTTGGAAGATGTTAGTCCATTGGGCATTTGGAGTCAGAAATCCGAGACAGTCCTAGTACCTGTGTTGGAGAAAGTTTTACTGCAAGGCTAGATGACTATTCTTAATATAATTTATGTTTAGTGAGTGAAACAGTGGGAGATGGGATTACAGACAGTGTGGTAACAATTTGAGCAGCAATTTCTACTTAGTAGCATACATGAATGACTAAATAGGAACTGCGAAAGATTCAGGGTTTATTGGAGCAGTTAAGAATTCCAATTAAACAGCTGAGCCTATAGAAAACATTTATAGTAAAGAAAGATTGAAATCAGGGTGTCTCCATGGACAAATCCTGAGCTATTCCTTTTCTTTCTTCCTAAACTTAGAACAACATATGAGAGATATGAGTTAAACAGATAATAAAACATTAACAGAGATAGAGAAAACTTATTATATTAAGCCATAGCACTAGAATCCTGTAGCATTCAATGGTTCCAAGACAACATGCATCAGTAAGACCAAATTTCTGTAAACTCCAAGCTTTCTTTGTATTATTCCTCCGGAGATTACAGCCGAGTTCTCCTTTTTTAACAAGAAACAACAACCCCTGAATCAACTGCATGGGGGAGATTTTATACAAAAATATCAAGTAAAATATCTAGAATGAAAGTTATTGAGCAATAACTGTCTCTACCAACTTTGTACAGTGAAGTTATTACAAAAATAAAAACCTGTAGTAAAGGCATATAACAGCTGTTTGCAGTTTGTTAGTTGATGATGACTTTTGGGCCCAAGGGCCTGCTGCGTTAATTCTTGGATGGCTCCTGCTGACGACGGCTGCTGTAGATGACACGTTGAGGCCCTGATGCCTTTGGGATGCCAACCTGCAATCGTTGACTTGTGGTTGCTGATCTGTGACTTCTTTATTCTTTCTCTGCTTGCTGTAAAACGCATTTGATTAATTTATTTTATCAAATCACATCAAAATCCTTATCATATCTGTCCACCATTGATCAGTGGGCAACTGATGCCTTTGCATTTTATGGAGTGTCTCATCTGCATCTGTATATTTGTAGTAATTAGGGGGGGGGCTGCAAACAGATGATTGATTTCATGTTATATATAAAACAGATTTTCTAGTTTATCATACAGCTCTTGTCCTGTGGGTGGCCCAGTTTCTTTCGAAGTGCTAGATGAGGGAGTCAACTGATCAGTGATGTAGTTGTTGACTCTTTTTGCATATTGCTCATGAGAAGATAGCCTTCCTACACTGTTTAGTAACATGGGGAGTCCCCTGTCATACAATGCCGTGATCTTGGCCCCAAAAACATTTACCTCTGCGTGAATATCCTGATATTTTCTTTCTAGAGCCTGAACATAGTTTCTAAGGGTGAGTACCCTTTTGATCATCAAAATTGTATCAGTTCTATCTCTGATACCCAAGTTTGCTAACTGTATGCCAGTTCTGTTGTTCAACACATTGATCATTCTAGTAGCTATATCTGGCATACTTCCTAGAGCAGCTCTGGCTTTTTGATTTTCTGCATAAGCCTTGCCCAGTAAATCCATTTGCTCATGGCTGGTCTCTATATATTGCCATTGGTCTGTGATTGATTGACCAATCTTTGACCATATGAATTTCTTGAGCTCTGTTATTGCTTTGCCCATGGCCATCTCTTTCTCTAGCTCTTTGCTTTTTCTTTCCAAGGTCCTTACTTCCCTTGTCTTTTCTGCCACCTGTTGCTTAGATTTATCATGTTTCTCATTAAGTGTGGCCAATTTCTCCTTGGTTTCATTCAGCTCTGCCATCTGGGCTTCTAGGACTTTAATTTCATTCATCAACTTCTGCATATCAAGGCTTGGAGCCTGCTCTGATGTTGGTGCTGGTGTTGATGTTGATGGAGCTGTCTCAACTGTCTGCACTGTAGGAGGAGTGACAATTTGAGGGGGTTCCTCAAGGTCGATTACTTGCTGAGGGGGCTGAGATGTCTGGCCTCCTTCTTTCTGTTGTAGGGCTGCCTGCAGTGCAGCCTCTGTCTCTACCAATTTTCTCTCTGTCTGGGCAAGTTGTTTATGGAGAGATACCAGCATTGCTGCTACATCTTGGTCCTGCCTTCGCTGGGCAACCTCTTCTGTTTGAGGGTGAAGGGTTGCTGGGATCTTTATCGTCTTTCTTAAGGCTGCAATGTCTGAATCCTTTATCTTTAGCAGCTCCTTTATAGCTTTAGGGTCCTTTGGATAATGCCCAAGCTCTATGATTATATCCTCTAAAGACCTTATCCTGTTGTCTTTAGCCTGGGAGGATGCCTTTTCTAGCTCCACTTGTGCAGCAGTATTATTCAAAGAATTCTGCAATCTATAATTTATCAATGTTTTGTCTGCTAGAGTAGCATACACCATCTCACCCGTCTGTTTATGCAATTCAATTTGGTCCATTGGGTGGATGTCCTTGGACAAGATTTCCAAGTTTGTTCTTATATAATCAGCTGCAGACTGTGGCTGCAGCGCTGTGGGCATGAAATGGCTCATTATCATTTTGCCCTCTTGCACATCATATGCAGACATCAACCTCTGTTGGTTTGTAGGAGCCATTTTCAACAAGAGATTGTACAGTTGTAACCTCACCGATTCATTTTTGGTCTTGATGTCTATGAATTGTTTCTTTATGCTAGACTCACCCTTTCTTTGTTGCCCTGAGGAGCTGACCTCTCCTCCAAGTATTCTTTGTTGCTCTTGCTGTAATGAGCTAGCTGATACCTCTGTGCTGGGGGGACCCATCTGTGTTTGACCAAAAGGCATCTCCTCCTCTGAAAAAGGATCGAGCCTTTGTCTCTTTTCCCCTTGCTGTGATGTTGTTGTACTAAGGGGAGTCTGTTCCTCTCTATCTCTCTTCTTACCCCTCTCTTCATTGATAGGGGTTTGGAGCACCGAAGTCTCCACTGTAACATTCTATACTGGGGCCTCCTTTTCTTGCATTTTCTCATCATTAGGACCAGGAGCCTCTGCCATTTCTTCCTGCTGTTCAGGATGATTTTCAGGCTGTTCTTCTTGGTCTTCTGGCTCTTTTTCTTGGGCTGATCGCTGCTCTTCAGGGGCCTTTTGCTGTTCTGTTTCCATGCCTGTATCCTTAGCTGAAGTCTCTGCTGTAATTGGGGCTTGGACTGCCTTTTGTGGAGCTGTGGATGATGAGGTAGCTGCTCCCACTTGAGTGCCTGAAAGAGAAAATACCTGTGAACAAAGCTCTAAGTCAGCCAACTTTTGGAGATTTCTTATTGCTCTTTGAGCTAATTCTTCTTGTGTAGTAGCCTCTTCTAAGGTGCCTTCCCTCCATTCTAGTTGATTTGCATATTTTTCTATGTGAGGCAACCTTAAGTGATCATAACTGGCCAGCCTATATCTGACCCTTCTTAAGCTTATGAAATGAGTGGGGTCGTATGGTTTCCAAAGGAAACTGGTCTGTAAGCCAAGGCCTTCTAGCATTCTATCTGCCTCTTGCCAACCTTCCTCCCTTTTATTGTAGATGAAGTGGCCTAATTGGTTTCTAACTTTAAGCTGTGCTTTTTTGCCCCTGCTTAAAAAATGGAGTACATCAGCATTCCCAAATTGCCTGAAATACTCCAGGGCAAACAATCTCATAGGCACATATCTGGGCAATCTGTATGGGGCCAACTCACACCCATATATTTTGATAACTGTGTGGTTTTGATAAAAATACCAATCCCCAATGCTGTATACCTTGGACAACTGAAGAATCCTCTGCATCTCATCAGTTAGTCTTGGAGGAGGTGAGCTCAGAAGCAGAGACATGGCTGGGTGGATGAAGAGGTCTATAAACTCACAATAAGTGTAAGGGGAACAAGACCTACAGTGGAAAGCAGAGGACCAATAGACCACTGACCTTGGATTGCCTTGTGCATCCACTCTTTTCACAGAAAAATGAAATTTCTCATGCTAATAGTATAGGATTAAATGGTAGATATAGGAAGTGTATCTGAACACCCTTTCTCTTGCCAAGTCTATCAATTTCTCATGTATTTTATTGGAGATGTAAGTGACATAGTCATAACAGATTGGGGGCTTACCAGGGGAAAACATGGCCATTATCACCAACACAGTTTCATCAACAAATTCTATTGAATTATAGCCCAATATGGGACTAATCATGTCTGCAAGGTCTCTGCCCAATTGATTCAGGTATACATGATGAATGGGAGGGTACTTCATGGTCTCAGACGTTGAATCAATGAACAAATGATTTATCTTGGTGATTTGAGCATCTGTCAGTTTAGATCCTTGTTTTATCAGATCCATCAATGATAAAGGAACTAATTTCTTAGCAGTATTGAAGTTTAGCATCTCTCTGATGGCTGCAGGGGTGACATAAAAAACAACTGAGCCTGAAGGGTCAAGCACAGCCCTCTGAGTGGGGTCATAGTAGTCAGCACATTGGTGGATTAGGTCAGGGAACTGGTTGACCTGAGGGAGCTTGAAGATGGGGAGGAAAGAGTCCCAAATGCCCAATATATCCATTCCACTATCATGCTTGAGTTTCAATTCATTTAGCAAGTGAATGTGATACTTGCTATGCATTAGCATTTCCTCTGATATTTGGTAATCTTGATCTGCTAATGATTTCCACTCCAACTCTCTCTGAGGGGCATTCAATGGAGCAACATTCAGGGCAACAGGGGCTACTGGTGTATCCATGTTTTATAAGCGAATTTGGGTTGAATTTCGACTATTTCTGGAAGAAATACCGTCCTGCGCGGTAGGTTAGGTAATTTGCTGAATTGCAGCCTGTTTCAGGGCAACAGGGGTGTAATTGGGCATAATTGGCCGGTTAAAAACTGATGTAATTGGCTTTAAGGTGTAGCAAGCCTATCTCTCCGGGGAAAATGATCAATTTTGATGGTTTTTTACCAATGCAGGACGAAACAGAGCGCGCAGTTGGGGAATTGACAAATACCTGGTTTAATGACGGTATTTGAGCTTGGTTGCAGTCAAATTCTGGGCGACATCAGCTCCGAATGGTCTTGGTAAGGTGCGGCAGCAAAGGACGTGAAAATGCATGTAGGAGGCAGAGCAGAAAAACACGAAAAAATGCGCAAAAATGGAAAAATTCGGCCAAATATGGACTTTTTGGCATTGGCGCGAAAATTTGGATGATGTCAGCATGACGTCATCAGGTGGGGTCAGGGTTGGGTGACGTCAGCATGACGTCATCGGGTGACGTGGCAGCCTGTGAGTGGTCCACGGGGACTGCATAGGTGCCGTGACAGCTCGGAGCGATGGCGGGCGGGGGCGCTGATGCGGCGGTGAGGTGGCGTGACGTTGGCATGACCGGTCAGCGGAAAACCGGGAGTGGTAAGTGGTTTTATATCGCACCGCTATTCATACGGAAGCGGGATTTTCAGAGGCTAGCCTGATCCGGTAATATGGCGCCGCGTGCCCCCGTGTGTATGTCAGCGGACGTCATTTTTCGGAGGCTAACGGCAGTACATCGGGGCCGCTCCGAAATTGATAAGGGCCATCAGATGGGAAAGCCCAGATCCGACGACTGGCGGGAGGGCAAGTTGTCAGGGCAATACGGCAGCGGGCGGGGAATATTTTAATATATTTTTTGAAATGCGCGCCCAGGCGGAACTTTGGGTTTTGGCGGATTTGCGGGTTTTTTAGTGTATTTTGCAAATAGCGCGGGTTAGGGGTAATAGTGGGTTTTTACAAGGCCTTTTGCAAGTAAAATAGGTAAATCTTTTCAGAGGGTTGTGAAGGGAAAAAGGGGTAGGGCTTAGGTTATTAGACTGACCAGAGGTCAATTTAATCCCTGTTTTTGGGCATATGGCTATAATTGCCATGGGGAGGGAATATTTATACATTGCTTGGGGTCTATACACCATAGTGTTTATAATAGTAGGGGAAAAGGGGAACATAGGGGATTTAGATAATAAGAAGTTAGGAGTTAATATGAGTGGAGAAGGTGAATGAGGGGGGATATACATTAAGTTTATATGAAATCAACTTAGTTCAGGAAGTAGATCAAAATGAAAAGAATTTTACACAAGAAATGTGGCTCCTAAAGAAACAAGAACCAACAAAAGACTTTGACTTCTTCCATGAACATAGGTAGTATTGGGATGTTAGTAATGAGTATAATGGGGGTAATCAGGGAGTTAGACATGCTTCATTGAGTTGCTGCAAAACTGTTGAATGAGAGACCTGCACTGGCACCATGTTTTTCCTTTGCTTGAGCCAGTGACAAAGGAATCATGCTTCTGCAACCCCATCTACCTACCCACTCTATTGCCTAGCATTTTTTGTTACTCCAAGGAGGGTGCACTTAGACTTGCAAACCCTTATGTGCCTTTTCTTTTGATTTTCTATCTAAGGCTAGCCTTATTGCTTCCAAGGCCCCAGATTAAACAGTTGGGAACCTTCATTCTCTACCTAACTACTTTATCTGCCAAGATTGAACTGTTTGGACAGATTTCTTTCTCTAATCTACAACAGAAAATTGAAACATGGGATGACCCAGCTTAGACTGTTGGATCACCCATCCAGAAGTGGGGCAATACCAACCAACTGTGAACATGTGCCTTCCACAAAAATATGAGATCTTTGCATCACCAAAGTAGATCATATTGGCACTTCCCCTGCCAATCATGAAAAATGAAACCTATTGGTATAGGTAGCTAACAGTGGCTCCACTTGGGGATGGTTTTTCTTCTTGAAAGACCAAGAACAAGAGGTCAGATTGCCTTGGCTTTTGACTTTCTCTTCAAAACTTGAAAATTTTCTCTTTGTACTTCAAAACTGGAATCTGCCCCCATTGTGGACCTTGCTGAAATAAAACCTTTTGCTGCTTATGTACAACAACTTCTTAACTGAACTATTTGTATGCTGAAAGAAAATATATACAACTGATTATGTACAGAAGGAGAAACCCTGCTATATACATGGAAAGTAGTCAAAATAGTGCTTCAACATCCGGCCATTCACAGGGCCTTCATCCAAGTCAGTTTCATCCAGATTTTTCTGGAAGTAAGTGTTGTTTTCTTGTACTGCTTGGATAACAAATGGTCCTCTCCAAAGAGAATCAAATTTTCCATGTTTCCCTTTATCTTCCCTTCTTGAATCCCACTTGAGGACTTTGTCACCAATGTTGAAATCTTCAGCCTTAGTCCTTCTATCAAAAGCTTTCTTTAACTTTTCTTGTAGAACTTGAACTCTGCTATAAACTTGGTCTCTAGTTTGCTGCAAACATATTATTTGATTGATCCTTCTTTGCATGTCATTGGGCTCAGCTTGACTTTCTTGAAGTAGTTTCATAACAGGGACCCCTAGTGATGAAGGAAATTTGGATTCTAATCCATAGACTAACTCATATGGGCTGACCCCAATGGATCTCTTGGTTGTTAGTCTATCTTCCCATAAGGCATTCACAAGCTTCTTATGCCAATTCTTCTTATTTTCTTCCAACACCTTCTTTATGATGTTCACAAGGCTTTTATTTGATGATTCAGCTAGGCCATTTCCTTGAGGGTAGTATGCAGTGGAATGGCCCAAAGTAATATGAAATTTGTGGTAGAAGTTCACCATCTTCTTGGATCTAAAAGTAGCAACATTGTCTGTTATTAGCTTGTTGGGGCAACCAAATCTAGACAATATGTTATTCTCCAAAAACTGAATGATAGTTAAATCATTTGCCTGTCTACATGGGATGGCCTCAATCCATTTGGTGAAGTAGTCTGTGGCTGTGAGGATCCATCTATGTTGGCCTGAAGATGAGGGATGAATTTCCCCAATGAAATCCAAGCCCCATTGTTGAAAAGGTCTCTCTGTTGCAATAGGCCTCAAAGGAAGTGGCAGTAACTTTCTCTTTCCCTCAAATATTTGACACTTATGGCATGAGGTAGTGAAATTTTTAACATCAGAGAACAAAGTGGGCCAATAGTAACCAGCCCTCAGTATCTTATCCACAGTAGACTTCCAATACAAGTGTCCACCACAATCACCTGCATGAAATTCTTTCATGACATTATCAGTCTCATCCATATTCGAACAGTTCAGCAGTATACCTTCATGATTTTTCCATAGTAAGTTACCATCTATGACACAAAATCTTGAAGCTTTCATTTTTAGAAATCTAGATTTGGTTCTGAACAATCCTGGAGGAGCACACAGGTTTTGCAATATATAACAAATATCAGAATACCATAGGGATTGTTCAAAGGCTACATTGATCTTTGGAGTCGCCAGCTCCGGTTCATTGTCCAGTTGGTTAATGTCCAAGGCTTGAAAATTTGTTTCAGACATTAATTTAGCCAAACCTTGCCCTTTTATCAGTTTTGTAGGTTTTATTTCAATGTCAAATTCTAAAATGTTGGCAATCCATTTTCCTCTTCTGCCCTCCAAGTTTTCTTGAGTGAGTATGTCTTTCACAATGGGACTTGGTACATAAGCTATAACATGGGAGTACAGGATGTAGATCCTGAAGTCTTTGATGGCTTTGACCAAAGCATAAGCTTGTTTTTCCATGATCTGATATTTCAGAGGTGCATCTCTAAGAGCTCTACTAAAGAAAGCAATAGGTTTCTCATTTCCTTGGTCATCTTTCTGCAATAAGACAGCAGCAATGGTATGCTGGGAGGCAAAAGAGAAAATGATAAACTCTTTGTCAAATTGAGGATTTGTTAAGACTGGAGTTTGGGTAAGGGCCAATTTGATACCTTCAAAAGCTTGATTTGCTTCTACTGTCCACTTTACTTTTGAATCCTTTTTTAGCATGTTGTTTAGTAATCTGATTAATTCTGCCAAGTTTGGGATAAACCTCCTTAAAAAGTTGATCTTTCCCAAGAAGGCTTGTAATTCTTTAATGTTTCTTGGATGGGGCATTTGCAAGATGGCCTTTATTCTATCTGGATCAATTCTAATACCATGCTTTGAAATAATATGACCCAATAACTTGCCTTCTTCCAAACCAAACAGGGATTTCTTGGGATTTAAGGAAATTCCATATTTCCTACAAGTTATGAATATTTGCCTTAGATGTTTCAAATGTTCAGGGTCAGATTTTGAAAATGGTGTAAGGTCATCTAAGTAAACCACAAGGAAATCATGAATCTCTTTGGCAAAAGCAATATCCATTGCTCTTTGAAAGGTAGCTCCTGCATTTTTCAACCCAAAAGGCATTTTGACATATTTGAAGGTTCCCCATGGGGTTGTGAATGCTGTTTTGTCCTGATCATCAGGGTGAACTAGGATCTGGTTGAAACCTGAGAATCCATCAAGTAAGGAAATTCTTGAGGCCCCCACTACTCTTTGCAAGATGTGATCCATCTTGGGTAAGGGGTAATTATCTTTTAGGGACACTTGATTCAAGTTCCTTAGATCAACACAAAACCTCATTTCACCAGTTTTCTTTCTTGTAGGGACCAAATTTGAAATCCAATCAGAAAACCTGATTGGTGCTATGATGCCAGCTTTAAACATTTTTTGTACCTCTTTCTCAATTGAAGGGAGAAGCATTGGGTTGATTCTTCTCAATTTTTGCTTGAATGGCTTTTGATTAGGCTTGAGAGGGATAGTATGTTGAATAACAGAGGTGTCATAGGATTTCAAATCCTCATAACTCCATGCAAACACATCTTGGAACTCTTTAAAGAGGTCAATGTATTTAGGCTTCTGGTCAGGAGGTAAGGATGCAGACAATTTTATTATTTTGGGTTTTTGAGGAGCCCCAATGTTGTATTCTTCAATGGCAGCATTGAGGGGCTGCATTTTCGGTTTTCTAGGGACATCATTTGAGTCAAAAATGTCCTCCAACGGAGTTAGGCCTGTTGGCAGAAAGTTATCCTTTAGCTCTATAATTTCAGCCTCTGTACTAGCTACTTCATCAAAATGCAATGGTTCAAGTTGCAACATATTTTCCTTGTCAAATTTTGTTGGACAAAGGATTTGATTTGCTGTTTTGATCGACACTGCTGTTTGATCCTGTTCATTTAGCGGCTGTGTGTCTTTCACAGAGTCAACATCAATGTTCAAACCTGAAAATTCATGCTGCAAGGTTAAGAAACTGTTTATTTGTGTGTCATCCTCAAACACCTGCCAATCTTTGACATTGTTTGGGACAGAAGGTCTGTGTTTTATTTCAGCTGTAAAACAGTGATTGGGTTCAAAAGGCAATTTGCATGTGCTAGCGAATGTGGCCAAACTGTGTGCATGAAGATTGTGAGTTATAGCTATTTTGGTTATTTGAAATTCAGTGAAGGTTTTAAGCATTTGAATAGCAGCAGACCTGTATGACCTTACTCTTTTGTCATTGGTGACAAAATTGCCTTTCACTTGTTGGATAATAAGGTCTGAATCTCCCATGATTGAGAGTTTTGTGGCCTCTAATGATTTTACCAGTTTGAGGCCTAGCAAAAGAGCCTCATATTCTGCCATATTGTTGGTACATCTGAAATTAAGCCTATAGGCCCGACCTTGTGCATGATTGCTTTGTTTGTTATGAATCCACACTCCAACTCCTGCCCCTAATTTGTTGACTGATCCATCAAACTCAAGAAACCATAAGATTTCCTTTTTTAAGGGATTTTCAACATCCTTTCTATAACTTGGGATTATAAGTTGGAGTTCTTGTCTTTCATCTGGTTTATCTTCTAGGACTGATTCATCAATTGGTTTCTCAATCTTGATTTCTTGGGGAGTCGGTTGCTCACTCTCATGCATATTTTGTTCAAGTGTGACAGATTTGTTATCACTCTCTGGACTTATATCATTATTGAACAGAATAAAGGAATCCATATCTGAATGGACTGCATAAATGGGGAAATTTTGAGGTTTTTCCTCACTTCTCACCATGTATTTCATAAGTGACTCTCTATATAGCCTCTTGGGTTGACCAAAGACTGAGATGGTGGCATATGACATGTCTAATTGCAGGGAACCTTGGAGTTTAGCCCCCCATGATCTTGATAACAACATTCCATATTTGGGTGGGATATCAGCAACTACAACATCCATTAAGATTGTTTTGTTTGGATACTGGACCAGGGATACACATAGATCTTTTATCAAACCTAAACACTTAACTTGGCTGGAGTCAAATGAAAATAGGTCCTTATATGGTCTTGTAATGTCTAGGTTGAGTCTCTCCATCACTGATTTAGGCATAAGGTTATGAGAGGCGCCTGAATCAAACATTGCATTGTGTAATATCTTATCATGAACATGCAAGCTGACATAAAAAGGTAAGATCCCGGTAACCGCTGTCTTTCCATC
The DNA here is from genome assembly GCA_031772625.1 of Pinus tabuliformis. Classification (NCBI taxonomy): domain Eukaryota; kingdom Viridiplantae; phylum Streptophyta; class Pinopsida; order Pinales; family Pinaceae; genus Pinus; species Pinus tabuliformis. The sequence continues at coordinate 836,569,745 of CM062804.1, forward strand.
AACCTCTGGACCGAAAAGTAGTTCTGGGGTATCATCCAACACATTGACATCATCTTTATTATGGGTAAGTTCAAGGGATTTTTTGATTTGTTGTTTGTAAATGTCATGCTTGGCTAGCTCTGAAAGAGGAATGGCTATCTTCAACTTGCCAATTTCAGCTTCTAAGTCAAAGGGTTTTTCAGATTGGACCTTGGTATTGTGGTTGACAACCTTTTCTTTGTTATTTAAGTTTTCTTCTTGGTTTTCACTCTGATCTTGAGGCTTGTCCTTTTTACTCATCTTTTGGGAAGTAATGCTTGGATTAGGCTGCAAGGGTGATGTAGCCATTGATTGTTGATTTGAGGGAGATGCTTCAGTTATTTCTTCAACTGTTACTTCATTTGTAATTGATTCAGCTTTGTCAATTGGCTCTGTGACAATGGTTTTCTTAGGCAGTGGAGTGTCCTTTGTTTTCTTAGGCTGTGTCACATTTATAGTTCTACTTCTTAGTTTGTACTGTTTATGAACTTCAAAAACAGCTGTATCATATCCTTGCTTAAAGTCAAAAGACTCACCTGATTTCGTTTGAAATTGCTTTACTTCATCTTCTTCCTGATCTTCTTGAGTCAGGAAAACTTGCTGTTCATTGTTTAAACCCATCAAATTAATGTGGGTTTCATCTATTTGCTCGTTAGAAGTAGATGTTTCAGCATAATTTTCTTGGAAAGGAGGTCTGACCTCATTTTCAGGGCTTGCCTTTCCAGCATGTTGATTTTGGTTTCTCCTAAAATTTGGATTTCTGACAGGATTGTTTTGTGGGCCTTCCCATGATGATTTTCTCTCAACTGACTCCACTCTCTCACCTAATCTTTGCATACCGTTGATTATTGCATCCAGTTTCTGATCCCAGCCTGAAGGCTCTTCTTTAAAGGTAGTCTTTCTCTCAGTTCTTGTCCTATTTCTCTTCGCTATCAGGTTGGCTTCTACACTAACTCCTATGTCCTGCATTTCAGCTAAAGTTCGGGGAGCTCTTTCTCTTAATTGGTATGCCATATCCGAATCAAACCCATCAGGAAAGGTGTATAGAGCTAGATCAGGTGGGGGTCTGAGATTTTGGGGAATAGCATTGTAGACATTGTTAAAATGAGCACAATAGTCCAAGACAGTTTCTTGGGGACCTCTTTTGATAGTATTGTATTCAGATAAAATATGAAGTGGGTCCTTTTTCTTCTCCCATCGGTTGATAAAGCTTTGATACAGGGCTTCAGGGTCAGCTATAGAGTTTGCTGCTAGTGACCTAAACCATGTTCTTACATCTCTTGTTAGGCTTTGCACAAAAATTTTCATCCTTACCCCATCATCATCTATCTCGTAATTTTCAAAGTAGTCCTGCAATTTTTTAGTATGTTGAAGGGCTGAATAAGAGCCAGTACCATCAAAATATGATATTTTAGTTTGATAATCTTGAGGCATAGGCCCTAGATTAGCCGGTAACTGCAGTGGGGAATATCTATTAGCGATGTTTGGTGGGACAATAGGGATAACAGGGATGAATGGGACAAGTGGAGGAAATGGGATGAAAGGGGTATGTGTAGTTGATGGAGTGGTTGAAAGGATACCTTGTGAAGTGGATGAAGAACTAGGAGATTGTGGGCCAGTTGTATGAGGATGTAGAGAAGCCTTAGCAGGGGTTGGAATGTCAATTTGGAGACCTGCTTCAGAACTTGAATCTGATAAAGTCCCTTCTGATTTGTGTCTCTTGAGGATTTTTGAAATCAAATTCGGATTTTGAAACTCGGGTGCTGGATCAGGATCTGGGTTTGATCTTGTGTAATGAGTTTTCTTCTTAGGAGCCAGCTTCTATAATTTTCTTTGAGAGAATTACTAAGGAGGTAGTAATGTTTTGATAGGGACTGGTCAGTTATGGCTCAACTATATGAAAATTAAAACTGAATAAAGATTGACTGAGGCAGCTTTTATATACTCCTGCAAATGCAAAGCAAAGGCAGTTTCTAAGGCTATCTGGCTGTCACTCAGGCTTTATCTACAGCATTAAGATTCAGACAGGAGGTTGCAAAGTTCATCGATTCCCCAGCGGAGTCGCCATTTATGTTAACGCCTAGGTTGTTCCCTATGACTCCCAAGGGAATACGGCCGGGGTAACCACTAACCAAGCTTTGGATTACAGGTCCTAGCCTACCTGTAATCAGAGAGGGCTCTCTCTTTAAGTTTTAGCTTTGTTTAGTAAAGATTTTAGGCTAGTTATGGGTTTAGTTTTTTGTTTAAAGTTTTGGTTGTGAACTATTGTTGTGAGAAGGGCATGAAAGGTTTGGAAGATGTTAGTCCATTGGGCATTTGGAGTCAGAAATTCGAGACAGTCCTGGTACCTGTGATGGAGAAAGTTTTACTGCAAGGCTAGATGATTATTCTTAATATAATTTCTGATTAGTGAGTGAAACAGTGGGAGATGGGATTACAGACAGTGTGGTAACAATTTGAGCAGCAATTTCTACTTAGTAGCATACATGAATTACTAAATAGGAACTGCGAAAGATTCAGGGTTTATTGGAGCAGTTAAGAATTCCAATTAAACAACTGAGCCTGTAGAAAACATTTATAGTAAAGAAAGATTGAAATCAGGGTGTCTCCATGGACAAATCCTGAGCTATTCTTTTTCTTTCTTCCTAAATTTAGAACAACATATGAGAGATATGAGTTAAACAGATAATAAAACATTAACAGAGATAGAGAAAACTTATTATATTAAGCCATAGCACTAGAATCCTGTAGCATTCAATGGTTCCAAGACAGCATGCATCAGTAAGACCAAATTTCTGTAAACTCCAAGCTTTCTTTGTATTATTCCTCCAGAGATTACAGCCGAGTTCTCCTTTTTTAACAAGAAACAACAACCCCTGAATCAACTGCGTGGGGGAGATTTTATACAAAAATATCAAGTAAAATATCTAGAATGAAAGTTATTGAGCAATAACTGTCTCTACCAACTTTGTACAGTGAAGTTATTACAAAAATAAAAGCCTGTAGTAAAGGCATATAACAGCTGTTTGCTGTTTGTCAGTTGATGATGACTTTTGGGCCCAAGGGCCGGCTGCGTTAATTCTTGGATGGCTCCTGCTGACGACGGCTGCTGTAGATGACACGTTGAGGCCCTGATGCCTTTGGGATGCCAACCTGCAATCGTTGACTTGTGGTTGCTGATCTGTGACTTCTTTATTCATTCTCTGCTTGCTGTAAAACGCATTTGATTAATTTATTTTATCAAATCACAGCAAAATCCTTATCATATCTGTCCACCATTGATCAGTGGGCAACTGATGCCTTTGCATTTTATGGAGTGTCTCATTTGCATCTGTATATTTGTAGTAATTAGGGGGGGCTGCAAACAGATGATTGATTTCATGTTCTATATAAAACAGATTTTCTAGTTTATCATACAACTCTTGTCTTGTGGGCGGCCCAGTTTCTTCCGAAGTGCTAGATGAGGGAGTCAACTGATCAGTGATGTAGTTGTTGACTCTTTTTGCATATTGCTCATGAGAAGATAGCCTTCCTGCGCTGTTTAGTAACATGGGGAGTCCCCTGTCATACAATGTCGTGATATTGGCCCCAAAAACATTTACCTCTGCTTGAATATCCTGACATTTTCTTTCTAGAGCCTGAACATAGTTTCTGAGGGTGAGTACCCTTTTGATCATCAAAATTGTATCAGTTCTATCTCTGATACCCAAGTTTTCTAACTGTATGCCAGTTCTGTTGTTCAACACATTAATCATTCTAGTAGCTATATCTGGCATACTTCCTAGAGCAGCTCTGGCTTTTTGATTTTCTGCATAAGCCTTGCCCAGCAAATCCATTTTCTCATGGATGGTCTCTATATATTTCCATTGGTCTATGATTGATTGACCAATCTTTGACCATATGATTTTCTTGAGCTCTGTTATTGCTTTGCCCATGGCCATCTCTTTCTCTAGCTCTTTGCTTTTTCTTTCCAAGGTCCTTACTTCCCTTGTCTTTTCTGCCACCTGTTGCTTAGATTTATCATGTTTCTCATTAAGTGTGGCCAATTTCTCCTTGGTTTCATTCAGCTCTGCCATCTGGGCTTCTAGGACTTTAATTTCATTCATCAACTTCTGCATATCAAGGCTTGGAGCCTGCTCTGATGTTGGTGCTGGTGTTGATGTTGATGGAGCTGTCTCAACTGTCTGCACTGTAGGAGGAGTGACAATTTGAGGGGGTTCCTCAAGGTCGATTACTTGCTGAGGGGGCTGAGATGTCTGGCCTCCTTCTTTCTGTTGTAGGGCTGCCTGCAGTGCAGCCTCTGTCTCTACCAATTTTCCCTCTGTCTGGGCAAGTTGTTTATGGAGAGATACCATCATGGCTGCTACATCTTGGTCCTGCCTTCGCTGGGCAACCTCTTCTGTTTGAGGGTGAAGGGTTGCTGGGATCTTTATCGTCTTTCTTAAGGCTGCAATGTCTGAATCCTTTATGTTTAGCAGCTCCTTTATAGCTTTAGGGTCCTTTGGATCATGCCCAAGCTCTATGATTATATCCTCTAAAGACCTTATCCTGTTGTCTTTAGCCTGGGAGGATGCCTTTTCTAACTCCAATTGTGCAGCAGTATTATTCAAAGAATTCTGCAATCTATAATTTATCAATGTTTTGTCTGCTAGAGTAGCATACACCATCTCACCCGTCTATTTATGCAATTCAATTTGGTCCATTGGGTGGATGTCCTTGGACAAGATTTCCAAGTTTGTTCTTATATAATCAGCTGCAGACTGTGGCTGCAGCGCTGTGGGCATGAAATGGCTCATTATCATTTTGCCCTCTTGCACATCATATGCAGACATCAACCTCTGCTGGTTTGTAGGAGCCATTTTCAACAAGAGATTGTACAGTTGTAACCTCACCGGTTCATTTTTGGTCTTGATGTCTATGAATTGTTTCTTTATGCTAGACTCACCCTTTCTTTGTTGCCCTGAGGAGCTGACCTCTCCTCCAAGTATTCTTTGCTGCTCTTGCTGTAATGAGCTAGCTGATACCTCTGTGCTGGGTGGACCCATCTGTGTTTGACCAAAAGGCATCTCCTCCTCTGAAAAAGGATCGAGCCTTTGTCTCTTTTCCCCTTGCTGTGATGTTGCTGTACTAAGGGGAGTCTGTTCCTCTCTATCTCTCTTCTTACCCCTCTCTTCATTGATAGGGGTTTGGAGCACCGAAGTCTCCACTGTAACATTCTGTACTGGGGCCTCCTTTTCTTGCATTTTCTCATCATGAGGACTAGGAGCCTCTGCCATTTCTTCCTGCTTTTCAGGATGATTTTCAGGCTGTTCTTCTTGGTCTTCTGGCTCTTTTTCTTGGGCTGATCGCTGCTCTTCAGGGGCCTTTTGCTGTTCTGTTTCCATGCCTGTATCCTTAGCTGAAGTCTCTGCTGTAATTGGGGCTTGGACTGCCTTTTGTGGAGCTGTGGATGATGAGGCAGCTGCTCCCACTTGAGTGCCTGAAAGAGAAAATACCTGTGAACAAAGCTCTAAGTCAGCCAACTTTTGGAGATTTCTTATTGCTCTTTGAGCTAATTCTTCTTATGTAGTAGTTTCTTCTAAGGTGCCTTCCCCCCATTCTAGTTGATTTGCATATTTTTCTATGTGAGGCAACCTTAAGTGATCATAACTGGCCAGCCTATATCTGACCCTTCTTAAGCTTATGAAATGAGTGGGGTCGTATGGTTTCCAAAGGAAACTGGTCTGTAAGCCAAGGCCTTCTAGCATTCTATCTGCCTCTTGCCAACCTTCCTCCCTTTTATTGTAGATGAAGTGGCCTAACTGGTTTCTAACTTTAAGCTGTGTTTTTTTGCCCCTGCTTGAAAAATGGAGTACATCAGCATTCCCAAATTGCCTGAAATACTCCAGGGCAAACAATCTCATAGGCACATATCTGGGCAATCTGTATGGGGCCAACTCACACCCATATATTCTGATAACTGTGTGGTTTTGGTAAAAATACCAATCCCCAATGCTGTATACCTTGGACAACTGAAGAATCCTCTGCATCTCATCAGTTAGTCTTGGAGGAGGTGAGCTCAGAAGCAGAGACATGGCTGGGTGGATGAAGAGGTCTATAAACTCACAATAAGTGTAAGGGGAACAAGACCTACAGTGGAAAGCAGAGGACCAATAGACCACTGACCTTGGATTGCCTTGTGCATCCACTCTTTTCACAGAAAAAGGAAATTTCTCATGCTGATAGTATAGGATTAAATGGTAGATATAGGAGGTGTATCTGAACACCCTTTCTCTTGCCAAGTCTATCAATTGCTCATGTATTTTATTGGAGATGTAAGTGGCATAGTCATAACAGATTGGGGGCTTACCAGGGGAAAACATGGCCATTATCACCAGCATAGTTTCATCAACAAATTCTATTGAATTATAGCCCAATATGGGACTAATCATGTCTGCAAGGTCTCTGCCCAATTGATTCAGGTATACATGATGAATGGGAGGGTACTTCATGGTCTCAGAGGTTGAATCAATGAACAAATGATTTATCTTGGTGATTTGAGCATCTGTCAGTTTAGCTCCTTGTTTTATCAGATCCATCAATGATAAAGGAACTAATTTCTTAGCAGTATTGAAGTTTAGCATCTCTCTGATGGCTGCAGGGGTGACATAAAAAACAACTGAGCCTGAAGGGTCAAGCACAACCCTCTGAGTGGGGTCATAGCAGTCAGCACATCGGTGGATTAGGTCAGGGAACTGGTTGACCTGAGGGAGCTTGAAGATGGGGAGGAAAGAGTCCCAAATGCCCAATATATCCATTCCACTATCATGCTTGAGTTTCAATTCATTTAGCAAGTGAATGTGATACTTGCTATGCATTAGCATTTCCTCTGATATTTGGTAATCTTGATCTGCTAATGATTTCCACTCCAACTCTCTCTGAGGGGCATTCAATGGAGCAACATTCAGGGCAACAGGGGCTACTGGTGTATCCATGTTTTATACGTGAATTTGGGTTGAATTTCGACTATTTCTGGAAGAAATACCGTCCTGCGCGGTAGCTTAGGTAATTTGCTGAATTGCAGCCTGTTTCAGGGCAACAGGGGTGTAATTAGGCACAATTGGCCGGTTAAAAACTAATGGAATTGGCTTTAAGGCGTAGCAGGCCTATCTCTCTGGGGAAAATGATCAATTTTGATGGTTTTCTACCAATGCAGGACGAAACAGAGCGCACAGTTGGGGAATTGACAAATACCTGGTTTAATGACGGTATTTGAGCTTGGTTGCAGTCGAATTCTGGGCGGCAACAACTCCGAATGGTCTTGGTAAGGTGCGGCAGCAAAGGACGTGAAAATGCATGCAGGAGGCAGAGCAGAAAAACACGAAAAAATGCGCAAAAATGGAAAAATTCGGCCAAATATGGACTTTTTGGCGTTGGCGCGAAAATTTGGATGACATCAGCATGATGTCATCAGGTGGGGTCAGGGTCGGGTGACGTCAGCATGACGTCATCGGGTGACGTGGCGGCCTGTGAGTGGTCCACGGGGACTGCATAGGTGGCGTGACAGCTCGGAGCGATGGCGGGCGGGGGCGCTGATGCGGCGGTGAGGTGGCGTGACGTTGGCATGACCGGTCAGTGGAAAACCGGGAGTGGTAAGAGGTTTTATATCGCACCGCTATTCATACGGAAGCGGGATTGTCAGAGGCTGGCCCGATCTGGTAATATGGCGCCGCGTGCCCCCGTGTGTACGTCAGCGGACGTCATTTTTCGGAGGCTAACGGCAGTACATCGGGGCCGCTCCGAAATTGATAAGGGCCGTCGGATGGGAAAGTCTAGATCCGACGGCTGGCGGGAGGGCAAGTTGTCAGGGCAATATGGCAGCGGGCGGGGAATATTTTAATATATTTTTTGAAATGCGCGCCCGGGCGGAACTTTGGGTTTTGGCAGATTTGCGGGTTTTTTAGTGTATTTTGCAAATAGCGCGGGTTAGGGGTAATAGTGGGTTTTTACAAGGCCTTTTGCAAGTAAAATAGGTAAATCTTTTCAGAGGGTTGTGAAGGGAAAAAGGGGTAGGGCTTAGGTTATTAGACTGACCAGAGGTCAATTTAATCCCTGTTTTTGGGCATATGGCTATAATTGCCACGGGGAGGGAATATTTATACATTGCTTGGGGTCTATACACCATAGTGTTTATAATAGTTGGGGAAAAGGGGAACATAGGGGATTTAGATAATAAGAAGTTAGGAGTTAATATGAGTGGAGAAGGTGAATGAGGGGGGATATACACTAAGTTTATATGAAATCAACTTAGTTCAGGAAGTAGATCAAAATGAAAAGAATTTTACACAAGAAATGTGGCTCCTAAAGAAACAAGAACCAACAAAAGACTTTGACTTCTTCCATGAACATAGGTAGTATTGGGATGTTAGTAATGAGTATAATGGGGGTAATGAGGGAGTTAGACATGCTTCATTGAGTTGCTGCAAAACTGCTGAATAAGAGACCTACACTGGCACCATGTTTTTCCTTTGCTTGAGCCAGTGACAAAGGAATCATGCTTCTGCAACCCCATCTACCTACCCACTCTATTGCCTAGCATTTTTTGTTACTCCAAGGAGGGTGCACTTAGACTTGCAAACCCTTATGTGCCTTTTCTTTTGATTTTCTATCTAAGGCTAGCCTTATTGCTTCCAAGGCCCCAGATTAAACAGTTGGGAACCTTCATTTTCTACCTAACTACTTTATCTACCAAGATTGAACTGTTTGGACAGATTTCTTTCTCTAATCTACAACAGAAAATTGAAACATGGGATGACCCAGCTTAGACTGTTGGATCACCCATCCAGAAGTGGGGCAGTACCAACCAACTGTGAACATGTGCCTTCCACAAAAATATGAGATCTTTGCATCACCAAAGTAGATCATATTGGCACTTCCCCTGCCAATCATGAAAAATGAAACCTATTGGTATAGGTAGCTAACAAGGCCTTCTAGTCGATTAGATCCTGCAACACTCATCCAATAACATGTGCTTAAAGAGGAGGAGGGCTCATGAAATAAGGGACAAGATAGAGAGGTAAGAGAGTGCTGCTCTTTGATAAATGGGAGGTGTATGAGAGTAGTGGAACAAAATAGACATAAAATAATAAGCATTAAAAATAAGAAACACGGAGAAATAAAAGAAGGGTGAAAAAATAGAGAACAAAGTCGAAAAGAGAGGAAAACTTGAGAAGAAAAAAAATGAAAGAAACTTGTATAACAATAGATAAATCATAAGCATTTGGATAAATAATTAATTTTGCTTTATATCCATGCTTGTGAGCCATTTCTAATCATTGTTTAGTAATTAAAGATGTGAATATTAAACTAAAAGTAGTGGCCATAGATAAAAGTAAATTAAAATACTTAAACATGTACATTTATACAATTAACACCTTAATATTTTTAAATTACATGTGCACAATTTGACATTTATTATAACTCAATGATTACTTTTAAATTACAACCACATAAATTGTTCTATCACCTAATAATTAATAAAAAAAATTCCTTTTTCTTCTTAAGTCTAAAAATATATACCTTTTCTAAAGTACGATTTTCATGTTTTTTTTTTTTTTTTTAATTTATATAATTCTTATTAAAAAAAAATTATTTATGATTATAATTGGAGAAAATTTGAATAGTAAAAATTAATATTAAAATGTAAAAAAATTGATAAATTTTATTAACCATTAATATATAAATTATTTTTATAAAATTATTTAAATTTCTAATAATTTTATATAACTGAAATCTTGAGGGTAGATTATGTACATCTATGTGAATTTTAGCAGTCAAATTATTAAGAGAACACAGGTCCTTCGTCCCATAAATAAAGAAATATTAAATACCAAATTGGTTTATCCTTTGACCAAAACTTAAAATTAAATTATTGTTATTTTTTTGTATCTAGAGGAATGAGCAACTCTCCCAACCTCTTACTATCCCTAGTTGAGGTGCCCCCTTTGGGGCTAAAATTAAACTATTCTTATTATTATAATATACAATTTTAATATTTTTTGTAAAATGGACAAAAAAAATTACTGGCTATAAAATTTAATTTTCATTTTTTTTAAATGAAAAATTAAATCCTTTAAAATTTGAACTCTTAAATTTTTTCTCAATCTTCCTATATAAATTATTAAACACATTTTCATTTAAAACACATTTATTTTATACCATATACATAAACACTAGTCTCCTTGCACATAATACTTCATTTACAAAGCCATTATAATATTTTATTTACAATGTCATGATTAGTTGAACTGCCCATTAGCAAACAAAATTAAACTATTATTATTATTATAATAATATAAAATTTTAATAACACTTATAAAATGGAAAACAAAAATACTATCTATAGAATATAATTTGCATTCCTTTTTTAAATGAAAATTAAATCCTTTAAAATTTAAATCCTAAGATTTTTCTGAACCTGCTTATATTAATTATTAAAAACTTTTTCATTATATATATATATATATATATATATATATATATATAATCTATTATTTTATAAATTTATTTACATAAAAAATATAAAAAATAATTATTTGAGAATTGAAACTTACTTAATACTTTTATATATAATTGTTCATTTTAAAAACAGTTTTATTTAATATAATTTACATTAAAAAAAAATATTTTCAAATTGAGCATTTTATTTAGTTGCAATGTATTTATTTTAGGGTTTCATGTGTCCATAATTTGATGGAGATTTGTTGACATCCCAAGTTTAAAGTTTAAATTGTGAACTTAACCAATTTTAATTATAAAAATCAAGATTTAATCAAAAAAACAATTTCATTTAGGAAAATTCTAAAATTTATAATATTTAATATTTAGAACACTGGTGGGACTTTTGCAACTAGAAATCAAAATCAAGATTTAATAAAAAAAACAATTTCATTTAGGAAAACTCCAAAATTTATAATATTTAATATTTAGAACACTTGTGGGACTCTTGCAAATAGATTTCAAACACCAAAACTGCAGATGCAGGAGTTGGTGATGGGACTTGGGCTCATGGGTGACACCTTAGATTTGAATGCCGGTGAGACTCTTGCAATTCAAATCAATTCCAAACACCAAAACTGCAAAGGCCAAAATTGGTGATGGAACTTGCTTTCTTATAGCTTGTATCTTCCTACACTACCAGCCTAGAAAAAGCCCATAATTATTTGAATAATTTATGAATGTCACTATATTTATTTGAATAATTGATTTTAAGAGACTGGTTGGAATAGGATGTTTTTGACATGTTGTTTAATTTCCGTATCGTGTGCAAGTGTTAAACCGTCTCCTTGCTGGTAAAATAGCTGCATCATTCTTGCATTGTCAAAAACCAGTCCCCTGCATTTGTCCGGCACATCTTTTGCCTTCAAAAATTCCTCCAAATTTGTGAGGGCGTTTTCCATAAGAGTATAAACATGTTTGAGAGCTTCTCCCTCTGACAATTCGGGATGGTCCTTCATATAACACTGTACGGCAGAGGCCACCTCTCCTCGACTTCTCTCTGCCTGCACATAATTAGCAACAGAACAAGTAAATTAGAAGATATTAAGTACAGGGGTTACAGATCAAGTAAATTAGAAGCTATTAAGTACAAGGGTTATAATATTTGATTATAAGAGATCGAGTACCCTGCCTGGTAAGTTTTGGTATCGTTTATCAAACGCGCGGTCAAGCACATGAGATATGCAAATTTGGATCGGTAATCAATTTGGGAGAGTATGTGATCCGTAAGAACCTCTCCGGTGAACAGAACAGTGATGAGAACCATAGTTGCCAGTGCTACTGATACAGTAGCGGTCTCTATGTATTCCTGGAAGGATGGCACATATTCAGATTCGGACCATTCTGCTTCTTTGGTGAATGCTTCTATCTGGATCTCCCACTGCCATATATCATATTACCCATAAATCCATAATCAGTATTTAATTAACTTTGCAGGAAATGAACAGCTCCTATAATATCAAACTTATAAACTTAATACATACTAAATTTCGAATGTAACCTAGCACGTCGTGCCCCTGTCTCTTGCGGCCTTCTTCTGCTATTTCATTAACCAAATTGTAAAGACCCAGTAAGCATATTTTCATGGATTTTGGCATTCGGTCCAACAGAGAGTGATCCCATCTAGAACAACGACGAAGAATAGGCATGTGGTTAGAAGCGACAATAATCATAGAAAGTTTTTCTTTTCGTCTATTATTCTTAGATTCAAAGAAATTAATTCTCCACCTTTTAACTGCTTCTGTGAACAGCTTGATGTCTTCTGCAGATCCATGAGCGTCATATAGGTCGTCTAAAATGACTATGCAGATGCTAGATTTCGTATAAACAGCTCTACACATAGCGAGTTCTGGTTCAAACATAGTAGACGCGATTGAGAAATATATTTCAGCCACACGGTCGCGTGTAAAATTGAGCTCTGCGAAACCTGATGATTTCCACCACCTGTGAACAATGCAATACACTAACTCTCTAAGTACCGAAGATAGAGTTAAATGGAATGAAATTTTGAAAGGAGAGAAATAGAAAGTACGTAACATAAGCTTAAATGATTGAAACATTGAAATATATATAAATGAAATATTGAATAGAAAGAAATATCAAGCACGTAAGATAGGCTTAAATGATTGAAACATTGAATATATAGCACGTAAGTAGCACCTTCGAAGCTCGCGAAGCTCGTTTTGGTGTATAGATTGCACATTATTGAAGTCCAGTTTGGCCAGTTCCAAGAATTTCCCGTTGTTAATGTATGGCATGCTGCTCCCGTCAATTATATATTAAAATATTTTACGTTTAGTATGCTAGACCAATATTGGCTTAATATAAACTTAAATTACAAATATTATAGCGTTTGTATCTTACGTATACATAATTTTCCCAAGCCATGCATCGTTTGGCCCGTAATGTTCAATATAGCTTCTAGCCTCCAGCCTTGGCAGACTCCTATGCCATGGATATTTGAGGGCGTACTCCACCTGCAAATAAAATTAAATTCCTAAAGTATATGGAATATATATATGATCATCGATGTTAGGTTTAGGTGGCAGCAAGACTGAGGTGTTAAAAGAACCAGCAATATTATATACCTCTCCCATAGTGTTCTTTTTAAGACGCCATTTGTCTGACGCATCCATATTTTCCAAAACGTTCCACAGATACCTTTCGGTACAGAGCTTTGCTTCTTCCATCACCGTTTCTCCGGCAAATGCAACGTGTGAGCAACGATTGACGTTTAACATGTCTGTAACTCCTCTCTCTCTTTGACCCATGAAACGGAAGAACTCGCCATTCTCATCTCTAAAAGTTTTTAAAACATCTGCCAGGAATGTTGGTTGCAGAATTCAAGAGGGTGAAAGAAATCAAAGACTTGGCTGTAATTGGCACAACTGCCAGCTAAAACTACATCAGCTAAAACTAGGCTCTTCATGTCAATATTTTCATTTAACTGAGGATAAATTGTATCCATGCAGTCTCAACATTCGAAGGCCCATGGCCGTAACATCAATATCAGCGACATGATTCTCTCTCGCCCATCCAATGCCTCTTTCGTTCCAATGGCTGCGCATCAATTTCGGAGATTAAAAATTTGGGCACTAATGAGCCCGAATCGTTTAGAATGCTTAAAGACATAGTACCTGTAAATATAATCCAATGCCTCCTTGATCTCTTTTTTGAAATGGCGACCGATCCCTAGTCGTTCAATAGTATCAATGGCCCACAGACGTTCAAATAGATCACCCGGATAGTGACACGGCACTACAATAACAAATTCTCCGTTGTTAATATTCATTTTAATTCAATTATTTTCACAAACGAAATAAACTAGCATTTGCACCAGATGTTGCAAAGAAAACGCCGTAAGGCATAAAGTGCGGAAATCCATTATCCATGTAATGTGTGCATTATTCAACAAGATGGATCTCTTTAAATTTGTTGCAAACATTTATGTTATTGCATTGCTAATTTATTTAGAATCTACTACTACCTCCTCTTCTTGGAATATTAAATTTCTTATCACCCCATGATGACAATTCTTCTAATTATTGGAATCACAATTTTTTCCACTTTAGTGGGTTTACCGTCAACCTAAAGAAACATGAATTTGAGTCACTCAACTAAAAAGAAATTGCTAAATTGCTATTTATCATGTTTTGAGTAAAAACAATTAATAACTCATATTTACAACCCTTGAAATATTTACAACCTTTTAAGTCTTGTATTTATAACTCATATTTATAACCCTTTAAAATGAAACTAACTATCTATATTTTTATTAATAATAAAAAGAATCTTCTTTATAAAACTGATACTCACATGCTACTCCTATTGAAAAGAATCAATACTCTTTGATAAGCAAGGAAAGCATTATACTCGACCTCAGGGAACTCAGTGGGCAAAATTATCAATAACTAGTTAATATTGATTTGCATCAATTTCTTTTGGTCCAACCAACAATTAAAATCCATCCCCTGCCACTACAACAATAATACACCATATATCACCTTCCCATTAAAACTGAGAATGAGTTGCAAGTAATTGTGAGAACGCGGATGCCTCATAAGCATGGAGTTAAGTTTGATCCCTGAGCTTTGCTACAATCCTCAACTGTAGAAATATTGAAATTTTTAAGAAGACTCTGGCCATTTCATAAGCTGCTGAGTTGACAGCAGAGTTTGTCTGTTGCTGAGTCCCAATCATAGAGATGTCTATATGAGTTATGTCAATGTCTAAGTAGAGCTGTTGAATATGGAATGTCGGTGTAAGTCCTCATCTATGTCCAACTTATGTCAAAGCAAGGATGCTACATAGGAACAAAGAATTGGTTAATTGGTTGTGTTAAGTTCATGTGCTGGCCTAGCAACCCTGGAACAGGGCAAACAGGTTCATGCTCAAATAATCAAAGTGGGATTGAGTCAGATGTTTTTGTGAGAAGTGCCATAGTTGATATGTATGCTAAATGTGGGAACCTAGATGATGCACGGCTATCATTTGATAAAATTTACAAACCTGACACGGTCTTATGGACCACAATTATATCAGCATATGCTCAGCATGGACATGGCAGGGAGGCATTACTACTCTTTGAAGAAATGCAACAAGCAGGCTTGACTCCAAATCACGTTACATTTCTTGGTGTTCTGGCTGCATGTAGTCATACAGGCCTAGTGGACAAAGGCTGGCACTATTTCTTATCCATGAGTCAGCATCATGGTATTAGACCAAGAGTGGAGCACTATGTCTGCATGGTAGATATTCTTGGTCGTTCAGGGCACTTGGATGAAGCAGAGGACCTTATCAACTCCATCCCTTATGAGCCTGATGCTATTCTGTGGAAGGCCTTGCTTGGTGCTTGCAGAGTCCATGGAAACCTTGATATAGGTAGACGTGCAGCAGAACACCTTTTTGATTTGGAACCTCAAAATGCAGCTTCCTATGTCTTGCTGTCAAATATTTATGCTGCTGCAGGCAAGTGGGATGATGTTGCAAAGGTGAGAAGAATGATGAAAGATAGGGAGGTAAAGAAGAATCCTGGATGTAGTTGGATTGAAATCAAGAATGTGGTGCACAAATTTATTGTAGGAGATAGATCACACCCACAGTCAGAGAGAATTTATGCAATGCTGGATCACTTGTCTAAGCGGATGAAGGAGGCAGGATATATGCCTGACATGTTGTCCGCCCTGAAAGCAGGGAAAAGTCTAGCTAAGGTTCAGCTAATGCGACACCTTCTGAAGCAAAGAACGATCCATTACCCAGCTTCTGGAGTGAGGATACCAATCCTCGACCTCTCCCTTGGCTTACAGGAGCGAAAACCTTGCTCATTTCTTGTCTCTGCAATAATCCTCGTCTGGCGGGTAATTGACTCCACGAGGGTTCATCATCTCATCTTCCTCTTGCGATTGCTCTCTTGGTTGAAAGTGGTTCTTCTCCCCTTTTTGCTATGAGTTATCTAGGTCTTATGAGACCCGTCTTGTTTTCTTGTTCACAGGTGAGTGAATGGTTCTCAATCACAGTTCGAAGGTGGTTTGAAATTATCTTCCCCTAAATAACCAAGTGCTTCCTTTCTTTTTCCAGGTTGACAAATGTTCCACCAAGTCTGCGGCTTATTTATTTTTTTGTTATTAATGCATGGACCCTATTTAATTTCTACGGAAGAGTTTCTCGGAGGAGGGTTTCAGATTTAGCTATGGCTACTTCAACGACGTTTAGGTAGTTTTAACTGCTCTAATTTCTTCTTAATAGTCTAGTCAAGGAGAATGATTACTACAGTTTCCTAGCTTTTTTAGTTTAGACAATGCGATTGATATTTTCATATTGTTTTTCAATTTTCTGGATGTAATGGAACTTAGTTCTTCTTCTGCTTATACCCATACCATGACTATAAGGATTTATTTTAAATTCAGTGTGTAATGAATGACGATTTTTCTTGTTATGTTGTTATTCTATATTTTCAGAATGTCTTTCAATTTTATGTATGTAATGGAACTTAGTTCTCCTTCTACTTATATCCATACCGTGATTTCTGTGTGTAATGGAACTTAGTTCTCCTTATGCTTATACCCATACCGTGACCATAAGGATTTATTTTAAATTCAGTGTGTAGTGAATGACGATTTTCTTGCTATGTTGTTATTCTATGTTAATTATCTTGACAACCACCATGGATTTGGTTCCCTTAAACTTGCTATTTACAAGAATATGGTTTGTGATCTTTCCTGGGTAAGCAAGGGTCTGGCCTGCCTGAACTCGGTTTAACCCACAGGTATAATGTTCTACACTTTTCTTAAATGCACAGTCAGGGATTACTCTTACCGATGGCTCTTGACGGTTATCAAGTGTGAAACTGTGCAATGCCCTGTTTGGAAACAACATGAACATGGAGTATGGGATGTTAGCCACCCCATCTCAAAGCAATTCAACAATTCAAATGTTGAAGTGTTTCATGTTGCCCATTTTCTCAGAGCATGCTTTCTTTGCAACCGACAATTGAACCATTGGAAGGACATCTACATGTATAGGTTTGTTATAATGATCACAACATGGTTTTTATGTTAGAATTTTCTTTAATCTTTGAAATTCACCTTGAATTGATTATAATTTCCAATTCTCAAGAGCTAATCTCATTCTCTGTTTGCTGATTAATGCAGAGGTGACAAAGCATTCTGCAACGTGGAATGTCATTACAAACTGATTTTGATGGGTGAACAAATGAAAAAATTAATTGCTTCTCCACCATATTCATGGAGTGATACTTGTTACGGTAGAAATATTTTCTTAAGATTAGAGGCATGAGAACTGTCCATCTGTTATATTCTATGTATTGTTTGCATCAGAGAAGCTGTTGAAAAATGCAAGGCCACAGATGATATAAAAATATATCTTTGTTTTGCTCGGAGGGAAAGGGAAGGAATGGGATGGTGTGCCCTTTTTTGAACCATATCAATTTGGAATGAGCTTTCTTGTGGTAAAAAATGCATGGCCACAGATGATATAAAAATATATCTTTGTTTTGCTCAAATGGAAAGGGAAGGGATGGGATGAGGGATGGGATGGCGTGCCCTTTTCTGAACCATATCAATTTGGAATATCAATTTGGAATGAGCTCTCTTGTGGTAAAATTTGTTCTATTTTGAAATTTGATAAGAAAACTAGAACTATTGATGCTTGACATATTCTCTGAGTTTTGTTTGAGTGAATCTTATTGGTTTTAAATACAACCCCTTTTGTACTTGTTTCAATGTGATTCAGATCCAATTCACAGGAAAGATTAAAAAACACGAAGTGTGACTGCAATGCAAAATTTGCACATTATGTAATACTCCTAAAAATTCATCTGAACGATGTTTCATAAACTCATAAAATCGGTCTTAACTATGACTGATAACTGATAAGCCAGGCAGGATAAGTTATTTATTGGGGAAAGGTCATATGTTCGATCCCACAAATAAATAAAGAATGGCTCCTCTTAACACGATATAAATTGAGTACCTTGTTCAGTTTAGTGACACCCCTGCAATTAGAGAAGAGAAATGGATGAAAGGGAAAACAAAATTTGGAGATAAGCCCCCTATTTGGGAACAAGCAGCTGCAGTGTTGTTGAGTCTTTTTGGTTTCTGGATTGATCCTTTTCTGCTCCTTTTCTGCTGCATCACAGAAACAAGAACACCCACCTCGGAAGTTATATAGCTTTCTTCAACTTTCATAGTTTGTGCATGTCCATTGAAGTTGGTATTCTGCAGTGTTGTTGAGTCTTTTTGGTTTCTGGATTGATCCTTTTCTGCTCCTTTTCTGCTGCATCACAAAAACAAGAACACCCACCTCGGAAGTTATATAGCTTTCTTCAACTTTCATAGTTTGTGCATGTCCATTGAAGTTGGTATTAGAAGTGCCGACTTGGCTCCTGATTCCAAATTCAAAATAGAATAGATTGAGCTTTCATATAACACAGAAACGTAACCATGAATTTGTGCAAATTACACTTATTTATGAAGAAACCATGAAAACTTAGTATTTTCATTCAAAACAACATTAAAAAACTATATAAGTGTGAATGCAATTGTTGAATTTTGATTAATATCATGTGCTACTACTTTAAATGTTAATGAAATAACCTTTCCTATGTAGAAGGCAGAGTGATTACTATCTACTCTTAGGGCTACCGCTTGTTGACTACCTGGCCCTGCTGCATTTTCGAATGTTATATCCCGTGCTAAGAAGCCATCAGCATTTACAGCTGCAATTGTGAAAACAAATAAATTAGCAATCCTCAACATCTAAAACAAGATTTAGTGGGATCGAGGAATATGGATTGATTGAATTTTCCTTTGATAAGAGTTCAAAACCAAAGAACGATGGTAATTGTAAGTATTAAATTCCGTCTTTGTTTAGAAATAGCATACACATATTTATCTAGTTATCAGAATAAACAGAGGATCCGATTTTAGCATATGCCCATTGAAATTTCTTAAACTTACAAACCCCAATGCATGTTGAAAGACATTACACCTATCATATGAAAGGGTTCCAAATATCTTATTCTTAAAATGTAAAACGATAATTAATTTTTTTGCTGCTTTAATAGGATGAAAGAAGTGCAGAATCTGCAAAAATAAATGTTATTGCTCTCTTCTTCTCAGCAACCTACAATCTGAAGAAAAGCATTATTGCTTCCCTTGCAAATGACGGATTGCATTCCAAGCACTGCTGGATTTTGATTGTTTCCTTCTCCTCTCATTTGTATTTTGTTGATGCTTTCTAGATCAGCATTCCTTTGCAAGGGAAAGGGAATTAATCTGGGTTGAACTCAAGTAGAAAATTTCTCTCATTAATTGGATGGTCATTTTCACAATTGATTGTCTCCAAAGAAGTCTTGTCAGCCAAATCTCTACCTTTCCTCAGGCTTTTAAGTTTAACCAGCATGCAGGCCCTCAGTGTTGTGGTTTGGCATTTTTATCCAGTAGTTCTTAGCAACATGGCAGAAAGGGCACACTTTATGTCCATGCAGAAGGAATTGGAAGCAATGGTAGTGGATTCCTTGGCCACAGAATTGAACAAGCGTTTAAAGCCCTTTGGGTTCTGCAAGAAGACCCATAAAAATCTGCAAATGTATCAAAGAGAATTGCTTCCTAGATCATACTTGTACAATAAGTGATCATAGTAGAAGGTCATTTGATTGTGAAACCGTTGTGGGATTCAATCCAAGTGACCTGAATGTAGAAATTAACAAACTCTACAAGCTTATTTAAATGTGAATATTTTATCATTTTCCATTCAATGATAAATTTTTTCAGAATGTTTGGCTAGTTAACCCTCAATAGGAGTTTCTTCAATGGAATTCACATTAACAATTGAAAAGTCAAAGTTGTCATCTCTATCATGGCCCATGTATTTGGTTGTCTCCTTCCAAATTTCAGGAATTGCCTCCCTCACATTATGAATACTTTCTAGGGAATAATCAGCTTCCTCAGATTTTTCAGAGCTGCCCACCTTCCCAAACAACATACCAAATTAAGTAAGAAACCAATAAATATCAAGCCACCAAGAATGATAATCTAGACTTTCAAGTAATCTTTTTACTTCTCTCAGATTCAAAAGAAATTTGACTACGAACAGGAGTTTTCGAGTCCAATGGTCAAAACTATTAAAACAATTTTCACAATTTACAACACAGAACTCTCTTTCCCCCACTATTTTTCTGTAACGAATAAATTCCATCTTAAACCTTTCCCACTATGTCACAAAGAATTATAAAGTTTCCTGCAATTTGATAAAATTATGACATGTACTAGTAATTTCTGAGGGTCATTTGAGGGCTTACCAGAACTGTATTAAGGCCTGTTGCTTTTGCTCCTGCTATGTTTCGGACATTGTCATCAAAGAAGAGCTGCAGAAGAGTTCGAAGAAGGATCACTGTAAAAATATGTAAACAAATTAAAGACAAACGCTGGAAACTTACTGTTCTTGGTGGATCTGCATTTGCAATTGTGAGTGCACGCTTCATGGCTTCAATTGAGGGCTTGATAAAAACAGGAGAAGTATTGGGTTTGCATTCATCAGTTTGTTGATTAAAAGGATAAGCCATATTAAGGCTCTCAAAACATATGACATCCTCGAAACAGTCTTCCAAGCCTAGTCTTTTTAGGACTTTACATGCATGAGTCTTATCTGAATTTGTAAATATCTGCACATAAGATATCTCCAAACAATAGTTATGGTTGCATTCATTTCATTTTATTCTTAGAGAAATAATGCCAACTATTGTATTTTTCATGATCTCTTTCAACTATCCACAGGGGAAGCAACCTTATAGAATTGTGTTTGTGCTTGTAAGGCTTTAAATTCTATTGAAGTTGACCTAAAAATTGAATTTATGCAACTCATTACCAAATACTTACCAATTTCCTTTGAGGCATGCTCATCAAAACGCTTCTCAGTGCAGGGTCTGGTTCAATGACTTCATATGGCAAGTTCCCATGCACAAATCTAGAAATTATGAAAATTACACATGTATAAGATTTTCCTTTTGATAAAATGCCAATAAAGCATATGCACCTAGCCAGATAAATTTCAATTATCTCAGGGGAGAAATAGAGGTGAATCTCCTCACTAAGCCATGATGCTTAGTGATAATTATTTTCACAAACGAAATAAAAAACGGCCTTCATGAAATCAAATTGTTAGGTTGCTACCATGGTTTCCGAATTTCATTAAAACGAAGTTCAAAAATTCTAAGCACTTGGTGTTCCCTGTACGCATGAATACAGCCGCCGTAGATGCGGGCGAGCTGAGGAATGATCCATCCTTGGATTGAAGTTTTGATGATTTTGTGCCACTCTACTATTTCTTGCAGGCCTTCCAAATGGTACAAGAATATTGTTGGAACGGTATAGAGAACATCAGTGGGAATCCTGATCATCCAAACACCGTAAGGGTAATTAATAATGAGTGGAATAGCAGTCTGCAGAGCATCGCGATCAGAGTTTAACCAACCTTTTAAGCTTAGCCTCCCGCTTCTCAATGATATTTTTGATGAATGACAATTCATAAGGCAGATCCAAGCATAAGCTTTTAGCTTCATTTATCATGGCAGGAAAGACAAGGTCAAATCCGCTAGGCTGGTGATTGTCCGCCTCATCCTCCATCATTCCAGCGTGCCTTCTGAAGAATTCAATACCTGCAAGGTATTTATATATATTATTTAGAGCTATAAATATGGATTGTACAGAAACGGGCATACCCCTGGGCATAAACAGAGTTTACCATAGCCTTTGTTATTAAATAAAATATTTTTTGCAAACCTTTCTGCACTTGTGTCTTGCCAGTCCGCCATAGGGTGAGAGTAATAATACATGCAAGAGTACTGAGTAGTCTGTCATATGTTAAGAAGTGGTGCTCTTCTCCCCAAGAGCCATCTTTCAACTGATTTTGGAGAATCCATTCGAGTGTCCCGGGAAACTGAGGGTGCTCAGAGCCATCAAGTGCTGGAATCCTTGCAACCCAAGCAGTGTCATACGCAGAGAGAGTCATTTCCCCATCGCCCATACCTCTAAACATACTCTTAATCTCACATATTAATGTCTCCACACGCTTCTCGTCCGCTACTCCCACCTGAAATTAATACAGGTCAACCAAGGGACTCTTTCGACGTCAACCATAACAGTTTACAAACAAGAAACAGCCACTGGGAATACCAACCTTGTTAGATGACATTATAGAATCAATGATATCATCATTCCAAAATCCCGGAGGGAATTCTCCTCTCGCTGGTGGAGCAGCAGAAAGCAAAGATGAAAATATCCCATAAAAATGAAAAAAAATAATAGTGCAATCAATCACTTGGCAGGTTGTTGAAAACATTTAAATTATCATCAGCCCAGGGCATGAGAATAAGCATACCAGTCTTCTTTTTATTAGAGTGATTGGAAAGGGAAGTTGAGTCTTCGCCAACACAAGCAATGATCTTGCTTGAACCTGCATATTCAAAAACATTATAAGAGGTCGAATTGAAACTCTCACGACACAAAATACTAATAAACTTAAAATCATGTGCATACCTGATTGTAGGCAGATGCTTCTCCGTTTGGTGGCACTGCTTCCGGTATTGAGCGTGCTGAAGAAACGTGGAATGCATTGTGTGTTCACAGAGGCGTTGACAGTGAGATGATGTAGTCCACTCTTCACTGTCGTAGTAACGGAAACAGGGGATGACAATGAAGACAAGGGCATGGCCATCTTTCCAAATGCGCCACTAGATTTCCCAGAGGTAGTGAATGTGAAATGTCAAGTTGCAGGAACACACTATAAATAACCAACGGACAACTTCTCTGAGTTTCGTAACTGGGTTGAAAATATATGTCCCTCCACACAACTCAACTCTCCAAAGATTTCAGATGCTTAATTTTGTCTCTTGTCCATAAATTTTTGTTCGTTGGGGTATGCTTCCTTTTTCAAAAGAAAGTGTAAAGAATTCAATAAATTTTTGTTATTTTTGTTCGTTGGGGTATGCTTCCTTTTTCAAAAGAAAGTGTAAAGAATTCAATAAATTTTTGTTATTTTTGTTCGTTGGGGGTATGCTTCCTTTTTCAAAAGAAAGTGTAAAGAATTCAATAGGAAAGGTACTTCTACACAAATATTAAAATTACTAGAATTTACTAGAATTTACTTTACAAGGAGGCATTTTGTAATTTCCAAATATTTACCATAAAAATGTAAATGTACAGATTTACTAGAATTTAATTTACAAAGAGGTATCATGTAATTTTCAAAGAAAGACATGCCTTTTGGGTTTTTTTTGGTATAAAATACATTTAAATTTTTTTACTTTTTACACACTTTTCACACACATATCTCTCTCACACAAGTTGTGATCTCTACTTTTCTTTCATGCTTATTAGTTGAATATCTAAAGACTAAAGTGTGATCGCTTAATGAAAATAAATGAAATGTAATATATATATTCACAAGTAATTACCATAGTTTATAAATAAAGTACTTGTATCAATTGTAATAGTATCAAAGATTTGGTGAAAACAAGGAAGTTGAAGATCACAACTAAGCATATGAAGAGAATTAATTAGATCTCTGTCTACCAGCAAAGCTAAGTATCAAGGACATTAGTTCATAGGAAGGCTATTACAAGCAGACATGCTAAGCTTGGTTTATGTCATTGAATTTGTTTGTCACAAAATTTGAAGGACTTCTATCAAAGGGAGTTATTGTGGAATAAAGAATTGCCCTAGGAGAAGTGAAAGAGCCTTGTACCAACTTCAGAGAGAGTAGATCTCTGGGTTCGAAGTTATGGATTGTCACGCTAGATAGTTAATATGATGAAAGGTTGTTGTGGCAGAGAAAGCAGACAGAATTACCACATCAGGATATGTCTTAGTATGAGAGGGAGCACCTAGTGAGGATGACATGTAAGAAACTATGGTGATAGACCCAGTAAAAGAGTTTTTGTACAAACATGGCACAATTGGTCATGGAAAAGTCAACTAAGTTTTGAGATGTGTCACAAATAATGAAGTACAACTGCAGATTCAGAATAGGAAGAGAGTGCTGGAGAAACAAGAAGTTCATTAGGATATTGTTTTATTCTATGCTTCTTTATGAATATGAGCATGAAGAAGACATTTGTCTCACTCCGTGTTGCTATGGCCAAGAATATTGCAGTTGGATGGCAAGTTGTGAAGCAGTAGGGATTTAGAAATTACTACTTGTAGAAATATTTGATCACGTGTAGGTGACAACATGATGGTAGGTTGGGTCACCCTTAGATGTAGTACTAAGACATGGTACAAAAGATAACATTATGGATCCATTTATACAGTCAATTAGATTGATTCGAGGAGGAAGTCTGTATACTCTGAGGACAAGCTTGAAATGATTGACCATGTATCTCTTAGAAAGAGGTAGTGATGAGATAGCAGGATCAAGTACAAACATTCTCTCTAGATCAGGTTGACTAGAAGAATGGGCCAGATTGTTGATATGATAGCATCAGAGGATAAACATTGTACCTTAAGGAGAATGGTCCAGCAAAGGATAAACATTATTCTTGAGTGAAGGATATCAACCAAAATGAGGAAGAATGGTCCTAGAGACCCATACACTTAGTTGAGTGGTTGCCTTTTAGCATTAGGCTCAAACTCTCCAGATAGGATGAGGAGCACACTTAGCATCAGAGCATAAATCACTAATGAAGAGTGAGGCCCTTGGAGATTCACCGTGAGTCAGGGATATTGACCAGGATGATGGTGACTATTTTGTATACCATATGTCAGTGTGACCATAGTATGGTGACTAGTTTATGCTAAGACATGCCACGTGTACCAACAAATATTTGATACTAATGATTTACCATGAGTTGGTAATTAGATGATGTTATTGATTTACCATGTGTCAAAGATGTTTTGGCCAGATTATGAATTATGAAAAAATTGGAAGTATTTGTGAGCACACTACAACTATGATCTACTATAGATGTAAAGATGATTTGTCTCTATTCAAGGCCGAGGATCTTGACTGTAAAGTGACCATGAGGAGATCATAACATGGAAGAATATTAACATCATTAAAGTTGTCTATAAAGGTCTTGGAGATGCCCAAATACTTACTTGTAATCAAAATCCTAGATGCATTTTCAATGAAGTCAAGCTTGATAAAGGTTTCCTTGCATATATTACTATAATGGGATAACTAAGTTTGAAGATCAATGACTTCTTGAATCGTTGGAATGGGCGTTATGCATCATCACTGTAATCTTGTTTGAATTATAGTTAGATGATCACTTATCATCATAAGATAAGACCACCCATAAGGTTGAAGACTTACATCATAATATTCCGATATATGCATGGTCTATGACAAAGACTTCTTTCTCAAATTACCTAGGAGTTGACATTCTCCTCAAAAGAAAATGAGGATTGCAGGTACATGGCTCTAATAATAGAGGAAGATGAAGTGGAAGAATGAAGTAAAGCTCGTGACAAAAGTATTTGTTCCAGAATGAAGATTTGAAGATCTAAGCTTAAGAGGGAGTAGATAGATAAGCAAATTTTAAATATATCTGTCTATGACTAGAGATGAGAGAATAGAAGATTCTCCAAGTGAGAGGGAGATCATGTTTTGCTTTAGTTTTCAGGACATTGAGGACGTATCATAATTTATGAAGGCCTTAAGGACTCAATTGGAGCCTACCATGATATTTTGTACTAAACAAGGGGTGAATAGAAAAACTTATGTTAGCTTCAGAGGGAGCTCAAAATTATCAGAGTAGAATATGTATGAGATTAAGAGGGTGTTGGCCATTAAATTATATATTGAATTGATGAAGTGTGATGAAGTTTTTTTTGAAAATTTTTGATGATGATAAGCAGTTCATTGGTTCTTTAATGAACTTAGCAATGAGCTTAGGCTACTAGAATACTCTTACTCTGATTGGCTTGAGAGTGTTGTTGATGGAAATATTACATCTGCTGAATGTTTTTGATTGGGATTAGGAATGGTTTCTTAGATGAGTAGGAAATATTCTTCCGTGGCACTTAGTACTACTAAAGTTGAATATATGGTAGCCTGTGTAGTTTTTTGTGCAGCAGTTTGGCTTTGGAAATTTCTTGCCAAAATGTTTGAGCAGGTGCTATAATCGCCCATGATATTTTGTTCGAGTCAAAGTTGCATAGTAGGTTGAAGAAAACTGGCATCAAGTACCACTAAATTTGTGATATGGCATAGAAGGGAGTGTTGAAGCTCCAATATATCTCCACTAATGAGAAAATGGTTGAAATTCCCACAAATCCTCTATCTTGCACAAAGTTTGTATGCTTTAGAGACAAGCTTGGACTAGTGGAGAAATCCTTTATAAAGTGAAAGGGAGCATTAATGTGACATCAACAAGTGTATGGCTTAGACTATTGCTAACAATAGGAGCATGAATCAGTCTATCGATCGATGGAAAATAGGGGTATGGCTTGGATTGTTGGTTACAACAAGAGCATGACCCAAACTGTTGATGGATGGACAACAGGGGTATGGCTCGAATTGTTGGTGACAACAAGAGCATGACCCAAACTCTTGATGGATTGACAATAGGGGTATGGATCAGTCTATTGGTGACAACAAAAGCATGAGCTGAACTATTGATGGATGGAAAATAGGAGTATGGCTGAGAATGTTGGTGACAATAGGAGCATGACCTGAATTATTGATGGATGGAAAATAGGGGTATGGCCTAAACTATTGGTAACAACAAGAGCATGATCCATAATGTTGATGGATGGAAAAAAAGGGTATGGCTCAAACTATTGGTGACAATAGGTTAATGAATTATAATTTTGATGGATGGAAAACACGGGTACGTCTCATACTGTTAGTGAAAATACGAGCATGGCCTAGACTCTTAATGGATGGACAATAGGATTATCGGTCAAAGTATTGGTGACAATATGAGCATGACCTAGAATGTTGATGGATGGATAACGGGGTATGGCTCAGACTGTTGGTGACAACAGGAGCATGACATGCATTGTTGATGGGTGGAAAACAAGGGTATGGCTCCGACTGTTGGTGACAACAATATCATGACCTAGATTGTTGGTGAGATATAATGAGGGACAAACATTCTTGAAAGGAATGGTCTTTGAGGGTTGGAAACTTGTGGAATGAGTGCCTCTTCAAAATCATGGCCTAGAGGGATACCTTTAGATTTGGGACATGGGTTTCTTTAGGGTTTGATTATGGGGAATGTCAAATCTGATCTAGTTAGAGTACCATGAGGTGAGGCACCCACCAAATCATAGTGACTAGTTGAGTAAGTATCATCAGTTAAGAGAGATAACTTGGTTTGTGGTACATATTGATGATGATGTTGATGTAGGTACATGGTATTAATATAGATAAAGATGCTATCAATAAGATTTACCTTTATTTTTAGAAAGATCATGTATATAGAATTAGGGATATTATCCCTATGTCAATTTGACAAGAATTAGAAAGAATGGTTTCATGGACAGAGATTCCTCTTGCATCCTCTACTATGACCAGAATTAGGGATGTTATCCCTATTTCAAGTATATTGATCAAATTTAGGAAGAATGGTTTGGTGAATAGACATTTTTCCCTATATCAAGTACATTGACCAAAATTAGGAATATGGTTCTAGAGGTTGAGTTGTAACCTCATATCATCTTGCTTGAATCTCTGAGACAGTTGCTTGGATCTCTGAGAGAGTTGCTCATATCTCTATTTAGAGAGAGTTTCTCATATCTCTGAGAGATTTACTTGAATCTGTGTTTAGAGAGAGCATGTTTTGGCATCTGGCTTGGGTTGAGGTCACTTAGAGTTTCACCTGAACTATGTCCACTAGCCATGTGATGGTTAACATGGACTAGTCTAGATACCATGAGGTTGAGACGTTGACTGGATCACGGTGAATAGTTGATATTAATTTTGTACCATAGGTATTGGGTGGTTTCCATGATTATTATAGGTCAAGAGGGTTGACCTAGATGATTGTGGTGATGGTAATGTTGATATTGATTTGATAATGATGCTAATCTAGACTTTCCTTAAAAAAGTGATCAATTAGCTGACATCTCATTAGACATTATGAAAACCTCCCTAGCTAAGAGGGAGTGTTGAAGAAAGTAGCTACGGTTGGTCTTCATAATCCTTGATGTATTTATAATGTACTATGTAGAAAAAATGAAATAAAAATTAAAAGAAAGGAAATCAACAAAAGCACCTCAAGTTAATATCCTTAAAAGTAGTGCACACTCACATAAAAAAATATTTATCATCATTTACTTCCCACCATAATTTAAGCAAGTATTTGCATAAAATACAGAATAGGAACAATATGTAAAAAATATGAGTAAAAATGTAAACTTTAACAAATATGAGTAAAAATGTAAATGTGTAGACTTACTAGAATTTTATTTAGAAAGAGATGTGATCTAATTAGAAAGAGACCTGTCTCTTGGGTATATTTGGTATAAAATACATTTGAATCTTTTCTTTTGTCACACACTTTTCACACACATCTCTCTCCCTTGCACACATTCTATGATTATTAGTTGAATTTTTGAAATGTGATTGCTTGATGAAGATAATGGAACTAAAAAACCAAGATATTACCAAAGTTTAGAAATAAACTACTTATATCAATTGAACTAAAAAACCAATCATCTACACCTGCCATTTTCCATTTCTCCCTTTGTTGTTCCACTATTAAACCATAGAAGTCCAACCTTTCCCCTATTCTCCACCTATCATAAGTAGAAAATACCTCCCCATCACCACAAGTAAGCTCCTCCTGAATTATGAAAAATTTATAGAGGCTCCAGTAAGAAGAAATTGTGAGTCTATGGAGCTTATGTGGTTGTTACATGGAAACAAACAGTCATGTCACAATCTTCAAAAGCATTATAGGCCCACATTTAAATTGTGAATAAGAAAAGCCATGAATTCCACCATATTTAGAGGACAAATAAATCAACCCCGAGTACCTACATGATCTCCTATAGCCTACTATAGGATCTTCTACCACCTACATCAACATTCAACCACCTACAACAATAGTATTTAAGCCATTTGAACCAAATATATTTGGAGAAACAACAATATCCATGGAAATATTCTAAAGGTCCTCAAAAGTAGTAGCAACAACATTAGGACCTCCAATGGACCATCAAAGGCAACAAAAACATTCAATAATTCAAGATCATTAAGGACATTCTCAAATTTTATATCAATAACCTCATAACATCTGCAAGAAAAAACAAAGGTAAGGCCTAGGTATGCATCCCTTAGAACCCCCCCTTCAAACCTATTCTAGCTTGGAGAAGCATTAGAATTGTAAGAAGAAAACGTTTTATAGCAAGATTTAGTTAGAGCAACCTTGACCATATCTAGCAATAAACATAATTTTTCTCCAAGAGACACCCACACATGTGGGCGAGGAACAAGGAAAAAGTGGAAAAGACTCAAGAAAGTGGGTTATTATCTCTTACTCATGATAAATAACAAGGATTACGAAGGGGTAAGTGAGGGCCAACCCACTTAACTCAAAGCACTCCAAACTTGTTTTGCATGCAATTTTGTTTATATTAATTTTTTTTTAAGAAACAATTAAAAAGATAAAAATGAAAATAAAATGGTTGACTCTCCATCTCTTGACATGCAAAGTGGATGCTATAGGAACATATAAGAACTACTACAAGAGATAGAAAGACTACTATAGGAACCTACAAGCATTGCTAAAGGAAAAAAAAACAAATTTCTATAGGAAGTTGAATTTTTTCCCAAAACAACCATAAAAGTTTCAAATGACTTAAAGGGAAAAGGGATACCGAAAAGAAACATAAGTCAAAGTTCTCCTCACTCACATTTTTCATAAGAAGGAGACCTCTCAGTCATCGAAAAGAATTTTATGTGTTAGATAATCTGAATTAAACAAGTAGCTAAATAATTTGATATTTTTTTCAAGAGACACAAGTGGAAAAATGATGAGGAATTGCATGGAGTAATTTGTTGTATTTGTTTCTCAAAGGTAGTTCTTGGTTAAACTGCACCGAGAAACCAACTCAACCAATCTTTAGGTTCAATCTAGCCTTCAAACCAAAGGTGGATCCCTAAAGTGTTACGAGGCTTTTCAATGTTGTTCACTATCACTGGGAAATAGTCAATGAAGCCCAATGACTAGATCAAGGATTTGTATATATGGTTGTTGAAGAGTCGGAAATCCCTGCTTGCAAACAAATCCCTCTCTTTTAGAGGCCTTATCAAAGTGAAAACGTTCAACTATGGCAGAAACACATAGCTTGAAAGGTTGGTGATGAAGGAATTGAGGAGAGATTAGAGAATTGGATATCCTCCTTAAATACCTAATTATCTAATAAAGAGCAGAAGCGTGTAGAAGGATCTCTATAACAAACAACAACATATTTAAGAGATAAAAGAAGGCAACAATTTAGTGATGCAGAGGTATTAATTCAAATAAACTGTTCAATTAGCTAATCTCAGTGTAGATGATAACTTTGCAGTGGGTTGTCAGGGGGGTTGATACTCAACCTAACCTTACCCTGTACTTTTGTATTACCTCATACATATGAAGAAACAAATTATAAAATCACTGGAAAAGACATACATAAGAAACAAATTTTGTCATGAACTAGAGTCATAAAACTTTAATTGAAAATTTTGCAATAGAAGTCTTTACAAAAATGGTAGGGTTTTGGCATCAAAATCCAACCCTTGCTTATTCAAAATGAAACAATATATAGAGAAATTACAATCCTAAAATGTCACAATATTCCTAGAATAAAAATCTAAACAATATAACAAAAATAAAATCAATCTCTAGATAACTATAAAAAATTTCGAATTGACTGAAATTATTGTGCATTGGAAACTAGAGTTAGTTCACTGACTGCTGATCTTTTTCCTCGAATAACTGAAATAGAAAATAATTTGTCCTAGAACTTTGAATTTGTTGAGATATTCTATGAAGATTTGGTAATCATCCTTTAACTATACCTATTGATTCTTTGATTGTTTGTTCTCTTGATGAAAAATTGAAATTAATCTTCAACTTGTTAATATTGTGCAACATGTTTGTTTTACTTCTTGAATAACAAAGATTAGGAGTCAATTTCCAAGTGTTCATAATCATTCAACTAATTGTTTGAATGTTGTCTTTCTCTCCTTAAAAAACTAGATTTTATTTGTAGCTGATTTCTACCTCAAAAAACTCAATGTAATATTAATACAATCTCTTAAAATCTAGGAAAATTGCTTTGGTATGCTTTCTTTTGGAACCTTGAAACGGTTAGTTGTTATTTTAATAATTTGGCATAACACTTTTCTACTGTTGAAGAAAATAAATATTCACAAGTGTTTTTCTCATTTTGATTGCTCAACCAAGAATTATGAAATTTATATATAATTTAATCAATAAAGTTTGATAAAACCCCACGAAAGAATGCTAATTAGATGGACCTCCATCTCTAACTCCATTAGATTCTCTTGAAAAATCCTCCAAAATTGAGCCAATATGCTCAATTTTATCTAAGTTTTTTAGAATATAATAGTCTTGTGCCTCTTGAGTTTCAAAATGGATTGGATCTAGTGTGTCAAAATCAAATGTATACGAGAGAAATCTTCTAACAACCTGAGCATGGTACATACATGTAATTTTACCTATAATTTTCTCACTTCTAAAATCCAGCCAACAGTTTGATCTGCAACATTCCCCTAATGCACAAAACCGTCTTTAGCAATTTAGAGTTTGTAATGTATCTTTGTAAATCTATCTCAAAAATCTAGGATTTAGATATTAAAACTACTTCCAGGTACACTTGTCCAATCACATAAGCAATTTTTGTAATATTTTATCATCATATATATAATGAAAGAGGTAAATCCTCCAAATATTTTGTAATCATCCTGAAGTTTTTCCTAGAGGTGGATTCATGAATAATCAACTGCTCAAGCTTTGGGAATCTTTCTTTCAGGCATTTGTAACCTAAGGGGCACGTAATCCATACAAAGTTTCCACGTTTGAAGAAGCGTTTTTGAAGAAACCAACAATTGTAAACCCCCCATTAAACTATAAATGGGAAAGGGGTTCCACAATTCTTCCTTTCATCATTCTCATATAAGAAATTCTTATTGAATCTTCTCGAGCTATTTTATACTTTCACTCTTTATTTCCTAATTGGAACATTGTGGGTGTGAGCTCTTATGGTATGTATGGAGGCCTTATCGCCATGTGGGATCCTTAGTGGCCATATTCGTGTGCTTTCAGTCTCTTTGCAAGAATTCTTTTGACTAACCATGTTAGTGTGTTACCTAGTCATGTTCATCTTCTTAATCTATATGCACCTTGTGGAGATCGTGTTGTCTTTTGGGACCGTATGAAGCAATGTGACTTGCTCAATATTGGAGGCCTTATCATGGTAGGTGATTTTAATGCTACATTATTGACACATGAATCATGGGGAACTCACTATCAACTAGACCCTTTGGCTGATTAGTTGTATAATCTTTTTGCAGATCATCACTTGGTCAATATGTGCCCCTTTCTACTTTTCCCCACTTGTAATAACCATAGGGCTAGTGATGAACATATCAGGAAGAATTTAGATCATTTCCTCGTCCATGAGAACTTGGTAGAGACTCTGGGCAATATGAAGTCTTGAATACATAGGACACATCTATCTGATCACCTTCCCATTATTTTACAATGGAGGATGGAAATTATTCATTGGGGGATCCCTTTCAAATTTAATAGGGTTTGGTTGGATGATAAAGATTTTAAATATATGGTCACTTCTACATGGGTCACTTCTACATGGGCCAAGATAGCGCGGACACAGGAGGCCACTACCATGCATTCCCTTACTCAAAAACTCAATTTATTAAAAAGAAGGAATATAACTTCAAAGAGAATGAAAAAGAAACAATTGAGTTTGGAATTGCAACAGATTATCAAGGATATATCTTGTTTTGGCCGATCTATTAAAATGAACAATCCAACACATCAGGATTTGGAATTCTTAAAATCCCTAGAAGACAAAAAGAATGAGATTCTTAAGATTCAGGGAGCTAATTGGAGACTCAAAATCAGGGCAATATGGTTATGAGAGGGGGATCGTAATACCCATTTTTCATCATTATGCTAACCACAAAATGCACATAAATGCTATCTGGCACATTGAAATTTGATGTAGCAGCAGCACTATAAAATCTGTATCAGCCCTTCTTTCTAACTTTCAATCAACCAAAACGAAGACCAGCTTTCAATCTAACAAATTAAAACTGTAATTGATTTACAAGAAGACAATCCAACAAACTTTGATTTGGTGGAGAACGTTTTCCTACGTTACAGGTCATGTGAAATACATTTTAGCAGTTTGCAGCAAATGTAGCATTAGATACCAAATGATGTAGCATTTTGTGGCACAAACATAGCTCCAAACTCCTATGCACCACACCAAGTCGAAGATGTGCCTATTATCCGGATTTCCTCTAGAAATTTGATTTGTTTGCCTACTCTAATAGTCGTAGAGACCCGATCTATAGTTTCCTAACTAAATCGAGGATTTGCCACTGGATTTATATTCCCAAATGTGTGGTTGACCAAAACAATGATCACATAGGGTTGTGTCAAATTAATCGAATCAAAATTGCATCTTTGCTCATTGATTAGCTAAGACTTGGACTGTGCGAGGGAAGGCTGAACTGACTATATCACAAATTTGTTGTCTCCATGTAAAACTGAAACATCACTCTATTATTATGACTAAAATCGAAAACATTGATGCACAAAAGAAAAAAAAACAGACTATTTCCCTTGAGCCTCGATAGCTCTATTACAGTATTGTTATACACAGGAAAATAGCATATATGTATTACTACCTTCGATGGATCTATTACATTACTACACTCATTTTTTTTCCACTCTCACCCTCTCTCCCGGCATCAATCAACAAACAAATCCTTAAGTAAATATCTCCTACCACAATTGAAGGAATTTTCTAATTTTAAAGAAATAGAATCCTAATTTAACTTAATGACTTAGCTACTTGGCTTGATCTCCTCGTAGCGAGGATCAACTTGCCATTTATTCCTAATTTCCTCAAATTTTTAGCATTGAACTAACTACTTAGATAATTAATAACTATTAAGAACTTAATAATCAATTTTCTTCTCCACTCCTTGTTAACCACAACATGTGATCACACTATCACATTGCTGGCTGGGTCTAGATGCTCCTGCATTAGACTTCCGGGGAGGAAAAACATTGTTCCATCATGTCTTATGGAATCACTTAATACCTTCGTAACTCTGTAGTTGTCATCCAACTGGCATCTTCATCTGGCTGCCCCTTCCATTTAACTAAGTACTGATAATATAGTTGGCCTCTTTTCTTCTTTGCTACTCTTTTATCCAGAATAGCTTCCACTTCTTTCTTTATTGTCTTTAGCATTTGCTCCTCCCAGTTTGGGGTCTCAATCTTCTTTAAATTTCTGTCAACTCATCCTGTAGCTCTTCCTCTAACTCCTTGTATGGGTACAAATTTGCAATGTTGAAGATTGGTGATATGCCAAACCCTTCTGGTAGCTCAACCTCATAGGCATTGGTTAAAAACTTCCTCATTATTCTACACGGTCCTATCTTTTTCATCTTTAATTTGTTATAAGTCTCAACATGAAACCTCTCCTTTCTCAGGTAGACCATGACTAGATCACCCACTTGAAATTCTTTTTCTTTCCGCTTCATATAAGCTCTTTGTTTGTATTCATTGTTGCTTTCCTGTAATCTATCTTTGACATCTTCTTGTAGTTTTTGTATATGCTCTGCAAACTCTTCCACCTTTGTGCTCCTTATCTCCTGTTTGCCCAAATTTCTAAGCTCATATACACCTCTTGTATTCATCCCATAAACAATCTGGAATGGACTCATCCTAGTACTCCAGTTAGGAGTATCATTATAAGCAAACTCAACTTGAGCAAGTGCTAAATCCAACTTCTTAGGATTTTGATAAACTAAGCTCCTCAATATGTTTCCAAAGCTTCTATTTGCTACTTCAGTCTATCCATCCATTTGAGAATGATATGCTGAACTAAAACTAAGATTTTCACCTAGTTTCTTCCACAGAGTTCTCTAGAAATGCCCAACAAACTTTGTATCCCTGTCAGACACAATACTTATAGGCACCCATGTGACCTTACAACTTCTTAAAAAAATAGATTAGCAATATGAGTTGCAGCACTAGTCTTCTTGTATGCAATGAAATGAGCCATTTTAGAAAATTTGTCTACCAAAACATAAATGGAGTCATTTCCTCTTTGAGTTTTTGGCAAACCTAAAACGAAATCCATACTAACTGCATCCCATGGTCGGTCTGGTATTGGTAATGGCTGGTACAGTCCTTTGTTTTGGCTTCTTCCTTTAGCATGCTGATAGATCCTACACTTCTCAACAAATTTCTTAACATTAGTTTGCATTTTTGGCCAGTAGTAAAAATCATTTACCTGAGCAAAGGTTTTGTCCTATCCAAAGTGTCTAGATAAGCCTCCACTTTGTTTCTCCTTAATTAGGTTTTCCCTCACAGAACATTTGGGAATACACAACTTGTTATCTTTAAAAAACAAACCTCCTTGGATGAGATAATCCAACCACTGACTTCTATTGTGAATTGTTGGATTTTGCACAACTGCATAAATGTCTTTAAATTCTGCATCTTCCTTATACATGTCAACCATTTCTTCAAAACCTACAACACCAATTTTTAATTCTTGCACAATTAAATTCACTTTGCTCAAAGCATCAACGACTTTGTTCAACTTACCGCTTGTATGCTTAATCACAAAAGTAAAACTCTGCAAAAACTCCACCCACTTGGCATGCTTCTGGCTCAATTTCAACTGATTATTTATGAACTGTAATGCATGATTATCAGAATATAATATAAATTCTTTTGGTAACAAATAATGTCTCCATTTTTTCAAAGCTTGCACAATAGCATAAAACTCCTTGTCATAGGATGAGTATTTTTTCTTTAGCTTCATTCAATTTCTCGCTGAAATATGCTATTGGTCTCTGTTCTTGACTTAAAACCGCTCCAATTGCAACTCCACTAGCATCAATTTCAACTTGAAAAACTTTCTCAAACTCTGGCAAAGCTAAAACTGGCTTTTCTGTAATTTTCTTCTTCAGTAATTTAAAGTTTTGGTCTGTTGCCTCTATCCACCTTAATGGTTGATTAATCTCTTCGATTGTTTCAATAATGGGTGCACAAATCTGACTAAAGCTTCTGATAAATTTTCTATAGAAACTGGCAAGATCGTGAAAGCTTCTTACCTCAAATATATGTTTTTTGGAGTTGGCAAATTCAAAATTGCTTGGACTTGTTCTAGATCCATTTTTAGACCATCTCTAGAAACTATGAATCCCAAATAGATTAGCTCTTCCTTCATAAAACTGCAGTTCTTCAGATTTATTAGTAGCTTCTCTTTCTGCAAAGTTTTCAGAACTAATTTAAGGTGTTCCAGATGCTCTTCTTTACTTCAAGTAAAAACCAAAATAGCATCAAGATAAACAATTACAAACTTGCCAACATAATCCTTAAAAATATCATGAATGTGCTGAGTGCATTAGTGAGTCCAAAAGGCATCACTAACCATTCATACAATCCACTGTTTGTTTTGAACACAGTCTTTCACTCATCCCCTTCTCTAATTCTTATCTGATGATAACCGTTTTCAAATCTGTCTTGGTAAAATATTTTGATCCACTCAACGAATCCATTAAATCATCCATGCGTGGTCAATGGAAACGATACCTAATGGTGATTTTGTTGTTGGCTTTGGAATCTGTGCACATGCGCCATTCACCACCTTTCTTTGGATTGGGTACTGTTCGTACATCACATGGACTACGGTTCTCTCTGATAAACCCCTTATCCATCAAATCCTGCACTTTTCTCCTAACTTCTGCATTCTCCTAAGGAGTCAACCTGCATGCCGCTTTATTCGGCAAACTTTCTCCAGGGATTAGATCAATGTGATGACTAATACTCTTGATGGGTGGTAATGCATTTGGCAACCATCCACAATAATATCAGCAAAATCATTCAACAAATTTTTTTATTTCTTTAGATAAATCATCTAAGTTTGTGGAAGTTAAAATTACCTTAGGTCCCCCTATGATGGAAAAATGTATCTTTTCATCCTTCTTGACTTCTTGCAGCAATTCTTTCCCACTCATCAGCATAACACTGTTTCCAAGTGCATCTTTTCCTGCTTCATCCTTCAATGGTAGCAATGTGTGTTTATTTCCATCCTTCTCTAGAGTGTAAGTGTTTCTTCGACCATCATGCATAGCTTTCTGATCAAACTGCCAAGGTCTTCCCAACAATATGTGACATACATCCATTAGCATTACATCACATAATATCACGTCCTTGTAAGTACCAATCTGGATCTCTACCTTGCATTATTTTGTCACAATAAGTTGATGTACTTTTTTCAGCCAGGATACTTTGTAAGGAGTAGGGTGTACTATTTTTACCAATCCCAATTTGTCCACTATCTCTGTAGAAACAAGGTTATCAGTACTTCCACTATTAATTATTACTTTATAGCATTTTCCTTTAGACTTGCATGTAGTCCTAAATAGATTATTTCTTTGAGTTGGCTCTCCTACTCTCTTTTTCTGCTTTAAGCAATACCCTTTTCAATAACAAGGATTCTCCTACGTCGAGGGGCTCTTCTTTACTTGTAATTTGAGGATTTTCTTCCTTTGCCTCAGACACATTCACATTTCGCTTATTTATTGTTTTATTATGAGGACAATCCCATGATCCATGTTCACATTCTCTGCATGTGTAACACCGAATTTCTCTTCCTTGACCTCTTCCTTTGGGTGAAAATCTCCCTCTACCAAAGTCTCCTCTTTGCGGCAGTCTACTACTCGAACCTCCTGCTTCATTCTGAGAGTGCTGGAATCTTGATTTGGAAGCTCCTCTTCCTCTTACTAGACTTTTACCTCTATGCCTTTGACTTTTCTTTCTCAACATTTTCTCCTTTGCCTTCAAGGCTGCTTGATAGGAACTCTCAATCGCCTTCAGACTCAGTAGACTGATTTCATCTTGTATGTCATATCTCAAGCCATTGATATATTTGGCTACCTTTTCTATGTCATGCTCTGCATGTCTTGATCTAATGCTCAAGTTATAAAACTCTTCCATGTATTCTTTGATAGTCATTCCTTTCTGCCTCAAATTTTGTAACTGTCTGAAAAGGTTTAGCTGATAATCTTGTGGCATGAATTTACATTTCAATTTTCTCACCATTTTTGCTTAATATTAGGCTTTCCCTTTCTCTCTCTGGATGTTCGTAGTTCATCGCACCAGATAGCTGCATGGCCCTTCAATCTGGTAACTTAAAATTTCACTTTCTTTTTTCATCAACCTCCTCATAGTCGATATACTTATCTAATGAACTGATCCAGTCCATCAACATTGAGGTTCCCGTCATAAAAAGGTATTTCCACCTTTGGTCTTCCACTTACTTTGGCCAACATTTTGAGAACTTTGGCGGCTTCACTTTCATCCTCTTCTTCTTCCTCAAAAGATTCCTCGGTAGCACTAACATCTCCTTAATCAGGTGCTCTCCTCTTAGCAGTTTCCATTGTCTCCATCCTTGTACGAAGGTGTCGAATCTCTTCTAGAAAAACTGCATTGCCTATAGGTCTTCCCTGACCTACACCATCTCCTCTCCTAGGTGGCATGTTTGTTGTAGCAGAACTTAATCCCTGTTTTCTCTGATACCAAATGATGTAGCAGTAGCACTATAAAACCTATATGAACCCTTCTTTCTAACTTTCAATCAACCAAAATGAAGATCAACTTTCAATCTAACAAATTAAATATGTAATTGATTTACAAGAAGACAATCCAACAAACTTTGATCTTGTGGGGAATGTTTTCCTATGTTATAGGTCATGTGAAAGACATATTAGCAGTTTGCAGCAAATGTAGCATCAGATACCAAATGATGTAACATTTTTTGGCACAAACGTAGCTCTAGAATCCTATATGCAACGCGAAGTCGAAGATGTGCCTATTATCTAGATTTCTTCTAGAAATTTGATTTGTTTTCCTACTCTAACAGTTGTAGAGACTCGATCTATAGGTTCTTGACTAAATCTAGGATTTGCCACCGGATTTATATTCCCAAATGCGTGGCTGACCAAAACAATGATCGCATAGGGTTGTGTCAAATTAATCGAAACAGAATCACATCTCTGCTCATTGATTAGCTGAGACCTAGACTGTGCGAGAGAAGGTTGAACTTACTATATCACAAATTTGTTGTTTCCATGTAAAACTAAAACATCACTCTATCATTATGACTAAAATTGAAAACATTGATGCACAGCAAAAAAAAAAAAAAAAAAAAACAAACAAACAAACAAACTATTTCCCTTCAGCCTTGATAGCTTTATTACAGTGTTGTTATACATAGGAAAAACAGCGTATATCTATTACTACCTTCGATGGATCTATTACATTACTACCCTCCCTGTCTTTTTTCCACTCTCACCCTCTCTCCTGGCATCAATCAGCAAAAAAATCCTTAAGTAACTGTCTCCTACCACAATTGAAGGAATTTTCGAATTTTTAAGAAATAGAATCCTAATTTAACTTAATGACTTAGCTACTTGGCTTGATCTCCTCGTAGGGAGGATCAACTTGCCATTTAGTCCTAATTTCCTCAGATTTTTAGCATTGAAATAACTACTTACATAATTAATAACTATTAAGAACTTAATAATCAATTTTCTTCTCCACTCCTTGTTAACCACAACATGTGATCACACTATCACATTGCTGGTTGGGTCTAGATGCTCCTACATCAAAATTTCTGACGGGGAGACTAAATAGACCACCCCAGAGATCCAAAATAAGGTTGTAACATACTTTGAGTAGTTTTATAAGACTAGACTGGGTGTGAACTACATGGATCAAATATGGGCTTTGGAACTTTAGTGTTTGATGAAGCATCTAACGAAGCCCTTTTTCATCTTGTTCAATTGGAAGAAATTTTACAGGTTTATAAATAATTTTCTAAAAACAAATGCTCACTCCCTAATGGATAGACTATGGAGAACTTGATGCATTTCTTTAAATTGATGGGACAGAGTCTATTAGAAATTGTGGAAGAGTCCAGAATTCTAGGAAATATATATGGTGCTATAAATTCTACCTTTATAACTCCTATTCTGAAATCTTCTTCTCCTAACAATTTCATGGATTTCCGACCAAGATCCCTTTGCAACATCACTTACAAGT
This sequence comes from Pinus tabuliformis, assembly GCA_031772625.1. NCBI lineage: Eukaryota > Viridiplantae > Streptophyta > Pinopsida > Pinales > Pinaceae > Pinus > Pinus tabuliformis. Next base: position 836,610,156 of record CM062804.1, read on the forward strand.
GGATTTCAAAGGTGATTGTGATACGTATCAATAATGTCCTCTTTGCGCACATATCCCATGAGCAATTTGGATTTCTTAATAATCATCTGATCCATGATGCCATTGCTACTGCACAAGAATGCATTGGTACTATTCATATAAAAAAGAATGAATATTTTGTTATGAAAGTGGATTTACAAAAGGCGTACGACAGTGTGGACTGGTCCTACATTCTACTCATTCTTAACAAGATTGGTCTACATCCATACAATGTAGATTAGATTATGGCATGTATATCTTCTGTTTGTTATGTTGTTCTGATAAACAGATTTCCCACAAGCTTCTTTAGGGTAGGTAGAGGACTTCAATAGGGGTGCTCTCTATCCCCTTTACTTTTCATTCTTGTCAAGGATGGACTTAGCTTTAAGATAAAGGATGCTTAGTCTTAGTGTCTCTTTCGGGGTTTATGCATATCTCCTCATGTGAATATGACTCATGTATTTTTTGTTGATGATATCCTTACTTTTGGTATTATTTCTAGATCACAATTGTCTACTCTACTCTATATCTCTTTATGTTATGGTTATGCCATAGGATCATAACTTGGATGACACTACCCTCTAGAAACATTGGATCTATAAAATTTTATCCTATCATCATTGTACACCTGTGCTTTGTTTCCCTGTAGGTCTATTTGATGGAGCGACACAATAGGGAATATGTGGATGCAACGCTTGGCTCAGAATAAATGAAAGGCCACATTACAAACTCTCCTGTAATGGCGGCCCAGGTACCAACACTAGGGTTGAAATATTAGCATTATGGGGATTACTTTGGTTTGCAAAAGAAAATAAGGTAAATAATATACATGTCTATGGCGATTCGAGATCCCTCATTGAGGGAATAAAAGGACACATAGTTTTTGATGCACCTTTCTTATCTGGATGGATCAACCGCATCAAACATCTCATGGGGACTTTCCTAGGTATTTCTGCTTGCCACATATACCGTGAATCTAACATAGTGGCATATACACTCTCTGAGGGTCTCAGTGGTGTATTTGGGGTTATGAGGTACAAGTACATAGATGACAATATCACTTGTCGTATCTATGTTTTATAATTTATGTTTCATTACTAGGTAGTATTTTTCATAATATCTAATATGAAGCATCTGCTCTATGTTTTGACACACACACACACACACACACATATATATTTGGATTGTTTGGTAAGACTCTGAGTTTTGTTATGAAACTCACATATAGGTGTATATGATCCACACATTGACTATATGTATTGGATCTATCTTTCATTAATATAAATCCACCATTTTTTTCTTCTCAAAAAAAGGGGTCCCACACTTCAACTAGAGCTATTTGTTTGTGCCAATACCCACCATTGAAAGTTTCATACACTTTATTGAACTTACGCCAAAGTTTAATATACAATCCATTTGTAATATTTAGGGCCAGTAATGACAATCATAACTTCTCTACCCAACTCTTTGAAAAATAGAAACCCTTTTGAATGGTCTACAATCTTGGAAACAAAATTAAATACACATAACATAAGCATTTCTAGATACTATTATGCAGGAAACTAGTACTTTAGTGATGCATGGACACTAGTTTTTAAAATCACCACATGTGGAATTTTTCTTGACACATTAGCATTTTCACTTTGAAATTTGACTTGTGGTTGCTTTCCGTATGATCATATGGAGATTATATAATTCTTACAACTAAAAAAACCCTCTGACTTATTGTTAAATGATGTCTACTGCCTCTCTACTCATTGACTTGGCACTTTAAAAATTTTAATTTTTCATTATGGGTGCTTATCCCACATGTTGTAGCATTTTTTGGTTTTGATAAGTTGGAATCAATTAGTCAAAAAATGAAAATATTTTTCAAAAATGTTAAGGTAGGATATGGACAAAAAAAATACTGAATAAAAATGTTAGGAAATATTTTCATAAATATGTCCATATCAAAGAAAATGTTAGGATAGATGCCCTAAAGAATGAAGGCAAAAATAAAATGTTAGGTTAGAAATAAAAATAATAAACAATCAACTCTAAAAGTGTGCAAGTCCAGGTGCCGCTACTTTTGACTTTTTTATGCAAAATAATGGTTGTGTGCAGCTTGTCATAAATGCCACAACCCATGATAGTAAAACTTTTTAACCTTGACTAGTTCATGCTTAAATTTCATGTTTATAGTTAGAGAATAAAGATCTAGACAAATTATTTATTCTTGGAAAATCAGTAGTCAGGTAGAGAATAATAAGGAGCTCATCAGTTTAATCTGAGCCCTTGGATGTTATAAGGTTAGAATTAGATAGTTTGTTTTTCAAAAGAAAAAGGAAAGAATGGGTATGCTAGCCTCAATGCACCCAATTAAGTGAAGAAAATATGTTAGGGTAAGTAAAAGGGTAGGTAGAAGAAAAGTTGCAGAAGTACATTTACCATGCTGGATCATGTGTTTCAGTGTGCAGGAGCAGTTATGAAAGTGAAAAGAGGTTCACAATTTGATTTGGTTAACTTCCCCTCATTCATTTCATTCCCCACTACATCCTTACTAATTTCCTCATCATCCCTTCATTTTCACCTTTTCCTATCATTTTCACCTTTGCCCCTTGGTTTCACATAATTTCCTAGCAAATTACCCTCCAAAGGTTATTTCCTCACTCGAAACCCCTTTTCCCTAGTGTGAAACTCATTTCCCCATTGAAAAATTCACTTTCCCCTTGTAATTCTCCAAAAAACCCATAATACCCCTTATCCTAAGGTTTTTTCCCCCCTCCGCTTCATTTAACTTTAACTCTGCTTTTACCATTTTCACGACAAAACCTTAAAACCCCTTTAGTCTAAGTTTTGTCTCCTCCTGCATTCTATTAACCCCGCTACATTAACTGTGGTTAAACAGGCCCCACATTTGACCCTCAGTGTGGTTAATAAACCCTTCTCGACACCTGTTTAACTTACAAATCCTTTGTATTTTTCCTTGATCCCACTTTTATTAAACCCATTGTGATTTGTCTAACCCTCTCTTTATTCATAAAATAATTACAAATCCTTTTTAATTAACCCCTGTGCCCCGCTAATCTCCGCGCCTGTTCCCTCCATGCATCTCTACTGCGCGATAGCCGTCTGATCATCCGTTCCCAGATCCAACCACTCACAACCATATCGTGAACTTGCGATCTCCGAACTTTAAAGGCCCAAGAGCATGCGAGATTTGTGGTTTTGCTCAGGCCCCTTATGGTTACGTGTCATTTCCTCGTTAACTCGTGTGTCCTCGAAGAAAAACCACCCTACGGCCAAAAGCGGTGTGATGAGCCTTTGAAACTGCTCCCTGCATATGACAAAATCATCCACTGTTCACTTTGCACCAAATTTCAAAAAAGTTAACCGTTTAACCGTTTAAACGACAAAACCCTCACTTTCGCTCCTTTCGCTCGTTTTTCACTGAAACCCGTCTGAACCCTGTCTGCACCACCTTAAGCCTCTACAACTCAATTCTACCTCCGATTACCATTTAAACATCACCGAGACTTCATCCAAACACATGCGCCATGCCTAAAGCCATTTATCTCTTCCCTACCAACCTCTGTTTTTTTAACAAATTGTTGTATTTTGCAGGTGATCAACAGAAGACTAGGAGACCAGATAAATAGTTTTGACACTAGTTAAAAACCTATTTACTCCAAGATTCTTAGGAAATCTATTCAAAAGGCTTCATTTATCAGAAGTTTGTGTACAAATAGAAAATCAAGTTTAAACTAGAGACAAAGCAGAAACAAGTCACTTACACAACAAATGTTAAAACAAACAATTTACATAGTGAAAGTTAAAACAAAGGAAATAGATAAAAGACAAAGAAGATGATCCATATCCAAACTACCTGATGCTGAGACATGTAAAAACTAAATGATTTATTGTTGAAATATGCAGTAAAAACTTGAAATGTACAGTAAAGGTAAAAAGGCACAGTAAAGGATATTGACAGGTCATCAACGTCAAAGAGTATCAGATGAAAGGTCATACGTAAATATGACATCTAGCATGAAGATCAAACAGACAAGCAGCTTAAAGGGCAAAATATCAAAGACCAAAGGTAGAAGAACATAAATAACAGGGACAGCAAGCAACAGTTCAATAGCTGTCTCTATCTTTTTGCATGAAGATATTTCCTTTTCCTAGAATAAATCCTTAAATAGTTTAGGATATTTTCTTAGTTCTACTATTGTATAAATAACTCTCTTCTCGAGAGGTTTAGGGTTCAAACAATGAAACAAGTTAAGCATTGAACCAGGTTCACTATTCACCATTGAACCAAGTTGACCAATGAAGAAGTGCTGCACTCTTGAAGAAGACTACACCTTGATGAAGAATTTGTAAACACTTGATGTACTTGACTTTTTTGAACCATTAATACAAAGTAGAGGATTCTAAATTCAGTTTTACACAGTTTGTGTTTCCTGTAAATTTTTCCAGTTTACACATTATGTCTTTCTTCATATTCTTATGTTGTACAGAGATACCTAGGTAGGAATAATTGTGTCTCAATTTACTCCTGTCAGCTCCTGAAGTGATAATAATTAAAGAGAATGGATTAATGAACTGTCTGTTTAATTAGTTCCCTCTAAATCAATAAATCATCAGCATCTTGTTGTAAGCATAAGAATATTCTCTTGAACCTTTTGAACATCGGTCAGAGGTTTTCATACTTATCATTATTCAACTATTTGTCTGAAAATTGTCATAATCATATTATTTTTTATTTCAATTCATCACTATTCAAGCTATCTCACTATGTAAAGTTTTATAACATCCCTTTACTTTGGGATTAATATTATTCAAAAGGTTAAACATTAAAGTGTTACATCTGTGTTATTCATTGATCTTCCAAACTTAAACAAAAACCCCCAAAACAATTATCTTAGATGCTCTGGCATTGATAGGCGACCACTATTATCTCAGAGGTACAACACCACATTTTCTAGATAAAAAAGGTTGAAGGCATAATTTATATATCATTATGTGTAAAACCTTCCAACATGTAGTGCACTCTTGTCCCATGGCTTGGCATTGTGTTTTGGTGCTGACTTAGCTTGAGAATTGGTGTAAATTTCTTCATGGACATTCGACCTTCATTGAACTTGGAGATTGGGTCCCAAGCCTAGTACTTTTTAATGCATAAAATTAATATTTTAAATAAATGATTTTATAAAAATATAAGATTATATTTTTATAAAATTAAATTTATTTACAAATTAAAATTATGTTTAAAAATAACCCAGAAGCTTATAAAAACCATTTCTTCATGGACATTTTCATATTCCCAAGAATCTGGCTAGGATATTAATTAGCAATTTTCAACAAAAATTGTATCCTTTCTTTGACAAGAAAAAGCTACAAAATTGGCTCCAACTGGGGACTGCTTCCCCTGTGAGATGCAAAGAATTGGTAGACCATGTGTATTGAGTGTTGGGAATGGAGTCATGGCATAAAACTATCAATTATTTGTCACCTGTAACGTGTTATACACTATGAAATATTTAATATGCCAACTAAAGACAAACTATCAGTTGCTGCAGGTAAAAGTAAGTAGAACAATGCCTAATCCATTAGGCTAGTAGGGTCAACAATCAATAAATTTTCTTCTTCCAATATCCTGCAACTTATTACACTCAACCAAACCAAATTTCATACTACAAATTGAAATCCAAACTGAAAAAACTATTGATCGACTGCAAAATGAAATAAGAAAATAACTTATCCAATCACAAACACCTCTACCTAACTGCGCTAAAAATTTGTAGTGTTAGGTGTAGTTGTACTTCTAGTGTAACCATGTGAGCATTGGATTAACTGACATACCACCTTGCATGCAGTTGAAAATATGGCAAGAATATACACTATAAAATTTAAATTCAATGATTTGTTGATACTTATTGGTGAATATGACTAAGTTGTTGAGACATAAAACATTGAAGAACTTTGAAGACTGTATACTCTATAAATTTGTGAATTTTGTGATCACTACCAAGAGGAAGAAAAATCTACTACTGATTGCAACCATCACTGAGCCTTGTGTTATCACATCAATGGATGCAACTAACATCTAAAACTAGTGAAGTCAGTAACCGACTGGAATTGCCATATAGACAAAGTGGATCTGCTAGGTGAAGAAAATGCAACCAATTTCAAATGCCTAATGATTGTTCACCAGCAAGCAATAGATCTAGTCTTGATCATTCTCTAAGTAAAAATATCTTCGTTAATTTTCTCCCTAACAATGATGCCAAATGTTGCATTTATTTCTCGAAGGTAGTTCTTGGCTACAAAACTATGCCAAGAAACCAACTCGACCATCTTTAGTTTCAAGTTGGCCCTAAAACTAGAGGGGGGCTCCCTCATGTGTTACGAGGCTTTTTAATGTTGTTCACTATCACTTGACAACAACCTATGAAGCACAATGACCATATCAAGGATTTGTATAGGTGGTTGTTGATGAGTCACAAATCCATACTCACAAACAAAGCCCTCTCTTGCAAACGCCTTATCAAAGTGTCAACATTCAATTATGGCAGAAACAGATAGCTTGAAAGGTTGATGATGGGGGAATGGAGGAGAGCTTAGAAAATTAGATATCCTCCCTAAATACCTAATTATCTAATCAAGAACAGAACTGTGTAGAAGGATCTCTACAACAAAAAACTATATATTTAAGAGATAAAAGAAGGAAACAATTTACTGATGCAGAGGTACTAATCCAAACATATTGTTCAATTAGCTAGTCTTAGTGTAGATGATAACTTTTTAGTGGGCTATCAGAGGGGTCGATACTCAACCCAACCTTACCTTGTACTTTTGTATTACCTCAAACATATGAAGAAATAGGTTATTGAAATCATGGGAAAATACATACATAAGAAACAAATTTTGTCATGAAATGGAGTCAGAAAACTTTAATTGAAAATTCTGCAATAGAAGTCTTTACAAAAATGGCAAGGTTTTGGCATCAAAATCCAACCTTTTATTATTCAAAATGAAACAATATAGAGAGAAATTACAATCCTAAAATGTTACAATATTCCCAGAAGAAAAATCTAAACAATCTAACAAAAATAAAAGAAATCTCTAGATAACTACAGGAAATTTGGAATTGATTGAATGTCTTGCGCCTTGGAAATTGGAGTTAGTTCACTGACTACTGATATTTTTCCTCTAATATATGAAACTGCAAAATACTTTGTCCTAGAAATCTGAATTTTTTGAGCTATTCTATGAAGATTTGTTAACTTTCCTTTAACTATCCTTGTTGATCCTTTGACTATTGGTTCTCTTGATGAGAAATTTGAACTTAATCTTCAACTTGCTAATACTGTGCCACTTTTTTTTTTACTGCCTTAAGAATTGGGATTAGGAGTCGATTTTCCAAGTGTTCATAATCATTCAGCTAATTGTTTGAATGTTGACTTTCGCTCCTTAAAAAACTAGATTTGATTTGTAGCTGATTTCTACCTCAAAAATATCAATGTAATCTCAATACAATATGTTAAAATCTAAGAAAATTTCTTTCATATGATTTCTTTTGGGACCCTAAAACTACCAGTTGTTCTTTTAATCATTTGGCATAACACTTTTCTGTTGATAAAGAAAATAAATATTCACAAGTGTTTTTCTTATTTTGCTGGCTCAACCAAGCATTGTGAACTTTGTATATAATTTTATCAATAACGTTTCACAAGACCCCATAAAAGTATGGAAATTACATGGACCTCCATCTCTAACTTCACAAGATTCTCTTGAAAATCCCTTAAAAATTGAGCCATTATCTCCAATTTTATTTGAGTTTTTTAGAATATAATAGTCTTGTGACTCTCAAGTTTCAAAATCAATTAGATCCAGTCTATCAAAATAAAATGCATAGGAGAGAAATATTCTAACCATGTGAGCATGGTACATACATGTAATTTTACCCATCCTTTTCTCACTTCTAAAATCCAACCAACAGTTTGATCTGCAACATTGCCCTAATGCACAAAACCGAATTTAGTAATTTGAATGTTTGCAATGTACCTTTGTAAACCTATCTCAAAAATATAGGATTTAGATATGAAAAATACTGTCAGGTGCACTTGTCCAATCACATAAAAAAAAATTGTAATGTTTTCTCATCAGATATACAATGAAAGAGGTAAATATTTCAAATATTTTGTAATCATCCCAAAGTTTTGCCTACAAATGGATTCATGAATAATCAATTGCTCAAGTTTTGGGCATATTTCTTTCAGGCCTTTAATCCTGTCAAACTTAAGAAGAAAGGAAGGTGAAAGGTCATAGGTTGTGTGTGAGGAAGAAAATGAAGGAAAATAATGGAAAACGAAGAAAATAGAGGCCTCATTGATAAAAAGGCTTCTAAGGATCAATGGGCAAGACTTGATCAATTCAGTTTTGGAGCTCTCTCATTATTCTCTCTCTCTCTCTCTCTCTCTCTCTCTCATACTCTTGGATACTTAGATTTTTATTGTAGCACTCTTTTAGGGTGTGGCCTACTTGGAGTTTTGAAGCAAGAAGGCAAATTAAGTGTAGGAAAGCACAAGAGGGCATTAGTATCAACAACTACAACGGGTTTTTCTTGCAGGTATCGAGTTGCATGTTTGTCTTCCTCACTAGTTTTGACATGCATGGCACATGCATGTGGTTTCTTGGTCATGATCTATCACTGGCATGGAGGATTGCCTAGATTGATAGTTGATTTTCCTAGCCTTGCCATTTTCTAGATAACCATGGCGTTGTGGGTTTATTTTCTTTGTTTTCTGGTTGGTTATCATGTTTCCTTAACTTGGTTTGAGTTATAAGTTTCCATAGACTTGGTTGAACAAATGACTTGGAGCCCTGTAACAGCTTGGGTTGAGTTATTAGTCCTGTAGCCTTGGTTGGACAAATGCTTTGGAGCCCTGTAACAGCTTGGGTTGGGTTAATAGTCCTGTAGCCTTGGTTGGAAAAAAACTCTAGAGCCCTTGGTGGGTTGAGTTACTAGTCCCGTAGCCCTAGTTGGAAAAATGCTCTGGATCCTGGTAAAAGTTGTGGGTTGAGTTACTAGTCCTAGAGCCTTAGTTGGAAAAATGCCCTGGAGCCCATTAAAATTTGTGGGTTGAGTTACTAGTCTTGGAAGCCTAGTTTGAACAAACACTATGGAGCCCTAATAGGCTAGGATAGAGACCGATCTGATGTTGGTTTTGTGATGTCTGACCGTGAGGTGGAATCACTATTTTATGGGTGAGGTGGATGGCCTCTGGAAGCCACAAATGAGTTTTGATTGATGTGTTCTATGAGATCCCACATTCATGCTTGGAATATGGATCATGGGTGAATGATAAAAGAGAGATTTGGCTCAGCCATTCTATGATCAAGTGGAATGTGGAAGTCCTATCCTCGGTTTCTATTTTGCATAATTAATGAAAGGTTATTTCTCCTTGTATCTCTATGAGAATTATGATGGATTATATGTGGTTTATATGGTTGTGATTTCATTGGTATTTATGTTCCTATTATGCTAGTTATTTATATGTTTTATTGTAGCAACCATGTATAGATTTCATCATATTTTAACTTATAATTGAATGATCAATGTATCTATGACCTAATGGATGGAATGGCAGTTAAAGTGATAAGGAAACAATGCTTCATGGCAAATATGAGATAAGTATGAGACCCCTATGCTTAAATCTATTATTTACACCTGTAGGTTGCATATTTCTCTAAGTGTTTAACAAAATCTCTGTCACGGTTAGGCTTGGTTAGGCAAGCCCTTGATCAAGTTTTCTGTTAGAGGATTTACCTTGGTGTCATTTAATGTCTTGGAGAGTCTCATCAAGTTCTAGGAATTAGTTTGGAGACTAGCCCTGAAAATGTGGCTTAAATCTCGTAGTCTCTGACACATAACTAGTTGAAAGAGACTGCAATCTCTCCCTTGCAGGCATTGTGGGGGCGACTATAGGGTTATAGTCACATGCATGCCTTTTCATGGGAGTGACTTTGGGTTTTGTTAACACTCAGGTTGTCCCTAAAGCTCCTTAAAGGGATACGACCGAGGTAACCACAAACCAATCTTTGGACTGCAGGTCCTAGCCTACCTGCAGTCAGAGAGGGCTCTCTCTTTATGATTTAGCTTTGTTGAAGATGATATTAGGCTAGTTATTGAGTTCAAGGGGTTTTGTTTATGTTTGGTGGGAAGGAGGATGTTTTCAAGCAGAGAGGAAATGCATAGTGTGGTAAGTTTCAAACCATTGGGCATGGAGTCATGGAGTAGGACTGTTGGTGCGTTTTCTTGGTCACAAGAGGAATGAGGAGCAAGGTAGCTGCTCGTGAAACAACAC